>JAPXFY010000012.1:50480843-50528343 GCA_030674185.1 Monoplex corrugatus
TAAAGCATTTACAACAAGGGAAGTTGCTATATCCTGACATGTAGTTTTTTTTCAAATTGATTGTGACTATTTCTTATATTTTAGAACCTGTTCGGTAAGGACTTACGGTCATTTTGAATAAGACATCTGAAGTATTTTTATGTTCTGTCTGTCTCTGCCTTAGACTAAGCGTGCTTTTGGCATCCCGATAGGAAGAGCAAGTCAAATGTATTGCAACGTATCTGATCAAAGCAATGAAGATCCGTAATATGTTTCTTTATTATTTTGACGTGTACTTTTTATTACTTAAGTTTTCAATATGCTGTAAAGTATCTTCTAAGCATCTGCTATTCTACCAAAGCCCATGGATTTTATCCGATAAATAATCTATTTTTGTTTTAATAAAAGGTGAGGTTCTTCAAACAATCAATTGACCACGTTTGTTACAGAAAGTAAAGATTTTGAACTTCTCGAGGTCACTGCAACCTTGAAGAAGCATCAGATGATATCAAACTTGACATGAAGCAATGAAGATGGAAGACTATCACAACAGTCAAAACAACGGTAAATATAGTCAAAAGTTCGAAAAGAAGTGCCATTTGCACACCTTCTTCAAAAAGTGATGATCAATAGCATTATTAAAACCCGTGTGACCTTGATCTTGAAATCTTGTCCTCTAAATCTATGCATTCGTGACTCATATTTAGTAAAGATCCACATCAACAGAGTGTCTACATGCGGTACGTACATAAGAACAATGACTTACCCTTTACAACCTCTCTCTCTCCTGTCTGTCTGATTTCGTAAATTTTCGCCTACTGTTGCTTATTATACATTCTCCTGTCCCGCCACTCCCTCCCCCCGTCGCCTTGCATTCTGTCTATTGTCTGTCTCCCTCTCTCTGTCTAGTCTCTCTGTCTGTCTCTCTCCCTCTCTCTCTCTCTCTGTCCTCTCTCTGTCTCCTTCTATCTCCGTTTCTCTCTCTGTCTCTGTCTGTCTGTGTCTGTCTGTCTGTCTGTCTCTCTCTCTCTGTATGTGTTTAATTATAATCCCCCGTTCAATGTTGTGTCAAGTCAAAGATTTTCTATTTCTTTGAAGGGGGGGAGGGGAGGGGGCTGGAATGGAGAGGTCAGTGCGACCCATCTATGCAGGTTGCGTCCATATGTTAGATACCAACAGGTGTTTGGTAGTGTATAATGGATTCAGCTCTGTGTCCAAAATGTAGCACACATCCTAGAGGTGTTTTTTCCCTCACAAACAAACAAACAAACAAACAAACAAACAAACAAACAAACAAACAGAACAAAGAAAGAAGGAAAGAAAGAAAGAAAGACAGAAAGAAAGAAAGAAAGAAAGAAAGAAACAAACAAAACAAACAAATAAACAAATAAACATGGAGCGTCCTTGAGGCATAGACGGCAAAATCAATCTGGATTAAGAATCCCCCCCCCCCCCCCTTTTTTTTTTCTTTTGTTCATCGACCAAAACAAAACAAAACAAAAACAAAAAAAACAAAAAAACCACACACACACACACACACACACACACACACACACACACACACCACGAAACACAAGATTAACGGCAACGCGGAAGCAAAAAAAGCCTTTTTTCCGACTGTTTAAATGCAGCTTCACAGACGGTTGTGTAACATTATCCGGGAAAAATGGACGGACAAGTGGAGAGGTAGACAACCGTACATTTCTCGTTTTATAGACAAAAAGGAAAAGGTTGAGAGGGGGGGAAGAAAAGAGAGAGAGAAAGAAAGAAAGAAAGAGAGAGAGAGAGAGAGAAAACAGACTAAAAGACTAGATTGGAAAGAGACAGAGAAAAGGAGAGAGAGAGGGGGGAGAGAGAGGGAGAGATGGGGGGGGGGGGCAAATAGTCAGAAATAAACAGAGGCAGAGAAACAGAGAAACAAGGAGAGAGAGAGGGGGCGAGACATAATTCTGAAATGGAGAGAGACAAGGAGAAAGAAAGAGAGGAGGGGGGATAGACAGACAGACATGGAGAAATACAGACAAAAGTAGACAGGATGGTAGATACAGACAGTCAGAGTTTCAGAGAAAGACAAGGAGTGAATAACGGAGAGAGAGAGAGAGAGAGAGAGAGAGAGAGAGAGAGAGAGAGAGAGAGACAGCGACAGACAGACAGACAGAAGACAGCAGACATGGAGAAATACAGACAAAGGGAGACAGGATGGTAGATACAGACAGTCAGAGTTTCAGAGAAAGACAAGGAGTGAATAACGGAAAGAGAGAGAGAGAGACAGGACAGACAGACAGACAGACAGACAGACAGAGAAGACAGACAGCCACAGAGAGAGAGAGAGACAGAGACAGACAGACAGACAGAGACAGCGAGATACAGACAGCGACAGGGAGACAGGGACCGAGAGAGAGAGAGAGAGAGAGAGAGAGAGAGAGAGAGAGGAAGAGAGAGAGAGAGAGAGAGAGAGAGAGAGAGATCCAAATTGACAAAAATGATTTAATTTAATTTCCCTTACACTGCACTGTGTAATTTGTTGGATTTCGTTTTTCTATTATCATTCGTAATGTGAGAAATATGCAGGAGAGATTGCCTCATGTGTCTCTGTCTGTCTTTCAGTCAGTCTGCCTGTCTGGTACGTGTCTATCTTACGCCCGTGTGTGTGCAGAGCACTCGCACACTTGTGTGCGTGTGTGTGTGTGTGTGTGTGTGTGTGTGTGTGTGTGTGTGTGTGTGTGTGTGTGTGTGTGTGTGTGTGTGTGTGTGTGTGTGTGTGTGTGTGTGTGTGTGTGTGTGTGTGTGTGTGTGATATACTTCTCAGTTTGTTGTATTTTTAAATCACTATTGTTGTTAAGGTATATTTCATTATTCGGTTTGGAAGTTCTAATTCGATGGTTGCATTTTAACTAATCTAATTAACATATTTCTTGAACTTCGTTGAATGTTTATGTTTTAATGGTTTCCAATTTGGATTATGTATATTTCAATACGTCAGTATAACTTATGTTCAACTGAAAATAAATGGTTTATGATTACGGCTTGTGTGCTTTTGAGTGTCTTCTTTTTCTTTCTCTGTGCGTGTATATTGTGTCATTTTCACTTGCTCTTATGTACATGTGTATGCATGCGCGTGTGCGCGTGTGTATGTGTATACGTGTGTGCAAGCGTGTGTTTATATGACGTGCAGATGTTCGTGTTTCAGAAACTTAACAGAAATGCGAAAACGTTTCAGCGAGGTTTTCAGTTGAATGGATAAATGTATGTTAACATGGTGAGGTCAAAATGTTTCGTTCAAACGAGGTCGTTCGACCTTCGAATTTCGTAATATGTATAGCTTCAAGGTCACAACAAGCAAAACAGGTCTTAAAGTACAGTTAAACGGAGATTGTTGGTATGGTATGGCTAAGGTGGTTTTCTTTTTATTTTTTCGTGAACAGTGTGTCTTGCTTTTTTGGTTTGCTATGATCAGTTCGCTTGTTTGGTTGGTTGGTTGTTACTTTAATTGATTGGTTGGTTAGTTGCTTGCTTTTTATTGCGTTTCTTGGTTTGTTTGTTTACTTATTTGACTAGTTGGTTGGTTAGTTGTTTTCTTAGTTGTTTACTTGTTTGCTGGCTTGTTAAACTTGTGAGAGAGATTTACCAATATGTAAGCAAAAGAGACAACAAATTAAGATAATCAAAATGGAAGAAGAGAAAGCAGGAGAGAGCAGTGTGTGATCAATAAACAGAACATTTGTCGGAATGAAAAACAAAAAACAATGTGTGTGTGTGTTGTGTGTGTATCCTGCGTCTTTCCCTCTCTGTTTCTTTCACTCTTTGTTCTCTCTCTCTCTCTCTGAGACACGGGGAGATAGATAGAGAGAGAGAGAAAGAGATGAGGAGAGAGGAAGAGAGAGAGAGAGAGAGAGAGAGAGAGAGAGAGAGAGAGAGAATGTGTATACGCTTTGTGTGTGTGTTTTGTGTGCGCGCGCGCGTGCATATGTATGTATGTGAGTTAGTGTTGATATGTGTGTGTGTGTGTGTGTGTGTGTGTGTGTGTGTGTGTGTGTGTGGTGTGTGTGTGTGTGTGTGTGTGTGTGTGTACCCTTTAAGAGACTACGAGAACATGTGTGGGAGCGGAGAGGAATTATCATCAGCCATCAAGCTGATGGTCTACCATGCAGTGGTTCTCACCATCTCCTGCATGCCTATGAGACCTGGACTGTCCTCTAAAGCGTCAACACCCTCCTGCAAAAAGCACAAGTCAGATAGGCTGGCCATGATGTATTGCAAATGACCGACACATCACCTATCTAAACAACAGCTATATGGAGAACTAG
Source organism: Monoplex corrugatus (assembly GCA_030674185.1). NCBI lineage: Eukaryota > Metazoa > Mollusca > Gastropoda > Littorinimorpha > Ranellidae > Monoplex > Monoplex corrugatus. Next base: position 50,485,130 of record JAPXFY010000012.1, read on the forward strand.
GTCTTGTGAAAGTACAGTCGGTGGGCAGAAGAAACGCTTCAGGGATTTTTGAAAGCCTCGCTCAAAGACTTGGACATTGGTGCCTTCTCTTGGAAGAGCATGGCCCAGAATCACCAGAACGGTACGGCCGAGCTAGGGGATCAATCAATGCAGCAGAAGACAGAAGAATTTGCAGAAGCTTAGAGAAAACGCACAGCAGCTTGTAAGGCCCCATCTGTCATTACTTCATCCACAGCATCTGCACGTGTGTGTCCCATATATGGGAAAGAAGTCAGAGTCTGTATCGGCCTCATCCGTCACCTCTGGACTCCCCAGCAGTTGCAGCACCATCCAGAACTGAAGCCATGGTCATCTTCGACCACGAAGGATGAATATCATCATCATCATCATCATTACACTCTAACCTTATTTTCCTCTTTCCTCGCTTCTATCATCTAAAACTGAAATAACTTCAGAATGAAAGATGAAGGGAAAAATACATACACAGAAACAGATGCTCTACCTGTACACAAGCGGATAGCCACGTTGCGCAAGAACAGCCCCATGATTATCACAACAAAAATTTGTTTGTAACTGGGTAAACAAAAAACAGCACAGCACAGCACAGCAAAGCACAACACAGCACAGAACAGCACAGAACAGCACAGCACAGCACAACACAGCACAGCACAACACAACACAACACAACAAAATAAAATATCATTAATATAATACAATGTAATATATATATTACAACATATTATATAACAATACAACAATGTACATACATAAAGTACAAGCAAAGCAATACGACACAACTTATCATGACACAATCCAACACGAGTACAACACAGCACAATCATCAAAACGGTAATACAACTCAGTATATGTACACAATACAACCCATCACAAGGCAATACAACACATGTACACAACATAACCCCCAATAAGGCAATACAACATAATACATGTTCACAACACAACCTGCCATTGGGCAATACAATATATTGTACACAACACACTTTCACATGACAACACAATACATATACACAACACAATCTTCCACATGACAACACAATACATATACACAACACAATCTTTCACATGGCAACACAATGCATATACACAACACAATCTTCCACATGACAACACAATACATATACACAACACAATCTTCCACATGGCAACACAATACATATACACAACACAATCTTCCACATGACAACACAATACATATACACAACACAATCTTCCACATGGCAACACAATACATATACACAACACAATCTTTCACATGACAACACAATGCATATACACAACACAATCTTTCACATGACAACACAATACATATACACAACACAATCTTTCACATGACAACACAATGCATATACACAACACAATCTTCCACATGACAACACAATACATATACACAACACAATCTTCCACATGACAACACAATACATATACACAACACAATCTTCCACTTGACACCACAATACATATACACAACACAATCTTCCACATGACAACACAATACATATACACAACACAATCTTCCACTTGACACCACAATACATATACACAACACAATCTTCCACATGACAACACAATACATATACACAACACAATCTTTCACATGACAACACAATGCATATACACAATACAATCTTCCACATGACAACACAATACATATACACAACACAATCTTTCACATGACAACACAATGCATATACACAACACAATCTTTCACATGACAACACAATACATATACACAATACAATCTTCCACATGACAACACAATACATATACACAATACAATCTTCCACATGACAACACAATACATATACACAATACAATCTTCCACATGACAACACAATACATATACACAACACAATCTTCCACATGAGAACACAATACATATACACAACACAATCTTCCACATGACAACACAATACATATACACAACACAATCTTCCACATGACAACACAATACATATACACAACACAATCTTCCACATGACAACACAATACATATACACAACACAATCTTCACATGACAACACAATACATATACACAACACAATCTTCCACATGACAGCACAATACATATACACAACACAATCTTCCACATGACAACACAATACATATACACAACACAATCTTCCACATGACAACACAATACATATACACAACACAATCTTCCACATGCAACACAATACATATACACAACACAATCTTCCACATGACAGCACAATACATATACACAACACAATCTTCCACATGACAACACAATACATATACACAACACAATCTTCCACAAAGCAATACAACGCGCCGCATGATAACACACAGGTCCCTGATTGCTGACAGCCATACAGTGATTTTTCATAACGATGACTTATGGATGAGCAGTCAGGCTAATTGCTTACTTGCACTGGGCATTATTGTGTTTATGGTTGTCACGAGTCTCGTGTTTGCTTGCATTTGGTATCAATGCCTTAACAGTGATGGACTTTCCTATCGACCCGACAGATGAACACGCATATTGATCTTCAGCTCCGAATGTGGATCTTACTGTGAGATACAAGATCGATTTTGAAGACACATGTTCTTCCGTAGTCACTGCCGGGGAAAGAGTCTTGCTGACTTGGGTTTTGCTTCATCTGGTCCTTTTTCTGTTGGACAACAGCAGTTCTGCGCTGTTCAAATGTGATTGTGCCCTGTATGCACTGTCCCCAGCTTGTTCTGTTGCCGGCAGCATCTTGGTGATGTTGATGCCACATGAGGCTGGCCTTCAGAGATCCAAGCATCATTTTCGTAGTCTTCCTTGGTCACTGTGTCTTTGATTTCAATGCCTTAACAGTAATGGACTTTCTTTCGACGGATGAATACGCATATTGGTTTTCTGTGCTGGGTGTTAGTCTTCATGTGGGATACAAGATCGATTCTGAAGACATACTGTAAGGTGGTCTTTGTCGATTGTATGCGTACGCCTAGGGCGTGAGTGCGCTTTGATTTGAATTGTCAAGATTTGGCACCGTATGAATACTGTAATTATTATTGTTATTATCATTGTTATTATTATAATTATTATTATTACTATTATCATTATTGATTCAGCTCTTCATTAAGGAACACTTTGTGACATGGTTGTCTCTTATACGGACAATGTGTCATGTCCAGTGAAGCTGGTACTTGATGAGCAAAACCTCTGTTTCAGTTTCAGTTTCTCAAGATATCGTCTCCGCTCACGGAACAAGTTCCATATGCACTGACGCTATTGACATCATGTAATGGAGAAGATCCAGAATGATCACGGCATGAGCTTCACGTTTGCACACGTCCTATGCGTTGGCAAGATCTTGAGGTCCTACGAAGCGTATGGTCATCTTATATTTGTATCAATTTGTGCTTGAGGTCCTGTATAGCGCATGGGCATCTGTTATGTGTATCAATTTCTGTTTGAGGTCCTATATAGCGTGTGGGCATCTTATATCTGTGTCAGTTTGTGCTTGAGATCCTGTATAGTGTATGGGCATCTTATATTTGTATCAGAATGTCACTGGACAATCTGGGCTACATTGTAGTGAAATGTATATCTGAAATATTTAAAGAAGTCGAAAACGGATGAAAATACAACCTGCCCCGTAAATAAACTTACCTGATCATCGTCCTGTACAATCACATCGCAGACCCCCCTCCACAACACAGACAGTGCAATCCATAGCCTAATCTGTCAACCAACATGATTTTATCTCTCCATCCCGATTTCCCATATCAACATCCCCATCCATTGACAGCCTCTCCCACACGTACACAACAACAACAACAACACAACAACAACAACACAACACAACACACACAACACACACACACACACACACACACACACACACACACACACACACACACACACACACTACACTCAAAGCTGTTTGCGTTTTGTATAACATAGCCAGTGCACTTACTGTCACTAACACTGCACTGCATGCCACAAACCGACATATTATGACCGTATTACCAGATCGATTTGCATGCCCAAAACACACAGGTCGGCACAACGACACAAACAAACAAACAAACAAATAAACAAAAAAACAAACAAACTTTGCGAACAGTGACAGGAAGCAGAAAGAATGCCAGACAGAGCGTAATGAGAAACGATGAAGTAGGATGGTCAAGCCACATTTCACAATCTCCTTTCTTTTTACTATGATTTACCATAATAAACGATCACAGGTCTTAGGCAGCAATGTCCACAAAAATAACTGTCGTCAAAAACGCTAGTGAATAAATCGGTCTCTGACGTAGTTGCGTGTTGCATTATTGCATGTACTGGTCACCACAGCTCTACATACATGTACAGTCCCGTGGCTCTTCGCAGTTTGCATAACATGGTCAATCTACTTGCGGTCACTGACACTACGTGACGGTATGACAGAAAGGGAAATAGTATGGCTGTTACAACAGTTCAGCTAGCATGCCCGAAACATTCATCATTGAACAGTGGGGGAAAAAAACTACAGAAGAGGTCCCAGTAGAATGGCCGCATTATCACACCAAATTGCCTAAAAAACGAACAATCATGCATTCATAACATTCATCAGCGGATAGCCAGAGGAACCAGGAAAAAAAAGCGCCGTTGCACAGGGTGAGCGGCAAGGAAATAAGATGGTTAAGCCATACTTTCTGTGGTCTTTTTGCATGTTTTGCACTTTCTCCATGAGCGACGTTTATCAAATTTTACGATTGAAAATTATCTTAGTATTTCATTTCTATTTGAGAATTATTGCCTGAAACGAATAAATCACTTGAATCTGAGTCTGAATCTAGCAGGTTTCGCGAAATACCTTTAAAGAAATCAGCTGATCTTCATGAATAAAACATTCTAACAATGAGCTTTCTCTCAACATAATCGATTTATGCTGCCTCAAATTTACACTTTTGTTTGCTTGTGTGTGTGTGTTAGTTCAAGTAGTGGCACACCTCAAACAGTTTATGCGGCGGTCCTGATGAAGGCTGGGGTTTTCATCAAGATCTCTTTGTTGCTCCAGAACCTACCCTGATGCCACAGTTGACAGGAATCCGGAATTTGATTCAAATCAGTTAATGAAAAGTTGAATTGTAACAGTATATCACAGCACAACCTGTATCGGACCATGTTCACTGAAAACATGCATCTGGAACCAAAAGCAAGAAGGAATTTCTTCTTTTCTTTTATCAATCTGCTTGTACCAGAACAGATGATGCGAGGAGAAAAAGTTGATGGACAGCAGCAAACCAGAAAGCCTGAAGTGGCTAAATGCTGTGTGATATCTAGGTCTTTGTCACGCCATCCATTGAAGTCTTCTCTGCCTCTCGCTTTAAACCCAGATATCCTTTTCCATATGGTAGTTCCTACTCTTTCTCTGATCTTGGTGTTTCTGACCATGACATGCCTGGTCTTCTTGACAGCTCTTCTGCAATAACACGTATCAAAGGTAATAATTGTGTGCTCCAGGGGCTTGGTCAAGCTCCACCTCAGGCACTGGTCTGTTAGGGTAGGGATGAAAATTAAAATGATTAGTCTGGCTTTTGTTTCAGTACGAATGTTCGAGTGTTTCAGGAGTGAAGTAAATTGATAAATATTATTGTTTGCTTTCTGGATTCTGGTTTCGATCTCTCAGTTGTGTCTTCCGTCTTCTTAAATTTCACCCATGCATTATATTTGGCATAAATTTGTTAATAATAAAGTAACTTTATAGTAAGTATAACTGTACGCTGGGTGCTTACAATGCTACAATATTAAAATAGATGAAATATACATGTGACACACGTTCACTATTCTTACTCATTAACATCATATACACACTCTCATCAACATCCATATACGATATGCTATAAAACACATAAAACAGGATGGGGGATGAAGTCAATGTGAACAAAGTTGATTTAAATATAAGGATTCATTGAAAACACACGCTTTAACTTGGAACTTAAAAGATTATAGGTTAAGCAAATTCTCAGACCAAAGGGCAGATTATTCTACATGAAGGATCAAAACTGGGTAACAGACCGGAAAGCACGAGTCTCGTGTCTGTACGGAGGAATTTTGAACAGCCGAGTATCAGAAAGGGAGCGAAGAATTCGGGAAGAAGTATAGGCATGGAACAATTCAGACATATAAACAGGAGCAGTCCCAAAGACAACACTGTGACATATACAAGTAGCCTCGTATCTTATACACGGCTGAATAGGAAGCCAGTGAGGCTTACAAAACAGGGATGTTGAACTCTAGTAGCGAGAACATTTAACGACGAGTCTTGTTGCAAAATCTTGAACCCTTTGTGGAGGACAGGAAGCACCAAAATAAAGACTGTTACAATAATCTAGACGAGAAAGCACACAAGAGATTACGAGAGTTTTGGGTATGGCTGCAGAATCAGTGAGGAGATATTATAGTCAGTCTTCAAACAACCGAAATACCTAAAAGTGAGGTATTTCAAATGCCGCATAACTGTGGTTCATACTCATTCATTCGTGATTAAGAAGGAGAAAAGGCCCATTCTGCTGATGAAATTCAACCCCCCAAACATTTGCGACATCTCTGCTGACCGTTCTACTCATCACACGCACACACAGACACCACACACAACACACACACAGAGACAAACACAAACACACACGTGCATGCAATCATGCACCCTTTCTCCAACACACACACACACACACACACACACACACACACACACACATACACACACACACACACACACACACACACACACACACACACAACACACACACACACACACGTACCACTACACAAAGCCTCCCTCTGATCGGTATAAAATTTTGCACTAGCAAAACAAAAACAAACCAAAAGAAAGAAAGAAAGACAGAAAGAAAGAAGAAAGAGAAACGACTACAGAAAAGAAAAGAAAGACAGAAAAAAAGTCATGACACTGGACATATGGCATAAATGCATTAACTGTGCTGACTGTGCAACAAGTACAGACTGAAGCACAGCCAGCAACACAAATGGGAGACAAACAACAGCTGGTTGCCATAGATGATGATGCTCCATCGACCGCGTCGGTCACAAAATAAAGCTCAAAGAGAATATGATCAAGCCATATTTTCACCTCAACTTTTAGTTATTTTTTGAGTCCTATGTACCCTACTTTACATCTCAGGGTGCAGGACGTTAACAGAAAACGACCTTAGAAAGATATCAATTATCCACACAAGGTATCTCCAAAGAATCCACAGGAATCTTCCGGTCCAAGATCATCTCCAACCAACAACTGCTTGCTCAATTAGATTGACACCATCATCATGAAAAGACAATAGAGATGAACTGGGCACATCGTCTGAAAAGAGCAAGATAATATCACCTACACCGCCCTTCACTGGTCTCCAGAGAGAAGATGTAAGAACACCTGGCGCTGAGTGGTAGAAGGAACACTTAAGGCCATAGAACCCCTCTGTGGTCCAGTATAGAGACTGGACCCTACATGCCAACGACACAATGGGCAGTTAAATTAATAAGTAAGTTTAGGTACACTTCTGTCACCGTGACACACAAATTAAGGTCAGACCCATTCAACCAACTGAAAGCAGTCAGCCGACCTAGATGCAAACCAACAACCAACTAATCATGGACAACTAAACAAAGAACCAACCAATCAACTGACAAACTGACTGGCAGACTAACCGATCAGCCGAGAGGTCAATCCACGGACCAATATCAGGTTAGATGTTTTGTATGGATGTATTCATCCATGTTCATGAAATATTACTGTTTTGAATTTTTTATGCGTTCCGATTTTTCTCAAATGAGTGTATGTGTCACAGAAACCCTCCTTCCTGTGACGTATGCATGCTGTTTTGCCCACACAGCGCAAGTAGTACGTTGCTGCACAGTCTGCATACTTCCGTCTTCGGTGGGCGCGCATGTGTTGAGTGTTTTCATGTTTCCATAAGACAGCCACTGACACTGAGGATCTTTAACGAGCACACTTGATATTTTGCATGTACGAAGGAGGTATATTGCTACATAGTTACTTACTTCGTTTTCGGTGAGCGCGCATATGTTGAGAATTTTCATATTTCCATAAGCCAAACACTCACACTGAGGATCTTTAACGTGTACACTTGATATTTTGCATGTGCTGAGGTTTAACCACTGGCAAGTCTGCACACATGTTGACCAAGATCAGAAGCCCCCCCCCCCCCCGCTATACTTATAAGACGGGAGTGTATAGGTGGATTGAACCCAAGCTCTTCTCATTGAAATTCCAATGCTTACCCACTTGACTTCTGCCTGTTGACTGTATTGATTTGACTGGAAAGAAAAGAACGTTGTCACAAGGAGGAAAATGTTAATCTAGCGAAAGGAAACATATTCATCAAGTTGACCTAAGTCAAACCAGAATGCAATGTCTCGATATCTATCATTTTCTAGGACAGCGGATGAAAGCCATCTCTCAGAAGCTGTGGCCGGGGCAAATCGGAGGATTTGTGAGAAATGGGACAGAAGCAGGACAAAAGCAGGCTGTTTGTCTGGCTCTACCTTATCTGGATGGTCTGGAACTGCCAGTCATATTGAACGCTTGCTCTGTTTGTGTTGGTGTGTTTGGGATTTGTCAACACAAAGCTTGATTTATGGCAAACATGCAAGAAAATTGGGAGTTAATGGTTTCTGCGCTATAACGATTCTCAGAAAGCTCTGCTGTGTAAAGAAAGGCGGAAAGACTAGAAGAGGGAAAACGAGGAAATGAGGAGGAACAGGAAGAGATTAACAACAACAACAACAACATTACCACAACCATAACAGCAACAATGATAAAACCCCAATAACACAACAATAACGATGATACTAGCAACAACAACAACATAAACGACGAGAGACGTTCAGTTCAGTATTGTTCTGTTTTTTTTGGTGCGTTTTCAGTTATATTAAAGTATGCCTGTCTCACAAATGGCCTACTGCAAAATAGAATGGAATTATCATATTTCGTTCAGTTGTTTTTTTGTTTTTGTTTTCTTGTTTGCTTGTTTGTTGTTACAGGTTTAAATCCTAAATGCAGGTCTGGAAACTTCCTTGAGATGCCAGTTGTGCATGTCTTGAATGAAATTCTCTGTGCAGCTGATCGCGTTGATATCATATTCGTGTAGGTGACACTGGATTGTGTACACTCCATACACTGAGATGCAATACATACCACTGACTTGGTATCGGTAGTCGTCCATCGGGTTTCTTTACTTCAAAGCTGCTTTACGAAGAATTTTCTTGAATACAGAATTATTATGAAATTGTCGGTCTTATTCTGTTAAAGCTATGACTTATTCCTCTTGTCAACACGTAACTCGAGAAAGTTCCACAAAGACAGCAACAAGATTGCCTTTCCCATGTGATATTCATGTACATTTGAGATATTGAACCATTGCGTTCCATTTAAAGAAAACAGCTAGAAACAATCAATAGAAAATCAAACGGGAAAAAAATGAACAAGACAGAATGGGATCTCTCCTATAATGTCTATACAGAATAGATAACACATTGTCAAAGACTTGTGTTGTTGAAAATGTGCCATATCAACAAACAAAAAAACAAAACAAAAAAATCAAATCATCAACTAATTATAAAATTTAGTCAGAAATATAGGATCCAACAAACTTTTTTTGTCTGAGAGTACATGGATAAAATGATGCAACTAGTTGGCAAAAATATCATACTTTTCTTTATTTGAAAAAAATAGATGATTTTTAGTAGTGGTTAAAGAGTTTTTATAGCTCCGATGATTCGACGTGTACTTCACCACAAAAATCATAGAAGCAATGATGACTGATAGTAAAATGAAATGAACCAAAAATTGAAGGGCGGGGGTGAAAACAGAGTAACAAAGATGGAAGTATAAGTAATCAGACAGAAAGAGAGACAGAGAGAGAGAGAGATATGCAGAGAGAGACAGACACAGAGAGCAAACCAGTGAGCGAGCGATCGAGAGAGAGAGAGAGAGAGGGAGGGAGAGAGAGAGGGAGGGAGAGAGAGAGAGACAGAGAGAGAGAAGGGGGTGGGGAGACGGCAAAGGAGATAACATTCAGAGACTGTCTTCCTTGTAAGTCTGTGTTCCAGCCATACCCCGAGGATAGGATCTATCATGTCAGTATGATGCTCTATGCGCGTCCACCGAACATGCACACTGTACAACAACATATTGATTGTAGCGTGGTCAGCTCGCCTAACAGCTTGAATTCTCCGTGCTCCACTAAAATGACTGATCAACTGTAATGCGCGGTGAGTCCTAGCGAGGTTGGAGAACAGCAGCTATAGAAAAATGATTGATAATGTCGGCACACATGGCCAGCTGCCCTCCTGGGCCGTTCAGTGCGATGGATTGCTGATATAAAAAAACAAAACAAAAACCACAAAGACCTATTACTGACACTGCAGCTGAACTTTGTGGTTCCAGTCCACCCACAGATTGTCTATCCTTGTAAGTCTGTGCTGCCGCCGTACCCTGGGGATAGGATCTATCACATCCTTATGACTTTACATCCTTTCCCATCCTCTCCAGTTCGAGTGTTGGCTGTGTCCCTTGAGGTGCATTTTGAACTTGGCCAAGTACATTCTATGTGATTATTGTTGACATGTCAAACAAACAAACAAAAAAGGAAATAATACATATCGCTTCTGAAAGATAAATGAAATTTACCAGCCACAGAAATAACCTTCCTATATAATCTAAAAGAAATCTCCCTTGTGTTCATTACTGTAATCATTGTAAACTAAAACTCTAGCCATTTCTATTCATCTGTGTCCATGGAAATTTCCTTGCTCAAACCAGATTCGTCAGTAAACAGCTAAAAACATGAAGTGGTCAGGAATAGTTTTTAATGATCTATGTTTAATATATCTTTTTAATTAATGATTCATCATATATATCCAAATTAATAAATTGATGCCTTCTTATTCTGTCTTAACTCTGTGTCAAGTCTGCAGCATGTTCACCCATAAAATGCAGATAAAGTCCTTGGACACCCATTTTCGTCAAATTCATTGTGATCCAAAATGGGCTATGCACATTCAAACTTGGAAATGTGAAAATCAAGCGGGTGGTATCTTTGTAAGAAAAAACCCCACAGAAAACTGGTGTCTGCGTCACAAAGCGTCAGAGAAAAAAGCAATAGATGGAAACATTGAGCATGGGGTTGTCGACGGGAGGGGAGGGAGGGGGTTGAAGAATAGGAGCAGAAGTAGGAACAGAACTGAAAAAACACACACACACACACACACACACACACACACACACACACACACACCAACACACACACACCCTTCCTCCAGGTCGACTCAACTTCAGTTGGGTTTTTTTTTTTTCAAATAGGCGATTACAAAAGAATCAAAGAAAGAAAGAAATTGCTTGTTGGTCGGTAATTCAATAGTTGATTGATTCCTTGCTTGTACGATTACTGTGTGGTTGGTTGGTTGATTATTTTTCTGTTTTTTTTTTAAGCGTGGACTTTCTTTTTCTTCAGATTTCCACTTTCTCTCATTTCATCATGCATCCTAAATTACTGAATGCATGAGTGGACAACAACACTCTCTGCAAAAGTGTATTCATTGGTCACAGTTACGCACAGTCTTTTGTCTTTTCTCTATCAGCATGTTTCAGTTACTGTGACCTCAAAATGGGGATGGGGGTGGGGTGGGGTAACTTGGTAAATTTTATGTTGCAGCAACTTTCCATTAAGATCAAATACCTCATCCAAATTTGTTAAAACTGTTAGGAAATGCTCAAGAACAATCATTGCCAACATTTTGTTCACATTTACCACTCAAGCATGTAAGTCCTCGTTGCTTTCCGAATCCTCTCTCTCTTTCATTATTATAGGGTGTTTGAACAAACACACAAACATGCAAGCACACAAATGAACAACAAAATAAATGCAAAATCTCTTTGAAAGAACATAACTACGCCCACATCTCTCCCTCAAACACAGAAACAGAAAACAAACACAAAAATCAACCCCACCATCACGAAAACAACGAATTAATGAATAAACAAAAATGATATATTTCTGAAGATGTAAATTAAATTGACTAGAGGGAAAAAAGATTACAAGAGCTTACGCAGTGTAATGCGACCCTAATTCAAAAAGCCAATACTTTTTAATATAAAATGTTCCTTTCTCTTTGAACAAAAGTAGGATTAGGATATTGATTCAGATCAATGTCTCGAGCGTGTGTGTGTGTGTGTGTGTGTGTGTGTGTGTGTGTGTGTGTGTGTGTGTGTGTGTGTGTGTGTGTGTGTGTGTGTGTGTGTTTGTCTGAGTGTGTATGTTGTGTGTGAGTGACTGTGTATGTGTGTGAGAGTTGACTGTGTGAATGTGTGTGTGTGTGTGTGTGTATGTATGTGTGTGTGTGAGCATGTGTGTATGTGTGCACGCACACATGTGTGTGCTCGTGTGCAGGTGTGCATGTGTGTGGGCGTGTGCATGTGTGTGTGTGATTTACGTTGTTACTGCTGCACCATCTGTGTCACTGGTCCCACAGTGCTTATGTCAGCTCTCCAAAACATCACAGAACTGAACTCACTTAAACTGAGGTCTTCCTGACAAACAGAGCAAGACAGTCCATGACTTGGATTCTGGGACTGATCTTTTCAAGCTTATAATATTCACAGACAATACACTTTCACTGTAGATGAAAACTGCATGACCGGACGATTTAGTTCTATGCACCCTGAGTGATAACCAAACCTGAGCAATATGATGCCTGCAGTGTTGATCAGGAAATTGAGCAACACTCTAAATGATACATAGTACAGTAGATGATAATTTATTGTATGGTCCAAATTCTCCCATGGCATGTTGAATTCTGGACAGCAGCTGATCAGAGCAAAAAAATAACGCAATGACTGGGATTTACACCACAATCTTCTGCTCATCATGAGTAATCCATCATATTAACCGCTTCACCATGGAAATGGTTTTTTTTTCTTATGTACTGGTCTTTTATCTTTTGTGATTATTTTTAAAATACACCTAGGCTTGTCTCACTATAAGATTTTCTTTTCCAGTTTTCTATCAGGAGACTTTTATTTGCCTCCCCCCCCCCCCCCTCCCCACCTTTGAAACACCCAAACATTCCCATTCAAACAAGAGCCAAGCTCACCAATTTCATTTTCATCACACCGTAACACACCAGGACCAGGCCTGGACCCTGACCAAGCCCCTGGAGCACAAAACTGCCACTTGTGAGATACACTTTTTGAGAAATTCTGTCAACAAGACCAGATGTGACATAATCAAGAACACCAAGATCAGAGAAAAGGTGGGAGCAATACAAGTTCACCTTTATTTTCATCAGCAGAGACTTTTAAAAAATTTTTTTAGGATCATCGTACTCAGGGGGGTTACCTTCGTGTTCACCATTTTTCTTTTCATCCCATTTTCTACGCCATTTTAATGGTCACAGAAGCTGGAACAGCTTTTACAATGTGATGATGATGATGTCGATGAGGATGATAATCATGCTATGGACTTCCATCTAGGATTGAGACTGTGTCATCAGCAGAGACTTAATTGGTTTAGCCTTATGACCATAATGCAACCCCATCAGCTGGCTCAGCGTATGTGTAAAGAAAATATCTGGATTTAAATCAAGAGGTTGACCGAGGAAGATCTGGATCAACGGCATGATGGACGCCTTGACGTCACATCTTATCTCCTCTTCAGCTCTTCTGGCTCATTGCCGACCAACAGCTTTCTTCCTGTGACACCCATGATGGTGTAAGTGAACAGATAAACATCCATGATGGTGTAAGTGAACAGATAAACATCCACGATGGTGTAAGTGAACAGATAAACACCCATGATGGTATAAGTGAACAGATAAACACCCATGATGGTATAAGTGAACAGATAAACACCCATGATGGTGTAAGTGATCAGATGAACACAGACGTTAGTGTAAGTGAACAGATAAACACCCATGACGTGTAAGTGAACAATAACACCTGATGTGAGTGAACAGATAAACACCCATGATGTGTAAGTGACAGTGAACACACCGTTAGTGTAAGTGAACAGATAAACACCATGACGTGTAAGTGAACAGATAAACACCATGATGGTGTAAGTGAACAGATAAACCCATGTGTGTAATGAACAATGAACACACACGTTAGTGTAAGTGAACAGATAAACACCCATGACGTGTAAGTGAACAGATAAACACCCATGATGGTGTAAGTGAACAGATAAACACCCATGATGGTGTAAGTGAACAGATAAATACTCATGATGGTGTAAGTAAACAGATAAACACCCATGATGGTGTAAGTGAACAGATAAACACCCATAATAGTTTAAGTGAACAGATAAAACACCCATGATGGTGTAAGTGAACAGATAAACACAAATGATGGTGTAAGTGAACAGATAAACACAAATGATGGTGTAAGTGAACAGATACAAGCATTTTCAAGCAATAAAGGAAGACTGTTGGTATGGCCTGAACACCTCATAATTTCCCTCTGGCAGGTTTCCCTGGGGCATGTGAGATTTCATTTTACAGATATTGTAAGCATGTCTCATCCCTTGATAGCATTCAATTACTTTGCAAATGATGGTAAGAATCTTACAAGTTAGAATTCTGGGTTTGATTTTTTTTTAAAAACTTCCTTCCCCTTTAAAATCCTTCCCCATCTCTATGCCCACTTTGAAACAAATTCTACATCTACATAAATTTTAAGATGTTGTTGAAAACATCTGTGACATGGTCTTCGCAAATGATGTGGTGAATAAAAAACAAACCATCAATGTCACGATAATCTTTAACATAAACAGTATAATCATTAGGATGGCAAATAATTGTCTATCTCATTTTCATCCTCATTTTCATAATTATCATCATTCTTATTATTATCATTATGTCATTATAATTATTGTTGTTGTAGCTTGGGATTGTTGTATTTTAGTTTGTGACACTTTATATTCTGCAATATACATACATCACACACACACACACACACACACACACACACACATAATTTATGCACTATTCCACCTTCTTTGGCCTACTTGTTTGAAATCAGAACTTTTGGATGCATATCAAAGATTTATAACTGACACCCACATGAGAAATTGCAGTTGATTTATTGTATATCAAACTAAACCTTGGACTCTTAAAGACAGATGAAATGATTACATAAAAAAATTAATGTACATGTTCAAAACAAATTCAGTGCTCTGGAAGACGTTGGTGACAGCAAGGAACAATGGACAAAGTTGAGAAATTCGATAAATGAAGCTTGTGAAGAAATCCCTAAGGCAGATAGAAAAGCAAAAAAGCGCTGGATGACTAATGAAATTTTGGGCTTGATGGAGGAAAGGAGGAGGGCAAAGAGAAACGAGGAGATATACAGGAAGATAAACAAAGAAATCAGGTATAGGTGCAATGAAGCTAAGGAAGCTTGGCTGAACACAAAATGCAAAGAGATAGAAGACCGACACAAAATGGATCCTCAGGGTATGTACAGACGAATTGAAGAAATTGTCCACAGGAAAAATACATGCACATCAACTGGTTGCTTAAAATCGAAAGATGGCACGCTTATCATGGAAAAAAGACAAAATACTGTACAGATGGATAGAGTACATTAAAGACCTTTTTGAGGATGACAGAAACGAAGAACACATTATAAAAAGGAACTTTGAAGGACCACCCATAATGAAAGAGGAAGTTAGAGCAGCACTGAAAAAGATGAAACCAGGAAAAGCCCCAGGACCAGACAACATTAGTACAGAGATGACTGAAGCTCTGGAGGAATTTGGCATAGAAAAAATAACTGTGCTCCTAAATGAAATTTACGACACTGGAAAAATCCCCAAAGATATGTCAAAATCATTTTTCATTGCACTTCCAAACAAGACAGGGGCTATAGAATGCGAACTCCATCGCACAATCAGTTTGATGAGTCATGTAACAAAAATCCTGTTAAGAATAATCATGACGAGGACAAGGAATAGAATCAAAAGAGAAATAGCAGAAGAACATGTGGATTTGTGGAAGGGAAGGGAACTATTAATGCCATATACATCCTAAGAACTATCATAGAGAGGTCAATTGAGATGAATAAGGATTTGTATTTATGCTTTGTTGACTATACCAAGGCTTTCGATCGGGTATGACATGAAGAATTGATCAACCAACTGGAGAGACTCAATGTTGATGGAAAAGATCTATGAATAATCAGGAATATGTACTGGGCACAAACAGCTGCAATGAGAATAGAAAACAATATAAGTTCTTTCCAAAACATCAGGGTTGTGTTTTGTCACCAGATCTGTTTTCACTTTACAGCGAAAACATCATGAGAAACCTAGAAGAAGACCCTGGATTAAAGGTTGGAGGGAAAATGATAAACAACATTCGATACGCAGATGACACCGTGCTAATTGCAGAAAATGAAAGGGACCTACAAAACCTTGTGAATATACTAGAAATAGAAAGCAAAGGTAAGGGGTTGGAACTAAACCATTCACATCCTACAGCGCATTCAAAACAATGCTGTACGCCTTGTACTCAAAAAGAAAAAAGCTGACCACATATCTCCTCTCCTGGCACAACTTCACTAGCTCCCTGTATCAAAGCGCATACAGTACAAACTAGACACCATCTGCTACAAAAGCCTCAATAAAGCAGGCCCCGATTACCTGTCAAGCCTACTTGAAATCTATGTTCCCTCACATACCCTCTGCTCTGCCTCCAATCCTCTGACTTTTCGCTTTCCACGCACTAAGCTCAATACCTATGGTCCACGAGCCTTCTCTGTTTCTGGTCCACTCTCCTGGAACAAACTTCCTCTCTCAGTCCGTCAGCAACCTACTTTTGTCTCATTCAAGTCCGCTCTCAAAACTCACCTTTTCTCCTCTGCATAAAATCCTAACCTCACTCAACCCCCCTCTGCAGCCTGTCTCCGCTCGGAGGGAAATCACTTTGTTATAATAATTAATTGTATATGATATGCTCTCTATAATTTTCCATTGCTTTTATTCTTGCTTTTATTGCTTTTATTCTTTCTCCCCATTTATAGCCATGCGTGTGTGGTGTGTGTGTGTGTGTGTGTGCGTGTGTGTGGTGCGTGGCGTCGGTGCGTGCGTGTGTGTTCTGTTTCAGCGCTTAGATTTGATTTTGTCGAGATTTTGCGCTATATAAATATTGTAATTATTATTATTATTATTATTAAACAGCAGGAAGACTGAAGTCATGGTGATCAGTAAAAAACATGAAATCCCCTCATGTAAAATAACAGCAAATGGCACAACCTTGACACAGGTTAATAAGTTCAAATACCTGGGAACGGTCATTTCATCAGACGGCAGATGCACATCGGAAATAGCCGGCAGAATCGGCCAAGCCAAAACAGCATTCAAGAAGATGACAAGCATTCTTACCAACAAATGCCTATCAATTAACATCAGGAAGAGAGTCCTTGAATGTTATATAGAACCAATACTGTTGTACGGATGTGAGGCGTGGACAGTCAGCAAGCAAAGCCAGAGCAAGATTGAGGCAGCCGAGATGTGGTTTCTAAGAAGAATGTTGAGAGTTCCATGGACAGCAAAGAAAACAAATGAGGCAGTCTTGATGGAGGCAGACACAAGTAGATCACTCATAAGGAAGATTAGGAAAAGACAGGCAACATTTATAGGCCATTTTATGAGGAAGGGGGATTTGGAGCACCTGGTCACACGGGAAAGCTGGAGGGAAAGAGAGCACCAGGTAGACCCAGGGAGAAAATGCTAGACGGACTTGCGGAGTGGCTGAAGACGGGTGGGTGGAGGAGATGCTTGGGGCAACAAGAGATAGAGATAGATGGAAGTCCACGATCGCCAACGCCGTGTGGCAAGGCACCTAATGATGATGATATCAGAGCATGTTTCAGGTGTGTGTGTGTGTGTGTATACAAGAGTGTGCATGCATATCATTTCATGTTTGAGTCACATGAATGTCTGTAGGCATGTGTGAAATGTGTGTGTGCATGTTTGCACACGGGCATTTGTGCGGTGTGTGCATATGTGCTTGCATGCATTTATACACAGCGGATATGTTTTTGAGCATGCGTAGGCACACATACATATGTGTGTGTGTATGCATGTTTAGGGCAGGAGATAAAGGTGTGAGGTTGGGTAGCCTTATGCCCTAGCAGAATGCTTACGTCTAATATGTGCATTTGTCCATTCGACAAGTTTTTACATGGTGATATTTCTGTGTACACTGAATGACAAAATAATCATTACAATTTATTTTCTGGCATTTAAGTTGGAAATGAGTATGTCTACTGCATACAAAAAGTACCTTACAAAACAAGAACTGATGCAAGTCAAAAAAGGGCATACCTATGAAAGCCCTTAACTGTCTCCAGATGATTTCAAGCTGACATTTTAGTCTTTAGTGACTCTGTTAACTTGTAGCACATGAAAGTGTAAATTTGTTGTTTTTTCATGCTTATTAGAAGCACATATTATTTTCTTAGGAGCCATGAGACACTATCAAGGCTGCAGACTCTTCTGGAAGGTTTTCACTCACTGACAGCTGTTCTAATCCTAATGTCACTGTTACTTATTATTAACATCTAATTTCCAATGAGTACTTGTCTACAGGCAAGCGAAAAATAAAACCAGACTAGTAAATGGTAAATAACCTACAGTATTCATGAATGTGATGAAGTAACCGTTAGTTCCCATGTTATACTATTATTAAAAATATTATGTTTAATTTCATACTTATTAAACATAACGCGTTCAATTTCAAGACAGAGGAAGTGGCTGAAAATCTATTCCACACACACACATACACACACAAACACACACATTTGTATATCCCTCTGGTTCATACGAAACAAACAAAAAAACATGGACAACAAATCATTCTGGTGTTTATTTTTACCATTTCAGATTCAAGATTTGATGACAATTACGAAAAATGATCCATATCTCATCTTCCTCACAACTGGATGTCTACACAGGTATATACCTTTAAAATAAATTTATTTAACAGAAGTGACATATTTTATCAACTGCTTAATGACAAATACTCAGGTACCTGTCATCTCTCTCAATCACTCATCACTACCAAACCACTATGAAAACAAATATATGAAACTTAAAAGAAAAAGAAAATGTGCTGAACCTGTGGGAATGAAGTTTTGTCCTCTTCATCAGTTTGCTGAATATCTTGTGAGTTCCTGTGTCTTATGGTCTTTCTAGTTATTTCAAGCCATAAAAAGATATGCCTCACATTTGTTGTCGGAAAAAACAATGTAATCCTTGAAGCCATGTAAGAACATCTGATCAAGCGATGAATTTAGAGTCCACATATGTTTGATACAATTTGGACAAACCTTAAAACGCTGGTAACCCGGTGCAGCACTCACCATGTTTTACATGAAGTATAATTTTTCAAACTACACATCGTCTCAGTACTGAGATCCACAATGGTTTGTGGAAAAATGATCTTTTATATTGCATTTATAGGAGTCTAATATATCAAATATCAATCAACAAACCATTGATAAGCCAATTGTCGTGTTGCTCTTGAAGTAAACTGTATATATAAAAGAAAAAAGAAAACAAGAAATGAACTATCTTTTATGTTACTATAACAAATGAGGACTTTGTTGCGATTAAAAGGTAAAATAAATGATTATGAAGCACTTCCAGTGACATATCTTTATCATCTCCCTGTGTTCATGGGATAGTCGGATGCTGATGTATGAATATTTGTATTATCTATCACCTTTTCAAACACATTCACTACAAATACACAGACACACACATATATGCACAAGCAGCAACAGCAAAAGAAACAGGACAAAATGTCATCACAAATATCAACATTTCTAATGTAGCACTTTAAATACAAAAAAAAAGATTTCCACTATATCTGATTCCCGCATTCACTCTTTCTAACAAGACTTCAGTTTCCATGTCTTCAATGTCCATTATATTATTATATCAATCTGAAACTTTGAGTTCCACAACTTGTAACATGTTTTAAATTCATTCATTTTCATATTAAACACACACCTATGTTTCATCTACACATCACACATTCATTCATACTCACAAACATACGCATCATTTTCATTTCCAAGACTTTTTTGACCGCCAGTCCAAAAACTGGTCCAAGTCTTCCTCATCCAAATCATCACTATCATTGTCTTTTTGGTCTTCATCACCTGTTGTCTTGGCAATGGTCTCCTTCTTAACATGGAGGTCCTCCACCTCTTTCCACCGCTGACTGAAACAAAAAAAAGCAAAATCAGTATATGGCACTTTCGCATAAAAAAAACAAAAAACAATCTATATGGCACTTTCGCATAAAAAAAAAACCAATCTCTAAGAAAACAATGACAACAAACATAAATGGAAAAGAAGAAAGAATGAAAAGAAAAGAAGCAACATACGAAAAACAGAAAAAAAGAACTTTTCACATTTTCAAAATCTAGAGAATGTCAGTCTTGAGTACAATCTTGCTTGAGTGCTGCCTGGTGGGTAAAGGTTGGAGATTTTTCCAATCTCTCAGGTTAATATGTGTGACATATGGGCAGACCTACTAGTGCCTTATCCTCTTCATGTGTATATATATAGACAGAGTATAAAATTTGCACATCTATGATACTAAATAAAAGCTATGCCAGTTTTTAGTGGTTTATGGAAACATGAAAATATCCAGTATGTTCATAACAATAATAATAATGACATCTATAAGGCGCCAAAACTTGACACAAGAATCAAACAAGCATGCACTCTCATTATTCATCAAATCAATCACGCAACAATAACCAAACACCAGTGCACAAAGCACACGCAAACTGGAAGGGGAAGGACAGGAGGGAAGGGGGGCAAAAGAGTGAGCATGTACAGTGGGAAACCACTACTGGACAAAAAGGTATGTCTTCAAGATAGACTTGAAGAAGACTAGAGTTTGTGACTGTCAAACAGATGGGGAAAGATCATTCCAGTTGTATGGGCCAGACACATTTGTAGACAACTAGTACCAGAAGCATGCAGGTGATAACAAAGATAAACAGGTACAGTACCAGTGATATATATGTAGCATAATGTATTGATTTTGTATGAATTTTCATAAGAAATGGGCAACCAGTGGAGAAAGTGAAGCAAGACAGTGACATAATCATGCCTCTTTTTATGAAGGGCAAGATGGGCTGCAGAATTCTGAATATGCTGGAGGCATGCAACAGAAAAAACAGATAAGCCAGAAAGCAAAGAGTTTCAATAATCGATGCCAGAAAAGATCAGAGAAGTCACAAGCTTAGATGTTGCTGAAGTTGAAAGATAACAGCAAATAGAAATGAAACATCGCAGTCGACAGTAACATGACTGACAGGTTTGGTGCAATGAATTTCTGCGAAGCGAGTTGAGGACCAAGAACAATGCCAAGGTCCTTGACCCGATTCAAAAGTATAACAGAGTTGTCACCTTGTTGGGTAGAACAAACTTTTACGGTGGAAAGCTTGTGTTTTGTGCCAATGAGCAGTGCCTCAATCTTACCTCCATTCAACAGTCACTTATTCTGTATCATCCAGTTGTGGATCTCAACATAACAGAGGCTTTCGAAAGAAAGAAGAGCTGAAGGATTTTTCAGGATGCACTGTTGCAGGGCTGGGAGTCATCAGCATAGAAATGATGTTGGATGTTGTGCTGACTGATGACATTGGCAAGAACTGAGGTGTTGAATGTGAAAAGAATTGGCTCAGGTACAGAGCTTTGGGGGACCCCATAAGCAAATTTAACTGGCTGGGATTTAGACTCATTTATCACGAGTGACAGCGGTCTGACAGATATGACATAAACCATGAAAAAGCACACACATACACGCAAAATGAACACATCTACACACACCAACACATTCAAAAGCATATACTATACTCACATCTGATCATCAATCTCATCCAGATTACGTTCTACATTGATCTGTTCATCCTCTTCTTCCATAATAGCCTCAGAAACCTGGAGCACAGTTGTCAGTATAAACAATATGATATACAGCACAAACAGTGTATGATAATTGATACACAGCACAAACAATTTATGATATACAGCACAAACAATTTATGATATACAGCACAAACAGTTTATGCTATACCGCACAAACAGTTTATGCTGGCGTACAGCATGAACTGACTAAAATACATCCACCACAAGGCAGATGCAGTTTAGCTCAAACTCCTCAAGGCTTGTGTAGCAATACAACACGCACTCTTCGATCAAACTGAAATTAAACATACCAAAACAATAATTTGAGGGTTTACTGGCAGAACGGTGTATCATGAAACGAGTAAAAAAATCAGATACTTCATCCTGGCACGTAACCCTCAAATTATGATGTACATCACAACAGTTAAACAGCAACTCCCTCAATTATGCATCAATGATATTGAATTGCGAGATCAAATTATCTTTTTGTTTATGTTTGAATTCGCACCAAATCCCTGTTATAAATCAATGAGCCAGATCAAATTAGCTTTTTGTTTATGCTTGAAGTCACTAGCAAACAATAGCTCAGATGTTAGAGCCCCACACTCATAATGCTGGGGTTGTGGGTCAACCCTCAAGCATGCAACCCTTTTTTTTTTGCGGTCTGGCCGGCTCCATTAAAAAGACTTGAGATCTCATATCTCGATTTCAATCCCAGCCCACATCATAAAAATTGTTCTGCTCACTGTTCATCTTTATGCTGCAATCATTCTGGTGATGTCTGCTCAGTGATTCATATGTCCCTTCTCTTTCCTCCCCCTCCTCAACCATTTCAAGACCTTGCCTGTGCATAGGGTTTTGCGGGGGTTCAAGGGGTTTGCCAGATAATTTCTGGCACATTTAGGTGGAGCGCAACTGTCTGAATGTTATGAATCCCTCTTCAATAAACTCACACACACACAAAAATCCTACACAGTAAACAGTTTAAATTAAGCATAAACGGCATACTTACATGTGACTCCTCTTTCATGGACTTTTGAAACAATTCCCACTCCTCCTCCATCTTGTCTTTATACTCCACTTGTCGCACCTGAAGGAGAATATAGAAAGCAGTCATTAGTACAAGTAACAAGCCATGTTGTGACTCTAAGGCAGCTATAAGCATTAGTCACAATTTCAGTCAGCCCTTTTAAGTGGCTTTTTCACAACATCAACAGATCAGTGGCAGACCCATGCTGCCACATGCTCAGCCTGTGTTTACAGCTGGGGCTGACAATTCAAATATCTACTCTACAGTCCGAGACAACAACAATGGCAGCACAATATTTCATAGCAATGTAAAGAGAAAGCTATGAAGTACTCTTAAATATGTTTTGTCAAAAATTAGTTCAGTCAAAAGAAATGTTCACAATTTGTTTTCATTACGGCAAAAGCAAAATAATGTGAAGAGGAAGAGAAAAAAGGAGTCAGTGCTATTACAGAACTGTCAGAAACTGTCATTTACACAACAACATATTCATTTTTCAGAATATTCATTTGCCTGAATGACATCCTGCCAAGCCTGGAGAGGGCAAAATATATCAGGCATACAAATATCTGTGGTAAAGGGTGGTACACTGTTCTGTACAAGCTCTGCATTAAAAATTAAACACTTTTATCAGCTGACTAATTCTAACCACTATCTAAAAGATTTTTGTTAAACAGCTATGGATGCAGAATCCATCACACACACAAAACAAAGAAGGAAATTAATATTAATGTTAAGTTTTATTACAGGGAACCAAAAGAATCTTTGTTAACAAGAGCTGATTTGAAATGAAAGATCAAAGGTAATGCATGTCACAAGTCCAAAGCAATTTCAACACTAAATAAGTTCTATGCATATCACACCTAAAAGCATTTCATCATGACAATGTGTGTCATTCCTTCACACCAGCCATCAATACTAATGATGACACATCATATCTCCAAAGCAGCTATTCATATTACCCCCAATTTATTGTACAGATGTGACTCTTCAAATGACACCTGCGCATTGTTTTACGTCTTGATTCCTACTTTATGTCTACATACTAGTCAAACAGAATATGAGAGAATGAACATGGTGATTTTCTTAAAATCAACACTACAATGAGAAGAAAACAAAAGACCTTTGCATCCATTTTAGGGTCATCAAAGAAGCCCTCCGGTAAAACATCGGCCATGGTGGCTGGTTTCTTGCTGATGGTGCCCTCAGATTTTTCAGCCTCTGCTTTACAAGCGGGATCGAAGAAATCTGTGGAAAGTTCCAGTGACAAAAAAGGGAAGTAAATGATTTGTACTTGCTGGTGCAATCGCCCACTTCTGCTAAGGTAATGCTATACTCCTTCATCTGAGAACTCATTATAAAGTTCGGAGCTTGATGCTATACATCTGTACATTTCATTCACCTCGTTCTGTTCGTCAATCAACAGAAGCATCAACTAGTAACTAGTAACTATACAAAATACATTACACTCCAGCACTTACACAATCTACTGTACAGTATACATATATCATACTAAATTACACACATACAACAAAGCAAACAGCAAGCAAGCAGTAGTTTGTATAACAAACAGATTAAGTACACACATACAACAAAGCAAACAGCAAGCAAGCAGTAGTTTGTATAACAAACAGATTAAGTGTCTCTGATATCTGTTCAAAACTAATGATCCAATGGTTACTGAAAGTCTGATTCCAAAAAATATATCAATAAGCATAACAATAAACAACAACAACAAAACACACACACACACACACACACACACACACACACACACACACACACACACACACACACAACCATACTCCACATGATTAGCATTAATAGAAGACCACAAAATGGTAATGTGTTTACCTGCAGGTAAGCCTCCAGGTCCTTTGATTTCACTGCTGCTTGATGAAGAGATCTGTGGTGTTGATTTCTTGCCATCATTCACATCCTCATCTTCTTCTTCTCCTGATGATGATGATGATGAATATCCTGCTAGCACCGATAATTTACTGGCTGAAGTAACACTGGAAAAAACATTATTATTATTTCAAGCACAGCCAACTGCGCAGAGCTGCATCAGGCTATAACCATTTCAAAACCCACAAACATCTCACAGACCCTGGGAAAACACACACGCATGCACACACACACGCCACGGCTGTGCAAGACTGGCCAAATCGTTCTCTTTAGTTTACCTGCGGACGGCAGCTGTAGGCCTGCAAAGCCTGGCATTCAGAGTGGGGGAAGGGGTGGGATGCGGGGTCGAGACAGGTTCACGGCAGTAGCTGCGGATGAATCCCTTCTTTGTCTGTATTAAAACTTGATCATTTCACCCCCTCTTCTCCTGTCTGTAGACACGGAACTAAGATATCTGGATGTTGATTTTTTGTGATTTACAAGTTTGTTCTAAGTGCCCTGTTACGTCTAAGAATTAGAATTTGTACCGTTGGCTGAAGTTTGTAGATAAACTTTTGCAGTGACTATGTGTTCAGCTGCTGTGCTTTTTTGTTAAAACGTGTATTCTTCATGTGTTAAAACTTCTAATTCCACTGATGCTGATTTTTGTTCCACCCCCCCCCCCCCCTTTTTTTTTTCCATTGTTTTCTCATCCTTTTGTTCTCGTTTTATTTCATCTATTTATTTATTTTTTATTTTTTGGCGTTGACTTGGAGATTGGTTTCCAAATTTTAATATATATGTGATGCTGAAGTGTTGATGTGTATGAAGTTAAGTGAAAGTTTAAGGATAAGTTACTCACTATAATCTGCTTTGAACATCACATCATTCAGTCTTGTACTCAGAGCACTGTTGTGAGAGAACTGAACAGTTTCGTTGTTTTGATCGTAGTTCTTTCCTTACGTATTAGTGTTAAGTGTTGTGTGTATAATTGAACAATGGCTGTTGTTTATGTACACACTGCAATTTTGCACAATGACAGACTTCAGTCTTTGTGTCGAGCATGTGGTGGGCGTTCCAGCAAAAAAAAAACAAAAAAAAAACAAAGCCCAGGGCTCCCATTCTCTGTCAGTATGTGCTCATAGTGCTATGCACGGCTGAGAAAACTGAAGATGTCGTCTGTTCCATCGAAAACAGTAATGAAAACCAGTCTGTCTGATGTGGAGAAGGCGGCACCGATGTGGGTTAACTTTGATGCAGCCTTGTCTGTTCACCAGTGTTCCGTTTGCTCCGTGTTTGTCAGTCAAACAAAGGGAGGAAGGCCAGCCAAGAGAAAGAGAAGCTCACAACAAATTAACTGACATGTGCAGTTCAGTGTACACTATTCATTACTGTGTTAAAACTTCAACCTGCATTCAACACGCACCCGGTAGTGTGTGATGACCAACCTCTTGACCCCAATTCAGTGGAGTAATTAAAACACGCACCTCTCCTCTCAGGTTCAGGTCGAAAACTTTCAAGTAAGTGGAGGTGCACGCTGGCATGCTGTAGTTTGTGTGGCATGTTGTTCTGTGTGCATAGAAACTGTCAGGACTGCAATAACGGCGGTTTAAAACAGCAACATTTTGTGAAATCGGAAATTATCCGTATCCGTACTTGTGATTGTGCATGTATTTGAACTAACACTGCAGTCTGCTTTGCCAGTCAAACATATTTGTGTTTGGTGTCATTTTAAAGCTCGTGGTTCTGGCCATCCAGCTATCTACAATACACTCTAGTTTGGCCAAAGCGCTTTAAAAAATGTAGCATTTAAAGTCATACCCATTTCCCCCAGTTAAATGCCAGATGTCAGCTATGGCTGCTGACAGGCGATATATAAACAATCTGCCCAGAGAAGGCAGGCATCATGGTCGGGTCACGCATAGGTCAGCGCGCTCGGCTCAGCAACTAAAGGGAAGGGTTGGAACAGCAGTGACGCATGCACGCGCACACACTGCTCATGCACTTGCACATGCAATATGTAAGCCAGATTTTCCCCCCTCATTTTCTCCCTGTCTGTGTTGTGTGTGTGTGTGTGTGTGGTGTGTTGTGTGTGTGTGGTGTGGTGTGTTTGTGTGTGTTGTGTGTGTGTGTGTGTGTGTGTGCACGTGCGTGTTCATGCATGTGTGCAGACATATTTGCAGAAAATCTGAGCACTACATTATTTCCAACACTGACATATTCACTGCGCTGTTGATATAGGACTATCGTCACTATTCCATGTCCTACAGCGCACTGTTGACATATCACATCAGATAAAAACAACAACAACAACAACAATAGTAGTAGTAGTAATAGTAAAAATAAAAATGATGATGATGATGATGACAATAATAATAATAATAACAATTACTATATACAGCACCAAATCTTGATATAAAAATCAAATCAAATGTGCACTCTCATCACTCACCAAAGTATTCGCTCGCAAAAATGGGATAATATTCACTGCAGAAATACTGATCACCTAGTTACAAATTCTGACAGTTCCTTGTTCTCATATATGGCAAGTTCAATGGTGTGGTGTGTCACTGTGTGAGGGGAGATAGGGGGAGGAGGGGGACTGTGAGGTGGGATGGGTAAATGAAAGAGACGGGAGGCATCCTAGCCTAAATTTAATTTCCCCGTTTTCTCCCTCAGATTGTGTCTTTGTGTACGCGCGCGTGTGTGTGTGTGTGTGTGTGTGTGTGTGTGTGTGTGTGTGTGTGTGTGTGTGTGTGTGTTGTGTGTTGTGTGTGTGTGTGTGTGTGTGTTTGCTTGATCAAAATCAAGTACGTCTACAAAATGTCATCAAACTGTGACAAACAAACAAAAACATCTTAACATCTTACTTACTTTGTCATTTTCAATCCATTGGCATCTGACATCAAAACTGAAAACAAGACAATTTATTAATCAATTACACACTCCACTGTATCTAATTAACTGAAAACTTGTATATATACTTTATGGACTAGAGTTCTTCAGAATTTGTTAATTCATGTCTTCACAAAATAAACTGTTCTGAACATAAGTAGCATTCAGCACACACACACACACACACACACACACACACACACACACACACTAAATATACTGAACGACCGCATGCAAGACAATGGTATACATAAGTACGCTTATTAAATTTTACAGAACCATGCTAGCCATTACGGAATAGCATATAATTAACACTACCATGACTGCTTTTAGGAAACATTCGTCAACCATCTTGAACTTGTTAAAGTTCTTACTTTACTTGGGAAACATAAACTTAGTAGCTCCAGACCAGTTAAGGTTCCCTTGAAACATAATAACTGGGAAACCCTATGTGTGTATTTTTCAAACCATTTTCCTGGCTGTACAAGAGTTTGTGCAGCAAGGCAAAGCAAGGAAAATGGTGACACCTCATGCGAGTGCGATTATCAGCAGCACAAAACACTCCTGACTCAAGAATTTAGCTGTTCTTCATCAAGAATTACAGTAAATGCATGAGAAAGATAATTTCAATTCATATTGCTTATAGCCCAGCCGACCGCTAAACCCATATCAGGGCTAACACCACGTCAAAAAGAAAATAACAACCCATTAAGATAAAAAAAAAAACAGTTAAAAGCCATGCTCACCATCAACCTTGCAAATCTAAAATGCCATTAAATAAAAACACGTAAAATTACATCAAGTGAAATCTATCGATCTCTTGTAAAAACTGGAAAATTGCATCAGGAGGGACGTCTCGGAAGAGCTCCTTTAAGGAATCTGCCATGTAATGCTTTTGTCTCACATCGCACAAGTCCCAGCAATCAAGGAGGAGGTGTCGGATGCTCAACAGCTCATTACATGGTATACACCACGGTGCTTCTTCATTTTTCAAAAGGTACGAGTGAGTGTAGGATGTGTGACCCGTGCGTAACCTACATAACACTGTCTCTTTCTTACAGTTTCCTGCAGCAGATGGGAGAATTTCTTTCAGGTTAGGGCGGATTTGGAAGAGTTTGTTATCTGTCTGTTTATTCCAATTCTCCTGCCACAGATTTCTTACGCAACTGTGTACTTTCGATCTGACATCTGTGTAAGGGAAGGACTTCGACATCTTTGTCACTGTAGCCTTCTTGGCCAGGTAGTCAGCCTTTTCATTGCCTCCAATACCAACATGGCCAGGAATCCAGGCAAAAACAATCTTGTAACCTTCATTTGCAAGAGTAGAATACAGTTCAAGGAACTTCACAAGTTCAGGGTGACTAATGTTTAGGCAAGCAATTGCCTGCAAAGCAGAAAGGGAGTCAGAAAAAATGAGAAACACTTTGTGTTTGGATTGGGACACCATTTTCAGTGCCAAAACCAGAGCAGTCAGTTCAGCAAGGAAACAGAACTTTCAGATGGAATACGTTCTGAAAATGCTCGATTGGGAATCTCAGAGCAGACGGCAGCGGCAGCAACACCTTCATCACACTTGGACCCATCAGTGAAGATTCTGCGGGATGATGGAGATTTTTCGCACAATTCTGCATAAAACGATTTGTACGCCAGTGCACTGGTATTGTCTTTGCGGAAGGAAGCAAGATCAAAAGAAACTTCGGTGTTTTCAATGTCCATGGTGGACTATCTGGAAACTTGGAGAAGTCGTTAACAACTGCTAAATTTATATCTGCCTTTTCCAAATGGGGACGGACACGCAGCCCCAAAGGAGGAGTCACTTTTGGATGTTTTTCAAAGTCACTTTGAAATCTGGGGTTGAAGACACAGTCGTAAGCTGGGTTTTCCGGTTCAGAGAACAGTTTCAAACAGAAATTTAAACTTAGTTTCAGTCTACGGTTGCTCAGGGAAGGCTGAGAAAGGAAAAAAACCCAACTGCAGTCCAATTGAAGAGGAAGGTGAGTAATATCAGCCTCAAGCTTAGTTCAACACGGCTGCTAAATATTCTGGGTTAAATTCAGAATGTATATAGGTAAAGGTATGTACATATTTTCTGAAAGGAAAATAGATGGGCAATTATCTTAAGCTACATCAGTTTAGCATTTAATCCATAATTTTTTCCCCCAAAACACCTTTTTCTAAGAAAATTCTTCAGCAAGTAAGTTTCTGATATTTGCCAAAGTCAGTGGCAGCCTAAGGGTTAAAACAGTAACATCTTGGAACAGGCTTAGGCAGCCCACAGGGAACATCATATTTTCCCTTGAACCCAAAAGTTTCCTTTAATGTCTTTTGGTCCCTCCAAAAAGGGACACTTACCCATAAGAAAGATGACATGTCACATGTAGAGGAAGATACTTTTTTTCTACAATGGCAGCAACCTGTTGATCAAAAAGATCCAACCTACCTTATGTGAAACAATAATAAATAAAAACTTGTTCCCAGCGTTGAAGTGTTACACATTTCTATCTAATGTTCACTGGCAACTGTTCACAACAGGTACACACACACACACACACACACACACACACACACACACACACACACACACACACACACACACACACAAACATACACACACACATGCACGCATGCATGGTCGCACACACGCATGCTAAAATGCGCGCACGCACACACACGCGCGCGCGCGCATGCACACACACACACGCACGCACGCACGCACACACACACACACGCGCGCGCGCATGCACACACGCACACACGCACGCACGCACGCACACACACACACACACACACACACACACACACACACACACACACACACACACACACACACACACACACACACACACACACACACACACACACACACCTTTGGCTTTTTTGGCTGCTAAAATTTCTGCATCTGTCAGTTTTCTCTTTGCTGATGGTTCAGCTGGCTTTGCTGGTCCTTGGGTCTTGGAAGCAAGGTATTTCTATCAAAACAAAACATCAACAACAGACAAGTAATAAAAATGATAATAAACATAATAACAACCACCACCACCACCACCACCACCACCACCACCATCATCATCATCACCACTACTTATACAGTGCAAATATACATGTCAGAAAATGCTAGGTGCATTTTACAAACAGCATAAAGATTGCAATGTTACATCTAATATAGTAATGCAGCACAACAATTGGAATGAAACACTGACAGCACTAATACATCAATACAGCATAAACCTTGCCATGCAAATACATTATAATGCAATACAAACATATAGGATACATGTAAACATTGATACTTTGATGCAACATAAACCTGTTTCATTAGAAATAACAACAATTTTGTTTTTCAGCTTATCAATGATAATCACAGCATGACCACACACACACACACACACACACCACACCACACCACACACACCACACACACACATACACACATGTAGTGATGTACACACACACACACACAACAAATTGCAATAACACTGGACTCAGAAGAACTAGAACAGTACAAGCATCAATTTATGATTTTTACAGATACCTCTGAAAGAGATGTTTTGAGGTGCTTTATGAAAGTACGCAGACAACTGTCTTTGTCTTAAAGATACTGGGAGGGAGTTCCATGTTGTTGGGCCCAAAACAGAAAGATTTCTTTCCACAAATTGTTACTGTGAACAAGGTACAGTTAAGAGAGAAGCTTCTTGAGACCTGAGAGCTTTGGAAGATTTGTATGGCAGGAGGAATTCTGATATATATATATATATATATATATATATATATATATATATATATATTATATATATATATGTGTGTGTGTGTGTGTGTTATATATATATATATATATATATATATATATATATATATATATATATATATATGTGTGTGTGTGTGTGTGTGTATATATATATATATATATATATATGTGTGTGGTGTGTGTGTGTGTGTGTGTGTGTGTGTGTGTGTGTGTATATATATATATATATATACGTTGGAATTGTCTTTGAACTCAGACACTGAAACTAGTGAGAGCAGAATATGGCAATTTCAAACACAATTCTTGCTATGACTGGCAGCCAGTTTAGTTTTCATAACAGCGCTTTTGCCTTGCTCCATTTGCTTTCCCATAGGACAAGTCGAGCTGCACTATTTTGGAGTCTTTGAAGTGTGGATAGCTCATCGTCAGAAATTCCAGTTAAGACAACGAGTTACAGTAGTCTAGTTTCAACAGACTGAAAGATACACACAGCTTGCTAATGGCCTCAGCAGACAGAAATCAGAGATTTTATTCATTATGCGTACTTGGCGATACAGGATTTTGTTCAGGAAGTTGACATGAGCTTCTACAGACAGGGATAAGATAGGGATTCATCAAGGGACTCATCAAGAAAAACACAACTCAAGACACAAAATGTTAAATGTTTCTATTGTATAAAAAAATTACATTAAACAGGTAACTGTGAGTGTGAGCATGCATTTATAAGTAAATAAGTGTATATACACATGTGTGTGTGTGTGTGTGTGTGTGTGTGTGTGTGTGTGTGTGTGTGTGTGTGTGTGTGTGTGTGTGTATGCACATGCATAAATTTGAATGAGTGAGTGAGTGAGTGAGTGAGAAAGTGTGTGTGAGGGAAGGAGGGTGCGTTTGAATTGGACTTTTTGTGTTTTATTTTGTTTGTTCTCTATTTGCTTGTTTCTGTTCTGTTTACTTGCTTCTTTGCTGTATACACATTATTTATCTGTTTCGTCTGTTCTGTTTCTTTGTTTGTTACATTAACTCACCTCTCTGTGCTTACTACCCTGAATATGTGCGGTCCACAAGTTGTCATTTCTGACAACAGTGTTACACAACGTGCAAACCAACTGATCAAGGCTGTTGTATCTGAAACAAAATCAAATCGAAATGATACTGTTACAGAATAAAACCAAACAGTCAAAAGGGTTACATTTAATAATCAATTATCAACACATTCACACTATTATTTAAACTGATTATCTGTTAGACAAATCAATAAATTCAAAAGAAATAGATTTTATCCATTTCCGCATCATACACCAGAGTATACGGCGCACAGGGATTTCCTTTAAAATTTACAGATACAATGTTTCAGCTACCATCGAGTACCAATCAGTTGCCGTGGTGTAGTGATTAGCACAATGGACAACTGACTGAAAGATTGTGGACTGTGGGTTCAAAAATCACTACGACACTAGTTCCGATAAAATCATTGTAAGAGTTTTCCATACAAACCAGCTCTTACCAGAGCTGAGTGTGCTATGGCTTACTGGGAAGACTGGGAATGGGAGCACACAAAGTCAACTCACACTGACTTCAGTGGATGTGTCATTGGGAGTTATTATTGTTACTGTTATTTTTGTTTAAAGCCCAGCTGACTGCATAGAGCAATATCAGGTCTTTAACCATTTCAAAACAAACACAATACTTCAACAGGGAGAAAAAAAAAAAAAAAAAAATTAAGTATACATATAAGTCAACATCAATCTCACTCTCAGTAAGAAGGTACAGCTGAAGAGGTATAGGTGGTATAAGCCATATAAAGTTGTGAGCATACATTTGTGTATAATCGTACATTGAACAACAACAACAAAAGTCAATAGGCACTAAACAAAACACTAGGAACTAAAAAAAAAAAATTTTTTTTAAAGTAAAACTAAGTCTATTTGCACTTGTTAATTACGCCAGAACATCCATCTACATAAGAATTAATAATGAAAAAGTGCCATAAGTACTGAAATGCAACTTTACCCATGCCTATGATTAGCAATTTCTTCATAGTTCAATATTACTCTTCAGTACAGACTAAAAGTAGAACATGTAGCGACATTCCAACAATTGACTATATTACTATTTAGCCTACCATGTGAAATACAGAGATGATTGGGTCAACAATACAACTGCTGATGTGGTTCATCTTTCACAACAGCGTAAGAATAAAATTTTTAAATGTTTACATAGTTTATGGATGAAAATTCTTAACATGATGAATTTTTATGGACAAATAATTTTTAACGGACGACAGCTAGACAGACAACTCATATTACTTTATTAGTCTTTGAAAATGACACTCTTGAGGATGACACTTGCATAAGTTGCAAACTGTTTGTGAGTACGTACATTACAAAGATTAAATCAGGCCTATCTTTAACATAAATCATAAAATCCAGACTAGGAATGAGTGAGAATGTCTTCTGAAGTTCTTCGGACTGATATCTATCATTATTATATCATCTAATAACTGACACCTGGCTTAACAAATATGCAGTTGGCTGCTTAGGATTTAGGTTGTCGACTGTCATTATGGCTCACTGACTGAGTGAACTGGTTCAGTTTTACGACAGCATCCCGCTTCAGATGATATGTCCGACGGGGATAACCATCCCAGAGCCGTGCTTCCACTTCCACTTTCCTTTTCCAGTCACACTTATTATTATAAGACCAAGACAAGACGTGCAAGAGACGTTTAACTTTAAGTCATTATTTCAAAAAAAAGTATCGTTACCTTGAACAGATACATTAAAATATTATCTTACTTTGACAACGGGTGATCTATTTTCTTTGTTACTGTCTTGGCGTTAAACTGTTTCTCCCGCATTAAGCGCCTTAACTCATCTTGGGAAACGATTTTCTTCTTCTTGGGTTTTGTCGACGCCATTTTACTTATAATATCGAAGATGTTCCGGTCAACTATTCGTATTTTGTTATTTCTAAAAATGAGTGAACGTAAAACATGTTTCAGTTTTGTTATAACGGTTAAGTAAAAATGTTCATGCATATGATTTGATCAAATTACAAATGTGTTAGTCGTTTGTTTTTTGGTGGAGAAGATTAGACTATCATTTACGAAACTAATGTTATTGGCCACGGGCAGCAGAGCATGACAGCAGACGACACAAATGTAGGTGCTTGCACAAAGATTAGGCTAATATTTGTAGTGGTTTGTGTAATCGCAATTTCATCACAGGTATTGAGTGGAAAAGGAGTGGGTGTGGCCGGTGGTGCTGCAAAAACAAAAGTTCACTGATAATAATCAAAAATCTAGAATGGTACAATACAATCATCGTAACTTTCGATTAAAACTTTTGACGTAAGCGCAGGTACATTCCTTCCTTCCTTCCTTCCTGTCCCTTAACCCTATCCAGGGTCGTGGGGGCTCCACATGGATGAACGTCGCACCGTCTGTCTCCACCTCTGTCTGTCATGAGCAAGGGTCTGGGTCGTGGCAAAGCTTTTTCCTGTCCATTCGTCAATATTGTCCATCCACCTTTTTCTCTGTCTGCCTCTTTTTCTTCCCCCCTGAACTGTTCCTTGGAGTATTGTTTTTGATAGTCCGTTAGTTCTTGTCACGTGACCATACCACCGAAGTTTCCTTTTTCTTACTGTTGTCAGAAGGTTTTCATAGTTTTTGACATGCTGTGAAATTTTTCTTCGTACTTCCTCATTGGTAATGTGGTCTTTGTATGAGATGCCAAGCACTCTTCTAAAGCATCTCATTTCTACTGCCAGGATCTTCTTTTGCAGTTCTGCTGTTAGTGTCCATGACTCGCACGCGTAGAGAAAGATTGACAGGACCAATGCGTGCATTAGCTTCAGTTTGGAAGTGAGGGCGATGTTTTTGTCCCTCCAGATGGGCTTCAGCTTGGCTAGTGCTGCTGTTGTCTGTGCTGCTCTTGCAAGAACTTCGGTTTTCGATCCCTGTTCACTGATAATGGCTCCGAGATATTTGAACTGAGCCACAGTTTCCAGCTCACTCCCGCTGACTGTAATCTTCTTTTCTATTGGTTTTGTGCTGTTTGTCATCAACTTTGTCTTTTCGGCACTGATCTCCATGCCATATCTGGATGATGTCTCGTCCAGGTGTTTCACCAGGTTGGCAAGTTCGTCTTCATTTCCAGCCAACCCATCGATGTCGTCGGCAAATCTCAAGTTGGTGATTGTCCTTCCTCCAATACTGACTGAGCCGTGATGGTTTTCAAGGGCATCCGTCATAATGCGCTCAAGGAAGATGTTGAACAAGGTTGGAGAGAGGAGACAGCCCTGGCGAACTCCAACTGATGTGTGAAACCAGTCCCCCACTGCGCCCCCAACAAGCATTGCGCTGCTCGCTTTTGCGTATAGCTGTGTGATGGTGTCAATAAGCTTCCTTCCCATGTTGTACTTCCTCATGGTGGCCCACAGTGCTTCATGCCATACTCTGTCAAATGCCTTTTTGAAGTCGATAAAAACGTGGTAGATGTCCTGTTGGTGTTGGCTGTATTTTTCGCATAGGACTCTGAGATTGAATATTTGTTCTGTTGTGCTTCTACCACTGCGAAATCCCGCTTGTTCTTCGGCAATGATCTCCTCTGCCTGTGGTTTCAGTCTGTTCAAAATGACTTTCAGCATCACTTTGCTAGCATGGCTGATAAGGCTGATCGTTCTGTAATTCTGGCATAGTTGTAAATTGCCTTTCTTGGAAAGTGTGATGATTAGTGACTGGGTCCAAGGTGTCGGCCATTCTCCCGTCTGCCAGATTTTGTTGCAGATTTTCCAGAGGATGTCAGTCACTGCCTCCCCTCCATGCCTGATCAGTTCTGCTGGGATGTTGTCCACTCCAGCAGCTTTTCCATCTTTCAGCGATCGTATTGCTGTTTCGACTTCTTCGCGTAGAATAGGGTGGTCATCGTCATTTGTTGATTCCTGGCATGTAAGGACAGTTGAGTCACCCTGTGTCTGGTGGTTGTAGAGGTCAGAGCAGTATTCTGTCCATCTATGGATGATTTCTTTATCTTCTGTCAGGCACTTTCCTTGTTTGTCTTGAATGGTACTGATCCTTGCCTGTCTCTGTGTGGTGAGTTCTTTCACCACTTTGTACGCCTTTATGCTGTTGTTCTTGTTTAGGCTGTCTTCTATTTCTGTGCATTTATTTTGTATCCATCCTTCTTTGGCCTCCCTCATGCCTTTTCTGATTTCTTTGTTGATGTTTCTGTAGGCTAGGGCTCCGTCTGTTGTATTTTTGACTTTCTTGATTTCTCTTCTTTTGTCACACATTTCAAGGATTTCGTCTGTAATCCAGGGTTGGGTTTTCCGGCGTTGTTTTCCTAAGAGGTCATTTGCAGTCTCTGTCATCACTGTGTTAAACTTGGTGGTCATTTCCTCCGCAGTTTCTTCTTGTGTGCTCAATGCTGCAAACTTTCCGCCTATTGTTGCTTGGAAGGACTCTGCAATGGAGGGGTCCTTGAGTCTGTCCAAGTTGAACTTCAGTCTGGTGTTCTTGGGCTTCTTGATCTTCTTCAGCCTGACCTTGAAGTTCATTATCACCAGGTCATG
Source organism: Monoplex corrugatus (assembly GCA_030674185.1). Taxonomy (NCBI): domain Eukaryota; kingdom Metazoa; phylum Mollusca; class Gastropoda; order Littorinimorpha; family Ranellidae; genus Monoplex; species Monoplex corrugatus. The sequence goes on from JAPXFY010000012.1 coordinate 50,522,230, forward strand.
GTCACTACCCACATCTGCACCTAGAAATGTTCGCGTCTTGGCTCTGCAGATTCCAGATCTAAAACGGATTGGGACCAGGTACATTGAAGCGTTTTAAAAACACTTTTGCCCCTCGGTTGCAAAAGCTCGCTCTTTCGTAAACCTCTAGGATATGTGAAGAGGAAACGGGATTCAGAACGATTTTCAAGGAGGGTTAAGTGTGGAATTCTTTGTTCATTTCCTTTTTAGTTTTTATCACAAGAATTTTAGATGTCAGGTTATTTGCTATGAATTGTGACTTATTCAGGTTATTGTCACTGATTTGAAAATAGCATTGTTCGCCGTTTGTTTGATACCACAGATCTGAGATGTGACTGACTAGCGGGGCTGTCTCTTGTTGTTTTGTTTAAATTTTCTTTATTGTTCTTTTGATGATATTGTTTAAACGTTGGTGTTGTTTTTGTTGCTGCTGGTTTTTTTTTGGTTTTTTTTCATGTAGCTTTTTTTTTTATGTAGCTTCTGCTGCCACAGCAACAACAACACTGATAGTAACAACAGCAGCAACAACAATAATAGTAATATGATAACAATAATACTTTTATAATAACACTTGAAGAAGAAGATTTGTTCTTGGAATAAACAGAAAATGTATTACTACTATTAGCTATGTAAAACAAGCGGCTGTTAACCATTTTTTTCCATCAATTTGCAAAGACAGTGGTTAGGACTGTTGCACATTCGCTTCAGGGATATGACAGATCTTTTTCAAGTTTAGGCAGAGGGTTGTTCAGAGTTTTCCATCACGGGGAAATAAAGAATTTTATTGACCATATATAATAATAAACTTTTAAGAGGATTTCTAACCAGTTTTCAGGGATATAACTCAGAAGTTTGTAATGAATTTCATCCAGGTCAGAAGAAGACCGGAAGGTTCAGAAGACAGCTGTTACTTTGGTTAGGTAAGTAGAAGATCGCACTTTTCTGTGTCATCAGATGAGAAGTTACAGGCTGTGTTTTCTTTGAGGTATTTGTTTTTAAGGCAGAGCGCTGATTCATTGATTGAGGAAGACTTGGTTTTAATGGTGGAAGCTAAGAATTTAGATTTTTTTTTTTTAAATCAGTGATCGGGAAATCTGACCGCTTGAGATAGTTGACTGAGGGAGGGGTACTTATTTATATATTTGATCATTTTCAGCACTTTTTTGGAGTTCGAGGTGTTAGTTTCGAACTATCGTAAACACGTAAGTCTCGAACTGTCGTAAAAACATAAGTCTAACTCTGAGAAGATTTTTCCAGCATAAGACCTTGGGCGGAAGTATCCACACTGCCCCGAAGTGGGGAAGTGCCTTAAAATCGGCCAGTAGCAGAGAAGGTCTTTGAAGTTTCTTAATGAGATCAACCAGGTCTTTATTTGTGACAAGGACAGACGGAGATAGGTAGAAAGAACAGATGGTTATAGTTTTATAGAGAGATGCTCTTGCCGCTACTGCTTGCAAATAACTGTACAACAACCAGGGCTTCACAAGACAGAACTGTGCGGGAGCAAAGACAGTTCACCTGTTACTTATCATTCCTTGAGTTGTACAGATTTTGAAAGAATGTTGAATTCTAGTGAGGAAAAACTTTCCTCATCTCGCAGAAATGTTTCCTGCAGAACCAGCACATCAGGCCGCATATCTTGACAAAGCAGCTGGAGCTCTTCAGAATGAGGCTTAAGATCTCTTAGATTCCAATAGATGATATTCTTCATGTTGATAGAAACGTTAAACAAATTTAATCCATGTCTGCCTCGATTTGAAAGAGTAAATTTGTTTTCCAACTGTCTCTCTGCCTTTTTGAGGCGGTCAGACATGCTGGCTGATCTGCCAGAAGGGAGAGAGGGGTTATGCTCTGTAAGCCCTGGTAGAGCTCGGTTTATTTCCACCATCATGACTTTTGGCCTCCCCCACTCGCAGTGAAACTGCTCCCAGGTGGTTGGGGTGGAAGGGAAGGTTTACCAGGCTGTCCAGCACAGTAGCATTGACACCCCGTTAAGAGCTTTCATTTCTTCTTGCAATATCTGGAAAGAAGATTTCGTCCATGTAATATCGGTCTGACAACCGATTGAGACTAGATTTGCTTTTTTGACGGTTGCTGTATGCGATTAGATCGGAGAGGAACTAATTCATTGTACCAGTCTTTTCACCGTATGGGAAGGGTTTCTTTTTTCTGTTTTTACTGGCTGTATTTGCCGTTCAGTCTGCCTTATGCGGTAGCTCTTCGAGGAAAAAGGATGACTTCCTCCTGAGTTTATGCACATAGCTGGTCCCTTCACATCCTTCATGTGCATTTTTTTTGCGCACATGCCACATTTTTCTGTATTGGGACATCTGTCCCTAACAGGTCTGAACTGCTGGCGTTTGAAGCATTGTTCCTCTGTAGGAACGTAAATCGAGACTTTGACACTCAGATACCCCATCTTTATCGGCTGTGGTAATACAGGACAACAGAATGTCAGGAAGGAGCTGTTCTTTGATATTTTAACAGAACCTTTCATGGCCCAGCGTACCTCCACAACGCCCTGGGGTTTTAATTCTGTCTTTGTTTCCCTTTTGGAAATTCTTTTGAGCTTTGGGCACTTTATCACCCCTTTGGTTCTGTTCAGTCCCCTGTGCGGGGACACCTTGATTCCACGGTCTACCAACATTGTTGCTTTTGGTAGTAGTTCCAACTGCTTGTTGCATTCGATCAGATATGATCCGTTTCTGCATTTTTTTCAATTGATTTGGGATTGCCGATGAGGTTCTGGAAGCCTTTTTGTATGGCGAAAGGACTGAGCGCCAAGACAGTGATTTTCTTTCACTAACCCCCCTCAACCACTAGTCAAGCTGCCCAAAGGCCGGACTCTTCCCACATCTCGGCGTCAGAGTCCGAATCTCCATCGTTGTAAGTATCTTTTTTCCGTTTGGATTGGTTTGTTTTAATCATGATGCATAGGCTCAGTGATGGCAGAATTAAGTTGATCACCCCAGGAGAGCTGCCGTACTGGGGAAGGGACAGTGAATGGCCATTCACATGGCACCCAGCCGCCTGGAACCGTCCTGCATGAATCCAGACAGTTTACTTTCGCGACTGACTAACGTACAGCTATCCCATGGCCAAGTCGCTCGAGCGTTGGATTACGGGTTGCTTCCGGCAACCACTCTGAAGATATAGATGATGATGAAAATGAGGATGAAGATGGGACTCCGCTTCGTCTCATCCCTCCCCCTTGACCTGTCTGACATGAATAAACCTACCATGGGCATCAATTTGAACCGTCATGTGAAGTCCAGTTAACTTCCTTGGTTATCAGGACCATGGTTAGTAAAAATACAAAGTTTTCCATCAGTAGCCCTGTCAGCATAGTTCTAGAGATCATTTCGACCCCAATCCTCTCGACCATGACAAATTATCATTCCCCTCCGGAAGGAGAGAGATACAAAGAGGGAATGAAATAAACTGTTGGAAAATCAAAACCGTATTATTGTCATAGCTTTGATGTTTAAGTACTCTTGTTCAAAGAGTTGAAAATGGAAATAAGATGTGATTTCCCCCTTTTGTTTTTTGTGTATAAACCGTATGTTGTATCTATAATTATTACATAAAATTATTATATGAAATTGCAATTTACATGTATTTACCCAGCACACGTATTTGTGTTGATTAGCTGGCTGGTACCTTTTTTAGCACGCAAATACCGGTGTTCTCACTTCGGTGTTTACACATGCATGCGTTTGTGTTCGCACACACACGCATGCATACACACACAAACACACACACACGGGCGCGCGCACGCACGCACACACACACACACACACATTTAACACATACATGTATGTTCGCACACACACACACACACACACACACACACACACACACGCACGCACGCACGCACACACGCACACACGCACGCACGCACGCACGCACGACACACACACACACACACACACACACACACACACACTAACACACACACTTCCTTTGATGATTTCTATGCCAATGAAAAGACTGGGTCTGAATTTGAGTCAGACACACGCACGCAGAGTGAGAGAGTACAAATCGTATTGCACACAAGTCATTGTTTTATCCCACAGATACAGTTTGTTTATTGTCGTTAAATAATCGTTGAAACACATGAGTACCTCTGTTCACAATAATAAATCATCATGAATAAGTGTTCGAGGTCTACAAAAACAATGAATACTCAAATAGTACAAATCTCATGAATAATGGTAATGTCTGTACACATGATCTATTATAAGTGATCGTAGATATAGCATAACAGTACGTTTAGTTTAAAAACAATTAGCATAACATGCTCAATTCATGGCTGCCAGTGATAATTCTCCCTCTCAAAAATGTTTAATGCTGACTTCTTTTAATGTCAGATAGTGCAAAATTACATGACTTTTCTTTCTCCGAGACGAAGACTTTCGACAACAGTTTCATCAAAAACAAGTATAATAATCCATTCTATGTCTGCGTTTCAGAAGAAATAAACACAACCTTGGGCTAAAACGGTAGAAAGATAAACCACCCCACACATACTCTTTGTGAGCCGTAAAACATACAATTAAAAGACTCGTGCTTCGATAAACGAATTTAAGTAAAAATTGAGCAACTTTTGAAGTGACAAGTAAATCTAATAGTTTTACATTCAGATAGAAATGAGGCGAAAGTGTTCTGGTAAATTGTTTTTTCTGTTTGTAGGCTTTGATAACATGGCCAAGACATCCTTCGCTCCCACAAAAAAATCTGCGGACAAATTGAAATGGATCCATAAATCATTCTCAAATATCAAATTTTACCGTTTTCCTACGACATTCGTTTCTGTTGTGGAGAATTTAACTCAGTTGCTCTAAAATACGTGAAAAGTGCAGCATCAGGCTTTCGTTTTTTCTCTTTTTCCCCCCTTCCTTTTCATTTTTTTTTTTTCAAATATAAACAAGGAAAACCTTTAGAAGATTTGTATAATCCATGAAGTAATGTCAGGAAAGTCCAAAGATGATTTGAACAGAAAACAAGCAATGCAACAAATCACGCTTGCACGGTGCCTGTAATACTTGTCTATGATAATTCCATCTGGTAAATGGCTTATTCATATAAATCATATTTTTGTTAAATTTGAAAATCTCAAACCAAAACAAAAAAGCACACACACACACACACACACACACACACACACACACACACACACACACACACACACACACACACACACACACACACACACCACCTGAGCATCCTTCTCCTATAGTACAAACTGTCTTGTGTAGGCTTTATTGTTTCCCATAGGTCTCAAAGCTGCTTGTAACCCGTTCTGACGTGTCCCACAGGTCTCGGAGCTGCTTTTAACCCGTTCTGACGTCAATTCAGCATTAAGGATTGTCGTTCGAAGTGACGTCATATTGGATGACGGAGAAAGACGTCACTCTGGATGCCGAACAAAAGACGTCACTCTGGATGCCGAACTGGATTGAGCGGATGGAGTCTTTTCCCCCTGTGCAGTAGAGATGGACTCTGCATATGGAAAGAGTGTCGATGATTTGATATTTTACCACACACACACACACACACACACACACACACACACACACACACACACACACCACACACACACACACACACACACACACACACACACACACACACACACACACACAATATATATATATATATATATATGGATAGTTATTGTTATTTTGTTTAAAGCCCATCTAACTTCGTATAACCATTTCAAAACATACACAATACTTCAACACGAAAAAAAAAAAAAAGATAAGAAAATTAATGCATTCGCGAACATAATCTAAGGAGATCTTTGCCCATGGTGTTGACCACTCCGTCCAATTTATTACACAGTCGTGACAGGGGATTAAAAAAAACGTACCTCATTACAGAGTGAAACATAAATAAAGCACAAATTTAAACATAAATAAGGACACTAACACATATACAAAGAGGGTCTTAATTACCTGAAATTGCTTCCGCTTATCACATTTCCCTAGAGCCAGAAGTGCACTCGATACATGTACCCAGTTATCATTCCTAAGAGAAAGTACACTTTATCGAACACATACAGGTGAATGGACCAGCAAGGCAGAAAATAATAGG
>JAPXFY010000012.1:50533343-50580843 GCA_030674185.1 Monoplex corrugatus
CTTTAAACTCAACTGATGATGACTTAAAATGCACACAAGATAATATAATAGTGCAAATATTGTTCCGGAGGCGATTGTGATTGAGGTTCCCCCCACCCCGCGTCTCTTGCTCCCCCCCCCCCACCAAACCTGTTGACTTCTGTTCATCACTTTCTTTGTGTAGAAATTCCTTGTGAACAAATGTCAGCTCCACAATTTTTAAGTGCAAAGTTCTTTTGGGCTTCTTTTTTAAACTGGGAACAGAATGGTTTGTTGTCAAACTTTTCAAGCAGGAAGACGAAAAACAAAACAAAAGAAAAAAAGAAAGGCAAAGAAAACACACACACACACACATACACGCTCGTGGCGCACACACACACACACACACACACACACACACACACACACACACAAGAAGTGTACAGATATTCCAAAAGTCCATTTCATAGGAGTGTAGAGACTCTTTTGCTACTTTCTTGCCTTCTCAGAGAGATAGACAGACAGGTAGACAGACAAAGAAAAGTGAGGCAAACAGATGGACACAAAGAATGCAAAGAGAACATGTAAAGACAAGAAACAGAAAATCAGACATAGAAAAGTTCAGACAGAAAGACTGATAAAGAGAGACAGACACAAAATGCTTATTGTTTGTAAATTTTATTTTAGTTAGTAATCTTCGGCATATCACTTTTCACAACGTAAAAAAAGATTTACAAGACGCTGTAACAAACACACTACGAATGTAGTCAGAATGCCTTTGATACTGCCTGAAAATGTGTTAGTAACCAATTTCTTGTAAAGCACTGAACAGCAAAGTTTGTTAAACACAGTAATAAACCCGTAAGTTAAGAAGACTCACTGCGCTGAAAGTCTATTCAATACAGTCCAGATCTACATTCAAATTGAAGTGGAAGCATTGCACAACGAAATCTGTTACAGTACATGTATATACAGTATACATCTGCGAGGCATTGAAAAGAGTCATTGTGCTGCAAAACGACTAAATACAGTATGAATTTACATCTCAATTTAAGCCTCAGGCGTGGGATTTTCCCGCCATTTGGCGGATTTCCACCGCCCGTAAGTCAAATTCCGCCGAACTTCTGTTTTTCCGCCGTTCTGCGGTCCCCTTAATTAATTAATAAATATCTGAGAAAGCGCAATGTGTAGACACGGGCGAAACAGTCGTGTATGACTCACCGAAACCACTTCCCGTTTGTTTCAGAGATTAAGTCGAAGTAGGTCACACTCTTCTGCGCAAGAGTCAAGATCACTAGTATTGTGTGTGTGTGTGTGGTGTGGTGTGTGTGTGTGTGTGTGTGTGTGTGTGTGTGTGTGTGTGTGTGTGTGTGTGTGAGGAGTTGCAGAAATAGAGAGGAAGAGAGAGGCGGGGGTGGAATGGGGTCAGACGGAAACAAAGGCATACAAAGAGAGACATAGATATTGGCAGACAATCAAAGCAAAGTCAGCATAAATCGAAGTCCATGAAGAATCTTTTCTCCAAAGCCAAAACAATAAAAACACACACATACACACACGCGCGCGCGCACACACACACACGCACCCACGCGCGCGCGCACACACACACACACACACACACACACACACACACACACACACACACACACCAATTTATTCCAAATACACGTACTCTCTTAGTCACTTTTTTAAACTATCACAGGAGAAGCGGATGGAGACTATTCTGTTTCTTCGGCAGGTGGTGAATCAGCTGCGTCAGAAGCTGTGGGCATCAGGTCCGTCTTATCGCAAGCCACTAGAAGATCCCTGTATTCCAAATATATATAGTAGGACTATAGTTATAATATGCTAGATATTCGACCGCTTGCGCGTGTCCACCCCGCCCCTTCTACTTCAAAACACTCATGAGTACGCACACCCCTCTCTCCATCATAACACCCTCTTATCTTTTTCAAACGAGTTGTACGCATTCACAATTCCGCCTGTCAGATCAGGATAGGTTACATTTACATTTATACATTATTTTACAATCCTATTTTGATACATTTTTGACGAGCACCAAGCCAGGTTGCAACGCTTGTATTCAAGCACACTCGCGCGCTCACACACTTACAAAAATACGCACGAACGTACGTATGAACACACAATCATACATAGACACGCAAGCACACGCGCACAGAAACTTCTGGCATGCATGTACGCAGACACCTTATTACCAGAAACAGATAGTGTAAATCCACAATCATTTATTATTGAGAACACAATCACGTTTTAACTACAAATTAATTTTTATAGGCCTATTTGTATGTAAGTATGTATGTATGTATTACGTACGTATGTGTGTATGTAAGTATGTGTGTGTGTGTATGTATGTATGTATGTATGTATGGACACACGTATATATGTTTGTATCTTTGTATGTATGATGTATGTCTGCATGCATGCATGTACGTACGTGCGTACATATGTATGTATGCATGTGTGTGTATGTATGTAATATGTATGTATGAATGCACGCATATATGCATGCATGTAAGCACTCATATATGTGAATATTTTACGTAATAATTCATACCAAAACGTGAAGCACCCAGTTGTATTTTTGTCCAGGAACCGGAAGAAGTTGTCCATCTCGGCAATGGTCATCGGTATGCCTCTTCTCTGTAAGTACAGATGAACGAGCTGGTCAGTTGGTTAGTTAGTTGGTTGATTAGTAGTTGGTTGGCCGATTGCTTGATTCGTTTTTTTTCCCTTTATTGTTGATTAGTTGGCTGGTTATCTGGTTGGTTGGTTAGTTGGTTATGTAATCTTTGTTGGTTGACTGATCTTTGGTGGTTGGCTGGTGGTTGGTTGGCTGCTTGGTTGGTTGGCCGATTGATTAGCTGAATGACTCTTGATCGGTTGGTTTGTACATTCATATTCTTAAGAAAGGTGATTTTAAAACAATAGTGTAAAAGATAGGAAATAGTGCTTTTCTTATCTGTTAATTAGCAGCATTTTGTTTGTCTGAATATTTTGATTGTCTTTTAAAGATAGGAAATAGTCCTTTTCTTATCTGTTAATTAGCAGCATTTTGTTTGTCTGAATATTTTGATTGCCTTTTAAAGATACAACTGTGGTACGCTTCGGCTTCTCACAAATATTGCTCGTTTTCTGCCCTCAGGTGACCGTATTTTGGTTAACACTTTCGAGATCTTCCAAACGAGAAGATTATCACCCAACACAGTACAGACACACATACACACACACGCGCGCGCACGCACACACACACACACACACACACACACACACACGCTGACTCACACACACACACACACTCTCTCTGTGTGTCTCTCTCACACTCACCTACTTACTCACACACAATCACACACACACACACACACACACACACACACACACACACACACACACACACACACACACACGCACACAAACACACACGCGCGCGCGCACACACACACACACACGCACGCATGCACGCACGCACAGAGAGAGAGGGGAACAAACAGTGGCAAGAAAAATAACCAAGACACCAGAAAAACAAACACTAACCACAAGGCTTTGAATAACATCGGCCTTAGGATGGGCTGGTCGGGATTCTGATCAACGAGACAGGTCAAGTCGAAACTCATTAGTTCAGTGTACTTCAGGAACATCTTGGTCAGAGTAATTCCACTCGCATTGTTACGCTTGATCCCACAAGCTTTTGGGTAGAAGCCTAGTTTGGAGAAGCTTCTCCTTCGTAAGGTCTTTGTTCTCGTTGGTCAGCCATCTTCTGGGGGTTAGGACGTCCCTATAGGCTACCATAAACCCTCTCTTGATCCGTTTTTCTGCTTTTTCTATCACCTTGAAAAGCTGTGGCGTGATGACCATGTGCTGTCAAAAAGTGGTAAATGAACACATATATAAACAAACGATAATGATCATAATAATGATGATAACAATAATGACAACGGCGATGATGATGATGATGATATGTTATAATAATAATAATCATAACAACAACGATGATGATTATGATGCTCCTGCTGTAATAATTATAATATAAAATGATAATGAGGATGAAGATGATGATAGTAATAATAACATTACTGTTACGTACTACTACTGATGATGATGATAATTATGATACTGCTACTACTACTACTACTACCACCACCGCCGCCACCACCACCACCACCACCACCACCACCACCACTACTACTACTACTACTACTACTACTACTACTACTACTAACTACTACTACTACTACTACTACTACTACTCCTCTTCTCCCTTAACTCCGTGAAAAGTCATTGGGCCGCCGAGCTTCAGAACTATTCACCAGATTAACTCAACCTTGCCGGTCGCGTGCCAAACTCGAACAGCCTCTCCGTCCCACTCAGCAATGTTGTTAATCCATTGTTCATTCTGTTTCACCCTCCCTCTCCCTCCTTCAACAGCTCTTTGGAAGACTGATCCAGCAATAAAAATAATAATGGTAACAGTGGTAATAATAATATTGATAGCTATGATGATGATGATGATGATAATAATAATTATATGATGATAATAATAATGATATAATAATAATAATAATAATAACAATAATAAAAATGATAATAATAATAATAATAATACAAACATAAAAATGAAAAAGGGTTGTTCAGTATTTCTAAGGTAGTCGTAATGCGTTGATGGTAGAGACCTAATTACTTCAAGGATAGCGTTTTGAGTCGGAAGCGGGTTCCAATCTTTTCTCTCCATGCTTTACCTTCGCCAACCTTTGACAAGGTCAGGCTTCCATCCATAGTTGGGTGAACTGGAGGCTATAAACACCAAGTTTAGGGAGATAGGTCCGAACCCAAACGATCATATTTGAAGGTCAGAATTTTACTTCAGATGAAAATTTTACCTCTACACCAAGCAATACTCTTGCTGGTTACAGTTGTGGTCTAGTGGTTAGAGCACGTGGGTAGGAAAGGGCAGGTATCAGGTTTAAATCCAGATTAAGGGCATGACTTTTCTTGCCTGTCCTTTAAGTGTAAGGACATTGACTTTTCCTTTCTGTCCATATGTGTAAAGACATTGACTTTTCCTTTCTGTCCTTATGTGTAAGGAAATTGATTTTTCCTTCCTGTCCTTATGTGTAAGGACATTGACTTTTCTTTACTGTCTTTAAGTGTAGGGACATTGACTTTTCCCTCCTGTGCTTATGTGTAAGGACATTGACTTTTCCTTCCTGTCCTTATGTGTAAGGACATTGACTTTTCCTTACTGTCTTTAAGTGTAGGAGATTGATTTTTCCTTCCTGTCCTTAAGAGTAAGGACATTGACTTTTCCTTTCTGTCCTTAAGTGTAAGGACATTGACTTTTCCTTCCTGTCTTTAAGTCTTGAAATGATTCTGTGGGCGCTAGTGTTCCGAGTGGCATGATTTCCTGACGTACCGTCTGCAGAATGCACTGATAGCACATTAGAGAACGCATAGCAACAAAGGAGTCGTGCTTTGCATTTTTTTTTCCGAAAATATATATTTAAACAATTTAATCCAAACAGGCCTAATCGTGTATGTGTGTGTATGTGTGTGTGTGTGTGTGTGTGTGGTGTGTGTGTGTGTGTGTGTGTGTGTGTGTGTGTGTGTGTGTGTGTGTGTGTGTGTGTGTGTGTGTTGTGTGTGTGTGTGTGTGTGTGTGTAGCAAAATTCGGTGTTACGTTTTGTAGGTTGACATATATTTGAGTAGAAAGACGCCTGTCTTTATTCCGCTATGCTCGAAAGGGGAAGTAAATCTTATGACTTCCAGGGTAAAGATTGGGATAGTTTCCCTGAATAGACAGAATAATGGATTGAAGTTAACAAATGTGACACCAACAACGACGAGAAGAGAAGAAGAAGAAGAAAGATGTTGATGATGATGATGATAATGATGATGATGATGATGAAGTCGATGAAAAATATAACAATGACAACACAAACTGCAACGACAACTGCAAAAACAATAGTGCTCGTCGCAACAGTTACAGTAATCTAAATCATATACGCCTATCCTTCAACAGAACAGCAATTCCAGCAAAGACCAAGGAGACTTTACTAACAGCATACCCGGACATCGATGAAGCTGATGGCCATTGCAGGATGACAGATTATGAACTCTACCGCCCTCTTCAGGTCCGAGATGGACAGAAGGTTGCTTTGTATCTGAAACCATAATGTACACATTATTATAGTTTTTACTGATAGATAATAATACATGACACTTGTTTCTAGATGATAATACATGATACTTGTTTCCTTGGACCCAGAGCTCCAACGTCTCGTCACTCCCCGGATAATCACCCCCTATATTCCCGGCGCCACTCAATAGCCATCCCACCAAGCAAAGTGCAGCTGTTCATGCGTTGCATGACCCATCCGGAACCAGTCATCAGTCACCCTGTTTACAAACCGAATGGCAAGGTGGGGAAATGACAAATCCCGGGACACAGCCACACAACGCGCACCATCTAGATGATACTTGATACTTGTTTCCTAAGCAATACCATTTGACCAACAGAGTGACATATGCGTTTACCAGTGGTTATGTTCCTAACCTCCCAGGTCCAAGGTCTTGTTCTCGTTTAGGAAAGTGTAAACAGATCACCCAGCTAACCGGGTTCTGGTGAAACTAAGACAGGTCTGGCAAACTGGAAATGGATAAGCATTTGGTCAAGAAATCAAAAGAAAAGAAAATTAAAACGACGGATCCAGACAGAAAACGGATGGAATCGAAAAAGGACGGCGAGTGAGGTCAAGGAAACTTCACAGCTGAAATATCTGTCGTCTGAAGGACACAGGACCAGAGGTAGTAGAATTCATACAAAAACGCAACATACCAATGATGCAAATATCATGCTGTGGAAGAAAAGACAAGGGAGTAAAAGCAGTACGTGTCGGTTTTGTTCTGGGTATTGCATTGAATGAACCCGGACTAGAGAGGCATATGTGATGTAGAATTTTTTGTGCACCAGTCTGTCGTAAAACGTCTGCTAGAAACTGACTTGTAATTGAAATACTGATCCTGATCAAAATTAGAGAAGAGAAGACGACCATAAGTTACATCCAGATATATACACCATGTAATGACACATACTACGATGAAGAAAAGGATAGATTCTTTGGGCAGCTGTCAGACAACATGGTATTAGTATCAGATGATGAAGGCATAATCGTCATGAGGGTTTTCAATGGTAAGGTCAGAAGGAGAATAGCCCCATGGAATTCACACTTGGCTCTCCCCCTCCCCCAACACCCTCAGTGACACGAACACGGAGTGCAGCAACTACAGTGTGCGTCATTGAGCCTGTACACAGGTACATGACCTGCTCGTCACAAACACCTTTTCTCACCATCGCCCTAACCAAATCTGCACCTGGGAAAACAGAATAACCTTAAGTACAGCATCTCAAACTGACTTCACATTAACAAGAACACACTAAAGAGGTAAAATAAACGATTACCTTAAATACAGCATCTCAAACTGACTTCATATTAACAAGAACACACTAAAGAGGTAAAATAAACGATTCAGATCCAGAAGAAGATCACAGCAGCGCTGGTTAAATGGAATGACAGATACAATCTGTGTATGACTTTACGCCAAGCTTTCCCATCTAGCTGCAAACCTCAGCTTCTTCTCTGGCGGCACTTCCCGATACTAGCTGTACCGCATAAAAGAAAGAAAGTGAATAGTGAGTATCTCTCTTGGACATCAATCATGATATACAGCAGTAACAGTTTTTCAGTGGTAGCCTGTCTTGAACAATAATGGCGCCAAAGAAGAGGATGACTGAACAAACACCCTTCTTTCCTGGAGCCATGTTCCTGGACCTATCCACCAGTTTCTACAGACGAGAATAGAGGAAATGTGATCTACAAACTGAATCAAAAGTGAAATCATGAAAGTCAGCTTGATAAGGATGGTCAGTGACTAAGCTGGTTTGTATTGATAAACAATTGAGAAAACTGTTTCGTAAAAGGAGGAAAGTGTCCAGTTTTCAGTTTCTCAAGATGGCGTCTCCGTGCTTGGAACAAAATTCACTTGTACTGATGCATGTAATGGAGAAGATCCAAAGTGATCATGGCATAAGCCATAAACCGGCACATGGCTATGTGCGCTTGCAATGTCCTTTAAAAGGAGAAAAAAAAAAAAAAGGGGGGGGAGAGGATCTGCAAAGAGCCCTGTCGGTTTTCATTAATGCTGTCCGCCAGGAAGACTCAGTGTATATGTAGGTACAAATCCAAGCCATTTCACTGCACAAAGAACTCATTTGTTTATTTCTTCTGGACACCATTTAGTTTGTAGCCCTAATATGTTATACAATACCTCGGGTATGTGCGCACGATAAACAAACAAACAAACACGTGCGCGCGGGCTTACGTGAAGAGCCCGAAGCACAGAGTTATTACTCAGCCCGGTGAGCAGGGCAGTGAGTGCACCACTGGTGAGCCGACAGCCGTTGAGAGTGAGCACGGTGAGTGTTCTGTTTTTTCTCAGTGCCTGACCTAGTTGTCTGGCCCCCTCCCCTCCTATCCCGTTCCAGGACAGGTCCAGTTGTTGCAAGGTTGAATTTGTCTGCAAGAAGAACATGATAAGTGTACTTGTTTGTTTGGTTGTTTGTTGTTTAGTACGTTTACTTGTTAACTTAGCTACCTTCCCTCTCCACATACAGTTAGCTGTAACAAGACACATTATCGTCCGGAACTTTCCGACTGAAATCTGGATTCAATGCAAGTTATCTATTATTTTTACCTGGCAGATTTAAGCTCCTGATAAATATGATATGATTAATATCATATAGAGTTAATATACAAGGAGAAGACCCGTATGCCCTCTGGCCTGCGCTCATTGAAGATCCCACGGCAGTGTCAATCGTGAAAAGCAGGGCTTTTGTCTGGCTGCCTTGTTATGAAAGATAGGTTGATTTCTCAGGTCCATTCCCTTGAAGGCCAACTTAGCCTTCTTGCCTTTCTAAGGTCTTTGTAAAAAAAATGGGAGGCGCTGCACTGCGGCAATGCGTTCTCGAAGGAGTGAGCAGCCTGAGTTTCACATGGAGAATTTACTGTGACAAACGAAATGAATATGAATATGAATATCAACTGAGAGGGCTGCTCACAGAAAACTGAACCGGACCAACCAATCGACTGGATTTGTTTGGCCGAATGTATTTCTGACAGTCGAAAAACAACAAGAAACTGACGCAACTGCCTTCATTTGTGGCACTGTCTTCTTCTTCTTCTTCTGCTTCTCCTCCTTCTCCTCCTCCACTGCCTCCTCTTCCTCCTTCTTCTTCTGCAGAAGACTGTCCTCTTTTCTTCGTCTTCTTTTCCTGAACAATGTCTGCATGTAGCTGAGATGCACATGTTCATAAAGTTAAGGAGCAACCGTCTTGGTTGTGTGTGTACTCGTGTGGACGGGTCCTTCAGTAAGCCTCTGACCTATTTTCAGCGTTAACTTACCAGGCTGGTCCATCACGTATGTGAAATCATTGATTTTTTTCTGATCATTCATCGCTGCCATTTTGTGTTGTGATGTTTGGGTTCTCATGATAAATGATTCTTGGTTACACACAGACACACACACACACACACACACACACACACACACACACACACACACACACACACACACACACAACACACACACACACACACAACACACACACACACACCACACACACACACACACACACACAAAACACATACACACAAACACACAACACACACTTGCACAAACACAACACACACACACACACACGCACAAACACACAACACACACACACATGCACAAACACACAAAACACACACGCACACACACACACGCGCACACACACGCACACACACACACGCACACACACACACACACACACACACACACACACACACACACACAACACATGCCACAAAGAGAAGGAGAAAGGGGTTGATAGAGCACAATGTACTACCTCGTTATTGTGTCAACAAGATTTAGCAAAGCCTTAAAATCACTCCAAAACACAATACATAGACATACAAAAACACACGGACACACATCCCCACACACTCATACACACACCCGCACGTACTTCTAACTTATAACTAAGATGCTTACCATCAACATGTCAGCAATGGCATTAATAGCCTTTTGACGAAAGTGATTGTAGGTCAGGTCCAATCGAATGATGCCAGAGTTCTTGGCTGTGAGAGAGAGAGACAGAGACAGAGACAGAGAGAGAGTTCAGACTTCAGATTTTAAAATTTTATTCAAGAACGTTCATACCTCTTACTGAAGAGACGCTTATACGTTAGATAAAGTAATCAAATAGAATATGAAATAAGATCAGTGGTTAACAACAAAATAAACTGTTTTCCTTATTTCAGATGCTTTAAGCAGGAACAAATCGAAATTTCTATCGGTAGTTTAGTCCCAATTTGGGCGAGGGTTAGATGCAAAGAAATGTACATAACTACTCGTCTGTTTAGCGACGAAACAGTGCTATTTGCCTTATCCTATCCCATTTTATCTTGTCTCTTTTTCCTCTCCCACTGTTTCCTTATGTAATGTGTTTTTATAGTACTAATATATTGATGCATTTCCCCCAGAATATTTAATTCTAGGCAGATATGTATATCAGTAAAGTAAAGGCAAATTCGAAAAATGACTTTTAGCCAATGACTAACTTCTACATTTGGAAAATCAAATATCATTTTCATTGTCATTCTCTGTCTCTGTCTCTGTCTCTGTCTGTTTCTCTCTGTCTCTATCTCTTTTAAAAGGGAATGTATGGAAACTGCGGGACATGATTCATGAGACCTGTTCAAGTATAGTACTCGCGTATAATTTGACAGCTAGTTCCCCGGGCACAAGTTATTTCATCTGTCTGTCTGTCTGTCTAGCTCTCTTTATTCGTTGTTTACATTAGCATCACAACAATACAACCATTAAAGAGCCTTGCATACTATGGTATCCATTGTCAAGTTTTCCAACAAAGTGTTTCGACTGAGACAACAGTACATATTCACAGACAAACAAAAATGACAACAACAAAATGATGCTAATAATACAAACACACAAACCCATTCCTTTGGCCAGAAGTACACCCCCCTTGTCAAAATAGTTCCGACTTAGATCCAGTGTTCCTAAAGAAGTGTTCACCTGCAACAGTCCTAAAACCGCTGTTGACAAATGAACAAAGAAGTGTATGTACACTCCAGCACACATGCTCCCACACACGCGTACACAAACACACGCTTGCTCGTGCACCCATGCACACGCTTGCACACACGCATATGTATGCTCGCACGCGCCCATGCACAGACAGGCATGCGCCCAATCACGCGCACATTTATACACATTCACACCTCGCACACACAGAGGCACGCACACATACGAGAACATACACAACACACGCACGCATACAGACACACACACACACAACACAATATATACACTCTCCAAACAGCAAGTACGTATAGCCGCACATGCACAGATTCGGAAAATACTCGCGCATACACAAACAGACGGACAAGAATAAGAGACACAACAACAAGAAGAAATAAACAACAACAAAAACATGACAAACAAAAGAATATGACAAACAGACAGAGAGACAGACTAGCAAAAAGATACATAGGCAAGAGAAAAATGCATAGACAGAGACGCAGATAGACAGACATACACTCACTTCGAGCGCCTTTTTGAAATAAACAGCTGTTTTGTCGTCGAAATTGTTTCCTGGAAATAAAGATAGATAGATAGATAGATAGATAGATAGATAGATAGAATGAATAAAGAAAGAAATAAACAAATGAATATGCGCACATTCGCGCGAGTGAGACAGAGAGAGAGGGGGGGAGCGAAAGAGAGAGAGAGAGAGAGAGAGAGAGAGACGATCGGTTATGTACATAAAAGCCCTCCCCATCAGATAAAAAAAAAACTACGTAATATCGTTTAGATGTAATGACAATTGTCTAGGTAAATAAGTACACTACTTTGTTCTTGTATATCAAGAAATAACAAAATGAAATAAATAATAATAATAATTACAATATTTGTATAGCGCAAAATCTTGATAGAAATCAAAATCTAAGCGCTGAACATACACACACGCACGCACGCACGCACGCACGCACGCACGCACGCACGACACACACACACACACACACACACACACACACACACACACACACACACACACACACACACACACACACACACATGGCTATAAATGGGGAAAAAGAAGAAAAGCAATGACAAATTATAGAGAACATATCATATTATATACAAATATATATTACAATGTGATTCCACACCGAGCGAAGACAGGCTGCAGAGGTGGTTGAGTGAGGTCAGGATTTTATGCAGAGGAGAAAAGGTGAGTTTTGAGAGCGGACTTGAAGGAGGTTGCTGACGGACTGAGAGAGGAAGTTTGTTCCAGGAGAGTGGACCAGAAACAGAGAAGGCTCGTGGACCATAGGTATTGAGCTTAGAGCGTGGAAAGCGAAAAGTCAGAGGCAGAGCGGAGGGTACGGGAGGGAACATAGATCTCAAGTGGGCTTGACAGGTAATCGGGGGCTGCGTTATTGAGGCTTTTGTAGCACATGGTGTCTAGTTTGTACTGTATGCGCTTTGATACAGGGAGCCAGTGAAGTTGTGCCAGGAGAGGAGATATGTGGTCAGTTTTTTTCTTTTTGAGTACAAGGCGTGCAGCATTGTTTTGAATGCGCTGTAGGATGTGAATGGTGGAGGCAGGAAGACCAGACAGGAGTGAATTGCAATAGTCAATGCGAGACATTATGAAGGAGAGAACGAGTTTTGCAGTTGTTTCGACAGAGAGACTCTTCCTGATTAGGCTTATACGATGGAGGTGATAGTAGCAAGATCTGGCAGTTTGAGAAACAAAGTTGTTCATGGAGAGGGTAGAGTCAAGGTAGACATCAAGGTTTTTAGCTGAATCAGAAATTGGGACTGATGTGTTACATAATGGGAGAGAAAGGGGCGGCAGTTGAGAAAGTTTCTGGTGGATGCCAATGAGGATAGCTTCTGTCTTGTCGTCGTTAAGCTGAAGTTTATTGTATGTCATCCAGTTCTTAATGTCCGAGTAACACTCAGTGGTGCGAGTCAAGAGGTGCTGTACATTGTCAGGTGAGTCACTGTCTTGAAGTTGGGTGTCATTAATATTTCATTAATATTTCTAGAGTATATGAACATCTTTTACACACGGGACCTCAGCTGATATCCTCTTCAGTGAATAAATAGATAAATCAAGCAACTAAACCAGCATTTTTGATCTAGTGGAAGAGAGATAAAATCGTTCTTCAATTTTGGGGTCAGTTTGGGACTTTTCGCCTTTTAGGTGAGAGTTCTGACCCTTAAGTCACCACTCCACTACCGGTAATCAGTATCATTACTATTGTTATTTAGATTAAGGTTTGTGTAGAGCTACAGCTCCTCTCTTTCAATCAGACCGTACAAGTTCGAGTCTGGCTTAACTGGAACGTTGGATGTGTGGCCTTCTGTCACCCAGTTGTGAACGGAACCTGTAAAGATTAGGAAAGGTAAACTAGAGAGAGGAGAGGAGGTGTGTACCGCCCTCATTTAATTGGCCCAGAGAACAGCAAAGGTTTCTACCAGCTCATTCTACTACGACCTATAGATTATACGACACCTTGCACTTTCACCTTACCTGCACAGTTGATTTGGTATAGGTAGAGACTTGTCTGAATGGCTTTAGCTAGAATCTTGGCTCCGTTTCTGCCCAGTTTGTTGTCTGTTAGGTCCTGTGGGAACAGAGATGTTTACGAATATAGATCGATATCTCAAAACGTTAAAACAAGAGAAAAGAAGAGAAAGAAGAGAGAAGGGCAGAGGACTGCACCTTGAGGAACCCCATGGCAGGGTAGATTTTTTTTCGTGGTCATGGGCAACGGGTATTCTTGGCAGTATTGCTGTGCGATTGTAGAGGTAGGCCTATTGTTAGGCCTGTCTATTGTTTGAAACGCCCGTCTTCTGCAGTTTGACAAAGAATCCATCGATCCAGATTTTGTTGCATGTTTTCTGAAGATCTATCGGGGTAATGAAGACCAGCTTCTACATCTAGAGAGAATCTTTAATTTCTTGTGACAGATGTATGTTCTAATTCCACGACAGATCAGCCTGCATTTCACGCAGGAAAATCCCATTATGACAAAAATAAAAATAAATCCAGTCCATCCAATACTGGAAGAGTGAACATGGGAACATACATCAGCCCTGTGAAAGCAGCAAGCATAATATCCGACTTTGGTTATTTTCATAGTCGTTATTCTAAGTAACATCAAGGCCAAAGTTAAACCAATTCAGTTTTCTAAAAATTGAACAATTGCACTATAGTCTTGTGCAGTCCAAATGGACAGTACTGACGCACAATTACCATATTCACCAGAAGAACAGACTGACATGTAACATAAAAATCAAAGGAGTGACGTGGGTGTGTCAGTGGACATACAAACGAGGAAAACACCAAGACATTTCAAAACAGAACTGTCTGGTCTGTAACAAAAATCTACAATGAAATCAAAAACAAAGCAGAAACACACACACACACACACACACACACACACACACACACACACACACACACACACACACACACACACACACACACACACACACACACACACACACACACACACACACACAGAGGCAGATACTGCAACTATGTTATAAGTATTGCTTATCACACACACACACACACACACACACACACACACACACACACACACACACACACACACACACACATACACACACACACATTCACACACTCACATTCACACACTCACACACGCACGCACGCACGCACACATACACTCACACACAGTCAATACCAGTGTATGAAGTGTTACGTTTTGGTTTATCATATTCTTTACGGAGTCCATCCCTGCAGGGCCGATATTGTTTCCTGACAGATCCAGTTCCCTTAATGACAGATGATTCTGTAGAGACACAAATGACAATCATGACAACAACAACTAAGGTGATGATAACAATAATAGTAACAATAATCATAATAATGATGATGACGATAATAATAATAACGATAACGATGGTAATGATGATCATAATTCATTGTGATTATTCTAATGGTAATAATCGTGACTGATAATAATAATAACAATAATAATAATGATAATAACAAATACTACTACTATTGCTGCTGCTGTTGCTACTACTAGTACTGCTGCTGCTGCTGCTGCTACCATTGCTGCTGCTGCTGCTGATGATGATGATGAGGGGATAAAAGAATAAACAGAAAAAGAAGAAGATAAAAACAATAGTAATGCTTACGACGCTGATCAAAATGAAAATCAGACCAAGTTTATTATTTTCAAAGTTAGGAATTGCATTGCCGTCGCATACGTTCGCGCATTGCAGGCAGACAGTAATAAGACACGCGCATTCAGTCCGTTTTGCCATTGAAGCTACTCAAACCTACACCCAGGCTTTAGCTTGTTTCTGATATAGGGGCTACTCGAATGTTTACGCAGCCTATACATGTAGTTTGTTGGGTTGTTTGTTTGTTGTTGTTTTCTTTACCATTGGGGCTACTCAGATGTTTACCCAGGCTAGTTTGTTTTTTGCCATGGGGGCTACTCAAATGTTTACCCAAGCTACTGTTTGTTTGTTTTTGCCATAGGGGCTACTCGAATGTTTACCCAAGCTACGGGGTGGGGTTGTTTTTTTTTTTTGCCATACGGGCTACTCAAATGTTTACCCAAGCTACAGTGTTTTTTTGCCATAAGGGCTACTGAAATATTTACCCAGGCTCCGGGTTTTTTGCCATAGGGGCTACTCAAATGTTTACCCCTGCTACAGTTGTTGTTGCTGTTGTTGTTTTTGGGCCATAGGGGCTTGCCAAATGTTTACCCAGGCTAGTTTTTTTTTGCCTTAGGGGCTACTCAAATGTTTACCCAAGCTTGCTTTTTTTTTTTGCCATAAGGGCTACTCAAATTTACACCAAGGCTTTAGTTTGTTTTCGCCATTGGGGCTACTCAATCATTCACCGAGGCTAAAGTTTGTTTCAGCCTAAAACAGAAAATAAAACAAAACCTAAAAAACAAATTCCTCCGCTATCTACGTAACACTCGTATCTCGCTCCACACCTACCGCAGCAGACATAACAATGGCCTTGACCCCTAGGTCGCCCAAAGCCGCATTGGCAGCAGTGATCCGTCCGCCAGTGACGCAGGACTTGAGGAAGGTTCTGGAAGGAATCAGATCCAATTTCTGGCAGGCTGCCTTGTACTGTATGACAATTCTCTCCGGGTTCTCCGGGCCTGGAAGTTCCGCTGCTTGGCTTGAACTAGAAACATCTGTGATAACAATAAGAATGACGACGACAACGATGATGATGATAATAAAACAAACAAACAAAAACAAAACAAAAACAAAACAAACAAAAAAACACGAAAAGTAACAACACCAATAATAATGATAATAGTCATGTTAACAACAACAACAACAATCATAAAAAGAAGAATAACAATACTACTACTACTAATATTGATAATAATAAGAATACTACTACTACTACTAATAGTAATAATAATAATACAATGATGGTGATGATGACGAGAATAATAATAATAATGATGATGATAATCATAATAATAATAATAATAATGCTTACAGAGCGCAGTGTCCAAAAATGGTAAGCTTAGGAACTTCAACTATCGACCGACCATGAAAACTTAAATCCCAGAGGATCAGAAAGATGAGTTATCTCTCATGGTCAGACACCATGCCTTTACCCTTGTGATTAAAGTTCATCACAGTTTTTTAAAAACTTTTTTTTAATGCGGCCATGCGTGATCATATCTTTTTAAATGGGTGTGTGGAAACAAATCCCGTCAGGAAATAACTATGTATATCATAAGAAAGCAGATTTATGATGGGAAGGGAAGAAAAGAAATATGTATGTCATACAAACCTGATCAAAACACACACACACACACACACACACACACACACACACACACACACACACACACACACACACACACACACACACACACACACACACACACACACACACACACACACACACCATCGTCATATACCATTTATTGTGAGATCAACATAAAAATTGTATCCACTAATCAAACGCTCTCTCTCTCTCTCTCCTCTCTCTCTCTCTCTCTCTCTCTCTCTCTCTCTCTCTCTCTCTCTCTCTCTCTCTCTCTCTCTCTCTCTCTCTCGTTGCATGGGCTGGAATCTGTCTCGAGAAAAGTTTTATGTGCGTGACCTACAGTCCACTCGGATGTTAATGTGTACATTGTTCTAATGAGAATTAGGAAAAATTAATCTGTCTTCGTGATACTAGCCCCCGATAAACAGTTAGATCTCTACCATATCATGCCATTCATCATCATCATCAGGTGCCCTGCCGCATGGCGTTGGCGATCATGGACTTCTATCTGTCTCTATCTCTTGTTGCCCCAAGCATCTCCTCCACCCTCCTCGTCTTCAGCCACTCCGCAAGTCCGTCTAGCATTTTCTCCCTGTGTCTACCTGGTGCTCTCTTTCCCTCCAGCTTTCCCGTTGTGACCAGGTGCTCCAAATCCCACTTCCTCATAAAATGGCCTATAAATGTTGCCTGTCTTTTCTTAATCTTCCTTATGTGTGATCTACTTGTGTCTGCCTCCATCAAGACTGTCTCGTTTGTTTTCTTTGCTGTCCATGGAACTCTCAACATTCTTCTGAGAAACCACATCTCGGCTGCCTCAATCTTGTTCTGGCTTTGCTTGTTGACTGTCCACGCCTCACATCCGTACAACAGTATTGGTTCTAGATAACATTCAAGAACTCTCTTCCTGATGTTAATTGATAGGCATTTGTTGGTAAGAATGCTTGTCATCTTCTTGAATGCTGTTTTGGCTTGGCCGATTCTGCCAGCTATTTCCGATGTGCATCTGCCGTCTGATGAAATGACCGTTCCCAGGTATTTGAACTTGTTAACCTGTGTCAAGGTTGTGCCATTTGCTGTTATTTTGCGTGAGGGGATTTCATGTTTTTTACTGATCACCATGACTTCAGAAGGAAGATCATGCCATTATGACCCATAATGAAGGTTATGTGACAACCTTTAGTTTTTGAACCAACTCTGAAGAGAATCAGGTACCCATTCATAACAGGTAATCAGTTACACTAAATCAACAAATATTTTATAGAGCGAAATCAAGACCTAAGACATTCGGCAAAATACCAGAAGAATAAGTGTTTATACACCCATTACGATAAAAGCCAAAGAGAAAATAACGCTGCATGCAGAATAGACCGCCATCTCCGTTTCTGCGCTTACAACCTCACCACCCCGGTCGTTAAAGTAATATAATTTAGAGGGAATCTCGACAACTGCATAAGGAGAATTTGTTGTAGAATATACATGTAAAAGAATTGACCGGTGCAGGGAAGGCATGACAGAAAGATTGAGCAAGACAGAAAGAAAAACAAACCACAACAAAACATAGCAAAGCAAAACAAGATAGCTATTAGAAAATGCGAGGTTATTAGCATACAAAGCAAACAAGGATAGCTTTAGAAAACAATATAGCATACAAGACACAGACAAGGCTAAAAAACAAATAAACAACAACCTACAAAGAACCACCATCATCACAGATTTGCTAGGTTACTCACTCCCTCAGCCTATCCACCACGTTTGTGCTAGAAGCTGGTGGGTGGAATCAAGAAGTAAAAGATTTCAAACCATAAAGTTTGTGTTCGTCCTTACCTTCATCACTGTCACTATCTAACCATTTACGATGTTTGAAGTGACCAGCCACTGCAGACCGAATCCTACTACTACACCGTTCGAATTGCATGTTTGATATGAAGATGTGACTTGCTTGAAACATTTTCTGACGTGGTTGCTTAAAGCTACTGAAACACGTATGGGTACTCGGGTAAGAAATAATCTTTGACTTGATGGTCTGATTCACGGTGAGCTAATGAAACAGGAATGGATACAAAATTGACAAATATCAATTGATGTAGGTAGATGAAATATAATATCTGAATAGCAAAACCCACTCAGTGGGAATATTTGTTTTTGCTTTTGTTTTTGTATTAAAACCCGTGTTTATTTTATTTTTTTTAACAAAACGTTTGTATCACAGTTTCATGACATTATGCAAACGTTGTTCTTCTCCAATTCAGTCAAATGCCAGGGAAGTTAGTTTTCTGTTATTTCTTTTGTTCCTGAATCTTGAAAATTTATTCCTTTGTTTTATTTTGTGAACACTAGACAAAGGCCATAAGGACGAAGATTTACGGATGTCTTGTTTTGTCGTTCAGACAGGCGTTCATATTCTATGTTCATGTGTCTCTGAAGTCACACGAACGTTTCTCGAGTCATTCCCGTTCGTGTTGACGAGCAGGCGAGCTCTGCAAAGGAAGGGCTTATCAGTGACGTCGTTGTGCAATCCGATTAAATGTCACAAGAGACGGATAACGGCGGAACGTTTCTTAATAGCAGCGTGATGTGATTTTAGTGGCGTTTACTGTAAGAAAAACTATGCTTTCACGCGGCAGTGGAAACTCTGCATAATAATAATAATAATGATAATAATAATAACAATAATGATAATAATAAACAACAACAAAACCTATAACAACAATAATAGAAATATTGAGGAGGAGGAGGACGATGTACGCACACGCACACACACACACACACACACACACACACACACACACACACACACAGAGAGAGAGAGAGAGAGTGAGTGTGTGTGTGTGTATGTGTGTGTGTGTGTGTGTTACGTCAAATACAAAGGTATTTGTGTTTCTGAGAAAATAACAAAACCTATAACAACAATAATAGAAATATTGAGGAGGAGGAGGAGGAGAGGACGATGTACGCACACACACGCACGCACGCACACACACACACACACACACACACACCACACACACGCACACGCACACACACACACACACACCAGAGAGAGAGAGAGTGTGTGTGTGTGTGTGTGTGTATGTGTGTGTGTGTGTACGTCAAATACAAAGGTATTTGTGTTTCTGAGAAAATAACGTCACAATCGTTATGAAATGTAAGTTTTGACGTAGGTCGACTATGTCATAATGATGGGCGAGAAAAAGGGATTCACTACGTAACACTTTTGGACATTGAGTTGATCAGTTACCATCTTTTAACTTTGCGGGTTGATAGTGGTTATTCACGTTGATTTCATGCTTGTGGGTGAGATCCAAAGCAGTAGACTATCATTGTTTTGTAAACTGGTATTATGTGTAAAGAAGATGAAAACAGACAGTCCTACCATAATTACAGGAGACAGATCTAGTTAGAAAGTATTTCGATTTGAAATTGGCGAAGGAATTGGTACTGAAAGGGCAGCTTTTTCTTCCTATCTTTTTTTTTTTTTTATCTATTTTGTTATCTTTTCTATTGTAAGTAGTCCTCATTACGTTTTATGTCTTCTGATGCCCTTCTGAACTATTGTGCATGAAAATCTGGATTCCCGCTTATTTTAGTATAGATAACTGGACACGTTTTCAGCAGGTTGCAGTCGAATAGCAGAATAACGTTTTTTATATAATGATTACAAATAAATGATCAAATGAAATAAAAAATAAATAGAGAGGATTTAGAGAAACATCAGAGTTAAATGTTGTCATAAGTCATGCAGTTAGATGAAATTAATCAAGATTAAATAAAAAATTAAAAAATTAAAAAAAACACAAACATGATGTATATGTATATGAGAAAGAAAAACCTTTTTAGAAAAAAACAACTGCATATCTACACTGTCTTATCTATCTAATCTATCTATCTATCTATATCTATCTATCCTACTTCTATCTATCTATGTGTGTTTGTGCGTGCGTGCGTGCGTGTGTGTGTGTGTGTGTGTGTGTGTGTGTGTGTGAACAAACATAATTATGTACATTATTCCTGCTAGATAGATAGATAGATACGTAGACAGATAGATTCATAAAAGCATAGACACACAGACAGATGGATAGATTGTCATTCTTGTTCATTTGGTTGGTTGGTTGATTGGCTCAATTATATTTGCGTACATAATGTCTTTTCCTTCTTGTTTATTTATTTTGGTTAATTGATTGATGGCTGGCTTGGTGGATGGATGGACGGATAGATGGACGGCTTGCTTGGCTGGCTGGCTGATGGATGGCCGGTTCGTTGGTTATTTGGTTGGTTGGTTGATCGATTGGTTGGTAAGTAGGTTGGTTGGTTGGTTCTTTGTTAAAATATTTTCTTTATCTCTCTAAAACGACAGCAAAACAGGACAAAAGTCTTCATTGTTTAAGTTCAGCCCCAAGGTTGAGTGAAGGTGAATGTTGCCAGAAAAACTGACAATTATAGGTCCTACTCGCTGACTGATTGGTCTTCAACATGACCACTGCAATTGATATATACACGGCGCCCGTTGACGTTAACGACAGGGTCTTGCCAGGCAAGGTAAGCTCACTCATTTCTCTTAACAATAATAACCATAGCTCACTCATTTCTCTTAACAATAATAACCGTAGCTCACACATTTCTCTTAACAATAATAACCATAGCTCACTAATTTCTCTTTAATAATCCTAGCTCACTGATTTTTCTTAACAATGATAACCATAGCTCACTGATTTCTCTCAACAATAATAACCATACCTCACTGATTTTTCTTAACAATAACAACCATAGCTCACTGGTTTCTCTTAACAATGATAATCATAGCTCACTGATTTCTGAATAAGCACGTTAATAACAGCAATACAACCACAACCAGAGGTCGACAATACATAGTATCAATAATAGCAGCAGCACAAGAAGCAACAATATTTACCATTGCCATCGCCTTATTTATCGTTGTCAGAACAATACAATGCAATACAATACAATACAACACAACACAACACAATATAATACAACAATTACAATATAATACAATACAGTATGTTCAGTATAAAAAACGATCGTCAGTACTGCGACTTTCACTGTTACTCATTGTTCATTGTTAGACTCTCCTTTTAGTGATTGCATTAATTACACTGATGGTGTTGATTTTGATGATGGCGATGGCGATGATGATGATGATTTTTTTTTTCGTTCTAAAAATTTTCGAATGCGTGCAAAGCATTTTGTTTCACCCATACTGTGCAGACTGTATGCTGCTGCACAATCTGCATACACTGTCTTCGGTGGGCATACATGCTGGATGTTTTTGTGTGTCCATAAGCCATCAGACACTCACATGACTTACAAGATCTTCAACGTGTGTGTTTGACGTTCCAAGCGTGTATACACACAACGGTGGTTTAGGAACTAATAGGTTTGCGCACATGCTGACCTAAGAGATCGGAAAAAATCTCCACCCTTTACTCACCATGCAAAATATACCCCGGCGGGATCGAACTCAGACCTTCCTCCTAATGGATGTCCAAGGTCGTACTCATTTGACTGTCATGTCCATCACGATGAATGAATGAACAAATGCATAAACAACATAGACACTTCATACAGAACTTTGTGAAGCTCGCCGTCTTACCAGATGAATACAGAGTGATTACTGTATTGTAAAATTCATATTGATTGTTTGTTACCTACTTCTCATTTTGTCATTGACATACAGGGCAGCAACGCCTGCAAGTAGTTTCCTGTTCGCTTCCACCACTGTCACACAGTTGACTAGTTGTCAACTCTGGAAGGACGCCACACACAGAAGCGTTGGTTTCTCCTGTAACAAATCTTTTGTTTCGGGATTGGGTTGTTAGTCCTGTGCCCAGCTCTAATCTGAAGAACCAGTGGATCGCACTATGTCAGACTTCTGCCTTCGACCAGCCCGGTTTGTGTGGTCTTACAAGGAGCCGAAGCTCCAGCTGGCATAGACGTAGGGTTCCCTGAGCCATGAAGGCCCAGTCTCTTCTCCCCCCCTCACCTCCCCCACCACTTCCTGACCACAAACAATCCCATTGCCAAGATAATATTTTTTTTGCGGTAGCAATAGGCACACGACAGTCAACAAAAATCAGACGAACGAACAAATCTACTCACAGCCTTCAGTGCACTTAGCCATATCTTCAGCACTGG
This sequence comes from Monoplex corrugatus, assembly GCA_030674185.1. Taxonomy (NCBI): domain Eukaryota; kingdom Metazoa; phylum Mollusca; class Gastropoda; order Littorinimorpha; family Ranellidae; genus Monoplex; species Monoplex corrugatus. The sequence continues at coordinate 50,556,398 of JAPXFY010000012.1, forward strand.
CGATAGTGCTTGTAGTCTGTCTATATGACATTTCGTCATTTGCTCGAACTGTCCTCTTCGTTTCTGTCCGAGAAAGGCATGTTGCATAAACGCTGGAATGCGAGGTTGTTATTAAGGAAACAAGGATAACGATGTTGCATAACGACCTCTTGCAACGAGGAAAGCAAAATTACAGCTTAGCGAGCCACTCTAGGAGGTGCAAATGTGAAGAAAATAAGATGAATAGTGATGTGTTTAGAAGTGAAATGAATAAAAAGAATGCATAAACGAAAAGAAAGGCAGCAGACTGTTCATTTTAATGCTTCGTTTTACAGTAATGGTGTTATTAAAGTTTCTTGAGATCGGTTGCTACGTCAAAATTTTCGGAAAATAATATTTTGTCACATTAATCATTGGGATTTCATCTCAGCAAGGCACCAAGATTTTGCACTACATAAATATTGTAATTATTATTATAATTATTATTATCATTATTATAAAACCAATTTCTGTCTTCTCTATTGTAAAATAATGATTCATACATTTTCTTTTTTTTTCTATTTTCTTTTCTTTCTTTTTTCTTCTTTTTTTAGGTTTTCACTGAGTTACATTCTGAGAACATGAACATGAGAGTAAAAACAACACTGAACAATCGTGTCACATGACACTATTACACCTAGCCTATCAAGCAAATCACTACTTCTTTGTACTGATATGTTGCCACTTGCTCTCTTCGTGGCAGGTACTAACAACACTAACTTGTATAGGCACATGTTCACTTTCTTTGTGGCGATACATATCGCTTTGTTACCGTAAATGCAACATGTCTCAGGTATTTGATGAAAAGCCACAGTCCGCCTCCAAACACCGACCAGACAAAGATATGACCATCGTGAAGGACGTGTACGTGGAAGACGGAAGGAGGAAGATCCCCAGGGACAGCAGCGTGGGGGAAGACGAGGAGGAGGCAAGGAGAAAGAGCGAGGCCCGCAAGAGCCGGCCTTCGGGTCAGAAAGACGATGGCACAGGCACTGCGCTAAAAACCTGCACCTCCTTGGTCGACTTGGACGACAGCTCGCTCTTTGAAGAGGATTTGAATTACGTTGGTGAGGATGGGAAATGGAAGTGGAGGGATAGGGGAAGGGTAGCCAGGGAGGAGGTGGGGGTAAGTGCATGAGGGTGATGCAGAGATTCTGCTCAAAATCTGTATCTCCTTGGTCAACTTGGTTATGTTAGTGAGAGGGAGATGCTGTGAGTGCATCAAAGGTTCGGATTTGTAAACAGATGAAAGTTGTTCCATAGCTGTGAAATCGTAGGAGGTCAAGCAGTAGAGACTAACTTTTCTTGGGACCGGTGTTATGAGGGCGGTGCCAGTCTGATTTCCCTTGCTGCTTTATCTTCCCCAACCCTAAACCGGGTCAGGTACCCATTTGTAGATTGACAGACTGGAGGCCACATGCACTTGTTTTTACTCTCCTTTTGATGTTCTCAGAATGTAGCTCAATGAATTTTTTTAAAATCCGGACTCGAACACATGCAGTCAGAATGGGGTGGGGACGTATCCTTAGGTTAAACTTGGTCGACCTGAAAGAAAACTGGATCTTTGAGGAATGTTTAAATTACGTTTGTGGAAAAGCGATTGAGGATAGAGATAGTGGGGGAGAAAAGGAGAATACATTCTGCAAAAGAAAGAAGAGAAGGGAGTAGAGGGGGAAGGTGCGGACCTGCGTATTCCTTGGTCGACTTGTAGGACAGACAGCCTACTCCTTGAAGAGGCTTTGAGTGATATTGGTGAGGATGTGTTCAGGACTGGGTTGGTGTGGTGACGTTGAAGAAGATAAAGGTTTACTTGTGCCGTGCGGTGTGCTTGTGTGGTGGGATTAAATCAGGGCAAATACGTTATTCAAAATCTGGCAATCCTCGATCGATATGTAGGACAGCTCACTCTCTGAGGAGGATTTGAATTACGTGGGCGATAATGGAGTTGAGGGTGGAAGTCGACAGGAGTTGGGATAGGCAGGAAGATAGAGCTTGTCTCCAATAAACCTGAGATCGCAGGGAGAATGAGACGGTAAACACCTCAAGTTTTCTCAGACTCAGCACTATGAGAACACGCCCAATTCTCCTCCCGCGCTTGTTTACCTTCCCTAATATTGAAGAAGATCAGATAAACATTCCCTGCTTGGTAAACTGGAAGCCATACACACAGATATTTCTTCAAAGTGGACTGGATGTCATGCAGACCTATTGCAATGAATGGGGACACGCTGCTCAAAACTGCAGTTCTTGTGATGATATGGAGGACAGTTTGCTCTTTGAGGAGAATTTGAATTACGTTGGTGAGCTTAGAGACTAGGACAGGAGTTAGGTTGAAAGCAAGATGCAGAGGATTAAAGGGAATAGGAGAAAGGGGTGGTGGTGGAAAGGCGTTGACACCATGCCCAACATGCGCACTTCCTTAATCGACCTGGAGGACAGTTCACTCTGAGTATTATTTGAATTATGTTGGTGAGGATGCCTTAAGGTTGGAGGTTAGACCATTAGACCAGCCTGATATCAAGGTTCACACCACCGTCCCATACCTCATACCGGGAGACACACAAGATGACAAGGTGAAACACTACCTAACAATGGCCATGATTGATGAGAGGTACCCACAGGAGGCATGGATACATGTATACACCGACGGGTCAGCAACCAACGCCATCCTTGTCCTTTTCCCAGGAGGACAAACAACAACAGCAGGTGTTGCCACTGGAAGACACTGTACAAAATACCGTGCTGGGACAGAAGCACTCATGCAGGTGGCCTCCATGATTCAGGCTACAGACTGTGACTGCAGACAAGTTGTCTTCTTGTCTGATGCCCTCTCCGTGCTGCAGGCATGCCAGAGCAACACGCTCCCCCTCCTGTCTAGAGCTCTGCACCAGGTTGCCACAAGCAGAAGAGCAGTTCTGCAGTGGATTCCAGCCCACTGAGGAGTCTCCAGGAATGAGCGAGCTGATATCCTTGCAAAGGAGGGAGCCAGAGAAGAACAACCTAACAACAGCGTCAGCTACAGTGAGAAGAGGAGCATCATCAGGGCGCTTTCCATGCCGAGACGACACAGGGATGACTACCACCTGCTGTCTAGAGAGCAGCAAGTTGCCCTGGTGAGGTTGCGCACTGGTCACAATAGGCTGAACAGCCACATGTACCGCAAACTGAAGCTGGCGCCCGCCCCAACCTGTCCCTGCGGTCAAGAAGACCAAACCACGGAGCATATACTCCAAAGATGTCCCCTTCACCAGGTGGCAAGACAGGACGTGTGGCCGACAGACACTCCGCTGACAACCAAACTCCATGGCTGCAGACAGGAGCTGGAAAAGACGGCTACATTTATCGCCCGGACTCAGATGATTGTGTAGCAGCGTACGCCAAGAAGAAGAAGGAGATTAATTTGGGGTGTTGGAGGTGAGGAGGATGCGATCTTGCTTCTTTGATAGGATGTGCATTTGTGGTAGAATGAGATGGATGCGAATATGTTATTTGATATCTGCAACTTTTTGGTCGACCTCTGAAGAGAATAGAGGTGCTGATGGCTTGGGTGTATTGTTATCATCATCATTATCATTTAATTTCAAAACCAGCTGGTCGTTGTGGAGGGACTGATGGGATGCTTTGGATCACAACAACAAGCAGTTCAGGCACGCTATGGTTCAGGCACGCTATGGTTGATGTAATCTTTCATTCTTGCCATCCAGCTCTTCTTCTGTCAACTTTTGCGACGGCCTCCTTACAAGGTACACTGAAAAATAATCTCAGTGAGTTGTGGCGGGTGATAGAGTTAAATTAAGCAAACACGTGTCCTTTCAAACTTCTGAAAACCGGTGCCTATTATCCACAGAACAAAACAAAAATGTATTCAGTATAAAATCATTCACTTGCTGAATAATACTGAGAATAGGTTAAAACCCATAGCTATAACCTTCCTGTAGTTCCCGACAACTGTGGCTGTTAGTTCTCTTGGCTAAAATCTCTCATGACACCAGAACAGCGTCTACTGTGGCTGAAGAGTCCCACACTGAAAAGGCAGCCTCCTCAGCAGTGATCACATATGAACTTTAAAACCATCCCCTTACATCACGATATAGTCTCTGTTTAAAACAGTATTTCAACAACTTTTAGCGCCCACACCCCTTTGTTCTAGAACCAAAAAAAGAGTTTCCAGGCCCATACGACCCTGAGAGAGTAAGGATGCTGTATGCAGCTGCCTGCAGCTCGCTAAAGGTGGTACCCAGCAGTCGGTTCCAGCATGGTCTGAACAGCGGCAGGGTCATTGCCGGACATCAGGGCATGGGCCCTTTGGGCGCCAGGGCTGTGGCTGTATCTCTTATCGTGAGTCACCACACTGCCGTTTTGCTTTTGGTTTCCATTGTTTTTGTTTGGTTGTTTGGTTGATTGGTTGGTTGGTTGGTTCGCTTCCTTTGTTGTTGTTGTTGTGTTTGTTTGTTTGGATAACCGGTTATTTAGCTGCAGTGATGATAATATGGGGGTCATATGATCGTAATGGCCGTGATGATGGTCACAGTGATGATAATGAACATAATCATGATGGTGGTGAAATGTACTAGTGCTGAAGTGTCCATATCAAAATTACAAATGGCGATGGAATGGTGAGGAGGAGGAGGAAGTGGAGGAGGAGAATGATGATGACGAAACGATGACGACACGATGAAAGTAATCATGGGAAATGGTGATGGCAGTACTGATGGTGAGAATAACGATCATTCTCATGGTGGTGGTGGTGATGATGAAAATGATGTTGCTGCTGGTGCTGGTGCTGATGATGATGTTGAAATCATCATCACCACCACCACCACCATTACCACTGAAGCCATCATCATCATCGTCGTCGTCGTCATCATCATCGTCGTCGTCATCATTATCGTTGTCGTCGTCGTCGTCGTCGTCATCGTCGTCATCATCATCATCATCATCATCAGCGCAGCAGCAGCAGCAGCAGCATTACCATCACCATTGAAACCAACGTCATCATCATCACCGCCAACAACAACAACTCATGTTTTGTGGCTGGTGATGATTAATTTCTTTCAGAGAAGAGTGCAAACACACAAGTACTGAAGTAGGTTGCGAGGTAAATGGTCATGTTCATTAATGCACCCTAAGACCAGGTTTATGCAGAACTAGAGAACCAACGCCTCACCCACTCCTCCCCCCCCCCCCCTTGTTTCCAGTCTGATGGCACAGATTCTGTTCTATTCTGGTCTGAGAATACTTTATGCGCACAGACACAGTCCACGCAGGGCTGAAGAAGGTAAAGCAGCGAGTGAGAGGAAATTGGCGTCGCCCCAGAATACTGATTGTTCCAAGAAGAATAAAGGTCTCTACGACCCTGATCCCTTCACATTAGGGTTATGTGATAACCTTTATTTCGTTACCAGACTAACCTGACAGTGACGGAACTGCACATCCCCAACAACAAACTGGGCCCGGAGGGGATGAGTTGCATGGCTCGTCTCATCCACGGCAATGAAGTCATCAAAGTGTTGGTAAGTTTTTACAAAACCGAATATTAAACACAAATTTCCTCAACCCCAACTAACCTTCACCTTAACCTTCACTTCTGCTGTAACTAAGAGGTGGGGTTGTTGAGATTCCTTAGATTTCTTACTGACAATCTTTCATACCCGCCTTTTTTTCTCTTGCTTTCCAGTTAGCTGAAGTTCGTTTTTTACACGCTAGGTAGGCGAGGTTTTCGCAAGGTAACGCTAGGTAGTAGCGTTTCTCTGTTCCACTTAGCAGCAAGTGTGGCTAAGTATTCACTGGGCAAGACTAGGTAGTATCAGGAGAATCTTGTTGGCGAAGTAAGATGGTGCCTTTATGTTTAATGACGGCTCGTCATCAGTTGTGAAATAAGCGCCATACATTGGTTAAAAATCTACTCCGGCCTCACTTCCGTTTTAGTGCACACTTTTTTCCCTCGCCTTCACTACTCGCTGTTTCGCCTCTTGCACTTGAAGAAACGGGCCTCTGGTACTCACCGATATTTAGGCATGTCCACTCTCTGATATGGCGCTTAGACCTTTTATTTGGTCTGCCTCTCTTCCCAACTTCTGACACTATGTCTTGCATGATAATCTTCATGGCCTTATGATTTGGTGACATGGCTCCATCCACGCACTGTGAAAAGAAATTATGCGAGAATGTGAAATGTGAATCGTTCCTGTTTGACTGACCATTTCCTTGCGTAATAATACAGATACTTCAGTCTTTTGCAATCAAATCTATGCAACAGAAAAGTAAATATTTGAAGGCTTCATAGGCAGTTGTTTTTATATGCCTACTGTGCATGTACGTGTAAAATAGAACATAGAACTAGTTGTAAAACAGAGATCCATCAGGACTTGGTGCTTTTTACTATCCTTGAGTAATAACTTGTTTTCAAGTTTCAAGTTGTCTTATAAACTGATATACAGTTATCTTTACAGTTATCTTTTCTACTGTTACATTTTCCGTGGTGCTGTCACTACCATCAGAAGCGCTATATGCTGGCAGGATATATCTGACAATGAGCTGGGCAGAGAGGGAGCCAAGATCCTGGCGGCAGCCATCAAAGAAAACGACTCCATAATGCAGATCAACGCTGCAGGTATGAATGGTAGTAAAAGATGGGTGTAAGGTTAAACAAACAAATAAACAAACAAACAAACAAAAGACAAAAGTTGTCCCACAGTTCTGAGATCGTAAGGGAGTGATGTGGTAGAGAATTTAACTTTTCACCATACCAATATCACGGAAGCGGTGCCTGTCTCTACTCCTACGCAGCTTTTATTTTCCCAAATCCTGAACAGGCTCACGTGGGTCTTACCCAATCACAGCTGGATGAACTGGAGCCCCCTGTTACGAGTTTTTTCTCGTCCAAGTATATATATACATTTTTTTTTATACATTTCTATGCATATATGCACGTTGCTTTGCCCATACTGTGCGGGCGGTATGTTGCTGCACAGTCTGTCTGTATACTCCACCCTTGGTCGGCGTGCGTGCTGGGTGTTATCATGTTTTTATAAACCACCGGACACTGACAAGACGTACAGGATCTTTAACATGCAAAATTGGTGTTACACGAGGGGAGGGGGATTAGAGGGTTCAGTCAGTAGCAGGTCTGCACACATGTTGACCTGGGAAATCGGAGAAAAATATCCACCCTTTACTCAGCAGCAGGAGGTGCCCAGATAGAATTGAACCCCAGACCTTCCCATTGGCAGTCTGACGCCATTCCCGCTTGACAACTGCGCCCGTTTGGTAAGATTCGAACACGTGCAAACAGACTGGAATGCAGGTGTTGTACCACCACACCAAGCAGACCTCATCAATAATGATCTTGTCTGGTGTCATGATGTGTTATTTGCACTTGTCAAGTGTTTTGGTGCAGTGCAGTGAAGGGAGGGAGGGATTACGATGATTGATAATGATGGTTTGTAGTACGGTAGAAGTTATTAGCTAAAAGCCTTTTTTTTCAACTTTGTCATTGCTTACATGCTGGCTGTTTTTATGTTTCCATAAGCCAGCCAATAAGTGACTTACAGAAAAAGGGGAACTGAAAAGAGATAGGAAGTCTGCTGACGTGCTGGATGGTGGATAAAAGACAAAACATTCTCCCAAATAAAATAAGGTTAGTTAGGAATGAAATGAAGTCGATTTCAGGAAGGAACATTCGTCTGTACCACACTAGATGGTTTTAAAAAATAACAAAAACAGTAACAACAACAAACAACAATACACACACTAACAAGCAAGCAAGCAAACAAAGAAACAAAACAAAGAAACAAACAAACAAACAAACAAACAAAAATTAAACATATACAACACTTGTAACGTAGGCACGGACAGGACGGTCAGACAGACAAGAGACAGACAAACAGTAGAAGTGGAAACACTAGACTGATTTATCCAAAAGGGGCAAATCTCAAAATACTTTACAAGAATACCAAGTGCACACGTTACAGTCCTGTAAGTCATGTCAGTGTTTGGTGGCTTATGGAAACATGAAAACACCCAGCATACACGCCACCAGGATCAGATTATGAAGACTGTGCAGCAACATACCGTCTGTTCAGTGTGGGCAAAATGACATGCACACTTACATCCAAAAACATCAGAACGCTTAAAAAATTATGAAAGTTTATATGCCAAATTGTTGTATCAGAATTAATGTACCGATAAGGTTGTATATAAAAATGTTCTTTGAAAAACGAAGATTTCATTCTCAGGCAACAAGTTTGACGACAAGACGGGTTCTTACTTTGAAGAAGCATTAAAGGTAAATGAAACACCTATATCTTTGTCGTCCGTGTTCGAGCCATTTGTTGACTTGCATGCATGCGTAGTTAAGTGGGTGAATGTCGGACTTTCGGTCGGAAGTTCCTGTGTTTGATCCGCCTAGATACCTCTGCCTGGTGAGCAAAGGATGGAGACTTTTCCAGGTCATCATGTGTGCAGGCCTGCCAGTGCCTAAACCCCCTTCGTGTGTATACGCACGCAGAATATCCAGTATGCCGTTAAGGGTCCTGTCAGTGGCTGGCTTATGGAAACATGAAAACACCCAGCATGCACGCCCCAAAAGAGTTGTAGACTATGCGGCAACATACTAGAATGGGGTCAGCCCGAACTACAGCTTGAGTTCTCCGCACTCCACTGAAAAGTATGATGATGTATATTTCACAGTGACTACAGATTATTGGAGAACAGCACTGTACATTAACAATTTATGATAAGAATATTCATATAAATTGTTTTGGTTGTTAAACTACACTGTGCGGACATCATGCTGCTGCATAATCTGCATCCTCTGTCCTTGGTTGGTAGTGAATGTCTTCGTTCTTTCACCGCGGTGAACTTTTGTGATAATTGCTGATGTATATTTTGTGTGCTCGTATTTTTATTGTTGTTATCATTGATTATTTTGTTGTTCTGGATGTTTGCCATCTTCAATTTTCATAAATTCGCATGCTTGTATTAAAGTATTTTGTATTTTACGTTTTTTAATGTTTTGTTGGTAGTTAGTTCTCGTTTTTTTTTTAACTTGATTGATAATAACTTTGATTGCTGACTTTCAAAATTTCGTGTATAACCGAGCAAACAATCTGTTCAAGAAGTAGAGAAATGAATAAATGAGTAAACAAATAAAACTCCAAAAATCAGACAAACAAACAAACAAAATCCACCGACTAGCGTAATGCAGATTGACGTGGAAATAAAATATCAAGATACAGAAATGCCACTTGTCTCGTTTTTGATCTATGTTGAGTAAGGGAAGGAAGTTATCTCTTTTGCCAAGGGAGATTACTGCTAGCGTATACATAGGGAAGAGGAGGCATATGTAACTCCCGTGAATAAACGCTGCAACATCATTTATACTAACAAATGTTACAAAACAAAACAAATTATCCCCGCAGTGATGGCAATAACTTCACCTCAAGAAAAAAGAGAAAAATATCAGGCTCAATAAATATAACCCAACATTTCAACCATCACGGGCCATTTTTGAACAATTTTAATCACGTTTAATCCTGTTGGTAAACTAAACTCTGACAAATTTGCAGAGATAAGTTGTTTTTTAAGGATAATATTGCAAGAAACGTTGACAGTGAGTAAAATAATTAAATAGATAAATAAATATATGTAGATAAAAAGACTGGTAAATGTGGCTCCATCATATTGTTATTGTTTGAACCTCTTCTCATCTTTTGATTCTCTTATTATTGTTTGATTCTCTTATTATTTCTTTTTTTCTATTTGTGTGTTTATTTGTCTGTCTGTCTGTTTGTTTGTTTATTTCTTTGTTTACTGTGTTCTGAGCAGTGTTGTCTCCGATACGTGCATACACGTTATTCTGGTTGTCTGGCCCACAATGTGCAGGTGGTACGTTGCCCAGCAATCTGCATACTCCGTCTATGGTGATGGAGATACATATTTTACAACAAAATGGCCTAGATTGTTCAAATGGCAGATTGATACAAAGTTATGCATAACCCCATAGACTGATACAAAGATATTCATAAACCCATAGACCATGCAGCGCATATAGGGCTTATGTGCAGGCTCTATGGCTTATGCCTTGATCATTTCGGATCTTCTCTATTGCATGGAATCAGTGGCATCCGCGCATTTGGACTTCATTCCGAGCGCAGAGACGTTATCGTGAGAAACTGAAACCGGGTGTTAGTAAATGGCAACCACGATCAGCAAATTTGTTTTCATCATCATTGTTGTATTCATGGGTGTATGTTCTTGTTCTTATTTCCTGTTTGTTCATTTGTTTAACCCTTTGACTCCTCACCCTATCCACCCAACGGCAAAACTTAACTCTGACTTCCTGACCCTATCCACCAGCTTCCTGCAGGAAGCTGGTGGATAGGGTGAGAGAATCAAAGGGTTAAGTTTTTGCTTTGCTAGCATGGTTGACAGTGCAGGATGTTGGTGGACAGAGTGCAGGAGTCAAAGGGTTAATCTATCAGAGTGGATTTTTGCTATGCAATTTTGCCAGGGGGTTTTCTTTGTTGCCATGGGTTCTTTCAGATGCGGTGTATGTATGCTACACATACAGAACCTTGGTTTATGGTTTCGTTCGAAATGCTAGCACCCAGACTACGACTCAAGATCTTGTGCAAGGGAGGGAAAAAGTCTAGCAGTCTGATCGGGAATCGAGCCTGGGCAGTGTCGCATCCTGTGCAGGCGTGTCAACCTCTAGGACACCGCTCTGCCATAATTATTTAGTTGTGTTTATGTTATGCTGGCTCGTTGTTTCAGGTGAACACGATGATCAGGCAACTGGATCTTAGTCGGAACTTGTTCTGTCAGCATGGAGCCGTCCACATTGCTAAAGGACTGGGTTCGTGTTCCAATACTGCAATTCGCTGACACACACACACACACACACACACACACACACACACACACACACACACACACACACACACACACACACACACACACCACACACACACACACGCACACACACACACACACACACACACACACACGCTCATGTAACACACACACACACTTTACCCACACACACTTATGCACGCACACACGCGCAAACAAACAAACACATGGAAACTCACATACACACATGCATAAACATATGTACTCAAAAACCAATAATTATCCTTTTTGTTAATTAAAGAGAAATCAACAATAACAACAACAGCAACAAAGAAGAAAGATCTAAAGAAAGAAGGAAAAAGAAGAAGAAGAAAACGAGAGAAGAAAAGAAAAAGAAATAGTAGAAAGGAAAACATTTTGGGCGCATGTTCATCAAATTAGGGGCAAAATTCAGACCAGTTTGTTTTTGACAGAGGAGAACTACACGGTGACTCACTTGGACCTAAGCTACAACCACATACGGCGGCTTGGGATCAAAGGCATTGCCAGAATGCTGGGAGTAAGTATCACGCTGCATCGTGTGTGTGGGTGTGGGTGCGCGCACGCATTGTCATCAAGTTGTTGTTGCTTTGGAGGGGTAAGGGTTATGCAGTGGGGTAGGAAAGCAGGAAATATATCTCTGTGCCAGTGAGTGCAAAATGTATGTGTGTGTGCGTGTGTGTGTATGTGTGTGTGCGTGTATGGTTAAAGGATTTTTTCTTTTGTTTTGTTTCTGGGCAGCACTGCTTTTATTTCTTTTTTTTCTTTATTTGTTTTGCTGTCTCTGTCTCTTCATACTCTCCCTCTCTCTTTGTCTCTCTCTGTGTCTGTCTGTCTGTCTGTACCGCTGTGTCTGTCTCTGTCTTTGTCTGTGTCTGTCTGTCTGTGTCTCTCTCTGTGCCTTTCTCTCTCCAATTTCATGATCATAAAAGTCTTTCCTTCTGTTTTGGTTTGCTTTGTTTTCATGCTCCCTCTGTCTAAACGGTTTGTCATGGGGGAGGGGGGGGGGGACTGTGTGTTCGTGTCTGTCTGGACGCATGTCTGTGTCTGTATGTGCCTGCGTTTCTGTCTGTCGGTGTTTACATGTATATCAGTCTGTAGTGTGTTTACCTCTAAATGTGCTATTCCATTCGATGATCATTAAAGCTTTTTATATGTCTCTTTCTGCGATGTGTTTTATACCCATACAAAAGCTGTTTATCGATCTTGTCTTAACGTTCAGCATCTGATAAATCTATATCCATACATCTACACACGACTTTGTTATAATCATTACCGGTATCATAAATCGTTTTTCAGTAGGGGTAAATCTATATCCATACATCTACACACGACTTTGTTATAGCCATTATCATAAATTGTTCTATAGCGATAAACCTATATCCATACGTCTACCCATGACTTTCTATACACAACTTTATTATAATCATTACCATAAATCGTTTTTCTATAGCGAGAAATCTATATCCATACGTCTACACATGACTTTCTTATAAATCATACTATAAATCGTTTTTCTATAGCGATAAATCTATATCCACACATCTACACATGACTTTCTACACATGACTTTATTATAACCATTATCAAAAATCGTTCTTCTATAGCCATAAATCTACATCCACACGTCTACACATGACTTTCTCATAATCATTACCATAAATCGTTCTTGCAAAGCGCTATTCTATAAAAGTATTTTGGACTCACTGCACGTTACACATAATCAGACTGTTTTGTTCTTTCAGTAGAAGCACAAGAGCTCAGACCACTTAACAATATGTTGTTGCTCAGTTCTGCATCCTTGGTGGGCCATGCATGCTGGGTGTTTTCAGTTTTCCATGAGCCAGCCACTGACACGACTCACACGATCTTTAACATGCATATTTGATAGTCTGCATGCGTATACACACATGAAATGGATGTAGGCACTGGCTGACTTGGGAGATGGACATAAATCTTCACCCTTTACCCACCAGGTGGAAGTGTCGAGACAGATCGAACCCAAGATCTTCCAATTGGATATCTAAGAACCAGAAAAACACGAAAATAGAATCAGAACGCGTACTGATTTTTGTATTCGGTATTTGTTCGCTTGTGATCTTACGTTTAGGCTTGACAAAGACCAGTTAGCCGAAAATTTGCGCTTGTCTTGTCCGGTTATATTAAATACGCGTTCTGATTCTATTTCCGTGTTTTTCTGGTTCCTGTTTGCTTGAACACGGGCAGTGGCACTCGTTTTGGATTGGATATCTAAGGTTTTATCTCTTGATTACATATCACTACGTGCATGTGACTTTATCAATATGACCATGTTGGCGGCAGCATAACCACAGTATAATCCAACTGGACCTCTCGTGGAATGGAATCAATTCGGACGGCGCCAAACAGCTGGGCGATGGCTTAAACAACAACAACACTCTGTCTGTCCTCAACCTCACCGGCTGTCGCCTCAATGCTGAGGCTCTCCTTAACATGTTAGGAATGATGAAGGAGAATCGGATGCTGAAGAGTTTGCAGGTGTGTGTGTGGGGGGGGGGGGGGGGCGTATGTATGTGTGTGTGTGTGTGTGTGTGTGTGTGTGTGTGTGTGTGTGTGTGTGTGTGTGTGTGTATGTGTGAGTGCGAGTGTTGTGCCGGGTATGCGTATTCGTATGCGTGTTTGTATGTATATATGTGTACACGTGCGAGTGTGTACTTGTATGCATGAGTATGTATGCGAATGTATGTGTATGTGCGTACTCCTGTGTGTCTGTGTCTGTATATGTACACGTGTGTGTATGTGCATGTATGTGTGTTCGTGTGTGTGTGTGTTTAAGAGAGAGATTGTGTGTGTGCGAGCGCGCGTGTATGTGTGTGTGTGTCCGGTTGTTCTTGTTGTTGGGAAACGAGATGGGAAGTGTGAGTGCGTATAATATCATATATGTATGTATATTATATATACATACATACACACACACACACACACACATATATATATATATGTATGTATGTGTGTGTGTGTATTTGTGTATACACACACCACACACACACACACACACACCACACCACACACACACACACACACAAATATATATATATATATCATATATATATATATATATGTGTGTGTGTGTGTGTGTGCGCGTGGATTTGTGTACGAGTGTGTGCGCACGTGCACGATTGTGTGTTTGTATTTGTGTGTGTATGTTTGTGCACATGCGTATACGCTTGTTTGTGCGGATGTGTGTTTCTGCGACACTTGAAAAACGAACAAACAAAAAACGTAGGATGACTGTTTTGTGGATGCAGATTCCACACAACCCTTTGACCAATGCCGACCTCATTCTCTTCCTGAGAGCCATAGACAGTCTGCCAGACTTAGCACTCGACTTTGTTGATGCTGCCGTAAGTGTTGTTGGTTTTGTTGTTGTGTGTATTGTCTGTCTTGATTTTGTACAAAGAAAACGCCAGACGGGCATTGCCAAGTAAAGTAAGTGCAGGTACGTTGTTGTAGCCCTAAAGCAGGGACAGCCAGGTTTCTCCTTTGCAAATGGTAAGACCAAGCAGAAAAACAAAAACTAACAAACAATAGACCTTTTGTTCAACATAATAATTTTGTCTGGTCTGAAACACAAAGTGAAACAGAAACATTTGAGGAAGTCAACACTGTTATGAAATTTAAAAAAAAAGTTGGGTCGGGGATCAGCCTGGATGATCCTTTCAGAGCGTTGTGTCTGTATATAAGTTTTTCAGAGGGAAGGTCCTTATGTTCTTCTTTTTGTTTTTATTGCTATTGTTTTTGTTGTCATTTTTGTCGTTGTCATCGTCGTCGTCGTTGTTGTTGTTCTTATTGTAGTTTTTTTTTCTTTTTTGTTCTTGTTGAAATTCATGCTGTTGTCGTTCTTGTTATTGTCGCTGTTGTTGTTTATCGTCTTTACACAAAGGTTTTTATTTAAGACTGATATTTATGGAGTAATTCGTTTGTGGGGGTAATTCCTGTAGACAAAACCGTTCGTTTTCAAGGAATGAGTTGTAGTGATAATGACATTTATGACATGTGTTTCAATCATATTTTTTCATAATATGGGACCATGGCCTGATATATATAAAGATATTTAAACCTGAATTCTCAGTCAAATGGATTACCAGGGTTCAAGGCACTAGAAACCAAAAACAATCCATAAAGAAGAAGACAGTGTATTTGCTTGACAATACAGACAGACGCGAAACTTTTTCCAACTTGCCCTTATCAAGCGTACACAAAAGACAACAGTGAAACGAGATCACTTTACTTCATATCATTACGGTTATATTGTTGTCGCATTATTGACGACTAGAGGTGTGTTTTATGCTAATAAGATAACCGAATTAGGAGACAGACAACACATTCTGAATCTGAATCCCCCTTCTGTGTTTACAGTCCATCACGGTATCTCAAGATCTGCTGGATCTAGAAGAGGTGGTGAAGACCAAAAAGCCGGGCTTCGTCGTCAACTACAGAGGCATACTGGGCATCAGAGACCTCTCACGGAACATGCTGGAGGTTATGGACCTCATGGGTGGAGATCCTCTGGAGGTCATCATCAGGTGGGGACACTTTAGCAAGCATATCAGCTGCCAGATCATCACTGGCAGATTCGGGTGGTGTAGTTTGCATATGGAACAGTCTTGACTGTGACTAATCCCTCTTGAACAAATTCAAATTCAGCTGTAGCTTTCATATTCACAGCTCGTTCGTTAGCTGTGGAGTTTTTCTTCTTTTGTGGCGTTTGCTGTATAAAATTGTTGTGTTAACATCCAGCGATAAGAAACGCCGCAGAACAAGTTGTGGAAGACTCACCACACTGGGCATCTGCACACTGTACACAACATGGTGATGCCTGCACAAAGCGGACCAGCCCATTAGAACAACGTGCGTACCACTGCTGGATATTTCGACCAAGCTCAATGCAGAGAAAACAAAACATGCTTTCCAGGAGGCTTCAATTGTGACCAGCGTAGTGATACGAGAACGACCAGCGCTTATGCGATTGGTTATCTGCTGATCTACTTCTTGAAATAAAAAAAAACTGTTTATGTATGAGTGGATTTGATTATGTATGAAAACCAGGGTTTGCAAGATGTAGAACAGTTTGTACATAGTATTAAGCAAAGTTTGATCGACTATCGTTGGCAGCAGTGTGACACATGCACAGTAATAATTTTTCAGTTTCGGGTTGTGTTGCATTGTTTAATATGTCGGGTTGTGTTACATTGTGTAATATGTCGAGCTGTGTTATATTGTGCTATGCCGGGATCCGTTGTGCTGTTATATATCGGGTTGTATTGCACTGTATTAGTTGGATTGTGTTGCCTTGTGTTATGTCGGATTGTATTGCGCTGTATTATGTCGTATTGTAATGCATTGTGTTATGTCGGATTGTGTTGCATTGTGTTATGTCGGGTTATGTTGGGTTGCGTTGCATCGTGTCGTGTTGAGTTGTGTTGTGTTGTGTCGTATTGTGTATCATATCGTATCGTATCGCATCGCATTGCATTGCATTGTATTTTATTGTATTGTATCGTATTGCATTGCATTTCGTTGTCTTGTATTGTACTGTATTGTATTGTATTGTATTATTGTATTGTATTACATTGCTTTGCTTTGCATTGTATTGCATTGCATTGCATTGTCTTGGTGGTCCACCCTGCATTCTACAGCCTTGGCCATTGCTTGTTTTTCTATAGCCTTGTACCCTTACAGGTACACACGTCAGAAGAACCTGCGCCTCCTCGACATCTTTGCACGTTTTGACGTCGATAAGAGTGGTACTATGACTCGACAGGAGCTCATTCTTGGCGTGTCGGTCAGTTGTGTTGTACTTTAACCCTTTGTCTCCCGCACCCTGTCCACCGGTATCCTGCATTGTCAACCGTGCTAGCAAAGCAAAAACTTAACCCTTTGATTCCCTCACCCTATCCATCAGCTTTCTGCAGGAAGCTGGTGAATAGGATAAGGGAGTCAAAGGGTTAAGTTTTTGCAGCTGGTAGATAGGGTGAGAGAGTCAAAGGGTTAGTATGTTGTTTTGTTTTTCTTTCCTTTTCTTTATTTTATCAACCCTCACTTTTTTCATTACAGTTGCCGTAGCAGTGGTTCACGTAGCCCTTCCATTAATTTACTAATAAAAAAAAAAATAACCGAGTCTATTGGACATTCATAACTTTCTGTAAGAAAATAAAAGCTCATTTAAGCCGACTTTCTGTTTCGGGCAAGTCACTCACAATGCCTCGCCATGGGGAGACTGGGTTCTTTCCCCTATTTTTCCCACAGTTCCTTGACTAATCACATGTATTATCACGTCTCTCACAATGATCCGTTGTGATGATCGCACGTGCTTGTGGGAAATCTGACCGCGGGAAACGTGACATACTGCTGTTCCTAAGACGGCCGATTTTCTCAGGCAACGTGCTTTGCTCACCCCCTCATGAAAGGCCAATGCCCTTTTATAAAGGGGTATGTGTAAATTAACATGTAGTTGCTTTTTTTTCATTCCCCATGCCCCAGTTAAGGCTAAAAGTTTCCTTAAATATTGAAGTAAAGGAAATATTTAAGCAGGTGGGCCTACACTTAATGAGAAGAAATCAGGTAGACGAAAACGAACCAATTAGGTACGATAATGCAGTTTCTCAAATCTTGAAAGAGAGAGAGAGAGAGAGAGAGAGAGAGAGAGAGAGAGAGAGAGAGAGAGAGAGAGAGAGAGAGAGAGAGAGAGAGCAGACATCATAATTCAAATAGTTTACAGTACTTTTGCGTTCGACCCACATACAACTCAAACATGTAATACACAATGGAACAGATATACAAACAACAAACCAGATAACAAACGACACTCAGAGAGAAGAGTGTACAACAGAGAGGAAGGGAGAGAAAGAAAAAAAAGAGAGAGAGAACTGTGCATACTATGTATATTTTATGTGATTATGACCTTAAAAAGCTGGCATATGTCGCGTCTTGGCTGGATCATTTATTTGTTTGTTCATTTGATTGATTGCTTGTTTTGTTGTAATGTCCATCGCAGGATGCTGGAATTCCATTGAGCATCAAACAGATGGACAAACTGGTTGCCAAACTGGATTTGGATGGAGACGGTGAAATCGATTTTGCGTATGAACAGTTCTTGGTTATAATTCAGTGTGTGGTTGGTGGTGTGTGGTGTGTGTGTGTGTGTGTGTGTGTGTGTGGTGTGTGTGTGTGTGTGTGTGCGCGCGCGCGCGCGCGCGCGTGTGTGTGTGTGCGTGTGTGCGCGAGTGTGTACGTGTGTGTGTGTATGCACGCGCGCACGCAAGCACACACCTGTACCATGTTCAAAGCAATAGTGGACCTACGGACGATTTTTAGTGTTTGGCGGTGAACGCAGCGTTTACCATTCTTTTCCTATTTTCCCCCGTCCATTTCTGACCTGATACATGATATGATATGATGATGATATGATATGATATGATATGATATGATATGATTGATATGATATGATATGATATGATATGATATGATATGATATGATATGATATGATATGATATAGATATATGATATGATATGATATGATATGTATGATATATGATATGATATGATATGATATGATATGATATGATATGATATGATATGATATGATATGATATGATATGATATGATATGATATGATATGATATGATATGATATATGATATGATATGATATGATTGATGATATGATATGATATAGATATGATATGATATATGTATGATATGATGTGATGTTGATTGATGTGATATGATGTGATATGGTGTGTGTGGTGTGGGGTTGTGTGTGTGGTTGTGTGTGTGTGTGTGTGTGTGGTGTGTGTGTGTGTGTGTGTGTGTGTGTGTATGTGTGTGTGTAATAATGGAATAACAACAATATTGGCAAATAAAACAGATAAACCTTGTTGACCTTAAACTCTTCAGAAAAAAATCTCCATTCTAATTTTTTTTTAGGCAAAGTGCTTTCTTTTCTAAGTGGCAGAACTCGACATGTGGATTTAATCAACACCCTAGGGTACTGCGGGTGTTTTTACTTTCTTTTTATATTTTCTTTTAATGATTGACTTACAACGACCCATACATAGAAAGTGATTTCGAGGGGAAGCAATTTAGTTGCCTTAAAAACCTGTGGCACTATGCTACAGTTATTTCCCCTGGACAAGTCGCGTTTTTCACTGAACGTATGGTTTAATGATCACGTCTTTTTGTATATGTCATGGAAGACAGGTAGGCCAAGGTATAGAATCTTTCGAAGTTCACGTATCATATGCAAATCTAAATTTGGGCATCACGTTTGATAAGCCAGTATAGTTAAATCACGCACACACGATACAGAACGTTCCATAATAATTCTATGTTTCTCGTACATATATTACTATAGTCCAAGTTCCACAATTTTTGTTCGATATTTGAAGTCCCAGATTCTAAGTTTTGTATTCCAAGGTATGCATTTCATTTTATTTCAAGTTCAGCATGCCATGTTCCCAATTCCAAGTTCTACATTTAAATTCTGTTTTGCGCGTTCCAAAGTAAGAATTCTGTATACTTCATGCTAAATTCCAACCTCTCTATTGTAGTTACAACTTCAAAGTTCCTTATTCCACAATGTCAATATCTGGATTTTGCAGAGAACTGCTGGAGGGTTACAGGAAATTTATGCGTGACCTTCACAGGCAAGGCAAGGTGGCCCGCAACGTTTTCAAAGGGGAGATGGAAATGTTCCCTGGATTAACAGCTACGTAAGTTATAACACATGGTATCACAAACAGTGCTCACAACGTCACTGTCGGAATTGACAAAGAGTGTCATAGCCTAAATGGTTAGGATGTCAGATTTCCAATCACAAGGTCTGAGCTCAATCCTGCCTGGGTAGGATGTGGTGGGTAAAGGATGGACAGTTTTCCTGTCTCCCAACTTATACGCAAACCTGCCTTCATGTCTGTACGCACGCAGAAAATCAGATGAACACGTTAAAGATGAGTTCCATGCACAGCAAAGAAAACAAACGAGACAGTCTTGAAGGAGGCAGACACAAGAAGATCACTAATAAAGAAGATAGGGAGAGGAAAAGCAACATTTAGACAAGTTATGAGAAAAGGGGAATAAGAACAACTGGTCACAACAGGAAACCTGGAGGGAAAGAGGACACCAGGTAGTCCCAGGGAGAAAATATTGGACGGATTTGCAAAGTGGCCGAGTCAGAGAGGGTGAAAGATGTACTTGCAGCGACAAGGGATAAATTTGTATAGAGGGCCATGATCGCCAACGCTATGCGGCAGGCACATGATGATGATGATGATGATGATGATGATGATGATAATGGTGACGTTAGCGATTACTGTGCCATGCCAGCGTTTCCTAGCGCATGGAAACAGAAAATACTCAGCATACACAGCTTGGAAAAAGACATATGACTGCCTATACGGCGGGGTAAGTTTCCGGAGACAGAATGTGCAGAGTGTGCAGCAATATAACACCCGCACAGTGTGGGCCTAACGACCAGGATGACGTGCATACTACACATCCGATAAAATATCGCTAGGAACGAATAAAAAGCGGTCACATGCCATTATCGGTAGGGACGTGGCTGCTACCACTACTGCTGCCACTACTACTAATGCTGCTATTAGCACAACTACTGGTATGGCTGGTGTTACCGCTACCAACACTACTGCTGCTACTATTACTGCTACCACTGTACTGCTACTATTACTATCACTACTGCTGCTATTAGCACTACTATTGCTATCGCTACTCCTACCACTACTGTTATTAGTGCTGCAACCACTATGTTGCTTATTACTGCTATCACTACTAATGTCACCACTGCTGCTACTATTACTGCTATCACTACTGTTGCTATTATTTCTGCTCTCACTACTGCTGCTATTGTTACTGCTTCCTTTACTGTTGCTACTGTTACTGCTACCACTGCTGCTGCTATTAGTACTGATACGACTACTGCAGCTAACACTACTGCTGATACTATTACTGCCACCACTACTGCTGCTTCTCCGACTCGTTTTTTTTTTTTTTCGTTCCCTTAATTTAAGGTCTTCGCAGGACTAGACGTTCATTTCGATTTTCCGGTCGAACTGAGGAGAAAAGTCAAGGCCTCAACGCTAAACGTACCCTGGAACCTAGAGTTTAATTATTGGCAGACGAATGTCTAAACCATTCTGTCTCCTTTCTCCTTATTATTATTTCTGTTATTGTTTTAAGCCCAACCGACTGTGCAGGGCTAATCTGCAAAACACCATCTAAAAACATACACTACACCTCGTTGATCTTTACAACAACAATAACAACGACAACAACAATAACAACAATAACAACAACAAGCAAAAGACAAGAAATAAGTACACAGTTCAGTGCATTCACGGACGTAATTTAAAGATATATCCTGGCACTGATCATTCTGCCCAAATTATCATCAGGGGGGATAAGAAATAAACCTCAGCACAAATGTAAGCATAACTGTGGACATATGAAAACAGATCTAAATCATCTAAAATTACTTCTGCACATCATTTGTCCTTAGAACCCAAAATACAATTCATACATGTACAGCCGAGATGTGGTTTCTAATAAGAATGTTGAGAGTTCCATGGACAGCAAAGAAAACAAACCAAACAGTCTTGATAGAGGCAGACACAAGAAGATCATTCATAAGGAAGATTAGGAAAAGACAGGCAATATTTATAGGCCATTTTATGAGGAAAGGGGAATTGGAGCACCTGGTCACAATAGGAAAGCTGGAGGGAAAGAGAGCACCAGGTAGACCCAGGGAGAAGATATTGGACGGACTTGCAGAGTGGCTGAAGACAAAGAGGGTGGAAGAGGTGCTTGAGGCAACAAGGGATAGAAACAGATGGAAGGCCATGATCTCCAACGCCATGTGGCAAGGCACTTGATGATGATTATGACATGTACCCAGTTATCAGTCCCAATAGAAATTACGTAAGGCTTTATAGAATACAAGCGGATAAATGAACTAGCAAGAAAGACAGGAAGAAATGACAGACAACGAAGGAGCAAGGCAGAAACAAAGCAAGTGACAGAAAAGAACTTCGTAGCACAGAACTTCCAGAAGGGGGGTGACGTTTATATTGAACGAGCCCCCGGCATTCCCACGGGGGCAGCTTTCATTAGCTTATTGCGAGGTAAAAGGTTTAACCTTTGACTCCTGCACCCTATCCAACAACTGCAAAAAAATTAACCCTTTGACTCCCTCATCCTATCCCAGGAAGCTGGTGGATAGGGTGAAGGAGTCAAAAGGTTACGTTTTTGCTTTGCTAGCATGGTTGAAAATGCAGGATGCTGGTAGACAGGATGCAGGAGTCGAAGGGTTAATGAATTAAGAAACAACGTTTTGCTGAAGCTGTGTTTGTGGATTGTACTGACAGGAAACAAGACTCAGACCAGGTGGCTGGCCCGGCAAAAGGACAGTCCGGAAGTAGCGGAACGAAAGCCGCATCAAGCCGACGACCGTCGGCGATGGCTTCGATCGACGCGCAGCAAGAAGAGTGAGGACTTTCCTTCTTTCTCTTCTTCTTTTCCTTCTTCTTCTAATCCTATAACCAGTCTGGTCATTTGGTGGGGTGGGTGGGGGTGGGGCAGATGAGACGCGGTTGCAGACAATGCACATACAGTACTTCAACAGGAAAAAAAGGAAAAGAAAATTAAGTATACATATCAATGCATCCGACCACTCCGTCCAATTTATCGTACAAGGGATTAAAAAAACATACCTAAATACAAATTTAAACATAACTAAGGGCACTAAAATATATGTATAAGAACGTGTCTAAAATACCTGAAATTGCTTCTGCACATCTCACTTTCCGAGAGCCAAATGTGCACAACTACCCAATTATCAATCCAAAGATAAAAGTACGTAACACTTTACTAAAACAATACAGGTGAATGGACCAGCAAGGCAGAGAACGATAGGAAGAAATGACAGAAAGCAAAGGAACAAGGCAGAAACAAAGAGAATAACAGAAAAGAGGAAATTTTTAGCACAGAATTTCCAGAAGGTGGGGATACTATTTATACTGAAAGAGCGGCCCCGGCATCCCCACGAGGGTTCACAGTGACCTGACCAATGGTCTAAGACATGTGTTATGGCAGAGACTGTTCATATGACGATAATTATAATGAAATCAGCTGACGTTTTTATTTGTTTATCTATCATTCTATTTAATCGTTTCTTTCCATTCTTCTTCTTTTTCCATCGCTTGGTTTTCAACAAAAGGAAGATTGAAGACTGTTTCATGCCACCCAGCGTTCCTGTTTGTGTGTCTGTAACGAAAATATGTTAGTAAAAAATGTTCGGTGGTTTCTGCATGGATCTTTGCCACATTTGGGTTAAAGAAGTGGCCAAAAAAAATGAAAGTCATGGTACCAAGAGTACGGTCACACGGTCAAAAAAGTGCGTAAAACTGGCACTTTTTACAGGACACGTGTGAAGAACATTTTCTCGTGAACTTCTGGCAATGTTTACATTCTGTTTTTAACTGTTGCAACAGCCAACCATTATCATTGCGTCACGTCAAGTTTTATTTCTTTTGAAGCTTCTCCTTTGTCACAGCGGCCTTGACAAGTACAAAATCCGAATTCATAGTTATAATTTTTGTATAAAAAGGGAAATGATTAGCATGAATGGCATGAAATTCTTTGGCTTTTTTCCTCGTTATATTTATTTATTTATTTATTTATCTATTTATCTATATATCTATCTATCTATTCATTTATTTGTCTATTTATTTATTGATCTATCTATTTATTTATTTATTTATCTATTTATTTATCTATTTATTTTATTTGTTTATTTACTTATTTCCTGGTATCGGAGATCGGATTTGGTTTAATTTTCGGTTGGGTGGGTGTGGCGTTGTTTTACTTTGTTTTACTGTTGTTGTCGTGTCTGTTATTGTTGTAACTTTTGTTGCTACTGATTCTCTCTCTCTCTCTCTCACTCACTCTCTCCTCTCTCTCCCCCCCCCCCTCTCTCTCTCTCTCTCTCCCCTCTCTCTCTCTTGCTTTCCTCTCTGTCTCGCTCTGTGTCTCTTTCTCGTATTGTTGCTGTTATCATTGGATAAAAAGATGTGCCTGTGTGCTTGTGTATGCGTGCTTATGCATGCGTGTATGTGTGTGCCTGTGTGCATGCGCAAGCGTGTATATGCGTTCGTGCATGTGTGCGTGTGTGCGTGTATATATATATATATATATATATATATATATATGTGTGTGTGTGTGTGTGTGTGTGTGTGTGTGTGTGTGTGTGTGTGTGTGTGTGTGTGTGTGTGTGTGTGTGTGAGTGTGTGTGTGTGTGTGTGTGTGTGTGTGTGTGTGTGTGTGTGTTGTGTGTGTGTGTGTGTGTGTGTGTGTGTACATAACTACAATTTCTTTCTTTCTTTTTTTTTCGTTTCAGACAGAAAGGAGAATCCAACAGGTGAGCATATAGTGATTTATTTTAAGAACAGAATTATGGGTTGGGGGTTGGGAGCAAAAGGCGGC
>JAPXFY010000012.1:50583343-50588343 GCA_030674185.1 Monoplex corrugatus
GTGTGTGTGTGTGCGGCGTGCGTGTGTATTCACAGAATCCGAAGATCGTCATCATTAACAAAGTAAGTACAGACGAAATATTCATTAATCCTGCACTGCAGTATTATCTGTGCCAGCAATTACACGCCATGCAAAGTAACCAGAGCATCTGTGTGCGTGCGTGCGTGTGTACGTGTGTGTGTAGATGTGTGCGTGCGTGTGTGTGTGTATGTGTGTGTATAAATGTGTGTGCGTGTATGTATATGTGGTGTGTGTATATGTGTGCGTGTGTATATATGTGTGTGTGTTCGTTCGTTCTTTGATTTAACGTCTTTTCACTGTAAGGATGAAGGAGGATGAAGAAGCCACATACCTTGGTGTCACCTTCGACAAGAGGCAGACCTGGAAGCCGCACATCACGAAGGCAGAGGCAAAAGCGAGGCGCAGGCTGGCAGTTCTTCGTAAACTTGCAGGCACCACCTGGGGAGCAAATGAGAGAATACTGAAGACAGTATACCAGGGAACAGTCAGACCCCATCTCGAATACGGCTCTTCAGCGTGGTCAACTACTGCAAAGACGAACCAGCAGACGCTTAGCAAGGTCCAGAACCAGGCCCTCGCATAATACAGGTGCGATGCGGTCAACACCAATCAAGGAGATGGAAAAGCTTGCAGAAATCCAACTTCTCAGTCAGAGGAGAGAAACCAAGGTCTTGATGCAAGCAGAAAAGTTCAGGTGTTTACCAGACCATCCCATGAAGCAGAAACTGAACAGCCTCACCAAAAACCGACTGAAAAGGAGCAGCTTTGTCCATGAGAGCAAGAGGCTGACTCGCCAGTTCCAAGAAAGTTTGCCCAAGGACACGCTCCCCCTTTGCCCAACAGACATGCCAGAACTCTGGGCACCACCAGACCAACCTGATATCAAGGTGCACACCACCGTCCCATACCTCATACCGGGAGACACACAAGATGACAAGGTGAAACACTCCCTAACAATGGCCATGATTGCTGAGAAGTACCCACAGGAGGCACGGATACATGTATACACCGCCGGGTCAGTAACCAACGCCGTAGCCAACGGGGGTGCAGGCATCCTTGTCCTTTTCCCAGGAGGACAAACAACAACAGCAAGTGTCGCCACTGGAAGACACTGTACTAACTACCGTGCTGAGACAGAAGCACTCATGCAGGCGGCCTCCATGATTCAGGCTACAGACTGTGACTGCAGACAAGTTGTCTTCTTGTCTGACGCCCTCTCCGTGCTGCAGGCATGCCAGAACAACACACTCCCCCTCCTGTCTAGAGCTCTGCACCAGGTTGCCACAACCAGAAGAGCAGTTCTGCAGTGGATTCCAGCCCACTGCGGAGTCTCCAGGAATGAGCGAGCTGATATCCTTTCTGAGGAGGGAGCCAGAGAAGAACAACCTAACAACAGTGTCAGCTACAGTGAGAAGAGGAGCATCATCAGGGCGTTTTCCATGCCGAGACGACACAGGGATGACTACCACCTGTTGTCTAGAGAGCAGCAAGTTGCCCTGGTGAGGCTGCGCACTGGTCACAATAGGCTGAACAGCCACATGTACCGCAAACTGAAGCTGGCGCCCTCCCCAACCTGTCCCTGCGGTCAAGAAGACCAAACCACGGAGCATATACTCCAAAGATGTCCCCTTCACCAGGCGGCAAGACAGGACGTGTGGCCGACAGACACTCCGCTGACAACCAAAACTCCATGGCTGCAGACAGGAGCTGGAAAAGACGGCTGGATTCATCACCCGGACTCAGCTGATTGTGTAGCAGCGTACGCCAAGAAGAAGAAGAAGTCTGCCTATCACTTTGTCTGCCTATCACTTTGTTTCTCTGTTCGTCTGTGACTTTGCCCATCACTTTGCCTATCCCTTTGTCTACCCGATTTCCTCTTTGTCTGCTGACCACTTTGTCTATCACTTTGTCTGTCTTCTGTTTTGTTTTGTTTTTTTCGCCGCTATTAAGGCAGTCATGTTTCCACCGAATATTGACATAGTTAGAGGGATCTTTAACGATGACTTGCAAGGATCCTTAACGAACACATCTTAAGTTCTTTGTTCACTATTATGAGTCTACCAATGATCTCGATGCACGTCAAGATGCACGAGAAGCACACAATCCGGATTTTCTTTAATAAATCTTCTAGAGAAAGAAAGATTGTTTGAACAGATTGACCATCTTGAATTTTTGTGTTTTTGATTTCAAAGAAATGTTTCTTTCTTTATATGTTTGTTTGTTTTTTCCTAGCACCCATATTCGTCGGTCCTCTGTATCGTCACAAACGGCGATCGATAAGCCGGACACTGGCACGGACTCCCAGTCCGACATCTTACATAGAAGTCTCTCGGAAGGCGACTTGCCGTCTGTCATGCCCGACAACCCAGGTCCCGTCTGTTAGAGGGGGAAACCACGCCAGCTGAAATTGCCAAACATTCTCAGGAGTCCGTCCAGGCCGAGCAGAGGGCTAAATGAATGAACAGAGTTGAGGGGCTTTGTGTGTGTGTATGTATGTATGTGTGTGTGTGTGTGTATGTGTGTGTGTGTGTGTGTGTGTGTGTGTGTGTGTGTGTGTGTGTGTGTGTGTGTGTAACACAGAGAGAGAGATATATGAGAGAGAGATACAGATAGAGTGAGTGTGTGTGTGTGTATGAGAGAGAGAGAGGGAGGAGAGATAAATTGTGAAAGAGAGATGAGAGAGAGATATATATAGACAGAATATGTGTGTTTTGTGTGTGTTTCGTGTGTGTGTGTGTGTGTTGTGTTCTGGTGTGTGTGTGTGTGTGTGTGTGTGTGTGTGTGTGTGTGTGTGTGTGTGTGTGTGTGTTGGCTGTGTGTGTGTGTGTATGAGAGAGAGAGAGTGTGTGTGAGTGTGTGTGAGAGAGAGAGTGTGTGTGTGTGAGGGAGAGAGAGAGATACAGACAGACGGTGTGTGTGTGTATGCGTGTGCATGTGTGTGAATAGTGTGTGTGTGTACTTGCGTTATATTTTGTGATTTTTCCCTTTGTGTGTGTGTTTGTGAAAGTATTTTCTTTTTTGTGTGTCATGTGTGTACGTGTGTGTGTGTATTGTATGTGTTTATGTATATTGAATGTGTGTGTTATATCTGAAAAAAAAACGAGAAAGGCGGGCAATGGGCATTATCATTATTTCCAAACAGATGGAATTATTATTATTATTATTATTATTGTTGTTATGCTTGTTATGATGATGATGATGATTGTTATTCGTTATTATTATTGTTGTTATTTATCTTCGCTATTATTATTGTTATTATTATTGTTATTCGTTATTATTATTATTGTTATTTATCTTCGCTATTATTATTGTTATTATTATTATTATTCGTTATTATCATTATTATTATTGTATTACTATCATCATCATGTAATAATTATTTCATTTCTATTGTTACCAATCAGCGGTGTATTAACTCTGATCGTTGGCTTTACCCAAGTATTCCATCTTGCCATGAGATCTTTTAATCGTTTTTTTTTTTCCTCAAACTTCGTTCTATTCATTTTAAAGATAAAATACAGAGACATATATTATAAACAAAGCATAGTTACAATTCCATCACAAGACTTGAACTTCAACATACACGAAGTCATCGGTATTTTATACGGCAGACATTTCTTCTGACAGTGGAAGCTTCCGCCAATTTTGCATTTTTCTGCATGGTATTTTGTGATGAGGTGTTTTGTACTTACATTTGGAGAGGTTTTGTTTTTCGAATTTGTTTTCGTGAATACACGTTTCACTTTTTTTTAACATGCATTTATATATATATATACGATTACCCAAGAAGGATGATAGAATCGAATATTAGATTTGTGTACATAGTTTTGTTATCATCAAACTGCAATATTTTCAGTTAATCCGACATTTGCACAGGCTGTGCATTTTGACTTAACGAATCTTCAACCATTTCCCAAGATCTTTTAAGATGGAAACACTTTCAAAACACGTCGTCAAATGCTTCCTTCTCTTACGCAACAGTTCAATCACAATTGAAATTATTTGTATCATTTGTTTAAAGATGATATAAGTTCGCAGAAACTGTACAATATGATTTGTAACCGTTTTAAATTCAATCACTTATCTTTTTATGAACTTTCATAAATATCCTATTTCATAGAACATTATTCCCAGGTTTTCTAACCTTTTCGAACAAGAATTTTGATGTGTATCATTTTTGTTAAATTCTTGTGGTATGCCTCGATCCTTCCAGAATGGAATAAATTGCTATCACTCTGTAAGAATGTCCTGTGTGCATCCGTGTGGCTTGTTCGGTTATGTTTACTGTATTATTTCTTGATGAATATGTCGTTTCCATTAATTTCGGAAGATTTTCATTCGTTTCGCATTTTCTGTTAAATTCTCCATGCGCCATGAAAGATCAATAATTATTATTGGTCGCAAATTCTACAATACAACTGAATCCCATTTTCCAATCCCACTGATATTTCAAGCTTATTGTTCCCAAGTTATTTTTTGTCATTTTATAGACCCGGTTCAGAAAGTAAATTTCCTGGTGATGTTGGTTCTACATTTTTGCAGACAGAACTGAAATGTATGTGCATTTTCAAAACAAGTTACCGTTAACTTGAAGTAAAAGAAAGTTGGAACTAGACAGGGTTAACTTGGTGTGTGTGGCCTCCCGTCCACCCCAGCTGTGTGGTGCAGCAGTAATTAGGAGGAGTGGGACCCAGCATGAAAAAGAAGAGTCAAGACTGGTGAGGTCTGTACTACTTCAGTCCCCATTACTCAGCTTAAAGTATAAGATTGTCTTTTTTTTAATCTTACAGACTGATAAGTTTAAATATCCGGGAACAGTCATATCACCAGATGGTAGACGCACATTGAAAATAGCAAGCAGAATCGGCCAGGCTAAAACAGCATACAAGAAAATGAAAAGTGTTCTTACCAATAAATGCCTATCAACATCAGGAAGAGACTTTTTCACACACACACACACACACACACACACACACACA
>JAPXFY010000012.1:50590843-50610843 GCA_030674185.1 Monoplex corrugatus
TGTGTGTGTGTGTGTGTGTGTGTATGAGTAGATGTGAGAATATGTAGGATTTGTATGTATGCGTGTATACAATTATGAATGTATGTATGCATGTTTGTATGTATGTATGTGTGTGTGTGGTGTGTGTGTGTACATAGGGTTTATGTTTTGTAATCGTTATTTCTTTTAACGTCTGACCACATGTATGGATTTAGACAAGAGTATGTGCACGCGCGTGTGTGTGTGTTTGCGCATGTGTATGTGTATGCATGCATGTACGTACGTATGTGTGTTGTGTGTACGCGTTGGTCAAAATCAGTCCGTAACATTAAAATACATCACCCAAACCAACTCCAAATCCATCGTAGCATCGACCAGGATGTGGTGGATTGTTTTCTGATATGAATAGGCACTCTCCCGCCTTCAGACTGATTGTTTTTGTTCTTCAAGACTCCGATCCCTTTCACTTGAGTCTGTAGAGAATCCGATCCTGTTCCTGTGCCTATCGCTTGCCAGCTCCATGCTCCTGAGTACCTAGAGAAACAAAATCGACAAAATAAAAACATCCAAAAGAATTGGAAATAAAATAAATAGCTTGATACATAGGCGCATAAACAGACAACGCACGAAACATAATCAACACCCGCATATACGTCAAAAAACACACACACGCACGCACACACGCACGCACAGTAAAACACAAACATACACATATACAGACAGGCACACGGACACATATACTCAGGCACACGGACACACATAAACGCACACGCGCACACACACACACATTTACACTCATGTAAAAACACATATGTAAATAGACTTTAAAAGAAATATCGAACAAGCACACATACGCACGCACACACACACAGATACACACATACGCACACCCATACACACACAGACACAGGACAGACAGACAGACGGACACATACACACACACACACACACACACACACACACACACACACACACACACATACTAAATACAACGTACCCTTTCTGGTAAGCCCAGAGAAACTGCTCTGTACTAGTCATACCAGCACCCCCAGCCTGGCTGAACTCCGCTAGCACCAGGGGCTTGTCTAGTCTGTACTGCTCCATTTTGTGCTGCCAAAAAGAAACATATAGATGGAACAACACCAGTGTTTAACCCTTTCACGTCCTAACACTTTCCACTGGCTACAAAAACATAACAATTTTACTCCTGCACACAATCCGCCAGCTACGAAAACTTGACCCTTTGACTCTCGCACACTATCCACCAGCTACGAAAATTTGACCCTTTCACTCCCGCACACCATCGGCCAGCTACAAAAAAAAATTAACCCTATCACTCCTGCACACAATCTGCCAGCTACAAAAACTTAATGATTTCATTCCCGCAAACTATCGACCAGCTGCAAAACCTTAACCCTTTCACTCCCTTATCCCGTCCACCAGCTTCTTTCCAGGAACAGGAAGCTGGTGGATGGGGTAAGGAAGTGAAAGAGTTAAGTTTTTGCTTCGCTGTCATGTCTGACAATGCGGGATGCTGGCGGATAGGGTGAGGGAGTCATAGTGTTAATTTAAATGGAAATCTCGCTCGAACTATGACGGGTGCGGGGGTCAAGTGGGTGGACGTCCAACCAGTTCACCTAGATATTCCCACCTGGTGGATAAAGGGTGGACATTGTTCACATCTCCCGGTTCAACGTGCATGATGACCTGCCAGTGCCTAACACCCCCACCCCCCACCCCCCACCCCCACTCTTTGTGTGTATACGTGTACAGAATATCAAATATGCTCGTTGATCGTGCACGCTGTCATTTTCTAACTTACTCTTTATTAGGATTGATAATTAGGTACATGCATTCCCTAAGTCATGTTTATGTGTCCTGTAAAGCCTTACTTGCTGTTTATTAGGATTGATGATAAGGTGCATGCATCCCCTGAGTCATGTCAGCGGCTGGCTTACGGAAACCGAAAACACCCAAATGCACGTCCACCACTGGTGCAGACAGTGCAACAGCATAGTGGAACGTGGTCAGCTCGCCAAACAGCTTGAGTTCTCCGTGTTTCACTAAAAGTTGTATGTGTAATGTGTGTTGAGTGTAATGAGTGTGGAGACTAGAGCTATACAAGGTATCTGAGTATGTATGATTTTGTCTAACAGCCAATTTGCCCGACGCCCCCCTCTCTCCCTCCGTCTCTCTTCCTCTCCTTGTCGCTCTTTCTGTCTGTCTCTTCTACCTCTCCGTCTGTCTGTCTGTCTGCCTGCCTGTCTGTCTGTCTGTCTGTCTCTCTCTCTGTTTTTCTGTCGCTGTGCGCGCACGTACATGTGTGTTTGCATCTGTGCGTGTGTCTATACATACAGTGCTGAATGTGAATAAGACAGGTGACAATTAAGACGATGTTGATGATGATGATGACAATGATAAAACTGAAATGTCATTTTTCCAATAGTAGACTTATGAGCGCATTTTCTCCCTTGAAGATGCCGGAGGTTCTTTCAGTTTGAACAGTATCCCCACCTTCTGGAAACTGTGTGCCAGAAAATTCCTCTTTTCTGTCACTCTCTTTGTTTCTGCCTTCCCTCTTTGCTTTCTGTTATCTTTTCCTATCATTTTCTAACTTGCTGGTCCATTCACTTGTATGTGTTCCGTAAACCCTTAATTACTCTTTACTAGGACTGATAATTAGGTACATTTATTAAATGCATTTTTAACTCCAAGGAAATGGAATGTTCAGAGGCTGTTTTAGGTAACTTTGGCCAGCTTACACACACACACACACACACACACACACACACACACACACACACACACACATATATATATATATATATATATATATATATATATATGTGTGTGTGTGTGTGTGTGTGTGTGTGTATATATATATGTATGTGTATATAGGTATAGATATATAATCGTCTTTAGTTGTCTGCATCTGTATTCAGGTTTGTGATTTTAAACCTCTTGGTGATAAATTGAGCGGTTTTTTTTTCAAAGCAAGGAGAATATCCTTAGATTCTGTGCGCGAGGGCATTGGTATTTGTACTGGATATTCTTTCTCAGACGTTTTTTATTTTTTTTCAGAGTCAATGAGATGTTGTGTGTGTCTTCAAATGGTTATAGCCGTGAAATGGCTCTGCGTAGTCGGCTGGACCTTAAACAACAATAATAATATGAGCGCACTTGGCCAACTTATCTAAATATATATTTTTGCAATCATCAAACAAAAGACATCAAGACACCATAATCGTAGAACCAGAAAATGTAGACGAGACGAAGCGAGCAAGAGAGAAAGGAAGAGAAACAGAAAGAAAGCAAAGAGTTGTTTGGAGGGGGGGGGGGGGGGGGCAGGGTCATATTTACCAGAAAGGCAGCATCAGGCCAGAAAAGAAGATCCAGCAAGGCGTATACATGGGTAGAGTAGAAGGACAGAACGCCCTGGAAATGGGAGGAAAAGTATGATTGATGACACTAATCACTTGCGAATGTGTGCAATAGTCAGGTGGGAAAACGTCAGACTTCCAATCGAGTGGTTCGGGGTTCAGTCCGCCTAGGCCTCTCCGCCTAGTGAGAAGATGGTAGACAATTTTCGGATCTTTCATGTGTGCAGACTTGCCGGTGCCTGAACCCCCTTCGTTTGTGTATGCATGCAGAATATGGAATAGGCACGTTAAGTATCCTGCGAGTCATGTCGGTGATTGGCTTATGAAACATGAAAACACATAGAATGCACGCCCACTAAAGATGCAGACAGTAAAACAACACAGGGGAATGTGGTTTAGCTTGCCTAACAGCTTGAGATCTCCATGCTGTATCAAAAAATCTCATAATGTGTAATGGGCATGTCTAAATGTTTGGAGAATACAGCTATTGATATGATCATAACTCAACAATCAAGACCTTGCCAGTGCATAGGATTTTGCGCAGGCTAAGGGAGTCTGTATGATAATTGCTAGCAGATTCGGGTGGAGCGCATACGGAATTATCCGAGCGTGGTAAATTCCTCTTGAACGAACTGCGAACTCCGAACTCAAGAATCAAAAGAGTCCAGTGACCTGGAGATTGTGAAACAAACTTTATTTCGCTAGGGGCTTAAAATGCTTTTTTTTTCATGTAACCAGTTTCTCAGTTGATTGCTCGTATGTTGTGTGTTATTGCTATGTGGTTGTTTGCACGAGTGCTTGTTGTTTGCTAGTGTTTTCTTTGTTTCTTTGTTTGCTTGTTTGTTTGTCTTGAAGGTCAGAAAGATTTGATCCTTCATTCCATTCTTGTAGCTGTACATTAAAACAATATTCTATTTTAATGCCTCAACTACATTCCCCTATACTTTTAGCAGATATTTGTGGAATCACCACCAACACCTACCCCCATATCCATTACTACTGTTATTACTGCTACTGCTACTACTTCTATCACTGCTACTGCCTCTGCTACTGCTGCAACTACCACCCCTACCACCACCACCACCACCTCCACCGTTACTACTATTACTACTGCTACAACTACTGTGCTTCTGCTGCAGCTGCTGCTACAAATAACATACTTCCATTATTTCTGCCTTTTCAGACCTTCTGGACTATCTATTGTTGAAAAAATAACCCAGTGAATAGCTCTTGAAAAATGGTAATCATTATCATAATAGTTATTGTAACTACTATTAACCCTTTGACTCCCGCACCCCGTCCACCATCTTTCTGCATTGTCAATCATGCTGGGAAAGCAAAAACTTAACCCTTTGACTCCTCACCCTTTCCACCAGCTTCTTGCAGGAAGCTGGTGGAAAGGGTGAGCGAGTCAAATGGTTAAATTTTTTCAGTTGATCGGTAGGGTGCGGGAGTCAAAGGGTTAACATCAACATCCCCGTCACCATCAACATTTATACATGTATCATTGTCATCCTTATTATCAATATTATTATCATCACTGTTGGTATTGTTATCATCATCATTGTTATTATTATCATCATTGCTGTTATTGTTATCATCATCATTCACCTTCATAATGGCAGACTTATGACACCATGAAAACGTCCAGCATACCGCCCATCAAAGATGCAGACCGTGCGACAATCTGGCTGAATGTGGTTAGCTCGTCTAACAGCCTAAGTTCTCCGTGCTCCATTCAGAAAAGTCTGATTATGTGTTAAACGTAGCGAGTCTAAATGCGTTTAGAGTATAATGCGCTATACAAGAACGACTTATACATGTACTTCATATGTGACATATCACCATCATCATCACCATTATCATAACAGTCATCATCATCATCATAGTAGTCATCATCGTCGTCGTCGTCGTCATAGTCATCATAGTCATCATCATCATCATCATAGACACCATTATCATAGACATCATCATCATCGACATCATCATCATAGATATCATCGTCGTCATCATTATCGTCGTCGTCGGCATCATCATCATCGGCATCATCATAGATATCATCACCATCATTGTCATCATCGTCGTTATCATCATCATACTCATCAGTCTCCTCTTTCTTTAGTCCCTCCCTCTTTTCATAGTATGACCATACCTACCTGAGTCCTGCCACCGGCTTGTGTCAGACAGTGGTCAGTGTAGAGGTTCCTGCCACCAAACACGTCAGACTGGGACCACTGTCTCCAGGAACCAGTGGTCACCAGGGCGTGGGGGTCCACCCGCCGTATGGCATCGGCCTGCCAGTTGATAAACCTGTCCACAGGTACATAGTCGGATGTCAGTTAGTTTCGTTAGAAACATTTATTTATACATATTCAGAAAATGTCAGGTCTCAGAATCTGAATAATGTTAAGGTGATATTATAGTGTCATTACTGTCTAGTTAATACATAACCAGTCTGCCATTTAAATTACACGTGAATGAAAATATGACTTAATTAAGCTTAATTTCTCGACTTCTGTTGATTCACAAACGAAGCTCAAGCGCCTATAAGATCTGACACTAAAATGTAGGGGAGAGGGGATTACAGTAGTAGTAATGTGAATTAATAGATTTAGATGGGCGTATGAAGTTCAGTGCAATGAAGAGAGAAAGAGGGGTACAGAAGGAGACAGACAGACAGACAGACAGACAGACAGACAGACAGACAGACAGAGAGAGAACAGGTTAGCGATTATTATGAAAAGGTATACCTTGCCTCGTGGGATACACCACACACACACACACACACACGCACGCACGCAACACACAACACACACACACACACCCCACACAGCTACGCAATCAACACCATTAACACAAAAACCGTCAAACAGGTTATTAAACGATGAAGGAATCAGCAGAGCAAGTGAACAAACTGATGAGAACAAATCCATAAAATACACAGGGGCCTATCAATAACCACACCACGTTCACAAACACAGATACTGCCTGCCCACAGCTAATATGTAAAATTACCATACCGTAACATGCGCAATAATTACGATAATTAGAGCGGATTACATCGAAGGCACAAAAGTCAGACAAAACCAATCAATGTGTAAACAGTCCTGAACTGATTGATATTGGGATCGTAAAACAACAATAACAACAACATAAAGCAAAAAGGAAAAATATAAGGTTAAAAAGAGAAACAAAACAACATAAAAACACAAAGAGCACAATGCTAAGAAGTTTGTTTCCTGTGAGATAACACTGCATGTATACAAATCATCATTGTCGTCGTCGTCATCATCGTCATCATCATTATCATCTTATTGTCATCATCATCATCATCATTGTTATTGCTATTGTTATTATCGTTGTCATCATCATCATAATTATTGCTTTTATGTTTCGTCAGCCTAATATAGCTATGCGTGTTTTAATTTGTTAAGTTTATAACGAATCAGAGGAATGAAGGCGATGATCGGTCATCTTCCTGAAATAGGTGAACACTCACAAACGCACACACACACACACACACACACACACACACACACACCACACACACACACACACACACACACACACACACACACACACACATTCTCTCTCTCTCTCTCTCTCTCTTTCCTCTCTCTTTCTCTCTCTCTCTCTCTCTCTCTCTCTCTGTCTCTCTCGCTCTCTCTCTATCGCTCTCTCTCTCTCACGCACATTCTCACACACACACTCAATCTCTCTCTCTCTCTGTCTCTCTGTTACACACACACACACACACACACACACACACACACACACACACACACACACACACACACACACACACACACACACACACACACACACACACACACACACACACACACAAACAGAAAACTTGTACTGATTTCCGAAAGGACAGTTTGCTGGGCAAAATTTTGTGGTTAAACGCTTACAAATTCTAGGAATGTATTTCTGTCGATTGCTACCAGTTATTTCCGATAGGATTGTTTTTAGTTTTGTTGTTTTGTTTGTTTTGTTTGTTTGTTTGTTTTTTTTTGTTTGTTTGTTTTTTGATGGTTGTACTATTTTCCCCTTCACTGAAGATCCTTTTCTTTAAAATGAAAACATCACATATCGAAATATGCAATAAGAGTTGAACGTCATAACATGACAATGATTCAACATGCAACAAAATGTCTACAATATCAATTAATACAATGTAAATGTCATAAGAAAATCTTAAGATAAACATATCAGCAAACGTGACATGTTCACACACATACACACATGCACACACACAACGCGCGCGCGCGCGCATGCACGCACTCTCTCTTTCACACACACTCTATCTGTTTGTCTGTCTGTCTGTCTGTCTCTGTCTCTCTCTCTCTCTCTCTCTCTCTCTCACGCACGACCTGCAAACCCCCCCCCCCCCCCCCCCATGTACACACGAACCTTAACAACTGCTGTGCATGATACAGACGGCCGGCAAAACCAGCCGTAGAGCCGACCAGGAAGCGCGTGTCATAACAGGGCTGGTCACTTTTCTCCCCAGGAATGATGGTCCCTTCCATCTCGTTCATGATGTCCCACCCCCCTAGGGCCGGGTGGTCCTTCACGGCTTGCACCCAGTGGATAAGGGCGTGGTCGATGTAAGAGTCCAGTTTGGCACCTGTGGTGATCAGACCCTCAAGTAAACTGAAAGCAATAGAAAACAAGGGTGTTGTGATGGTTTTGTAGGTATGGAAAAATT
The DNA here is from genome assembly GCA_030674185.1 of Monoplex corrugatus. NCBI lineage: Eukaryota > Metazoa > Mollusca > Gastropoda > Littorinimorpha > Ranellidae > Monoplex > Monoplex corrugatus. Next base: position 50,598,917 of record JAPXFY010000012.1, read on the forward strand.
AAAGCTATATCAAAATCACAAAACAGGTGTCAGATCCCTTCGCTGAAAGGCAGTCATTTTATGTACGGCTTGGTTACATCTGTTTTAGAATCTTCAATTGAAGTTAACTTTTTTTCTCTCTGTCGTTGTTTTACTCTTTGCTAAGAGAGTTCTTTTGTTCGATTCAAACGTATTTACAATCACAATACACATACAGTATTCATATACACACCCAGCATACAGCATTATTCATTGTCCGTTCTCATTGCAAACATGTATCACACAGTTCACACATCCAACGAACGCGACAAACAAGCACATGGTGAACTGGCAATTTGACAAGCATTTAATGATCAAAGACATGGAAACTGTTTTAAGTAATTGTCTGCATTCCATTGGGAGCAATAAAATTCACATACACGCTCAGTATCAGCCACTGTAAAGTCTGTATGCATTCGCTGTACTTTTTGTAAATGCGTTTGCTCTCAGATTATCAAAACAATGTGGAAACGCCATTTACATATAGCATATTCAGGTGATAATATATGCTTTAGTGCGAAACTTGATCCTCAGATGTATTCCAAATGTGTACGGATCAGGTCTATAATTTGAAATTTGCATTTATAGAAGAATTATTTTACACAGACTATGATATAGTCAAAAATATCGTCAATCATATATGCTTTTCGGTCACCAAGTATTTTAGTTGTTTTGTCTGTATGAGATTGCGTGGGTTGTTGCGGTTGTCGTTGAAATACGATTGTGATGCATTTCAAACATTTGTCATTATGATGCACAACCAAAACAAAAGTACGTGTGTTCCTTTGTCCGTATCACAGGATGTACATTTGCTATAACCTATAACCTACATCTTTCCTGAAGTTACGTTGAAAGCGATTTTGTGATGAACTGATCTTATGTAAAACCCTTTGTTCTGTAGTTTTGTAACTTTCTGGATTTTTTAAAATGTACTAGTCCTGCTGGTGGCACTCAACTTTTCTTTGTTCCAATTTATGCAACAATTTGACTGTTCTTATCAAGTGGCAGTGTGCTACAGAAAAGACTTGCCCCTTTCTTAACAGCAATAATGATTCTAAGCGAGCAAAATTCCGGATACCGGGGAAAGGCGAAGTCCAGTACAGAAAAAAAAGACAAGTGTACAGGCGACAGACAGAAAAGATATAGCGTCACACAGAAAAGGACAAAGCGTCACACAGAAAAATGGTACAACTAGCGTCACACAGAAAAGGACATAGCGTCACACAGAAAAGGACAATAAGGGACATAGGTCACACAGAACAAGTGGGACATAAAGGCCCAAAAAACCGTTCACTGTTGCTAAGAGACCTCCCCTGGACAAGCTCACAGCTACCGTTCACACAGAGGTGGCAAAAAGCAGCAGTGATGCTTATCATGTCTGTCGCTGCGTCGTCAAGGTAACGCCTGAAGTCTGACAGAAAGGTGCCGTCTTTGTCCAGACCGATGACGTAACCATTGGAGTCAAAAAGAGGCAAAGGTGCTCCCGTCCACATGTACCCATGTTCCTAGGATTACAGTTAGCTGTCAAGTTATTTTCTCCCGCTGAACAAAACGTCACGGAAGTCCTCTACTATTTTGTCCATGCAGTTTCGCGTATTTTATTCCTTGTCTTTTTTTTTTTTTTTGTACTCCTCAAAAAGGCTAGCTGGCCGAAAATTTGCGTCTATCTTGTTTTGTTATTTCAAGAACGTGTTCTGATTTTAGTCTAGTATGTTTTTGGTTTGCATTTTGTGTCATATATAATTCAGTTCACTTTAAGAAGACTAAAAAAAAAATAAATAAAAAAAAAGCTGAGCACTTGTCCGGATAAACGAAGTAAAACAGAACAGATGTTTTCCACCACTAACAAAACAAAACTGTCAAAAAGGAACAAAAAAAACAATTATGACGACTAGGTGACGAGATTAATATTTTTCCAAAGAAATTTGTATAATTTTCGCGTAATTTTCTTGTGCATACCAAAGATGTTCTTCACTAAAAACATCAGCCGATACGTTTTGCTGAAACTCTGTCTGTCTGTCTGTCTGTCTATCTGTCTGTCTGTCTGTCTGTCTGTCTGTCTCTCTCTCTCTCTCGTATCGGTCTGAATCAAAATCGCTGTATTAACTCTAAAGACAAATTTGATTACTGACAACAACGAAAACAAGAACAGTAACAACAATGATAACAATAATAACAGTAATAATGATAATAATCGTTTCAGAAAAAGAAAGACAAACCATACTTAAAACACAGACAACAGAATACATACTCATGGAATTGCCTCCTGCGTTGCTGACGTTGGAAAGAAGATAGAGGAACTCCTGACGGGAGCGACTGTACTGGTTGTTGCCGAAATCCGCCCCATAGTGCACCCAGGCTGTGTTGGCGCCCGACAGGAAAAACTTCTCGTTTTCGATATAGAACTTCGTGCCGTTGACCCGGATTGGTAATTTATCTCCTGTGCATGTTGTAGTAAAGATATGTTTTAAGTGAAGAAAGAAGAATAAGAAACGAAAAAACAAAATGAACTTTTTTGTTGTTGAAAAATAGAGGTGGGGGTTGAAGTGGCGGTGGGGAAACACTGTCGGATCACACTGACTTCACTGATGCGGCTTTGAGGATGTTGTTTAAATTTTCTAACACTGCAGTTATCTTATCTCTCGGGCCTGGTTGACTCAGGATGATATAGTATGAAAGGAAGCGCAGAGTACAGCCCTGTCACATAGTCTGGATGCAGAATGGAACTCCATAGCATCATGACGCTTGTCATCCATCGTCTTGCACTATCACTCGTAGCACTGTGTAACATTATTTTGACTCTGTGGGCAATAAAAAGGCGTAGAAAATAACATACAACAACGACATAAATAAATAAATAGATAACTAATAGATTAAAAATCGATCCTACAGCCATCATTATCTTAACTGCTATGTCATTTTTATATTCATTTTTTTTTCGTCACAATGGATTTTACCATGTGAAACTCGGGCTGCTCTCCCTGTTTTATGCCTGTCAATGCAGGCACCGCCACCCATTTTTTAATTTGTTTTTGATTTTTGATTTTTTACATCGACTTCACAAAGGCAAGACGCTAATTGACATTCCAGAGGAAAGACCTGGGAAATGAATCTATCTCTCCAACATTTTATGCCAGGTCAGCCGGGCAAATGCCTTGCTCTTCACGATCTGGGATCCTGTAGCATGCGTAGGCCAGAAGGAAGGTGGATCCGACTCGGTTTTCGTCTCCTTCCGAAGGACTAAAATATTCAGTTCGATTCTCCGATCAAACTGAGGAGAAAAGTCGAAAACTCGATGGGAAACGAACCCTCGATGCTCGATTTTAGTTATTGGCAGGTGAACGTCTGAACCATCCTGCCACGTGTCTCCCTCACGTATTTGTTTGTTTGTTTGTTTGTTTCACTATGTTTATACACGTGTTTACGTATTTTGGTTCATATGTTTATACATGATTTTTAGTGATAATGTTTACAAGGCAAGAGTATCGCAATTCATCGAACTATGGTCTGAAAGATATTTGGAGTGTATCGGTAGTGAGTGTGCATTGGTGGGAGAAAGCGGAAGAGGGTTCAAAAAAATCACACAAAGACTGCCTTCATTGGGAAAATATCTAAATCAATATGTATGTATATATACATATTAGTCTCCTTTATTACCGGCACAGATGCCACAGAACATGTTTTCTAAACACCACATCCGCATTTCACGACTCTTTTCCCATTGTATTTGTTTCCGTTGTCGATGACTAAAGCAAATGGAAGTGAAAATCACTCCATTGTTTTATTGTTTGACACTTACTTGTTCTTGTGTCTACAGTCACCTATACAGATATTTTCCCGCATTGTATTATTTTGTATCAGACTGCACAAGAACGATACAACTTCACATAGCGCGCTGGCGCACGCAAAGGCACGTGACGTCCGAGATAAGAGAGAGAGAGAGAGAGAGAGAGAGAGAGAGAGAGAGAGAGAGAGAGACAACACACACACACACACACACACAGATAGAGAGACAGACTGACAGGCAGACAAACAGACAGACAGACACACACACACACATACACAAACACACACACAGACAGAGACAGAGGGAGAGAGATGACACACAGACAGACAGACAAACAGAAACAAACATTTATGATACATCTCAACAAATAAAGCCTCCAAAAGGAACACTACACAGTGACAATGGTCACAATCTGAATACAACCAGCTTCCATCAGAGGTCACAACAAACCAACACGACTACACACGAGCATACTGACAATGGACAGACAGCACAGGGAAACAGCTGACGGGATCATAAACACATAGTATAGAATATGATTAAGAAAATAGAAAGCCAGGCTGTCCTTATAATCTGTTTGTTTTTTTATGGAGAAAGAAGTTCACTTGCCTAGTGAACACTTAATGCCCATAATGTCTTTGAAATGTAGAGCAGCAACGAAGGTCCTCCACTTCTCTCTGTTCTGGACCAGACTCTGTATAGTACCCCAAGTGTGTCTCAGATCCCTAAGCTCTCTTGTTACTGTTCGTTGCCGGGTGTTCTTAGATCTTTGTCTCTTGTGTCTTCTTTCTGGTGTCCAATGAAGGGCAGTCTGACTGATGTTATCCTACTCCGTTCCAAATCCATCTCCGTCATATTTTCGTGACAACCCGAAATTTAGTCTATGCCTGTTGACACTGTACTTAATGCATAGTAGTTCTGTAACCAAAGGCCTGGTTGTCGAAGGAGGTTCAGCTCCCTCTTTGTTAGTCTGACTGCACGGACTCAGATCGTAGTGGAGAAAACTTTGTGTGTGTGTAGCTTCCAGTACATCTCGGTTTGAATGGGTACCTGACCTTGCAAAATGTTGGGAAAGGTAAAGCGGCTGGGGAGAGGAAAGATGTCCACCGCCGCACTTGCAATACTGGCCTGAGATACGTTGAAGTCTCTATCACCTAATCTCTTGAGGACTATGGTACCTCTTTGGGATACTGTGGGCTCTTTCAGCATGGGAAGTGTCGTCACCATCTAGGAATCCTGTGCTAGAAATTTCCTTTTATTCTGTCAGTTTGTTTATCGCTGCCTTGCTCTTTGCTTTCTGTCAGTTTGTTTATTGCTGCCTTTTTTCTTGCTTTCTGTCAGTTTGTTTATTGCTGCCTTTTTTCTTGCTTTCTGTCAGTTTGTTTATTGCTGCCTTTTTTCTTGCTTTCTGTCAGTTTGTTTATTGTGCCTTTTTTCTTGCTTTCTGTCAATTTGTTTATTGCTGCCTTTTTTCTTGCTTTCTGTCAGTTTGTTTATTGCTGCCTTTTTTCTTGCTTTCTGTCAGTTTGTTTATTGCTGCCTTGCTCTTTGCTTTCTGTCAATTTGTTTATTGCTGCCTTTTTTCTTGCTTTCTGTCAGTTTGTTTATTGCTGCCTTGCTCTTTGCTTTCTGTCAGTTTGTTTATTGCTGCCTTGCTCTTTGCTTTCTGTCAATTTGTTTATTGCTGCCTTTTTTCTTGCTTTCTGTCAGTTTGTTTATTGCTGCCTTGCTCTTTGCTTTCTGTCAGTTTGTTTATTGCTGCCTTTTTTTGCTTTCTGTCAATTTGTTTATTGCTGCCTTTTTTCTTGCTTTCTGTCAGTTTGTTTATTGCTGCCTTTCTTTTGCTTCCTGTCAGTTTGTTTATTGCTGCCTTTTTTCTTGCTTTCTGTCAATTTGTTTATTGCTGCTTTCTTGCTTTCTGTCATTTGTTTATTGCTGCCTTTTTTCTTGCTTCCTGTCAGTTTGTTTATTGCTGCCTTTGTCTCTTGCTTTCTGTCATTTGTTTATTGCTGCCTTTTCTTGCTTTCTGTCAGTTTGTTTATTGCTGCCTTGCTCTTTGCTTTCTGTCAGTTTGTTTATTGCTGCCTTTTTCTTTGCTTTCTGTCAATTTGTTTATTGCTGCCTTTTTCTTGCTTTCTGTCAGTTTGTTTATTGCTGCCTTTTTTCTTGCTTCCTGTCAGTTTGTTTATTGCTGCCTTTTTTCTTGCTTTCTGTCATTTGTTTATTGCTGCCTTTTTTCTTGCTTTCTGTCATTTGTTTATTGCTGCCTTTTTTCTTGCTTTCTGTCAGTTTGTTTATTGCTGCCTTTTTTCTTGCTTTCTGTCAGTTTGTTTATTGCTGCCTTTTTTCTTGCTTTCTGTCAGTTTGTTTATTGCTGCCTTTTTTCTTGCTTTCTGTCAGTTTGTTTATTGCTGCCTTTTTTCTTGCTTTCTGTCAGTTTGTTTATTGCTGCCTTTTTTCTTGCTTTCTGTCAGTTTGTTTATTGCTGCCTTTTTTCTTGCTTTCTGTCAGTTTGTTTATTGCTGCCTTTTTTCTTGCTTTCTGTCAGTTTGTTTATTGCTGCCTTTTTTCTTGCTTTCTGTCAGTTTGTTTATTGCTGCCTTTTTTCTTGCTTTCTGTCAGTTTGTTTATTGTTTTTTTTCTTGCTTCTGTCAGTTTGTTTATTGTTGCTTTTTTCTTGCTTTCTGTCAGTTTGTTTATTGTTGTCTTTTTTCTTGCTTCCTGTCAGTTTGTTTATTGTTGTCTTTTTTCTTGCTTCCTGTCAGTTTGTTTATTGTTGTCTTTTTTCTTGCTTTCTGTCAGTTTGTTTATTGTTGCCTTTTTTCTTGCTTTCTGTCAGTTTGTTTATTGTTGCCTTTTTTCTTGCTTTCTGTCAGTTTGTTTATTGTTGCCTTTTTTCTTGCTTTCTGTCAGTTTGTTTATTGCTGCCTTGCTCTTTGCTTTCTCTCAGTTTGTTTATAGTTGTCTTGCTCCTTGCTTTCTCTCATCTTTCTATCAATTTTTGCCTTGCTTTCCGTTGATTAGCAGCGTGCAACTTTGCGTGATATTCGGAGTGTATCCATCGTCGGCAAATTTTCGGGAGAGGGGAGGGGGAGAGAGGCATACTCATTTCCGTCTCAGTGACCCCCAAAAACACAACCATGCCCAGTTATACTTTAATACATCGAAGCCTTTGGTCGACTAGACATTGATTTTGACACAGATTCAATCAGCGTGGATTCTTAAAGAGACTTTTGTTGTTTCGTGAGTCACAGTAATCCACAACATGGGCCACGTGCAGTTGACGCAAAGACACTGATATTACAGAGTGTAAAGTGTGTACAAACCTAAATAATGTATGCTCTTAAACAGCTGCCGAAATGATGGAACCTTATTTTTGTTTATGTTTCGATGATTGCAATCCCCTTAAGCTGATTTCTCAAAAACTGCACAAGCAGTGAAAATCATTCACGGATAGCTGAAAGAGAGAGACAGAGACAGAGACAAAGACAGAGAAAGAGAGAAAGAGAGACAGAGAGACAGAGAGAGACAGAGAAATAGCAGTGTTAAAATATGGAGTGAGAGAGGGGAACACAGGGACGCAGAGAAATATTAGACAGACACACACACAGAAAGAGACAGAGAGGGAGTAATATACTTGTTATGAATACCTACAGACTCCACGTGTGTGTGTGTGTGTGTGTGTGTGTGTGTGTGTGTGTGTGTGTGTGTGTGTGTGTGTGTGTGTGTTGTAGTGTAGTGGTGTGTTGTGTGTGTGTGTAGTTGTGTGTGTGTGTGTGTGTGTGTGTGTGTGTGTGTGTGTGTGTATGTGTATGTGTGTGTGTGCTGTGTGTGTGTGTGAGTGTGTGTGTGTGTGTGAGTGTGTGTGTGTGTGTGTGTGTGTGTGTGTGTGTGTGTGTGTGTGTGTGTGTGTGTGTGTGTGTGTGTGTGTGTCCGCGCGCGACAATACAGTTAAAGAACCACCCTTAGAATAGCAGCACACCTAAATCATGTTAATAACAACAACCTTGGCACACTGTAGTTCAATAAAACATTGAACGGAAACAGCTGGTCCAGTGATAGAAAAACAGTTGTAAAAAAAAAACAATGGAAAGTCATTCCAAATATGATCAAAATGTGAACAGATTGATGTAACACACACACACAATCGCACGCGCGTGTACACACACACACACACACACACACACACACACACACACACACACACACACACACACACACACACCACATACACAAATTCACGTAAACACACACACACACGCACACACACATACACACACACACACACACACACACACACACACACACACACACACACACACAATCAATCAATCAAACTTTGCTTTAGTGCATCAACTATTATTATTACTGAGTATGGCATTGATTGTCACAGGACTATATTGCTGAAAGAAAATAAGCAGGCTTTGCTCTAGTTGACCTACTGTCATTAGTATTGTACAGCACTGATGATATCAATTATTGAACGTTTTGTTGCAAAAGATTTAATATAGTATTCACCACTGTGTGTGCAATTTGCCCAAGCGTGTCCGCTGTTATCGCTGGAATTAAGTGCTTTTCAATAAAAACAACAACGACAAAACACACACAAAAACACACCGGCTGGTTATATTGAAGAGATAAATACACGTCTGCTGACAATATATTATAAAATCAGCAGTCTTTTCTTTTCTTTTTTTCTCCTGATGGTCCATTTTTCTGCACCGACACATTAACGTCAGCCCTACGTCGATCATTTTGTTCCCCCTAAATGCCGCCAAACGCAGGTTCATTAATTTTGCTTGCAGTCTCGGTGCCACTGAGCCTACAGGAGCTATTAATTCTTTGACCACCTGCACCCTATTCACCAACTGCAAAAACTAACCGTTTAAATCCCTCACCCTATCCACCAGCTTCCTGCAGGAAGCTGGGGGATGGGGTGAGGGAATGAAACGGTCAAGTGTTTGCTTTGCTAGCATGGTTGACAATGCAGGATGCTAGTGGATAGGTGCAGGGGTCAAAGGGTTAATATCAAGCCGCCGTGACGCCACCCATAAGAAACGTGGTACTCTCAGTGATGATTCCTTGAAGCACATGAGACTCTGCTGTATAATATTAGTCCTCCATCTGAACCCCCAGCACACTCAGCCGTACCTGGGAGGTCAAGGCTGGGGGCTGAAAAATCCTACAATGACTTGGCCGGGTGGGATTCAAAATCACAATATAATAGCCCGTCAGTTCTGTTGCGAATATCTCTTTGCTACGAAAACCATATGAAAGAGCATCTTACGTAGTGCGTCCTCTGTTGTAACACAATTACCATCAACATTCTGATAAGAAAAAATGAATGAATGAATGAATATTCCAGTAGCATCCAGAATAAAATGCAGACTTTTGTTTAAAGTTCAGTATGTTCACTGGTGTCCAGTCAAATTCATAAATCAGTTGATCATGACAAATTAATGATATATGTATATAGTCTACCGTAATCATGGGGGGGGGGGGGGGAGGGCAGTAAGAAGCAATATGTGCGTGCATGAAAATTTTTGTATGTGTTTGATGTGTGTGTGCATGAGCATGTGTGTGTGTACGCACGCGCGTGTGTGTGCCCGTGTGTATGTACACCTGTATCAGTGTGTGCCTGTAGCCTATTTACAAAAAGATCTCCCTCCTTATCACCTGTTGATTGTTAGACAAACCAGCACCTACAACTTTATCTCAACTCATAACAGTGCGCTGATGATAACCGAGCCATTGGCGTCTAATCACGACACTAACGCGATCATCACCTACTTGAGAGAATGACCACCACCACCATTATTGATACATTCATCTTTGTCAGTGTTCCTATGGCTAGCCCAGCAAATGATGTCTCTTTCACCCATACAACTATCAACATAAGTGTTGGTCTCCTGCGTTCAAACTAATGAAAAAAGCAATACATATAGTTACCAAAAAGCGTGTATGCAGACGCGAACGCGATCACTCACACAAACATTCACATAAGCTAACAAACGCACACACACATACACATACACGCACACAGACTGACGCCCGTCTGTACACGCACACACACTCACACACATACACACACACATACGCGTTCGTGCGCGCGCACACACACACACGCACACACACACACACAATTACACACATACGCACACAACAGAACACATACACATACATACATACACACACACATCACACACATACACACTTATATAAAGTACACAACACACACACACACACACACACACACACACACACACACACACACACACACACACTACACACACTACACACTATACATACATCCAATACACACTCTACATACATGCACACGCGCGCGCGCACGCTCCCACACACACAAAATACACACACGCACACGCACACAAAACCACACACATCATCATCATCATCATCAACACATACACACACACACACACACACACACACACACACACACACACACACACACACACACACACACAATAGAACTATTCAGGCAAGAGTGGGAACTAGTTATTCTACTTCACGACATCTTGATATGGGAATTCCACAAGGTTCAGTGATAGCACCGCTTTTATTTAATATCCTTATACAGGATCTTCCTAAAGCACTCTCAAATCGTGTTGTTTTGGCACAGTATGCTGATGATATATGTATTTGGATGAATATTACTTTAAAAAAGACAACTCCACAGAGAGCACAGAATTACATTAGGAAATTGTATCAATCTGATCTTGATAATCTTGGAAACTATATGTTAGAAAATGGTCTGTCGTTGTCAGCGGAAAAAACTAACATGATGCTATTTAATTCTGGTGGTACTTTAAGTAACTTGCCTACTTTCAGATTGCTTGGTGAAGTGTTACATTACAAACAGGTTGTAAAATTTCTGGGAGTCTTTATGACATCGAAATTAAACTGGAATGTCCATTTTGATTATATTTCAACAAAAGCAAGAAAAGCCCTAAATTTTCTAAAGATAATAAGCCGATTACCTTGGGGAATGGATACGAACATACTAATTCATCTGTCAACAGCACTTGTACGATCTAAATTATCCTATGCGCAAGAAGTGTTTTTCAGTGCACCAAAATATTTATTAAAGAAGATACAAAGCTTAGACTGCAAAAGTATTAAAATTGCTCTAGGTGTCCCTACTCATGCCTCTAATCTGGAAACGTACAAAGTTGCTGGAATTCTGCCTCTGAACAACTATCGTGAGCTAGCGACAGCAAAATTTGCAGTTAGAACTACTTCACAAACGGACAATTTTGTGAGTAAGGAAATTAAAATCAGGTCTGATGTTGACTTTCCAAAGCGAGCAAAAAGCATTTCATCACAAATGACTGTTTCAACTTACATATCTGACTTGGTCAAACAGTCTAACATAAATATGGATGAAATAGCTGAGACACCATCAACAACGCCTATCCCTACATGTGAAATGCAAAAAGCCTCTTTTGATATTGATTATACAGACGCTAAGAAATCTGAAAACGTCAACATTTCGATATCCACAGCAAGAGAACACATCGATGAAAAATACCGTACCCACCTTCACATTTTTACCGATGGATCAGTCTTAGAAAATAAATGTGCTGGAGCAGCATTTTATGTTCCAAAATTTAAGATAAAAAAGTCATTTTTCGTTGGGGCAAACTTATCGATCTTTACAGCGGAATTAGTCGCTATTAATCAAGCATTGCATTATCTAGTAAATCTTAAACCCATGTCTTTCAAAGTAGTTCTCTTTGTTGACTCAAAATCTGTATTATATGCCTTACGGTCTTTTAATGCCGACACAAGACCTGATTTAATTACTGAGGCAAATCATCTTATACATCGTTTAAGGGTCAAAGGTACAGATATCAGTTTATGCTGGGTGCCTTCTCATGTTGGTCTTCACGGCAACGAAGTAGTTGACAGAGCAGCTAAGCAAGGCGCCCAGAATGCTGATAATGCTATAGAATTACATGTTCATACCTCCGTAAAAGAAGCTTGCAACTTGCTCGAATCAGCCTCATGGACTCGATTTCTTGAACATTCAGATGAACAGTTTGTGTCACAACAAATGATAAAACTTACCGTTCAAAATGTATGTAAAAAATTGCAGTAT
>JAPXFY010000012.1:50615843-50618343 GCA_030674185.1 Monoplex corrugatus
TTTACAGCTACGACATGAGCCTATTTACAGCTAGGCCATGAACCTATTTACAGCTACGACATGAACCTATTTACAGCTAGAACATGAACCTATTTACAGCTAGGACATGAACCTATTTACAGCTAGAACATGAACCTATTTACAGCTAGGAAATGAACCTATGTACAGCTAGAACATGAACCCATTTACAGCTAGGACAGGAACCGATGTACAGCTAGGACATGAACCTATTTACAGCTAGGACATGAACCTATTTACAGCTAGCACAAGAACCTATTTACAGCTAGGACAGGAATCTATTTATAGTTTGGACAGGAACCGATGTACAGCAGGGACGGGAACCTGTTTACAATCGATCGACTTGGGACAGCTGGCACACAACCAGCGGAGTTGTAGGAATCTGGTGAACCGTTCTTTAAAGCGGCGACCGCGTGACTCTTCACGGATTTAAGGAACAAAAAGAAGGGGAAAATGGCTTGAGTAGTGTGTTCAGACACGGGCATGAATCTGATCACCCATCAATTTTGCCAACCACGCTCGATCATGCTTACCCCGACTTTAGAGATGGAGGGTTGGATTCTGACCACTACGTCATGCCGCCCTCCATGCGCAGACAAATTCATAATCAGAGAAATAAAGAGACAGAACGAGAAACGGGTGAAAAAGAAATGGTGTCTGATAGTGTTAGAACAAGCAATACACATTCCATTTTAGCTGTTATTTCTCTCTGAAGGGCGGTCTACACTACACATCATCAGTACCTTAACATGAATGTTTCAAGAATCCAGACAGTGAGATAGCTTATCGTTTACATTAAAGTTCAAAGAACTAGATGTAAGTAAGTTGGTATATAAAAGAGTTTAACCACATGAGAGAAAGAGAGATGAATTGATGATGATGATTGATGATGATGATGATGATGAATGATGATGATTGATGATGATGATGATGAGTGATGATGGCGCGACGACGACGACGACGACGACGATTGGTTTAATATTTAGGTATACACTGCATAGGCCTTTTCACAAAAGAGGGGGGGGGGGGGCGGATTCTCTGTCTCTCTGCTCTGTCTCTGTCTGTCTCTGTCTGTCTCTGTCTCTCTGTCTCTGTCTCTCTCTCTCTGTCTGTCTATCTCTCTCTCTGTGCCTGTCTGTGTGTGAGAGATAGAGAGAGAGAGAGAGAGGGAGGGAGAGGGAGAGAGGGGGCAGACAGATAGACAACCATCAGCAAAGCCATGTATGAAGATCAGCAGACCTGGTGACAGGCTCTCTATGCAGCGGTAACATGATCCACAGTTTCATGACAAAAATATGGACACTACAGATATGTTGATATGCAAGCTGGTGCCGCCTTCCTGAACAACACACCGCAAACTGTCCTGGCCAGAACGTTCGGTCTCTTTGTGCAAACATCAGGACAGATGGTTAATATGTTGTGTTGTTGTTTTTGTCCTAAATCCAGTGAATCCGTGTCTTTGTTGTCTTGACAAAGGCCAGTTGACCGAAAAATTGTGTCTGGCTTGTTTTATTGATCAACTGAATAAACGGTGTTTTTAGGATCATTGCATTCAGGGGAGGTTACCTTTGTGCTCACCTTTTCCCCCATTTTCTACATCACCTTATTAGCCACAGAAGCTGGAACAGTTTTTGCAATACGATGATGATGATGTCGATGAGGATGATAAATGCTATGGAGTTCCATCTAGGATTGAGACTGCGTGACATGGCATTACTCTACGCTTACTATCATAATATATACTGGAGACAACCAGGCCCGGTAGATACAGACACCTGCGGTGCTGGTCAGAAGACTTGAGCAACACCCTCAATGACGCCTCCGTGAAGTGGATAAGACGCGACTGCCTGATCCTAGTCTTTCCAATGCGCCCATAGCACGCCCAACTCTGGGTAGGAGCCGGTTAGAGCCGAGAAATCCCATAATGATTTTTGAAGAGACTGATGGGGATTCGAACGCACAACCTTCCAGTCGGTAACCCGATGCGCTAATCACTACACCACGGCGACTGGTACGATTTTTTTTTTCATGTGTTTCTGGGTTCTCTTTGATTGAACATCGGCAATCACTTTGATTCAAGTTTCTCTTTGTATAATTTCCGTTGGTTGACAGGTTGGTAGTTTGGCTAATTGGTAGGTTGGCAGTTTGGTAGTTTGGCTGGTTGGTTAGTTGGTTAGTTGATTGGTGGTTGGTTCATTCGATTTTGGTTGTTGGTGTCTTTGTTTTGTTTTTGGTTTGACCCCCCACCACCCCCACCCCCGCCCCTCCCTCATCTGAGTGGGTAATGTCAGTTTAAACAGAAAAGGTGTAAAATGCCATAAGCCCATTGTGCTTATTTCGATGTAGTGCTGTGACTATACCATGTTTTGCAGTGAAAGGTGTGGTCCATACTGACTATACTCCCCGTGTTGTCTTTGTTTCTTTCTCTTGTTTAGACGGGTTGCTTTCACTCGTGGAGATGCCGGGGACTCTTTCAGTATAA
>JAPXFY010000012.1:50633343-50638343 GCA_030674185.1 Monoplex corrugatus
TGTGTATTTGTTGTGTGCATGTATTGTGTAGTAAGTGTGTACACGTGTATAGAATGTGTGTATACCTGTGCGTGTGTGTGTCAATGGGAGGAGGCTGGTTGACTAGTTGGTCGTTTAATTAGTGGACTGATTAAGTTCCTGGTCATGCGTTTATTCATTTGTTTTTGGTCACTGGCTAGTTCACTTGTTCCTCCCTCTTCCTGACATTACCAGAGTCCCTACAGCTGAATACAAGCCTACTGCTCTCCTGCCTCGCCGTGCAATCTTCAAGCGAAACTAAAATAATCAATTAAGATAACGATGCCTTCACATTCAAGCTTAACAAGATCTCCACCACAAGTTGCGTCATAGAGCGGAAGAGGGGAGACAACCAAAAAAAACCAAAAAACAAAAAAAACTCCTCGCGTGCAGATATCAAAGTGACCTGAACTAATCAATCCCTGAGGGCTTCAGAGACAGTTAGCATTGCGTGAGCAAGAACACACAGACACAGACACAAACCACACACACACACACACACACACACACACACACACACACACAACCACACACACACACACACACACACACACACACACACAACACACACACACACACACAACACACAACATGACACTGGATGCTTGACAAGTTTCAAGAGCTGGATTGGTTTGTGTCTCACTGATTCTCCCCCTCTTCCATCCTTAATCTCATCTCTGTACCAAAACATGGCTGCACGGTGTGGAGAGGACGGTGAGGTAGAGAAGGATGTGGATGAATCGTTGATTTCTTAGGCTAAAGCTTAAAAGGGCGGAGGGGTGGGAGGTGGGCGGTGGGGGGGGTGGGGGTGGAGTTGGTTTGGGTAATGAGTCCAAACAATGCTACATGAATAATGTCAGATGTGTTTCCTCACCAGATTTTGTTACAGGCAGGTCTGTATTAACTGATGTCTTTTATTTTAACCAGCCTGGTTGTCGTTTTCGACGTGGTGATAACCCTGATATGGCTCTAGTGGTCGGCTGGGCCATAACCAATATGAACGGATGAACAGGGGTCGGTAAGATCAGCCTTTTCCAAGGGCTAAGATAAAGCAAACAAAGTTTTAAAAACAACAACACAATACAAAGCACGAAAAGATATAAAGCAAAACGAAAAGAAACAAACCAAAATATAATCGTAGAAGAACAATTGAATTATTTTGATAACCCAATCAAACTCATCGTTTTCACAGCATCTTCTTCGTCTTTTATGTCTAGTGTGCATTGCCATAAACTATAAATAGATATACAAAATGCCTACAGAACAATTTTTTCAAACCAAGCTCCATACATGTTAAGGTTAGTGAATTGACAGCCTCAACACACGTCAAACAACCACAAACACACACACACACTCACACACACACACACACACACACACACACACACACACACAACACACACACACACAACACACACAACACACACATACACACACACACACACTTACACACACACACACAACACATACACACACTCACAACACACAACACACACAACACACACTCAACACAACACACACACACACTACACACACACACACACACCACACACATTACACACACACACATACACACCCCACACTACACACACACACACACACACACACACACACACACACACACACACACACACACACACACACACACACACACACACGGTCATTTTCTAGAGCACAACTAATGCCAATGAGTGTTGCTTAGCAGGCATCATCACACCTGGCTTCCCTTGTCAAATACTCTGGCACGGAAACAGCCTGAAGTAATGATGACTTTTTCCCCTGTGCATGTATCAGACCAGTTAGGGCCAATTATGTTGTCAGTTTTTTTTTAATCAGCTTGTAGCAATGTTTAGACCCTGACTGTCATTAGAACCTTGTCATCTTGATAATGGCCTCTCTGTTAAAAATCTAGAAATCGGGCGTTCAATCCTCATCTCAGGCAAAGCAGCTTCACCCAACCCCTTCACAAACTTACATATTGAGTTTTCTTTATTCCTTTCAACAAGACAATAAAACTGAAAAGCTGAAATTCTGTATGCATCACGCAATTATATCACACAAAAAGTATATTTGCCGGGGAAATATGTTATATCTGGATACATTTTGGAGAGGAAGTTGCTCCGGAAAGTATGAGAAAAATCCATGCAAGTAAAACACATCTGCGTGGCACTGCTGATCAGCACGTGTTTGATGCTAATCCATATTGCTAGGCATAAAGCATCCATCATGACGATCTCTTATCAAATGTTTTTGGCACAGAAACAACACAAACTGATAATAGCATTTTTCCCTTGTGGCATAACCACTTTGGACCATTCACTTATCAACACACCTTTCTCAGTTTGCTGAATGACTGATATTGATTGTTGCCAGTGTTGCTTTGTAATCAGAGTATCTCTGTCCAGGAGGTTCTCTTCATGAGTTTGAGCATCAGACTGAGCCGGGAACATGGTCTATTTTTCTTATCATTCCTGTTCTTCCACTAAGGTGCATCTTGGGTGGTTTATGTGGAGCTTTTCTTTTAGACATAAGGATAATGTAAAGTCCTCATGTGTACTATGCACACAGCGCGCGTAAGAACGGCATTTGCTAACAAACAGCTTTTACCATGCTAAATACTAAAAAAATTCATATGCATGAAAAAAAAAAGATTGGGTGGCACTGTGCTATGGTGATGTTCTTACTGTACACAACACCTGAACACAAATGGTGATGTTCTGGTTGAATGCACACGATCTTGTATTTGACTTGAAAATTTATGTCGTGAAATTTGAAATATTAACTGCACCAAAACACACACACACACACACACAACACACACACACACACACACACACACACACACACACACACACACACACACACACACATACACACACACACACACAACGCACGCACGCACGCATGCACACACACACATACACACATACACGCACATACACACACGCGCGCGCGAGCGCGAGCGGGTGCACGCACGCACACACACGCATGCACACACACACACGCATGCACACACACCACACACACAACACACACACACACACACACACACACACACACACACACGTACACTCCACAACACAAATCACATACGCACGCACCACAGTGGAATACAGTATAGCACAATATGAAACAACGAACAAAATAGAAATCTATGTCATGCAGCAAAACAAAACGCAATACAACATGATACAAATAAAAAAACTCACAAAACAGACTCTTTTACTCCTTTTCATTGTCTTGAAATCTTCTCCATGCAACACAGCCATCTCACAACAGAGAGCAGAACACAGAAGAATCAATAAGAGAATCAGTGAGACACAAAGCACCAACGCGTGTGCTTGCTCACGCAATGCTAACTTTCTCTAATACCCTCAGGGATTGTTTCAAGTCACTTTGAGTTCTGCACTTCAACAGGAACCCTTTTTCATGCCTCCTGTCCCACACTGTAAGGTGAAACGTGTGGTGTAGATGTCCTTAGCTCAAATGACAAGATATTTTTTTTATTTCATCTGATTCGTGGCCAGAGGATCTTGTTGCTTAGTTGGAGAAAAATGTCAGAGGAGACAGAGAAATGAACAAGGATGATCACATCATGAACTGGCAATGTTTACAATGTTTGTTGCAAAAGGACATGTGTTACCGTTGGTTTTTGTATCAACACCCACGTCAGGTGATATAGTTGGCAAGAATAACAATTTTTGGGAAAGTGTGTGTGTGTGTGTGTGTGTGTGTGTGTGTGCGTGCGTGCGTGCGTGCGTGCGTGCGTGTGTGGTGTGTGTGTGTGTGTGTGTGTTGTGTGTGTCTTGTGTGTCTGTGTTGTGTGTGTCTCTCTCTGTGTGTCTTTTGTGTGTGTGTGTGTGTGTGTGTGTGTGTGTGTGTGTGTGTGTGTGTGTGTGTGTGTGTCTGTGTGTCTGTGTGTCTGTGTGTGTCTGTGTGTTTAATGCTCAATACAAGAGAAGACAGAGAATTACACTTAGAATTATGCATGAGATCAACTGGGTTCTCTTCATCTATCGACTAAATTACTATTTCCAAAATGGACAATTGCAAATTTGTATCAGTTTCACAAATCTCCTTTCCTGGAGAATGCTGTTGCAATTTATATTAGCTCTAACCCGTATTAAAACAGATGAATTACTTTTTATCAAGACATTTATAGGACAATTCTTAGGTATCCCATTCTGTTAAGCATCTTCTCAGGACTAGCGTGTTGTTCACGATGACTGTCAGATTTCTTGATTTAGCACAGAAATATCGGTCTGCCCCAGTGAATCAATCCATTGTGTGTACCAGAAGAACACAAAGTACTAATCAGAACGGGTATTTATCCTATTTGCTTGAACGCGGGCAGTCTGTTTGGTTCGGTATCCATTATGTGTGTTAGACTTTGGAGCTGTTACCGTACCATTATCATCTAGCGGCATTACCATAACGTCATCTACTCTTATCTGCAGACATATGAGTGAAGCATCACCGACCAGACAATCATGTTGGTCTGAGCGTTGTTCATGGCCCCTTTCTCTGATAAGGTGAGACGTGGGCGTTATTCATTCCTCATTATTGTGTCGTTTGGAGGGTGGACTGTTGGAGATCACGAAGTAATGGAAGCCACGTGCTCATGTATACGTTGGGCGCTGGGGTAGCGGGGTCAGAGGTTATATCAGGGGTGGAATGGTGAAATTCATTTAAAATGTTACTGTTCGTGTCTTTATTATGAAACCGTGGTTTTTTTTTTAAAATACCGAAAGATAAAATTAGATTTTGACACATCAAAATCAAACTTTAATTAAGCACATCTCGGCAAAACAGAGTATAGAGTTTGCAGTTAACAGTTTATTACAGGCCAATTTATCGCACTTCGTTTCAGTTTCAGTTTCTCAAGACGACGTCTCCGCGCTCGGAACGAATTCACCTGGACGGGTCTCTATGTGCTCTGTTAAAATAATTATGCCGACTGTTGTTTGGCAGACCCCTTGAGC
>JAPXFY010000012.1:50643343-50645843 GCA_030674185.1 Monoplex corrugatus
GTAAAAAAGGGGGAGGGAGGGAGGTGGACGCGGGTGGGGTAGAGGAAGGGCAAAAGGAAATGTTTGTGTATCTTTGAGCATGCATTTGTACCTGCGTACGTGCCTACCGTATGCGCGCGCGCCGTTGTGTTTGATTTGTATCTCGTTGGAGAAAATCGGGATATTCAACCCTGTGTGAGTGTGTCGGCGATATGCAGCACCTTACCACCTTGTTTCGGTGTATTTAACCCTTTGACTCCCGCACCCTGTTCGCCACCATCCTGCATTGTCAACCATGTTAGCAAAGCAAAAACGTAACTCTTCGTGCAGTTGGTGGATAGGGTGCGGGAGTGAAAGGGTTAAGTCTGGTTCTTTACCAGTTCAAATCTACTTTTTTTTACATTTGTTTTGTCCGGCATAACTCCTTTATTGCCATGAGGTCTCGACCCTCTAATCTCGTCTCATTCGAAAGATTAAGGCAGTACGGGCATTATCATCATGAGAAGACCATGGGGATGAATGGGGCACATCATCTGATGAGAGCGCGATAAGATCATCCTGACTGCCCTTCACCGGACACCAGTAGGAAAACGTAGGAGAAGAAGACCCAAGAACAAGTGGCGACAAAGAACAGGAGACCCATAAGTCTCTGAAGCATGTTTGACGCACTGTACAGAGGCTGGCCTTGAACAAATAGAAATGAAGAACTTCTTTGTTGCCCTTTAGTGTACTATGCACATATATATATGTCCGCATAATGTGCCCTCATTTGTCAATAGTGGATAACTTCTTTGCTGCCCTTTAGTGTACTAAGGACGCATATATATATATACTTACTTTACTTTATCCGTCCTCTTATACCATCTTGGGCGTCGAGGGGAGAAAGAGCTTTCTGTCTGCGGCAAGTTTGAAGGCCTGGTTGAGTGGGATGTTGTGGGTCTTCAGTGTTTCTTTCACACCCTCGATCCAGGTCTTCCTCGGTCTACCCTTGCCTTGTACCCTGACACCTTTGTGTTGTAAGCTTTACTGGCAAGCTGGTGAGGTGCCATGCGTGTCAGGTGCCCGAACCACCTGGTTCTCTGCTGTTGGATGTAGTGGAGAATTGGTGTTGTTCCAATCATTTCTCTGATCTTGATGTTCTTGATCTTATCATGTCTGGTTTTGTTGACTGCTCTCCTTAGACATCTCATCTCGCAGGTGGTGATCTTTCTTTCAAGACTTTTGATAAGGGTCCATGTCTGACACTGGTAGGTCAAGGTTGGTCTAAATATGGACTCGATGAGTTTGGCTTTGGTCTCGATGGGGATGTTGGGGTGTCTTAGGAGTGGGGCAAGCTGGTAGCTGACGCTGTTGGCCTTTTGAACTCTTGTCTCGATCTCTCTGTTGAGACGTCCATCTTCTGTGAAGATACTTCCAAGATACTTGAACTCGCTGACTTGTTTCAGTGCTGTCCCCTCGATGTTGATGTTGAGGCGGCCAGGTGTTCTACTGACTTTCAGTGTCTCGGTTTTGCTGATACTGATTTTCATGCCGAAGTTCTCACATTGTGTGTTCAGGTTGTTCGTGTGCTCCTGGAGTTCCCCTTCTTTTTCATGTGCAAGGCTTTGATCATCTGCAAACAGCATCTCGTTCAGATCTTCAGGGTTGGGATTTGCTTCCTTCGTGATTTTGTCCATATATACAATGAACAGCAGTGGTGATAGAACACACCCCTGCCTCACTCCCGACGTCACCCCAAACCATTCCGTGAGTCCATCTTGGGTGCGTACTGCACTCATGCTGTTGGTATAGATGGCTCTTATATTGTCTAGAAGTTGCCCCCTAACGTCATATTCTTCTAACGTTTTCCACAACTTGTTTCTATTTACTCTGTCGAAGGCCTTTTCTTGATCCACGAACACGAAGTTCAGTTCTTTATTGTGTTCTATAGTCTTTTCGCTCAGTTGTCTGAGAGCGAAGATAGCGTCAGTGCATCCTCTTCCTTTTCTGAAACCCATCTGCGCCTCACTCAGTAGAGGTTCCACCTTGTACCTTGTGCGCTGTTCAAGGATCTTTGCATACATCTTTCCCGTGTGGCTCAGAAGGGATATACCTCGATACGTGCTGCAGTCTTTCTTGCTGCCTTTCTTTTTCCAGATTGGTACCACGACTGCACGCTGCCAGTCTTCTGGGACTTTCCTCTCTGTCCATGCTTTCTGGAATATTGTGGTCAGCCAAGTGGTTCCTGTTTCTCCACATGCCAGGATAGCTTCGGTTGTAATGCCATCAATTCCTGCTGCTTTGTTCTTTGGGCTGGTCTTCAACGCCTGTTGTACCTCTGATCTCAGGATGTTTGGCTCTTCGTGTTCTGGATAGCTAGGGTGAAACTGGCTCTGTGTGTATCCCTGTCTGTTTGGGTTGAGGAGTTCCTTAAAATATTCTTGCCATCTCTTCTTGATGCCGTCTGATAGGGTTTCCATCTCTGTCATTGACTACTGTTGTTGGGCTGTATGGCTCGTCTCGTAATCTCATTGCTTTGACG
>JAPXFY010000012.1:50650843-50718343 GCA_030674185.1 Monoplex corrugatus
CTATACTGATAGAACAGGTTTGCCAATAACTATACTGATAGAACAGGTTTGCCATTAACTATACTGATAGAACAGGTTTGCCAATAACTAACTGATAGAACAGGTTTGCCAATTAACTACTGATAGAACAGGTTTGCCAATAACACTGATAGAACAGGTTTGCCAATAACACTGATAGAACAGGTTTGCCAATAACACTGATAGAACAGGTTCGCCAATAACACTGATAGAACAGGTTCGCCAATAACACTGATAGAACAGGTTCGCCAATAACACTGATAGAACAGGTTCGCCAATAACACTGATAGAACAGGTTCGCCAATAACACTGATAGAACAGGTTCGCCAATAACACTGATAGAACAGGTTCGCCAATAACACTGATAGAACAGGTTCGCCAATAACACTGATAGAACAGGTTCGCCAATAACACTGATAGAACAGGTTCGCCAATAACACTGATAGAACAGGTACGCCAATAACACTGATAGAACAGGTTCGCCAATAACACTGATAGAACAGGTACGCCAATAACACTGATAGAACAGGTTCTGCCAATAACACTGATAGAACAGGTTTGCCAATAACACTGATAGAACAGGTTTGCCAATAACACTGATAGAACAGGTTTGCCAATAACACTGATAGAACAGGTTTGCCAATAACACTGATAGAACAGGTTTGCCAATAACACTGATAGAACAGGTTTGCCAATAACACTGATAGAACAGGTTTGCCAATAACACTGATAGAACAGGTTTGCCAATAACACTGATAGAACAGGTTTGCCAATAACACTGATAGAACAGGTTTGCCAATAACACTGATAGAACAGGTTTGCCAGTAACACTGATAGAACAGGTTTGCCAATAACACTGATAGAACAGGTTGCCAATAACACTGATAGAACAGGTTTGCCAATAACACTGATAGAACAGGTTCGCCAATAACACTGATAGAACAGGTTTGCCAATAACACTGATAGAACAGGTTCGCCAATAAAATCAGTTGAAAACAAGGTTCGCCAATAACACTGATAGAACAGGTTCGCCAATAACACTGATAGAACAGGTTCGCCAATAACACTGATAGAACAGGTTCGCCAATAACACTGATAGACTAACAGGATGTGACGATGAATTGGTCAGCCTGGTGAACCGTCTCGATAAATACACAGCGATGTAATGGAGATCATTGCAAAGGAATAAAAGACTAAACAGATGAAGAACGGTGATGATGGATCACTTGGGACAAAAATCACAGTCTGTGTTTGAGAACGAGAGACTGTCAGATTGTTTAAGTATACTGGTGCCATTATCATTCCTTACAGAACAAATACTGTTGTACGGATGCGAGGCGTGGACAGTAGCAAGCAAAGCCAGAGCAAGATTGAGGCAGCCGAGATGTGGTTTCTCAGAAGAATGTTGAGAGTTCCATGGACAGCAAAGAAAACAAACGAGACAGTCTTGATGGCGGCAGACACAAGTAGATCACTCATAAGGAAGATTAGGAAAAGACAAGAAACATTTGTAGGCCATTTTATGAGGAAGGGGGATTTGGAGCACCTGGTCACAACGGGAAAACTGGAGGGAAAGAGAGCACCAGGTAGACCCAGGGAGAGAATGCTGGATGGACTTGCAGAGTGGCTGGGGATGAGGAGGGTGGGGGAGATGCTGGGGGCAACGAGAGATAGAGATGGTTGGAAGTCCATGGTCACCAACGCCATGTGGCAGGGCACCTGATGATGATGATGATGATGATGACAGAATAAAGCTTGAAGACCTTGCAAGGATTGTTCAAATAAAATTGAAACTATAGTCTGGACAGAGAAAAACATCATTCTCAGATTCAAGTTGAAGCTACTGCATGAATTTTGCTCTCCATCTTACACACGCGCGCGCGCGTGCGCGCGCGCACACACACACATACACACAGGCGCAAGCACACGCACGTACGCACACACACAGACGCACGCATACAGAGTGAGCGAAAGAGAGAGAAAGAGTGACAGTGAGTCTCCTTCTCTCTATTCTCTTTCTCTCTCCTGCAGCCCATTTCGAAAAGAGAGAGAGAGAGATTCAGTAAGGCCATTGCCCCATTTGAAAGGGTGAGAGAGAGAAAGACAGAGAGACATAGAGAGAGAGTGAGGGGGTGAAGATGGAGACGGTTGGTGATAGAGAGAAGTGAAAATCTTTCTGGCCTGCATGAACAGAGATCACAAACCTGTAAACGCACTGCTGTACCTTTTGTCACATGCAGTTGCTTTTTTCTGAAGTGAGTTCACCTTGCACAGCTTTTCGTTTGACCTTCACTTTTCACCCAACTTTTCAGCTAGGACATACGTTTAGTGGTAACAACTGCACTGAACGGGTGACATTATCTGTTTATTAAAGTTGAAGACACTAAAGGCTACACTGTCTCTTGAGTTATCAGTACGAATCAATTGTTACTCAGGTATCAGTGTATTTATTCATTTATTCTGTCGGCTGGCCGCTATGTTCCACGAAGTATTGGGCTTGGCCGTTGCATCATTGCTACAGAGAGGAAGGGAGATAATCGTGGGTGCGGACTTCTTACGAGGTAAGCAATGTACTTGCTTTGGTAAAGTTGGATTGGAGAGAATATGTTGGTTTGCTTTGTCTGTTTCTACGTGCAAAATGTAGATTCCTCTCACCAAAAAAGAAAAGAAAAGAAAAAAGAACACGAAAAAAAAAACCGAGTCACTATAATCCAAGTAAGATGGCAACCATTTTTTCCCTGCAAGAGACGACAGATCGGAAACCATAGTTCACAGATGTAAGAATATTATGCCTTTCAGGATGGTCGAGCAGATGTTTACAAACTATATGTTCTAATAGCTTACACGATACACACGTGAGCGATACAGATCTATAATTGTTGGCCAAGTGTGAATCTCCTTTCTTAAACACAAGTGACACGTTGGCGCTCAGCCATATCGGATGGTAACTTCCCCGAGTCAATAGAACACTGAAATATAGTAGCTAAGGCTGGAGTAGCTGACTGGCACGTACACATCGATACACCTATCTACAGAACAAGCCTTGAGTCGGATTGTGCAATACTTGATCCACAGTAAAATGAAATTAATATAAAACCGACCATTAATATGATATTAGGCATGTCGGCCGAAGCTGGAGTGTTGGGGCCAGCTATTTTTGACTGGGATTTCGCATTTACTTTGTATGTGTAGGTCTTTGTAACAACGGGTTTACGTTATGACGTTCACACTGCTCTTCTCGGAGACATTGTGTCTTCGCAATGCAACTCCGTCCGGTTTTTGTTTTGTTTTGTTTTTGTTTTTTTGTTGTTTTTTTGTGCGTGTATTTTTGTTTATACTGAACGGAAATAATCTTTTTACATAATTTTGTCACAGACAAGTGATGATGATTATGATGATGACGATGACGACGACAACAACAACAAAAGCAACAGCAACAACAACAACAACAATAATAATACTAATAGTAATAATAATGCGCCAAATCTTGATACATAAATCAGATCAAAGCGCATACTTCTCATGCACCAAAACTCACTCACAACCACAAAAATTTCAGTATATGAAACACATGCATATCGGGAGGGGGAGACAGGAGGGGAGTAGAACGACGTGGACACAGTGAGAGGGGAGGTAAATGCTGGGCAAAAAGGTGTGTTTAAAGGATGGATTTAGAGGAAGACAGTGTAACTGACTATTGATGAGACAGGGGGAAACTCATTCCAGTTGTATGGAGCATACACTGAAACTGACAGGTGACCGATCGTGGAACAAGTGTATCGAGGAACCTGTAAACAGCAATGTCAGAAGCAGAATGGAGAGACTGGGCAGGGTGGTCACAAGGTAAATAATGCAATACTGTTACTCGCTTGTATCGTAATGTGTTGATTTTGTATTCAATTCTTTCAGCAACAGACAACCAGTGGAGAAAGTGAAGCGAGGAAATGACATGATTATGCCGCTTTTTACGAAAGGCAAGACGGGCTGCTGAATTCTGTATATTCAGAGGCATGAAACACAAAAGCGAATAATCCAGAGCGCAGAGAGTTACAATATCGATACGAGGCAAATTAAGAGAAGTTGTGAGTTTATTTGCTCCTAAAGTTAAAAGATAATGGGGAATAGAATTGAAACGTCGTGATTGACAGTAGCAAGACTGAGACGTTTACGTGATGAATTTTAGCATAAAGTTGAGGATCCACATCAACGTTAAGGTTTTTGACAATCTCGGTAAACACAATAAAATTCTAATGTAGTTAAGTAGAACAATGCTTTTACAGTGGAAAGCTTGTATTTGGTGCCAGTAAGCATCGTTTCAGTCTTATCTCCATTCAACTGTAGCTTATTCAATATCATCCAGTTCTGGATTTCAACTCGTTTGTTGGTGTGGAATCTTTATTAAGGTCTACTGAATGTGGCGGAGGGGTGGAATCCCTGTCTGTCTGTGATTAGAACCTGGGTTTCTCGTTACGTGCTTTGACCACTAGACTCCACACTTAACACTCATGGTTTTAACCATAAATGGACTGTTACTGCATTTTGATGGACCCTTAGGCCTAGTTCTGCCACCTTAAATCTGTCTGATTATCGATACTTTAGCTTTGAACTGACTGACTAAATGACAGACAACTTGACTGGTCGGGTCAGCTCTCTCTGCCGTTTGTAGTTAGTTATTGGAAGATCGCTCCATTGACGTCCCTGGACAGTGAAGATATCAAAGGCCATGCCAAGCAGATAGACAGATGGGTCAAACGCTACCAGAATCTGTATTCCACTAAGAACGTGATCACTGAGTCATCCCTTGTCAGCATACCTGCCTTGTCTGTTATTGATCAATTGGACTTACCCACAACAGCAGACAAAAATCGTTCCACATCCAGAGAGTTCTTAACCGGGCACATTCGTTGTCTAATCAGACAGACGGAACTATTACATATATGGGAGATCGGAAAAATCATCTCTTTTTACCCCTCATAGGCCTTCCGATTCCAACTCGAATGTGTTATCCATTTGGGTATTGGGCGGGGCCAGTCACCAAGATAACTGAATGATAAAGAAATAATTATGGTCTTGAATGGCTGTATTGGAATGTGTCAGTCGCAAGAAATTTTGCATCGAGATGAAGTATTTGAATACTTTATCTGTATATTTACATCTTGATATAAGGGTTTCTGTTTCTATTTGTTTCAGTTTGCGGTTCATAAAGTCACTGCGCATTGACGTCGCACACGGTACGCCACGAAAGAACAACGACAAGAACGAGACAAAGATATCAACCAGAAGAACAGGAACTGGAATAAGATCATCAGGAAAGACAAGAACAAGGTATGTAATTAAAAAACAACAATCGAGAACAGCACAAATAAAAAGAACGACAGCACTAAGACTTACGAGAACTAGCCGAAGTATAAGACAAAACAAGGCAAAAACACAACAAAACAAAAAAAAGAAAAAACGAGGCAAAAGGACAAAAAGAGCAGAAAACTACAAGAACAAGGCCAGAAGCTCTAGATACATACACAACAATAAAATAAAACAAAATTCCATAAGAATAAAATATAGTAACAAAAACTGAGTACCTGAAAGCAGAAGATCCTCAGAAGTGAAGGATCCCTGTCAGCAAGCGTTTTTGCCCTAAACTCTTTTTACACTTCGAGGGCACCAGGCTGCATCCGGGTCATGATACCTGGATGTCTTGCTACTGTCGCCACTATAAAATTAAAGACTGGAAAAAGGCAACATGAAAATGACATCAGCATAACTAAAAACGATGAGTACAACAACAGGTGAAAACAACAACAGATAACAAACAAGAGAGAAGAAGAGAAGAAGAAGAAGAATAACAACAACAGCAATGGAAACACGAAGAAGTAGAAAATATCAGCAATAAAAAGAACTGAGAACAACAGCAAGGAAAAATGAAACTTACAACCAAGGAAATGGGATAAATATAATAAGAAAAGAAACAACAGAAAAAGAAAGAACAAGGACAACAGCAATAAAAACAGATAACCGAAAGAAAAAGATGATAACAAAAATAAACAAGAACAACAAAAAGAAATGACACAAAGAAGAAACCACACACAAAAAAACCAAAGAAACAACAGAAGTGAAAAGCAACAAAAAGAAACGACACCAAAAACAGAAACGACAGAAAGGACACATAGACAACGAGAACAAACAACAACAAAAAAGCAACGCAACAAAAAAGAGACAAAAGCATAAAGAGACAACGATCAAAGAAAAAAGAAAAAAAAAGAAAAAAAAGAAAAGAAGAAGAAAGAGAAGATGGAGAAGATGAAGAAGAAGAAGAAGACGTGGGACGAATCAAAAAAAGCCAATTAAGGATAGAACGAAGAAAAACAACTACAAAGAGAAACAACGAAAGAAAGAAATATCAACAATGAAAACATAAAAAAACGACACAAAGACGAAATAACAACGACAAAAAGAAACAACAACAAAATGAAGAAACACCAACGACAAAAAAAAAAAAAAAACGAAAAGAAGAAACGCCAACAACAAAAGACAAACAACAAAAAGTAAAGCAAAGACACGGCAACTGAAAAACATAACAACAAAAGAAAAAAATTGAAAGAAAAACAAACCAAAAACAAAAACAAAAAATAGAATACTGCAAAAAAGGAACAATAAAAGAAAACAACACAAAGAACAACGACAACAAAAGAACGATGGAAAGAAACAGCAGCGGCCAGAAACAGACAGAAGAAAAACAAAAACGCTGAAAAGTGACAAAAATGAGAGACAATAACAACAACAATAACGAAGAAGCACAAAAACAAAAAATTAAAAAAAGACGAGGACAAAGAGAAGAAACAACAACAACAAGAAACAACGATAAAAAGAGGAAACAACACAAAAATCAGCAACATTAGCCAAAAAAAAAAAAAAAAAAGGAACAACTCCAAAGAAAAGAAATAATGGCTAAAGATGACAACAACGAAAACAAAAAGAAAAAATAAAGAATAAAAAAACGTGACGACAACTAGAAACAACAAAAGAAGAAGCAACAACGAAAAGAAACAACAAGAAGAAACAGTAAAAGAAAATTGATAACAAGAGGAAACAAGAACAACAAAAACGAAAAAACAAGCACAAGGAAAAAAAAACTACGATATAGAAAATAAAGAGGAACATAAAAAAGAAACAACCACCCCGAGAACATTTTTTTCAAAATCTCTGACTAAAAGAAAGAACGAAAACGGCAAAAGAAAGAAAAACAAAAAGAAACAAAACGACATAAAGAAGAAATCGGAACAAAAAAGGAGAAACAAACAAACAACGACAGAAAAAAGCAACAACAACATAAAGATACAAGGACTGACTAGAGAAGGCAGGAGAAACAGCAAAAAAAGAGAAACAACAACAAGAAGAATTAATAGAAAAAAAAACAAAAAGAAAAAAACAACAAAACGGGAAAAATAACAACGAAGAAAAGAACAAATACCATCGAGAGAAAGAAAACAACAACAACGACAAAATAACAACAAAAACAAGAACAAGCAAAAACTAGCAACAGAAGGGGAAATGACGAAAACAAAGACAAACGACATTAAAAACAAACCACGATAGAAAAAGAACATCAAAAGAAGAAAGAAGGACAAAAAGAAAAGGAAACGACTGAAAGAAAAAACAACAGCAAAACAAAATGACAACAAGAAGAAACAATCTGGACAAAACGACTGCGACAAAACGAACAAAAAAGGCAAATAAAACAAAAAGAATGACAAAAGAAACAAGAAGTTTTCAAAAGAAACAACAAAGCAGTCAACACAAAAAGAAGCAATAGCAACAAATATAACAACAATGAAAGAACAGCAAGAAAAGAAAAAAATACAAACAGAACAAACAACAAGAAGAAAACAACAATAAACACAAATCAAATAACAAGAAAAAGAAACAATAAAAAACAAATATTGATGACAAAAAAAACGAAAGAAAAGAAAAAAAAACATCCAAAAAAAAAAAAAAAGAAACAATAAAAAGAAATGACAACAAAAACAACCAGGACAAAGTCAACAACAAAAACAAGAATGAAAAGAAACTAAAACAAAAAGAAAAAGCAAAGAAAGTAAACAACGAAATGAAACCAGAAGGAAAAAAGTGACTAAAAGAAACAAGAAAAAAGGAACGACAAAAAGAAGAAACAACAACAACATAAAGGAAAAAACAAAAACACAACGAAGAAACAACGACAAAAGATCAGAAACTGATGAATTAACGGGGGGGAAAAAGAAAAAAAAATAAGGAACAACAGCCGACAGAAACTACTGCAAAAAGAAGACAACAAAATCATATACAGGAATAAAAAATGAACAAAAGACTACACAACGAAATGAAGAAAAACATCAAGAACGAAAAGAAGCAATAGCAAAGACAAAAGGGAACAACAATATCAGTAACAAGAAAAGAAACAACAAAAGTAAACAACAAAAAAGGAAACAACGGCAACAAAAAGAAACAATAAAAGGAAGGAATGCCTACAGAAACGACAACAAAATAAAAACAAAAACAACGATAAACACAAGACATAATCACCAATAGAAACGACAAAAAAAGAGCAAATAGCAAAAAACAACAACGACAAAATGGAAACGATAAAAAGAGACAACAATGACAAAAAGAAACGTCAATGACAAAAACAACAATGATGAACAGAAGCAGCAACGAAAAAAGAAACGACGAGAAAATAAAACGACAGAAAGAAGAAACACTCAAAAGAAGCACACAAAAAGGGTCAGCAGGAGAAAAAAAAGGAGAAACAATAACAAGAGAAAGAAAAATCGATGTCAACAAAATAAACAGAAAAACAGCAGTGAGATACAACAACAGCATGAAGACACAAAGACAAACAGGGGAAAAAAAGAAACAAAGCCCCACTCCTCCTCCGTAAATCAACAATAACAACGACAGTAACAGAAACAACAACGAAAAAAACAACACCAAGAAAATGAAGTCTCAACAGCATAAACAAGAATCTACAACAACGGCAAAAAGACACAAGAAAAAAAAGGAAAACAAAAAGAAGGGGAAAAGGAACAATAACAAAAAGAAGAAACAAAAACAGAAGCAACAGCGACAAAAAGAAGAACAACAACAAAAAGGAAAAACAACAACAACAAAATAAAACAACAGCGACAGAACAAACAAAAAAGAAAAAAGAACGACAAAAAACAAACAAAAAGGCAACAACAAAACAAAACAAAAAATAAATGACTCATCGAAAAAGAAGAAGCAAGAACAAAAGGAAACAACGACTAAAGAGAAGGAGAAACAATGACAAAAAGAGAAGTAAAATATAAATGAAACGACAAAAGTACCAATAAAAAGAAGACATGAAGACAAATAAAAAGGAAAGAAAAAAAGCAACACGAAACGACAGAAGAAGACACAAGAACAAAACCAACAAAAAAAGACAACAAAAGAGGAAAAGACTAAAAAAAAACAACAGCATGGGAAAGAAAACAAGAAAAAGAAACAACAACCACCACTGAAAAGAAAAAAAAGAAACAAACAGAAAGAAAGAAACAAAGAAACAAAAAAGAAGCAATAACTAAAAACAACCGAAGAAAGAAAAGAAACAAACAAAAAAACTAAAAACAACCAATAATAACAACAAAACAATAGAAATAAATCACGACAAAATAAAACAAAACAAAACAAAACAAAACAAAACAAAAACAAAAACAAAACAAGAAAAAGAAAATAGAAAAAAACGACCAAACAAAGTAATCAAACAAAATACAATAAAGCGAAAAAAACGGCAGAAAAAAGAAACATGAACCAACAACAACAACAACATGATGACATGGAGACTGCAGCCTGGACAAATAAACATGACGGCGCAGGGACGACGGCCTGGGGAAATAAACATGACGGCGCGGAGACGACGTCCTGGAGAAATAAACATGACGACATTGAGACTACGGCCCGGAGAAATAAACATGACGACATGGGGACGAAGGCCTGGGGAAGTAAACATGATGGCATGGAGACGACGGCCTGGAGAAATGAACATGACGGCATGGAGACTACAGCCTGGAGACATAAACATGACGGTGCGGAGACGAAGGACTGGAGAAATAAACATGGTGGTGCAGAAATGACGGCCTCGAGAAATATACATGGCGACATGGAGACTACAGCCTGGAGAAATAAACATGACGGCGCGGAGACGACGGCCTGCAGAAATGAACATGATGACATGGAGACTACAGCCTGGAGAAATATACATGACGACATGGAGACTACAGCCTGGAGAAATATACATGATGACATGGAGACTACAGCCTGGAGAAATATACATGACGACATGGAGACTACAGCCTGGAGAAATATACATGATGACATGGAGACTACAGCCTGGAGAAATATACATGATGACATGGAGACTACAGCCTGGAGAAATAAACATGACGACATGGGGACTACAGCCTGGAGAAATATACATGATGACATGGAGACTACAGCCTGGAGAAATAAACATGACGACATGGAGACTACAGCCTGGAGAAATAAACATGATGACATGGAGACTACAGCCTGGAGAAATAAACATGACGACATGGAGACTACAGCCTGGAGAAATATACATGACGGCGCGGAGATGACGGCCTGGAGAAATAAACATGACGGTGCAGAGATGACAGCCTGAAGAAATGAACATGACAGTGCAGAGACGATGGCCTGGAGAAATAAGCATGACAACATGGAGACGACAGCCTGGAGAAATGAACATGACGACATGGAGACGACAGCCTGGAGAAACAGAGAGAATGACCTGGAGAAATAGAGACGAAAGCTAGGAGAAATGGAGACAAATACCTGGAGAAATAGAGACGATGACCTGGAGAAACGGAGACGATGACCCGGAGAAATGGAGACGATGACATGGAGAAATGTAGACGACGGTCTGGAGAAACAAACATGACAGTGTCCAACAGAGTTTTACAAGATACAAGATACAAGAATTTTATTTAGCCCAAAGCATCACAATGGGAAATTGTTTTGGCATTCGCATTAAAATACATATAGGCACAAGAACGCATAAACACATGTACACACATACTCTTACTCTCTCTCACTCTCTCTTTCACTCCTCTCTCACCCTCTTCCTCCCTCATCTCTCTCCCCCTCCCTCTTTGTCGAAACAATATCAAAGATAATGACTAAATCTAAATATGTACGGTTAAAAAAGCACATCATAAGAGTCAGATGCCTTGGTCAGGACTGTTAACAATGGACAAAAAGGGCAATACTCATTGAAAAAACTTTGGTAGGTATAGAAAAAATTTGATTAAAGATGCAACGCGATATGCACATTAAAATCAAAATGAGTTAAATACAATAAAATGAGTATGTAGACTAAGAGGAAAAGGTTAAACAAGAGAAGAACAAGAACAGGATTTTATTTTCCCCAACCGATTTATCACAAAGTTCAGGGACTCTGTCCGATCGATAGAGACTGAAACCCTTCATTTGAATAAGATTGTCAGGGATATCCTTATGTAGCCATGTTTCCGTAAAGCAGAGAATCGAACAGTCCCTATAGTCTCTTCTGTCTTGTAGTAGTGATGCGAGTTCGTCTGTTTTGTTCCTTAGACTTCTAACATTGGACAGCAGCACTGCTGGTAGAGGGGGGCGTGACACGCCGTGACGTCGGTAGCGTGCCAAAGCACCACCGCGTCGTCCCCTCTTTCGTGTGATGTGTGTGTGGTGTGTATGATATGGCGATTGAGTGAGTTCACTGTCAATGGTAAAATCAGGATGATAGAAGGTAAAAACAGGCCTTTGCTCACGATTCAAAGAAGTCCGAAGGGAAAGTAGATACTCACGAGAATATCTCAGCACACATTCACACCTCTCCACAGCCAGGCACGCCAACAAAAGACACAACACAGCACAGCGAATAGCCTTGTCGCCACGATCCGGCGCCATCTTGAATTCACTTGGCTATGGCGATTGAGTGAGTTCACTGTCAATGGTAAAATCAGGATGAGAGAAGGTAAAAACAGGCCTTTGCTCACGATTCAAAGAAGTCCGAAGGGAAAGTAGATCCTCACGAGAATATCTCAGCACACATTCACACCTCTCCACAGCCAGGCAGGCCAACAAAAGACACAACACAGCACAGCGAATAGCCTTGTCGCCACGATCCGGCGCCATCTTTGACCAGTTTACTGGTCAAATTCAGAGGGAAACCTTTTGATATCAACATCATACAGGTGTATGCACCAACATCCGCAAGTACTCAGGAAGACATCGACAACTTCTACGAAGTTTTAGATATGGCCAAGGTCCAATGTAAATCACAGGAAGTTACAGTCATAATGGGAGATTTTAATGCTAAAGTGGGACAGGATAGGGTGGAGGATATAGTTGGACCTCATGGCCTTGGTACACAAAACGAAAGAGGGGAGAAGCTTGTAGAATGGGCACAGATGAATGAGTTCATAGTAGGAAACACCTGGTTTGAGCAGCCTAACAGAAGAAAATAGACTTGGATGAGTCCAGGAGATAATACCAAAAATCAAATTGACTACATCCTGATCAACAAAAGATTTAGAAATTCTTTACTGTCAGCAAAAACACTACCAGGCGCAGACTGCAACAGTGACCACAATCCGGTAGTGGGAAGGTTTAGGCTGAAATTGAGGAAAAGGAAACAGACCAAAAGCAACATCAAACTAAACCTTGGACTCTTGAAGACAGATGAAATGATCGTCAAAAATTTAATGTACATGTTCAAAACAAATTCAGTGCTCTGGAAGACGTTGGTGACAGTGAGGAACAATGGACAAAGTTGAGAAGTTCTATAAATGAAGCTTGTGAAGAAATCCCTAAAGCAAATAGAAAAGCAAAAAAGAGTTGGATGACTAATGAAATTTTGGGCCTGATGGAGAAAAGGAGGAAGGCAAAGAGAAACGAGGAGATATACAGGAAGATAAACAAAGAAATCAGGTATAGGTGCAATGAAGCTAAGGAAGCTTGGCTGAACACAAAATGCAAAGAGATAGAAGAACGACACAAAATGGATCCTCAGGGTATGTACAGACGAATTGAAGAAATTGTTCACAGGAAAAATACATGCACATCAACTGGTTGCTTAAAATCAAAAGATGGCACGCTTATCATGGAAAAAGACAAGGTATTAGACAGATGGGGAGAGTACATTAAAGACCTTTTTGAGGATGACAGAAACGAAGAACACATTATAAAAAAGAACTTTGAAGGACCACCCATAATGAAAGATGAAGTCAGAGCAGCACTGAAAAAGATGAAACCAGGAAAAGCCCCAGGACCAGACAACATTACTACAGAGATGATTGAAGCCCTGGAGGAATTTGGCATAGAAAAAATAACAGTCCTCCTAAATGAAATTTATGACACAGGAAAAATCCCCAAAGATATGTCAAAATCAATTTTCATTGCACTTCCAAAGAAGACAGGGGCTATAGAATGCGAACTCCATCGCACAATCAGTTTGATGAGTCATGTAACAAAAATCCTGTTAAGAATAATCATGATGAGGACAAGGAATAGAATCAAAAGAGAAATAGCAGAAGAACAGTGTGGATTTGTGGAGGGGAAAGGAACTATTAATGCCATATACATCCTAAGAACTATCATAGAGAGGTCAGTTGAGATGAATAAGGATTTGTATTTATGCTTTGTTGAGTATACCAAGGCTTTCGATCGGGTACGACATGAAGAATTGATCAACCAACTGGAGAGACTCAATGTCGATGGAAAAGATCTACGAATAATCAGGAATATGTACTGGGAACAAACAGCTGCAATGAGAATAGAAAACAATATAAGCTCTTTTCAAAACATCAAAAGAGGAGTCAGACAGGGTTGTGTTTTGTCACCAGATCTGTTTTCACTATATAGCGAAAACATCATGAGAAACCTAGAAGAAGACCCTGGATTAAAGGTTGGAGGGAAAATGATAAACAACATTCGGTAGCAGATGACACCGTGCTAATTGCAGAAAATGAAAGGGACCTACAAAACCTTGTGAATATACTAGAAACAGAAAGCAAAGGTAAGGGGTTGGAACTAAACAGCAGGAAGACTGAAGTCATGGTGATCAGTAAAAAACATGAAATCCCCTCTGCAAAATAACAGCAAATGGCACAACCTTGACACAGGTTAATAAGTTCAAATACCTGGGAACGGTCATTTCATCAGACGGCAGAGACACATCGGAAATAGCTGGCAGAATCGGCCAAGCCAAAACAGCATTCAAGAAGATGACAAGCATTCTTACCAACAAATGCCTATCAATTAACATCAGAAAGAGAGTCCTTGAATGTTATATAGAACCAA
Source organism: Monoplex corrugatus (assembly GCA_030674185.1). NCBI lineage: Eukaryota > Metazoa > Mollusca > Gastropoda > Littorinimorpha > Ranellidae > Monoplex > Monoplex corrugatus. Next base: position 50,665,214 of record JAPXFY010000012.1, read on the forward strand.
TGCTGTTGTACGGATGCGAGGCGTGGACAGTCAGCAAGCAAAGCCAGAGCAGGATTGAGGCAGCCTAGATGTGGTTTCTCAGAAGAATGTTGAGAGTACCATGGACAGCAAAGAAAACAAACGAGACAGTCTTGATGGAGGCAGACACAAGTCGATCACTGATAAGGAAGATTAGGAAAAGACAAGCAACATTTATAGGCCATTTTATGAGGAAGGGGGATTTGGAGCACCTGGCACAACGGGAAAGCTGGAGGGAAAGAGAGCACTGGGTAGACCCAGGGAGAGAATGCTGGACGGACTTGCAAAGTGGCTGAGGATGAAGAGGTGGGGGAGATGCTGGGGGCAACAAGAGATAGAGATGGTTGGAAGTCCATGGTCGCCAACGCCATGCGGCAGGGCACCTGATGATGATGATGATGACATGGAGACGACCTCCTGGAGAAATGAACATGACTACATGGAGACGCCGGCATGAAGAAATAAACATGATGACATGGAGACTACAGTCTGGAGAAGCAAACATGACGGGTGGAGACAACGGCCTGGGGAAATAAACATGACGACATGGAGACGACAGCCTGGAGAAAGAAACATGATGGCGTGGAGATGACGGCCTGGACAAACAAACATGACGACGCACAGCGACAGCCTTAAGAAATAAACATGATGACATGGAGACTACGGCCTGGAGAAACAAACATCACGACATGGGGACGAAGGCCTGGAGAAATGAACATGACGGCATGGAGACGACGGCATGGAGAAATGAAATGACGGAATAAAGACTACAGCCTGGATAAATGAACATGACAGAATGGAAACTACGGCCTGGAGAAATGAACATGACGACATGGAAACTACAGCCTGGAGAAATGAACATGACGAAATGGAGACTATGGCCTGAAACAATAAACATTATGACATGGAGACGACGGCCTGGAGAAATAAACATGATGCAGGACATTACGCGGGGAAATAACATATGGCATACATTACGGCCTGGAGAAATAAACATGATGGCATGGACATTACGGCCTGGAGAAATAAACAAATAAACATGATGACATGGAGACTACGGCCTGGAGAAATGAATATAACGACAAGGAGACTATGGCTTGGAGAAATGAAGATGATGTGATGAGACGGTGACCTGGAGAAATGAACATGACGGCATGGAGACGAAAGCCCTGGGAAATGAACATGACGGCCTGAAGCTATGGCCTGAGAAATGGACGTGACAGCATGGAAACAATGGCCTGGAGTATTAAACATAACATGGAACAATGGCCTGGAGAAATAAACATGACGACATGGAGACGACGGCCTTGCAAAATGAACATGACGGAATGGAGACTACAACCTAGAAATAAACATGACGACATGGAGACGACTGCCTGGAGAAATGAACATGATGACATGGAGACTACAGTCTGGAGAAATGAACATGACGACATGGAGATGACAGCCTGGAGAAATGAAAATGACGACATGGAGACGACAGCCTGGAGAAATGAACATGACGACATAGAGCTGACGGCCTGGCGAAATGAACATAATGGCATGGAGACTACGGCCTGGATAAATGAACATGATGACATGGAGACTGCAGCCTGGAGAAATAAACATGACGGCGCAGGGACGACGGCCTGGGGAAATAAACATGACGGCGCGGAGACGACGTCCTGGAGAAATAAACATGACGACAAGGAGACTACGGCCCAGAGAAATAAACATGACGACATGGAGACGATCGGCCAGAGAAATAAACATGACGACATGGAGACTACGGCCAGAGAAATAAACATGACGAATGGAGACTACGGCCCGGAGAAAAAACATGACGAATGGGGACTACGGCCTGGGGAAATAAACATGATGGCATGGAGACGACGGCCTGGAGAAATGAACATGATGATGGGGAGAGTACGACGGCATGGAGAACGACATGAGGAATGGAGATACGGCCTGGAGAAATGAACATGACGAAATGGAGACGACAGGCTGGAGAAATGAACATGAGAAATGGAGACGACAGCCTGGAGAAATGAACAGACGAAATGGTGATACACTTGGAGAAATGAACAGATGAAATGGAGACTATGGCCCTAGAGCAATGAAATGATGGTATGGAGATGACGGCCTGGAGAAATAAACATGACGGCGCGTGAGACTACGGCCAGAGAAATAACATGAAGACATGGAGATTACGGCCTGGAGAAATAAACATGACGGGGCTGAGACTAACGGCCAGGAGAAATGAACATGAGACATGGAGATACGGCCTGGAGAAATAAACATGACGGCGCTGAGACAACGGCCAGGAGAAATAACATGAACGACATGGAGATTACGGCCTGGAGAAATAAACAAACAACGTGATACTGGAGACCACGGCCTGGAGAAATGAACATGACGACATGGAGACTACAGCATGAAAAGTAAACTTGCGATAGGAGACTACGCCTGGAGAAATAAACTTGATGCATGGGAGACTACAGCCTGGAGATATAAACATGACGGCTCGGAGACGACGGCCAGAAGAAATATACATGACGACTGGACTATGACCTGGAAAATGAACATGACGGAATGGAACGACGGCCTGGGCAAAATGAAGTGACGACATGGAAACTACGGCGCTGGCAATGACATGACGAAATGGAGAAACGCTGGAGAAAAGAACATGACGACATGGCGATACGCCTGGAGAAATAAAACATGACGACTGGAGAGACAGTCTGGAGAAATAACATGGTGCAGAGACGACGGCCTGGAGAAATGAACACGGGGCGGAGACGACGGCCTGGAGAAATAAACTGGCAGTACGAGACGTGCCTGGAGAAATGCAGACGATGACCTGGAGAAATGGAGACGAGACCTGGAGAAATGGCACAATGGCAGTGAGAGAATGGAGATGATAACGTGAAGAAACGGAGACAATGACCCTGGAGAAATGGAGACGATGAACCTGGAGAATGGGACGTGTCCTGGAGAAACGGAAACGATGACTGGAGAATGGAGATGAGCCTGAAGAAACGGAGACATGACTTGGAGAAGGAGATGACCTGAGAAAATGGAGACGACGGCCAGGACAAATGACGAATACCTGAGAAATGGAGACGATGACCTGGAGAAACGGAACGTTGACCGAGAAATGGAGACGATGACATGGAGAAATGTAGACGATGCCTGGAGAAATAAACATACGCGCATAGAAAATGGCCTGGAGAAATAAACATGATGACATGGAGACGACCCCTGGAGAAATGAACATGAACGACATGGAGATGGCGGCCTGGAGAAATAAGATGAAATGAATGGGGCGGGGGGAATAACATGGAGGACGACGGCCTGGAGAAATAAACATGACGACATGAGACGACGGGAAAAATAAACATGATGACATGGAGACGACGGCCTGGAGAAATAAACATGACGACATGGAGACACGGCCTGGAGAAATAACATGACGACAAGGAGACTAGGCCTGGAGAAATAAACATGACGACATGAGACGACGGCCTGGAGAAATGAACATGACGACATGAAGACGGCGGCCTGGAGAAATGAACATGACGCATGGAGACGACGGCCTGGAGAATATAAACATGACGACATGGAGACGACGGCCTGGAGAAATAAACATGACGACAGGAGACGAAAAGCCTGGAAAAAATAAACATGACGACATGGAGACGATGGCCTGGAGAAATGAACATGACGGGCATGGAGACGAGGCCTGGAGAAATGAACATGACGACATGGAGACGACGCTTGAGAAATGAACATGATGAAATGGAGACTAGGCCTGGAGAAATGAAATGACGGCGGAGACGAGGCCTAGAGAAATAAACATGACGACATGGAGATACGGCCTGGAGAAATAAATATGACGACATGGGGAGAAAGGCCAGGAGAAATGAACATGATGGCATGAAGACGACAGCATGGAGAATAGAACATGATGTAATAAAGACACAGCCGGAGTAATGAACATGACGGAATGGAAAAAACGGCCTGGAGAAATGAACATGACAGAATGGAAACTACAGCCGGAGAAATGAACATGATGAAATGGAGACGACGGCTTGGAGAAATGAACATGATGAATGGAGACTATGGCCTGGAGCAATGAACATTAGACATGGAGACGACGGCCTCGAGAAATAAGCATGACGTACGGAGATGATGGCCTGGAGAAATAAATATGATGACATAGACATTACGGCCTGGAGAAATAAACAAATAAACTGATGACATGGAGACTACGGCCTGGAGAAATGAATATAACGACAAGGAGACTATGGGCCTGGAGAAATGAAATGAGTGATGGAGAACGGTGACCTGGAGAAATAAACATGATGGCATGGAGACAAAGCCTGGGAAATGAACATGACGGCTGAAGACTAGGCCTGGAGAAATAGACGTGACAGCATGGAAACATGGCCTGGAGAAATGAAAAAACTGGCCTGGAGAAATAAACATGACGACATGGAGACGACGGCCTTGAAAATGAACATGACGGAATGGAGACTACGGCCTGGAGAAATGAACATGAAGACAAGGAGAACTACGGCCTGGAGAAATGAACATGACGACATGGAGACTACAGGTTGGAGAAATGAACATAATGCATGGAGACTACGGCCTGGAGAAATAAACATGATGACATGGAGACTACGGCCTGGAGAAAGAACATGACGACATGGAGATATGGCTTTGGAGAAATAAACTAACAAGGGCGCGGAGATGACGGCCTGGAGAAATAAGCATGGCAGTGCAGAGACAATGACCTGGAGAAATAGAGACGACGGCCTGGAGAAACAGAGACGATGACCTGGAGAAATGGAGACGACGGCCTGGAGAAATGGAGAGAATGACCTGGAGAAATGGGGACAATGACCTGGAGAAACGGAGACGACGGCCTGGAGATTTGGCTTAGTAAAACGAAAACGACAGCCTGGATAAAGGGAGATGTTGGCCGAGGTAAACGGAAGCGACGCAGAGAGTAGTGGAGATGACAATGCAGAAAAATGACTACAGGGAATAATAGAGACAATGGCACGAAGGAACAAAGATGAAAGATGAACGGGACAACGGCATGATAAAATATGAAATAAAAAAAACAATAACAAAAAGAAAAAAGGAAAACAATTTTACGACAAAAAGAAGGCACAACGACGAAAACGAGATACAACAATGGCCAGAAAAGGAAAATAAATCAAACAAACACAAATAGAATATCAGAAATAAAATAACCAACAATAACATGTAGAAACAAAGGAAAAACATAATAAAATGGAAGAATCGACCAAAAACGAAAACGCAAACTCCACGAAGAAGGAAAAGAAAAGAAACAACATGAGAATGAAGCTACAAGCACAAATAGAAATATAGACATCAGATAAAACAATAACATAAAGAAGTAAAAAGCATATAGAAAGAACAACAAAATGAAGAGATAACAACTAAAATAAAAATAAACAGAAGAAACAATGACTAGGCGTGGATGGGAGAAAAAGCAACAAACAGAAGAACCAAGAACAACAGCAGACAGAAGTAGCCAAAGAGAAGAGATAAATGAAAGAAGACGAAAACAAAAACAAAACAAGGAGTAGGAGCAATGGCAATAAGGGAAACAATCACGGCAAAGAAGAACGGAAATTACAGCGTAAACAAACAGAAGCAACAGCACCAAGAAATTGAGATGATGGCACAGACACATGAAGACAATGGCACAGAGAAATAAGACGATGGCACAGAGAAATAAGACGATGGCACAGAGAAAAGGAGACGATGGCACAGAGAAATGAGACGATGGCACCAAGAAATGGAGACGATGGCACAGAGAAATGAAGACAATGGCACAGAGAAATGGAGACAATGGCACAGAGAAATAAGACGATGGCACAGAGAAATAAGACGATGGCACAGAGAAAAGGAGACGATGGCACAGAGAAATGAGACGATGGCACCAAGAAATGGAGACGATGGCACAGAGAAATGAAGACAATGGCACAGACACATGAAGACAATGGCACAGAGAAATAAGACGATGGCACAGAGAAATGGAGACGATAGCACAGAGAAATAAGACGATGGCACAGAGAAATGGAGACGATAGCACAGAGAAATGGAGACAATGGCACAGAGAAATGGAGACGATGGTACAGAGAAATGGAGACTATGGCCCAGATGTATGGAGACTATGGCACCAAGAAATGGAGACGATGGCACCAAGAAATAGAGACAATGGCACAGAGAAATGGACACAATGGCACAGAGAAATGGAGACGATGGCACAGAGAAATGGAGAGGATGACACAGAGAAATGGAGACGATGGCACAGAGAAATGGAGACGATGGCACAGGGAAATGGAGACGATGGCACAGAGAAACGGAGAGTATGACACCGAGAAATGGAGACGATGGCACAGAGAAATCAAGACAACAGCACGAAACAACGGAGTAGGGACGGAAATGACAGCATGAAGGAATGACAAAATGGAAGACGCAGAAAGGCCAAGGAACAACTGTAAGAAGTAAAGTGAAAAAGACCAAGCAACAGTGGCAAAAAGACGAAGAAAATGATCGAAGTACTACGACAAGAAGAAGGACAAGATCAAGAAATCATGGCAAGAAGACGAAAGAACAATGGCGAGAAGAAAAAAATCGAGAAACAACGGCAAGAAGAAGAACAAGATCAAGGAATATAATGGTAACTAGACGACCAAGGAATAAGGACAGTCAGAGCACCAATGAACAGTGGCAACAAGAAGACAAAGATTAAGGAACAATGTCTAGAATACCATCAAGGAACAATGGCGAAGAGAAATCGAAGTCCAACACTAATAGAAAAAAGCACAACACCATGGGCTATGACAACAAGAAGAAAACAGTAAGGAGCAAGACAAGAAGAACACGACCAAAGAACAAAGGCGGGAAGATGAAGGCCACGGAACAAAGGCAAGAATGAAAAGACAGAGGAACGATGGCAAAAAGATGAAAAAGATTAAAGAACGGAAAGAAGAAGAAAAAGCAAGAAAAGAAAAACAAACAAAAAAAAAACAAAAACAAGGAACAATGACAAAAGAAATAAAAAGACGACCAAGGAATAATCATCATCTTCTTCTCCCAGCTTCAGTCCAAGGACAGTTATACATTATATCAGTAGAGATGGTGGTGGTATGGCTGGCCATCAGTTTGGTATTCTCGGTGACGATTTCAATGTCATATTTTGTTGAGGTTTCATGTAGTCTTCCAACAAGTCTAGCGAGTTCTTGTTCCCTGTGTGCCAAGCCATCGATGTGATCTGTAAAGCGAAGGTTTGTGACGGTTGTTTCTTGATTGCTGACTATGCTGACGTGATCTTCTAAGTCCGTCAATCAAACTGCAGCCGAAGTCTGACTGGAACCACTGACTATTAGCACCCTGTGTAAGTACCGCATTGGAGTAAAGTTGCAGGATGGTGTTGACTCGTTTTTGCTGGATGTTAAATTTCTTCATTGTGGCCCACAGTGCCTCCTAACAGACTCTGTCAAACGCTTTTTTGAAGTCTGTGAAGACGTGGTAGAACTTTCTCTGGTGTTGAAGGTGTTTTTCTCAAAGGGTACGCAGGTTGAGGATCTGTTCTACGGTAGGCTATTTCTGCCTTTGCGGAATGTTGTCAGTTCGTCAGCAATAATGGTGTCTGCTTGTGGCATTAATCTGTTCAGAATGGTTTTAGCATTATTTTGCTAGCATGGCTGATCAAACTAATAGTGTGGAAGCTCTGGCTGTATCGGACATTTCTTTTCTCAGGAAGGCTGACGATAAGTGATCTGCATGGGCTACTTGCAACATGTCAGTTAGGATGTTAGTTTTTCTGCCTCTCTGCTATACTTGAAGAGTTCCGAAGGGATGTTCTCGATGCCTGCAACCATACAACATTTCAACGGCTTCACTGCTGCAACAACTTCCACTCAGAATGTTGGGAAATTACCTTCATTTGATGAATCTTATATTGTTAGCATATTTGAATCTCCTTCGCTCTGTTGTTGAATTCAGAGCAGAACCTGGTCCACCTTCTATGTCTTTTTCCTGTGTGAGACAGTTGTTCTTAATGGTGCCGACTTAATTTGCTTTCGTTTGGTCGTCTTTTACGGTCTTAAAAGTTTTCTTTGTCTCCTTGTGTCAAGGTTTTCTTGGTGTTTTCACATTGTTGTTCGAACCAGCTTTTTTCAAATCTTTATATCTTGACCAATCGTCTTGTTTATGGCGCTGTATTTCTACTCTCCACCATTTCTTAGTTTTCTTTTGTATTTTCATGTGTCACACATCTCCAAGATATTACTTATGATGGAAAGCTTGGATTTCTGTCGGCTTATCTATGTCATCTATTTTGTTATTTCAGTCATCACTTGGTTGAAACTGTTAGCGACGGCTTCAAGGTCTTCTTCAAGCAGTGGCAGTGGGGCGAATCAGTCAGGTCAGCTATTGTCCTCTGCTACTGGTTATCATGCAACTCAGTACTACCTGCCACATGTTGGGAAAGAACTCAAAACTCCTACCTGGAGAAGGATGGGCTCCGCCACACTCGGCTTACCCAAGGCATACCGAATGACGAAAGATAATAAGATTTCATTCCACATTTGTCGCAGCCTCAGTCACCAAGGACTATGCCATCCACCACCAACCTCAACCAGGGAGGGGGGGGGGGGACGCAAAAATTATGCTACTGAGGGAAAGCCACAGAACATCCTCTTTTCTGTCACTCTCTTTGTTTCTGCCTTGTTCCTTTGCTTTCTGTCATTTCTTGCTATCATTATCTGCTTTACTGGTCCATTCACCTCTGTGTTCAATAGTGTCTTACGTACTTTCTCTTAGGATTGATAATTGGTTACATGTATTGAATGCATTTTTGGCTCTGGGAAAATGAGATATGCGAAAACAATTTCAGGTAATTTAGGCCCTTTTTTTATATGTTTCGGTGTTCTTAGTTATGTTTAAATTTGTATTCAGGTATGTTTTTTAAATCCCCTGTGCGATGAATTGGACGGAGTGGTCAGCGCCAGGGGCATCTCCTTTGATTATCTGCGCGTATACATTGATATGTGTACTTGATTTTCTTTTCCTTTTTTTCCTGTTGAAGTTTTTGTATTTTGTGAAACTGTTATAGCCCTGATATGGCTCTACGCAGTCGGGTGGGCTTTAGACAAAAATAAGTTCCCGATATAGAAAGACGACGAAAAAGAAGTACAGGCGGTAAGGTAATTCGTCAATTCAGCGGTTCGGTAGTGTAGTGGTTATCACTTCCGCGAGAGGTCCTGAGTACGACGGGGTTGGACAAGTGAATTTTTTTCAAACTCAGTTGGTCAGAGTGCCATATTGTTAACTCAAGGGTCTTAGGTTCGACCTTCAGGCCGGCAACAGGTGGGGTTCTCTTTTTGATGCTGGCCGATTGGTTATTTTGATATTGCCATGGACACAAGATATGCTGTCTTGAGTTCGGTCTCAACTCTGAACATTATCAGTATCATTATCATCATGTGCTACCTTCTCTGTCCTCAGCCATCCTGCAAGTCCGTCCAGTGTTTTCTTTCTGGGTCTACCTGGTGTTCTGTTTCCCTCCAGCTTTCCTGTTGTGACCAAGTGCTCTGATTCCCCTTTCCTCGTGAAATGTCCTATAAATATTGCTTGTCTTTTCTTAATCTTCTTTATTAATGGTCTTCTTATGTCTGCCCCCTTCAAGACTGCCTCATTTGTTTTCTTTGCTATCCATGGAACTCTCAACTTTCTTCTAACAAACCACAATTCGGTTGCCTCAACTTTGTTCCGACTTTGCGTGTTGACTGTCCACGCCTCACAACCGTACAACAGTATCGGTTCTATATAACATTCAAGAAATCTCTTCCTGATGTTAATTGATAGGCATTTGTTGGTAAGAACGCTGACTCTTAACACGGAGAGGAAAAAGGCCTTTTTGATATCCATCTTAAAAAGAAAAGCACAATGGAAAATCAAAGCAACGAGCGCAAGTTTCAGACTATCACACTTGTAGTGAAGGGGACTGACGAGTGCAGCCCACACAACATCTGTGCCACGTTAATCCGCGCGCGCACTGCATGCACGTCCTGTTCGTGCACAAGCGCGCGTGCGTATGTGTATATATACACTGTAGACTACACAAACATACAACGCGCGCGCTCGAGTTCCATATATTATTGTGTGTGTGTTGTTGTGTGTGTGTGTGTGTGTGTGTGTGTGTGTGTGGAACTCGAGCGCGCGCGTTGTATGTTTGTGTAGTCTACAGTGTAGGCCCTTAGTCTATTCTCGTGCTGTGTGATCGATCAGCTCCAAACGTGGGACACAGGAAGCACACAGACCCACGCACAGACAGAAAGACAGACCGAAAGACAAGTTTGGGATGCTCGATCGCGCGCAGAGACCATGCGAATGCTGAGGCTAACGTGGAGATCTGCCTGCAGGTAGCCAGCCTATCACGTTGCTGCAGTTGTGTTTGGGTGTCGGGTTGGACACAACGTGGTGGCTCCACTTTGTATCTTTAGCCTTTGTTTCGCCTGTGATCAGATGGGTTGTTTTTTTTTTATTCTTCTTATGGCTTTGTGTTAGTTCCAAATGTGACAGTAAGTGTACGCAACTAAATGAAACAAAATCAGAGAAGTTGTTCTTTCTGAGAGTATGCCCATAGTGTCACAGAAAAATCAAGTTTGACAAAAATGTGAGTTTTTAGTATCAATACTTTGCTAATGATGAAATTAAAATCACAGACCTCAAGCTTTAAAGTTTAAAAGTATCTGGCAAAGATAACCGGTTACAGCCTAAGGCTAATACGACTATTTAACTGTTTTAATCATAAACACTACTTTATCATTGATATCATTTAAAAAATCTTAGGTTTCATCACAATGGAAAAAATAGATACAGGCCTATAATTACTGTGACTGTGGTTGTTGAGTTTGAAATAGAGTACTCTGTGGAGTCAGAGAAAGGAGCTGGTTTTTTACATAGAAAAAAAAGAGCTGAGGCACAGAGAGGGAAAGAGACAGGGTTACAATACAGCAAGCAGAATTACTGTGTTTTTTCACTTCACCATTTTGACAGCAACAGCTGTGGTGTCACACCCACGATCGAAGCTGGTCTCCAGTTGGCACAACATCAACAACTGACACAATGGAAAGCGTGGCATTATGCAGGTGAGTGCTGCTGGCATACAGCATTGATGTCATGTTATACTTTGCTCCTTCTTCATTCACCCTTCGACTCTTACTAATTAAATTTACTCAATGCCTGATAACGCCAGTGAAACGTAGGACCGGCAGCAACGGAGGCCGTGCCACTCCTGTCTGTTCTGTTACTGCCGTTATACTGTGTCCTGGATGTGTTTCAGAGCCTTGAGTGCAATGACTCTGGAAGACCGTCTCACACAGTGATGTTGGTTTTCTGCTGTTGCTGTTTTCGTAACAGGGCGTCCCCTTCCCCACCGGTCTTTTAGAACTGGGACTGGGTTGTAAGCCCTGTGGCCAGTCCCCAGCCTGGAGGACCAAGGATTGCGTTTTATCAAATCCCCCCCCCCCCCCCCTTACCTATGGCCTACCTTGCCATCTGTCCGGATTTGGTAGCCCTTCCAGTAGCCAAAGCCCTTGCCGGCACAGCTCGAGGGACACTGTGGCACGCACCTTGCCCCCCCCCCCCATCCAACCCCTCCCCCCTCCCCAACGACTGTTTGACAGGTGGTCTAAAATAGGCTTCAAGTTTTGACTTTTGTATTACTGCCGTTTGCATATGTTATATAGCTAACACACACACACACACACACACACACACACACACACACACACACACACACCACTTGCTTGTTGTGTATTCTCACTTGTATTATGATATCATTCAACTTTACGGTATACACACACACACACACACACACACACACACACACACACACACACACACACACACACACACAAACACACGCGCTTGCTTGCTTGCGCTTGCGCACAAATATGACGTGCATGCAGTGTGAGCGGGGATTAGTGCGTGTGCGCGTGTGTGTGTGCGTGTGTGTGTGAGTGTACATAAGGGTGACCATTAAAGCATACATCAAAAACCTACATCAGTACATGTATACGCAAGGTGACCATAGATGCATGAAATGGTGATATCATGATACACTTTACAACTGCTCACCCTTGAATCCTTCAGTTTTGTATTATTGCTGTGCTTGTTTGATGGTAAAACAAAGATGACCTTGGGTTTACGTGGAAGAAGTTAGAGGATCAAAAGTTCACATCAAAAAACGGACACCACGCACTTATTTGTTATTATCGGTGTCTGTCCTTGTTCAATGGTGCATCATTCAGAACAGAACATAAAACGGTTTAGGATGTGTGGGGTTCAATTATCTTACTAAATTTGCGTCTGATGGTTAAGGATCTAATGGCAACAAAACGATTGTTTCACTGTATATATGCTGAACGTACTTTAATTTCTTCGTATGTATGTGTATTTCTCTCTCTCTCTCTCTCTCTCTCTCTCTCTTTCTCTGTCTTCTTCTGTGTGTCTTGTTGTGTGTGTGTGTGTGTGTGTGTGTGTGTGTGTGTGTGTGTGTGTGTGTGTGTGTGCGTTACGTGTGGAGGGATGGGGGGGGGGAGGATTGCCTTTTCGTTCCAGTCTGGAATTGTTTACATTTTTCGTTCTGAAACCAACTTTAAATAATTGTTTTGTGTCCCAAACTCGGGAGTTTTGTTCAATTCTTCGGCTTAACGTGAATTATCGTGCACACATGCACACGCAAAAACACATGTGCTTACACACACACACACACACACACACACACACACACACACACACACACACACACACACACACACACCACACACACACACACACACACACACACAGACGTACCTGATTTGAACTGTTCCATGAAATAAAAGATTTTAAGGTGGAAAAAATGAGATAACCTTTCATGCTTGCGTACTCATTACTTGAAAAAGTGCTCGTCGGCATGCACACAGTTTTTGCGTCTGACATTTGAAGCAAAAATCAAGCATGTTAATTGTAAAATTGCGTTAAAAAGCAAAGCCCTGAGTTTAGGACACGAAAACCAACCCATAACCTTTTTCATTGATGTATCTGTAATTGTCCTTCTCGCAGGTTCTTGAACTGATTAGATTTTTTTAAAGGATCATCGCACACAGGAAGGTTACCTTTGTGCGAACTTTTTTTTCGTCCCATTTTCTACGCCACCGTAATGGCCACAGAAGCTGGCACATTTTTTTTTTTTTACAATGCGATGATGATGTCGACGAGGATGATAATCGTGATGCTGTGGAGTTCCGTCTAGGATTGAGACTGCGTGACAGGGCTGTACTCTCCGCTTACTATCAGAATATATCCTGGTGTCAACCAGGCTCGAGAGTTACAGACACCTGAGGTGCTGGTCGGAAGATTTGAGCAATATCCTCAATGACGCATCCGTAAAGTGGATGAGACTCGACTGGGTGGTCCCAGTCTTCCCATTGAGCCCATAGCATGCCCAGCTCTGGGTAGGATCAGTTAGAGCCGATAAATCCCACAATGATATATTTTTGAATGGACTGATGGGGATTCGAACCCATAACCTTCCATTCGGTAGCCCGCTGATTTAACCACTATACCACGGCGATTGGTGGACTGATTAGACTTTGTCAGACTTACTGATCGCCTACGCCTGGTCTCTGTCGAGTCTACACTAGCTATGAGCCTAAAACGTTGATCGCGCATGTACCATCTCTAGAAAGAAAAAAACTCAGAACTCCAGATGGTGAAGCCATTGTAATAATTTCCATTCTTATATAAAACTGATCGTGACCATACAGGTGGCATGGAATTTCAATTATTGTGATCTTGAAAAAAATTTCACATGTACTGGATCTTGACGTGCAGCGAGGATATTACATGTAATGGCAAACTGCCGTAACGGTAAGAACAGACAGGAAATGTTGTCACAAGTTCCTGCAGAAGCAATATTATTCACATGCTTTCCTTGAAAAGTAATTTTGGGCAAAGTCTTTTTTTTTTTTTTTTTTTTTTTTTTTGTCCGTATGATCTTGACCTTGGTTCCTTACCTCCCAAACTTATCCTTTCGCGACTCAAAACATTCCATTTTGACCAAAACCGAAGTTTGGTAAAGATCCACTAATTTAGACCTTAGAAAATCTTGTTCAATTTTTTTTTTGTCACAGAGACACAGACACATCGAGTCATGTATCCCTCCATTCCCATATAAAATAGTCTCGTTATAAAAGAGGAATGATAGTTAAATAGAGAAAGAGAGAAAGAAAAATAACTGTAGACCACAAGTAAACACACAGACAGCGCCTTTGGGAAACTTGGAAGCTTTTTGATCAGGTAGTGGATAATATCGTGTGCAATCTTCTTAGTATTTTCAAATTGCGCGTACGAAATATTACGTCATGTAAAAGAAGTTTTAAGTGTCTAGATATTGTGTGGTTTTGATGTTATATGTAAAACAACATTGTAATTCACAAGGAAAAATTTAACAGAAGTTAAAACCAACTAAAAAAACAAAGAAACAAACAGAAGAAAACTTATGTTTTCTTAAGATTTTTCGATTTTCGTAAGGTAGAAGGAATATTTGGTGAGGTAAAAGAAACAGACAACGGCCGAACCACGTTGAAAACAAACCGTTTCTCGTTCAATCACTGAAGTTAAGTAATGTCGGACCCGGTTAGTTCTTGGATTGGTGACCGCCTGGGAACACCGGGTGCTGTTGGCACCTTTTGACGGGCTTTGTGGTCCAGTGGATAAGACGTCAGCATACAGCAGAACGCACAAGACTGCTGCTCAGTACACAGCAATCTTTGTATCGAGATCGTCATGACTTTGCCATAGCCTCTTGGATGCCTTCCAAAAACAGAACTAGCCTTGGCGATAAGCAGTGCCAACCTCTGCATCAAGCGATCCATTGCTATCCACCTGTACTGTCCAAGTACAAAAATTTGTCTTCAGTTGTGATTTCCTAGTTGTTGATGACAATCGGAGGCGGTGAAAGACTAGAGAGCGGATGTGGTGTTGGCGGAAAGGCAGCCTTTATCTTACTTAGGCCAGTTGTAAGGTCAAAGCGTTTACAGTATAGACATCTTACATAAGGTGTCTGTAGTTTACAGGCACCAGCAAATTTCAGTCACTGGTGAGCAGGATGTTCTTGTGCAATTGTGCGACCAGTGCGCAGTCATTTGCTAAGGGAAATTCCCGCAGGACGGCTTTGAGCACTCTGGTCTTGGTTTGAAGTTTCCGGAGATCTAAGTTTTCCATCTGAGCGGAAATGGAGGACCACATCCTATCAAAGTCTGAACGCATCAATGAACATTGCCGCGAAGAAGATGAGTGTGGGTGCTAGAACGCATCCCTGTTTCAGTCCGTTCTGCTCTGGAATCGGTTTGGATTCACACTGGCCAACATGCCAGCAGTGAGACAGGCTTCTGAGGCGGGTCTCAGTAGCTCAGTTGGTTGAGCGTAGGATTCATATGCTAATGATCATGGGTTGGAACTACAATATACGCTACATTAGAACTGGCCTTCTTACTGTCCATTTTATTATAATCGTTGTTCTGATGACGCTGGTAAAAGATTAGATTAGGTGGTGAAGTCCTCCTTTCCTCACTTCCCTAGGATGGTTATCTCCGATGGCCATATCGGCTAGTGTTGTGTGCTGACGTAAAACTGGACCAAATCGATCAACCGAAATCAAACCATTGAGGGCAACCAAACTTTCGTAGTATCTCCTCCCGCCTATACACATACCTGTTGTTAGTCTCTGATTTTTCATTACCCACATTTTTTTAGAGGAAGGACAATGTTAAATTGATTGAAGAAATTTCATTTGAAACCGATTCCTATGTTTGTTTGTTTTCTTCTTTTTGGGTAGAAAAAGAAAATGCTTTGCATTACAAGTTTGTAGCCTTTTCACTTTATTTCTGACAGTGAGCTCTTTCTCCCCGCGACAGCCATGGTGATAAAAGCCAACAGATAAAGGAAAAAAAGAAGAGAAGTTGGCAAGTTTTTCGTGGATTCGCAGACTTTTGGCTTTATTCACAGAGCTGACTTTGGTGTACCACGTGTAGGTCACCCCTACGATTATTAACACAAACCGGACATGCATAAAGTCGATGAAAGATATGACCACAAGAACGCCCAGATGAAAACTGTTGTTTGCGTGCGTACTGCAGTGAAACTGACCAGTTGTATGTGTTTGAGTAAATACGTTGAGAGAGAGAGAGAGAGAGAGAGAGAGAGATGTGTGTGTGTTCGCGCGCGTGCGCGCGTGTGTGTGTGCGTGTATTTCAAAATTCCCACACAAGAACAGTTGATCGAAGGCAGAGAATCATTAAACATTGATGACAACTGGGAGATAGTGAGATAAAGTTGCTGACTTCTCTCTCTCTCTCTTCTCTGTCTGTGTCTGTCTGTCTCTCTGTCTCTGCCTGTTTATCTGTCTGTCTCTGTCTCTGTCTCTGTCTGTCTGTCTGTCTGTCTGTCTGTCTTGTCTGTCTGTCTCCGTCCGTCCGTCCCTCCCTCCCTCTCTTTCTGGTTTACTCGGTGCGCTTGTATTACTGTGATGTGGTGTCCATGTTGTATAGAATATCGACTCTCTTCAGCTTGTATCTATTGTTTTATGCGATCTTTCCATCCCCTTCCCCTCCGACTTCCTTTGTGAATGGGTTGGTGTTTTTTTTAACCTGACACACTAAACATTCGTATTCGTATTGTGTCTGTCTCTTTTGGTGGTGTCTCTCTCTGTCCGTTTGTCTGTGTTTCTATCTGTCAGTCTGTCTGGCTGTCTGTCTGGCTCTAGCTTTCTCTCTTCTCCCTCTCTCTCCCCTCCCTCCTTCTCTATCTTGCTCTAATTTTGCATAAGATAGACTCATTGGGACGAATGTAAGAGAACACGTGCATTGCTTATTTGATACCCTCGTGAACAAAATATGTTTTTTCTTCCCTCCTCCCTTCCTTCTTTCTCTCTCACTTTCTATCTCTTCTCTCATTATGCGTATAATAGACTCTTTGTGGGATGAATGTAAGAAAGTGATGCACTGCATATTTCATACCCTCATACATACGTAAAACTTTTGTTTTCTCTTTGATTCGCTCTCTGTCTGTCTCGCTTTCTCTCTCTCTGTCTCTCTTCTCTCTCTTCTCTCTCTGTCTGTCTCTATGTCTGCCTACCTGTCTGTCTCTCTCTGTCTCTTTCTCTTCTCTGTCTGTCTGTCTCTGTCTGTCTGTCTGTCTGTCCTGTCTCTGTCTTTGTCTCTCTCTCTCTGTCTCTCTCTCTCTCTCTCCCGTTATACGTAAGGCAGACTGTCACTGGGATGGATGTAAGAAAGCACGCGCAATACTCATTTCACATGAGGTAAATAAAACACTTTTGTTTTTTCCTTTTGCTCTCTCTCTCTCTCTCTCTCTTTTCTCTGTCTGCCTGCCTGTCTGTCTATCTGTCTGGCTGGCTCTCTTTCTCTCTCTCTGTGAGAAATTCAATAACGAAGCTTACATTTAAAAGAGCAAACCAAAACCCGCCTACAGTCAAAGGAAATGAAGCATAATTACAGTATTCTGAGGAAATGAGATGTTTAAAATAAAGGGAGGTTGACACACAATGGATCAATTGTCGTACAATTAGTAGCAAACCATTAATTTGGCTACCAACCAACCAGCTCTTTATGTCGGTCTGCTTGCCTGTCTGTCTGCCTGTCTGTCTGCCTGGTTGCCTGTCTGTCCTTCCCTCGCTCTTTCTGTCTCTGTCTCCGTGTCTGTCTGTCCGTCTGTCTGTCTGTCTGTGTGTGTGTCTGTCTGTCTGTCTGTCTCTCTCTCTCTTTCTCTCCTCTCCTGTCTGTTATTTTCCATCTCTTTGTCTCTTTCTTTGCATATGTATATGTATGTACATATATATGTATATATCAAAATATATGTGTATATATATACATACATATATATGTACAACGTCACTCAACGCCAGGCTTACAGTCTACCTGCTGAATGTCAGCTTCATCTCCTCCCGACACCCTCCCGGTACAAGAGGGCAGAAAAAAGTAAAGTGAGTTAAGTAAAGAAAGAATAAACAACCGTTAATCATTGCGTGTATATGTTCAACTGTTTCAGCGACCTATCGTTTGATTAAGGGATTATGATGAATGAATGAATAATGCAGATTACGATTGTATTTCAGACGAGCCCATAAACTGAGGTCCTGTGTGCAGCAAGTACTCAGCCCACATTGAAGATCAAATGACCAGAGAGTAGTTGTCTGGGGCAAAATTCCGTGTCAAACTCCACTTTTACAGATAAACAGAAATACACTTATACAGAATTTGTTTTGGAAAGATTGTACTGCACTGCGGCGACACCCTCTCCCCGGGAATAAGTTTTATATGATAAATCCATTGTGACAAAATCAGTAATGGATAAATAAAAAGAACTGGATAATGCCAATTCTGACTCGGTTGTAATTTTGTTTAGAGGGCGTTACATGTCGATTCCCAATCGGACGATCTTGGTTTCAATCCGCCAGGTGGGTGAACGATGGAGACTTTTCCGATCTCCCACACCTGCAGATCTGCAAGTGCCTAAACCCCTTGGCGTGTATACACATGCAAAATATGAACTGTGTGCGTTAAAGATCCCGTAAGCTATGTCTGTGGCTGGTTTAAGGAAGCATGCACGCCCACGACAGATGCAGACTGTGCAACTGCACGGTGGAATGTGGTCAGCTCGTCTATCACCTTTGAGTTCTCCGAGCTCTTTTAAAAAGTGATTAAGGTAATGCGGGATGAGTTAAATGATTTTGGAGAATAGCGCTATACAAGAACGATTTATAATAAACTGACATATTTCCACATATATATGCTACACCACAAATAGCATGCAATTGGAGACGCAAAATTATCACAGCAGATGTCAAAGACTTGTACTCTGGCGAGATGTTGATATTCTGTCTGTTAGGGCTGTTCATGCTGCCATCAATAACGTTGTTCATTCACACACGTATGCACCTGTCATTTAAACTTTCCATGAGGTCACATTCACCTTCACAGCTGTTTATACCAATAGTCCTGTTCAACAGGAGGTCACACGCAGTTCAAATCCACCGCACACTCTGTGAGAGAGAGGGGAGGGAGGGAGGGAGGAAGGGAGTGAGAGAGAGAGAGCGAGATTAATCGATTTTGTTTTTCTAATAGTAAAGACAATTAGATAATAAAACATTGTTTGGTCAGTTTTCTGTCTGCTGTTCCTAAATCGAGAGACAGACACACACACGGAGACAGACAGACTGGTAGGCAGACTGACAGAGAGGTGAGAGAGACAGGGAAAGAGGGAATTTCACTTTGAACAAGATTTCATCGTCCCTTCATGAATGGAGAGTGGATTTCATTACATGATTTCATCATCGTCGTCATGTGCCCTGCCGCATGGAGTTGGCGATCATGGCCCTCCATACGAATCTATCCCTTGTTGCTGCAAGCACATCCCCCACCCTGTCTGTCCTCAGCCACTCCGCAAATCCCATACAATGTTTACTCCCTGGGTCTACATGGCGCTCTCTTTCCCTTCAGCTTTCCTGTTGTGACTCTCACCTGTCTCACCTGTCGGCGTCACCGGGAACAGTGTTGGCCGCTGCACATGATGTCCTCACAAGTTGCCTCCAGCACTCTCGATCTTGGCTAAGTCTGACCACCTCCTGGAGTTTCTTGCCACTGATGTTTGTGATGTTTCTAGCAAGTGATGCAGGTGGCCGTCCTCTGTTTCTCTTTCCTTCCACTTTACCTTGGAGGACAGTGGACATCAAGTCTGTTCTCTCATTACGGATTGCGTGTCCAACATATTTCAGTTTCCTCCGTTGTATGAGTACTAGAAGCTTGCGTGTAGTACCCAACTCATTCAGTATGCTTTCATTTGAGCGCCTATCCGTCCATTTGACCCTCAGCAGTCTTCGGTAAAACCACAGCTCTGCTGCTTCCACTCGTCTTTCATCCTCTTTCTTCATTGTCCATGCCTCGCAGCCGTATAACATCACTGGCCAGACAAGACATTTTAAGAGTTTTATCTTAAGGTCTGCTGTTATGCTGTGGTCTTTCCAAATATTGTTCAATTGAACCATACTGTTCTTGGCCATTCCAATTCTCATCTTTATGTCTTTTGAGCATGTTCCATCGTGTGTCTTGACTGAACCTAAATATCTAAAGTCCTTGACATTTTCTAGAGGGACTTGGTTTAGCATGATCTGGTCCTGTCTAGTGTTATATTTGCCTGCAACATGCATAACCTTTGTCTTCTTTGAATTTAAGTCCAGCCCAGCTGCCTTTCCAACCCGGTCTACCCTGTACAGGATCCTCCTAGAGCCTGTAATGTTGTCTGCCAGTAATCCTGTGTCATCTGCGTAGCGTAAATTTGACAGGTTTTACCACCAATATTTACTCCCATGTCTTCTATGTCTGCTTCTCTCATGATATGTTCAGTGTATATGCTGAAGAGATGTGGAGACAGGATGCAACCTTGCCTTACCCCTTTAGTGATGTTAAAAAATTTGCAGTTTTGATTATTCCATCTGATTGTTGCTTTTTGATCATTATATAATGAAGCTATGAGGGAAACCAGATGTCTTGGAAAACCCATTTTGATCATGAAGTGGAAAAGACTTTGGTGAATCACGCTATCAAATGCTTTGCTGTAGTCAATGAAAACGATGAACATCTCTTGGTCTGTGTTTCTAATCTTTTCTATCAATATCTGGAGTACAAACAGCATATCTATTGTTCCCCTGTTTTTCCTATAGCCTGCCTGACAGTCGGATAGCTCTTCCTCTACTTTTGGCTTTAACCTGTTTAAAATTATTATCAGCAGTATTTTACTGGCATGACTGATCAGTGCAATTGTTCTATAATTGTTGCAGTCTTTGACATTTCCACTCTTATGTAACATGACAAATTCTTGGAGCTTCCAGTCTGTAGGCCACTGACAAGTCTTCCATATCTTGCAGCATAAGTGATGCATTACTTTGAGTCCACCATCACCTGAGTGTTTCAACAACTCTCCAGGAATATTGTCAAGACCAGGAGACTTTCTGCATTTTAGATCTTTAATGGCAGATTCAACTTCGCTGAGCAGAGGTTCAGGTTCCGTATCTCCAGGGATCAATTCCAAATTTGGCTCTAAATTATTTTCATGGCTGTCAGGCTTGCCAAAAAGTGATGTGCCATATTCGTTCCACCTATCCAAGACATCATCTGGTTCAGTCAGAGTGTGACCATCCTTGTTGTTGATGCATTGGTTTGTTGCTTTGAAATTTGTTTTTTTCACTTTTTTTATTTGTTTGAAGAGCTCCCTCGACTTCCTGTTTTCGTTGTGTTCATTGATTTTACTGCATTCTTGTGCCAGCCAATTTGCTTTGTCTCTTCTGACTTTACTTTTTATTTCCCTTTTCAGTGCTGAGTATTTTTCCCGCTCTCCCTGCTTTCGAGCTTGACTTTTCTTTTCTGCCAGATCTATCACTTCCTGACTTATGTAGGGCTTAGCTTTTTTCCTTTTTTCTTCTTTTCCTAGTTTTTCTTCAGAGATTTTGGTCAGTGTGTTTTTTATGTCTGTCCAGATTTCATCAGGATATGAGTCATTTTCATCCCAAACTTCAAGTAACTTTAAGAAACGATTACTTGTTTCTATACTGAATTCTAACGCCAGCTCAGGGTTTTCTAATTTTGATATGTCGAACTTTGGCGTAGTTTTGGTTTTAGGCTTCTTCAATATTTTCATTCTTAATTTGGTTGTCACAAGAATGTGATCCGTGTCGCAGTCTGTTCCAGGCTTTGTTTTTGCATTGAGGACAGTTGATTTCCAGGATCTGTCAATGATAATATAATCAATCTGATTACGACACCTGTCTCCTGGAGAGATCCATGTGTATCTTCTGCGCAGTGGTTGTTGGAAAAAAGTATTTGTGATGTTCATCTCATTTGCCTGACAAAACAGAGCCAGCATGTCACCTCTCTCATTTCGTTCTCCTAAACCATATGGTCCTATTCCACATTCTGTGTCAGCCCCCTCTCCAACTTTAGCGTTGAAGTCACCCATCACAATGCATATTTCCTTTTTGGGAATTTTGTCTCTGATAGTTTGGAGGTCATTGTAAAAATTTTCTATTTCTTCTTCTGAGCTAGTGGATGTTGGAGCATAAGCTTGAACTATGTTCAAAACAGCATATTTGGTATTTATTTTGACAGTGAGAAATCTGTCATTAATTGGATTATAGCTTTTCAGAGCTCCAGCATGCTTTTTGTCCAGCACAATTGCTACTCCTCTTGAGCCACCTTTTTCATTTCCACTATATACAACTGTATGCTCTCCTACAGTAAAAAGTCCCTGCCCACTCCATCTAACCTCACAGAGCCCTGTTATGTTCATCTTGCTCCTTTCTAATTCTTTGACTAGTAGGTAGAGCTTTCCTAATTCTAACATAGTCTGTACATTCCATGTCCCTATATTCAAATCCTTTTTTTGCATTTTTTTCTTTTTGTGATTTTGCATTTTTGAGGAGTTTCTACATGTCCGCTTCCAATAACCTCCGTCGGGTAATCCATTACCGTCATCACAGCTACCTTTCACAGACACGGACTCTCCCTCCCCAGTAGCCATTGAGTTCAGGTCCCCCTGGGGGACTCAGAGGACACAGAACTATAACGTTTTCCATTTTGTAAGTTCATCATATGCAATGATTAGCAAAAGTACAAGCAAGTAGTTGTTGTGACTAGGTGCTCTAATTTCTCTTGCCTCATAAAATGTCCTATATGTGTTGCTTGTCTTTTCCTAATGTTCATTATTGATGTTATTCTTGTGTCTGCCTCCTTCAAGACATTCGTTTTAAATGCTTGATTTCAAACGTGATACAGTGATGATATATTTTCGAATGTACAAGATCAACCTCTCCCCTCCCCGTGAGGATGCGGAAGCTCTTTCAGTATGGTCAGTATCCTCGTCTGGAAATTCGGTGCTAGAAATTTCTTCTTTTCTGTCACTGTTTGTTGCAGCATTGCAACTGTGCTCTCTGTCATCTCATCCTATCAGTTTCTGCCTTGCTGGTCCATTCACCTGTATGTGTTGTTTAAAGGCTTATGTTTTTCTGTTGGGATTGATGATTGGTTACATACATTAAGTGCATTTTTGGCTCAAAGAAAATGTGATGTACGAAAGCAAGTTTTCGGGTAATTTAGTCTATTCTCTCTCTCTTTTTCTCTCTGTACACACACACACACACACACACACACACACACACACACACACACACACACACACACACACACACACACACACACACACACAATCACTATATATATATATACATATGAGTGTGTGTGTGTGTGTGTGTGTGTGTGTGTGTGTGTGTGTGTGTGTGTGTGTGTGTGTGTGTGTGTAAAACAGCGTATTTACTATGTTTATGTATTTTTATTAAGGTGTGTTTTTCCCGTTGGGATGCTGGGGTTCCTTCAGTACAGATAGTATCCCCATCTTCTGGAAATTCGGTACCAGAAATGTTCTCTTGTCTGTCAGTCTCTTTGTTTCTGTCTTGCTCCTTAGCTTTCTGTCATCTCTTCCTATCATTTTTCTGCCTTACTGGTTAATTCACTTGTATGTGTTCCATGAAGGTTTACATACTTTCCCCTGGGATTGATAAGTGGGTACATGTATTAAGAGCATATTTGGTTTGAAGAAATCTGATATGCAGAAGTAATATTAGGTAATTTATGCCCGTTTTATACATGTTTTAGTGTCCCTAATTATGTTTACATTTGTATGCAGGTTTGGTTTTTTTAAAACCCTGTAGTAATAAATTGGACGAAGTGGTCAGCGTCAGGGGCATATCCTTAGAATATGTGGGCGAATGCATTGATCTGTGTACATGATTTTTTCTCAGTATTTTTCTCCAATGAGTGTACGTTTTGAGATAGTTATAGCCCTAATATGGCTTTACACAGTCGATTCGGCTTTTAACAAAAAATAAATCGGTTGGGCTTTAAACAAAAATAACGGTAGGTTTGTTTATTAAAACTCGTGTTGATAAGTTTGGCGGAATTGCCAACACTAGGGGAAAATCTTTAGATTATGTGCCCAAATGCATTGCTATATGTACTTAATTTACTTTTCCAGGTGATTTACTTTTTCCGGGATCAGCGAGATGTTCTGTACGGTTTGAAATGGTTATAGCCCTGACAAGGCTGTGCACAACCTGCTGAGCTTTTAACATTAATGCACCCCCCGTGGGGATGCCGGGGGCTCTTTCAATACAAATAGTATCCCCACCTTCTGGAAATTCTGTGCTTGAAATTTCCTCTTTTCTGTCACTCTCTTTGTTTCATGCCTTGTTCCTGTGCTTTCTGCCATTTCTACCTATCATTTTCTGCCTTAATGGTCCATTCACCTGTATGTGTTCGATAAAGTCTTGCGTATTGTGTCTTAGGATTGATAATTGGGTACATGTATTAAGTGCATATTTGGCTCTAGGGAGGTAAGATATGCGGATACAATTTTAGGTAATTTATTTTGCCAGTTTTTATATATGTTTTGGTGTCCTTAGGTATGCTTGTATTTGTATTCAGTGTGTTTTTTAAATCCCCTGTGCTATAAATTGGACAACCAAGTTCTGAAAGTGATCACAGACGTGGTTAGCGAAAAAACCATGACCCCAAACGCACCAATTGCTATGACAACGTTCTACAAAGCAGGAGGGAAACAGGTCTGGCCCGAAATTGCTATGACAACCAGCACATTGCCAAAGGGTCTTCTGGATGGAGCAGTCGACTGGGAGTGTACAGCAGACCTCCCAGAGTGGAGAAATTACCCAGATGTCATCAGCAAGACAGGCATGAGACCAGACATCGCTCTCCACTCTGACTTCTCGAAACAAGTGATTCTGATAGAACTCACTGTGCCATACGAAAGCAGAATGGAAGAAGCACATATCTACAAGACCGAAAAATACGCCGGTCTTGCCAGCACCCTGAAGAAAGCAGGTCTGCGGGTCAAAATCTTTGCCATAGAGGTCGGGGCAAGAGGGTTTGTGGGCACCTCCGCTTATGATCTCATGAAACAACTCGCCATTTCTGGGAAGAAGAGGACTAGAGCCCTTAAAGCGATGGCAGAGGCAGCAGAAAGGAGCTCAAGCTGGATCTGGGCAAGGAGGAACCAAAAGTGAACTTTATAAGGATTAAATTCCCTACAGATGATGTGTGCCCCGTTAGCACATTGGTAAAACCGCGTACCGCAGTTCTGTAGTGCAGAATCGCCCAGGTTCGCTCCCCGGCGTGGGAGGAAAAAAAAAATAGACAACAGCAGAAGGGCATCCAGGAGTCATGACCTGGATGTGGCCCGGCCCCCCGAGAGTGTAAGGAGTTCAGGGCCGAAACACTTGTCTAAAGGGGGTTACTTCTCTGAAGACCTTCTGTTGTCTAGCTCTCCCTAGAGTTTCTTTCTACCTGGACGGAGTGGTCAACGCCAGGGCATGTCCTTAGATTATGTGCGCGAATGCATTGATATGTGTACTTAATTTCCTTTTTTTTTCTGTTGAAGTTTTGTATGTTTTGAAGCGGTTATAGCCCTGATACGGCTCTACGCAATCGATGGGCTTTAAACAACAATAACAGTAACAAACATTAATATAAATGATAATGACGAAATAACCAACTCGGTTTGTCTCAGAAAGAGAGAGAGAGAGGGGGGGGGGGGCAGACAAACGAACGGGCTAACTGACGAAAGGTGCGGTAGTAAATTGGGTCCTGTGTTCAGTTCGTTCGGTTGGTGGCTAAAGGGTGGAGACATAAAAACACAGCATGCGAGCTTACCGAAAACGGAAGGACGCAAACTGTGCAGCAACATACCGCCTACACAGTGTGTGGGCCAAACAACGTCCATACACACAACAGAGAAAAATCGGAACGAAAAGAGAGAGAGAGAGAGAGAGAGAGAGAGAGAGAGAGAGAGGAGAGAGGGAGGCAGACAGAGAGGGAGGCAGACAGAGAGGCAGAGAGAGAAACGGAGACGTACAGACAGACAGACAGACAGACAGGCAGACAAACGAAGAGAGAAACATTATAGTCGCTACCACAACTAGTCACTCATGTCAGATTGAGATCAAACAATACAAAAGAGGTCCAGACATCCCCGGAGACCTGAGGACCACTCCACAAACCCCGTGCCTTTTATCCCCACACAAGAAGGAACAATGCATTGCATCGCCCCCGCTGAACAAATCAATGTGCAGGGACAAACGACACTGATTAACCTTACTGGCCAACACATCACAGTTCCCACAAGGCCACATACTGCTATGCAAACAACGCCGAAACTAAAGAGGTATGGTCAAAGATACCTGTTGTTCCATGATACCCAATACTGAGCTTGTAGGAGAATGAGGTGACAGAGACTTCACTTTTTCCTTCGAACTCTCGTTTCTACTGAGCTTATTTGACAGTATACGTCTATTCATAATTTACTTGTTAATTTTGGGGTTTTGTTTTGTTTTGTTTTGTTTTTGTTAACAATTTGAGTTTTATTTTTATTTGTCTTGTCTTTATCATTGTTTCACTCTTATTTTGTTTTGTTTCGTTTATTTTGTTTTGGTTTGGTTGGTTAATCATTTTTTTAACGGCAATGGAGGATGAGTTGGGGCAGCTCGAGTGAAAAAGAAACGAAAAATCGTGTTGGTAGGCATCGTCCTATGTTTCCTGTCGTTTGGGAGCTGGTATCTGTGATGCAGTTGTGTAGGGCGTAGGTGAAGTCGGTCATTCTCGAGGGGAGGAGGGGATGGATGCGTTTTCATCCGTTTCCACTAAGTTTACATGTAGCATAAAATGTTCCAGTGACAGACTGATACAAATAAAGATATAAAACCTATACGCTGGGTAGAAAACTTTTTAAGACCTTGTCAGCGCGTACGGCTTGCGTGCAGACTTGAGGCTTGAGCCATGATCAGTTTGGATCTTCTCTATCACATGGCATCAGTGGTGTCAGTGCATATGGAATGTATTCCGAGCGCGGAGACACACACTGAAACTGATAGTGGTGGTGGAATTTTTTTCATGTTTTTCTTCTTTTCCCCTCTCCGTCTGTCTCTGTCTGTCTGTCTGTCTCTGTCTCTCTTTGTCTCTTGTCTCTCTTTGTCTCTGTCTCTCTCTCTCTCTCTCTATTTCTCTCTCTCTCTCTCACACACAAACACACACACACACACACACACACAAATAAACACACACACACGCGCGGATTCTCCCCCTCCCCTCTCTCTCACACACATATAACTAATTTTCTACCTACGCCTGTCCCAAGCTTCGTCTGTCTGTACTCTTTGATTTCCTTGTGTAGAATATGACTGATTTGCCAAAGGATTTCTTTTTTTTTATATAGTATTTTTAGCTCTAGGCATGTATGTAAATTAGCAGTGGCAAGTTTGAAAAAATGGCTTTTACCTAATAACGTATAAATTGTTTGGGAAAAAAATGAAGTAGCGTCGTTAATGTCATCTAGGCCAGCGTTATGAAGATGGTACTTGTCTGTCCTTTCTCGCTGTTTTGCCTTTCCCAATCGTGAACAGGATCAAGTGTCCAAGGCTGCCCGCACAGTATTTGGTCCCACTCACCCACCACCCTCCCAGCCAGTCGGGATCCAACTATTGCATTCGTATTAGAAAGTGAGAGCTCTGCCTCTATGCCAGCCATGTTATACTAGGATTTAAAAAAAGAATAAAATATGGTGGGGGAAATATGTGAGGACAGGAGATCCCAGACACCCCACAGAGACTGAAGGATCAGTCCACAAGCCCCATCCGTTTTATCCCCACACCTAGCCAGAGCAAAGGAGAAACAAAACAGTGCATCGCCACCTGACCAGTCCAACGTGCAGCAACAAAGGACATTGAGGACCGTTTTTGTTTTTGTTTGTTTGTTTGGGGCGAATTTTTCTGCATTTTTATTTTAGTCTCTCATTATGTTTCTTTTCTTCTTTGTTTCTTTCTTTGTTGTTGTTGTTGTTTTTCTTTTTCTTAATTAAAAATTTTTTTTAGCGTTCTAATTTTTGTTGAATGTGTGTATGCACGTTATTTTGCCTACACTGGTCAGGCGGTATTGTTGTTCAGTATTCGCTGGACGTGCATGTTCGGTATTTTTGTGTTTCCGAAAGCCAGCCACAGACACGACGTACAGGTTCTTTAATGTGCATACTTGATATTCAGTGTCCATATACACACGAAAGGGGCGTACACGCTGTATGAATACTGCAGTATTTTCGTTCCTCTTTTTCTGTATTCGAATACAACATCGTATATGTTAGTAAGTCAGTGTATAGTTGTCTGTGTAGTGGTATTTTCATCGCGGCTCCTATGCCTTCTTAATGATGACTGGGCATATGTTCCATCGATCGAACGAATAAATGTGTACGTTAAATGCGAGTGAATCATCAGAAGCAGCCAAGATGAATATTATTGCAAAAACTGTAAGTAGGCTACATTGACCTAGATATAATCATGGGATGGCACATAATATTGACGCCTAAAAATACAGGTTAAACTGTCATTCGGAGTACAAAGACTAGCATAAGTAACCATCTCCTATATAAAATTGAGCTTGCTGTAAGCTCATCGGGAAGGCTGGGACCACACAGTGGATTCTTCATCAGCGGATGCGTCGTTGAGAGTGTTACTGAAATTTCCTGACCAACACTGCAAATGTCTGTATCTCTCGGTCCTGGTTGACACCGGGATTTGTTACGAAAAGGGGCGAAGAGAATCATCATGATCACTGTTAACCCCGTCTTCATACATCATCTTAACATTATTAGCTTGTCTCAGAATCTGTGGTCACTAAAATGGAGTGGAATATCAAACAGCAAAAACAAAATGATCATAATAGAATAAAAGAAAAAAAGAAAAAAAGAAAAATGTTAGAATGTTGGCAAGTGCTGTCCCATAATCCACAAGTTGTTGGCAAGGTGGTACAGACCTTAACGTTTCTCAGGGCTAACATTATGAGAGTGGTTCCATCCCCTGTTGCTCGTTCCCTTGCCTCCTTTGAGTTATGCTGGAGTTATTGGAGTTATTTCAAGAGGCATTCACCGCGATCGGACAGCTTCATATGTGCTCACCCAAATCCGCCAGCAATTATCTGACAGACACCTTGAGCCTGCACAAAAACACTATGCGCTGTCAAGGTCTTAAAACGGGGAAAAGGGGAGAAAGGACATATCAGACACTTAGCTGACACCACCAGGATGATAGAAACATGAAGATGGGTAGCGAACAGGCCAGTTTTCAATGTTGCGGGCCGGGATTAAACTCACGATATTAGACCTTAGTCCATGGTTCTACCAGCTAGCCCGCTAAGCCCTCTCCAACCCCAGGTAGGTTCAAATACATTTCACATCTGGGCTGACTAGACCCCGCGCGCAGAAAGTTTTTGTTTCCCCGAATAGAATCGAATTGTTGCAAATCTTTTAAAAGGTGTGAGCATTACATCCACACCAACAACTGTCATCGCACTAAGACTAAAAAAGAAAAAAAAGGGGTGGGGTGGGGATGGGGTTCCAGACATCCCAGGAGACTGAAGGGCCATTCCACAAATCCCCATCCTTTTTATCCTCTGTGAGTAGGAACGAGGGAGGAACAAAACAGTGCACTGGCAACAGAACATATTAGTGTGCAGCGACACACAATTCTGATTCATCTCACACGCCAGGGCAGCATTGCTGTTGTTATCATATTGTGGATTGCTATAAGAAACATCGCAGATAATGAAACTATCATCATTGTCGTCGTCATCATCATCTTATCACCATAATCGCCATCATACCGACAAAGGCAACGAGAGTGATGATGATGATAATGATGAAGACAACAACAGAAATGATCGACTATTCAGATGATGTACGAGTACAAAATAATGTAGATGATTTTCAGTTTATATTATAGGAAGAAAGATCGCTGTATAGTCAACACATTAATCGTGCAGATCCGGATATATACGATGCAGATTACAATGTACATAGATAACAAGTACAGTTGACAGCCTTCTACACCAATAACACAGATCATAACACAAACATTGCACTCGTACTTATTTAGCTATTTACTTAGTGCATAATGCGCTTTTAGACATATGGGACGGAAACACAGGTTCTCCACGTATGCCTGTTTTTGGCCATCTTTTCAGCAATGCTGCACATTGGCGATACACAGATCGTATGGGAATATATCGTATAACTGGCAGGCGTGATTGGCGAGTGATTAGGACACTGGTCTTCGGTTGGACAGTTTGGATTCGAAACCGGTTGAGTACCGCCACATGAATGTAAAGAGTTGATTTTTTTTTTCGATCCTTGGGGATGTCGGGGGCTCTCTCGGTATAAAATAGTATCCCCACCTTCTGGAAATTCTGTGCTAGAAATTTCATCTTTTCTGTCACTCTCTTTGCTTCTGCCTTGTTCCTTTGCTTTCTGTCATTTCTTCCTATCATTTTCTGCCTTTCTGGTTCATTCACCTGTATGTATTCGACAAAGCCTTATGTACTTTCTCTTGGGATTGATAATTGGATACATAAGTGCATTTTGGCTCTACGGAATTGTGATACGCGGAAGCACTTTTAGGTAATTGAGGCCCGTTTTTATACATGTTGTAGTGTCCTTGATTATGTTTAACTTTGTATTCAGGTTTGTTTTTTTTAAATCCACTGTGTGATAAACTGGACGGAGTGGTCAACGCCAAGGGCATTTCCTTAGATTATGTGCGCGAATGCATTGATATGTGGACTTGGTTTTCTTTTCTTTTTTTACCTATTGAAGTATCGTATGTTTTGAAATGGTTATAGCCCTGATATGGCTGTACGCAGTCTGCTGGGTTTTAAACAAAAATAACAGTAACAATAACAATACATACATACATATATTTACGAATATGTAAACAATTCAAAGGATGGTAGGTAACACATATGTTTTATTGATAGGCAGTAGCGAAAATACTATGCATGTGATTGTTAATGTGATAATAATGCAAAATATGACCATTAATCAAGTGATATTTACACAGGTCTGCCTCTGAAGTATGATGTCTATATGAAACAGAATAGTAGGTAGCAGTGATGATGGAGAGTTTACTGTATCAAGAACGGACATCATTCTTATGCTTTATGAATAATGCAGATGAGATATCAGTGTCGCAGACAATGATGTGTTGACTAAGTAATGAATAAATAGTCTGAATTTCGGACAGTGATGCGTCTACGTGGACGTATATCCCCTTCCACTCCCTCACCCTATCCACCAGCTTACTGCAATTTCAGTTTCAGTTTAGGTTTCTCAAGATGGTGTTTCCGCGCTCGGAATGAATTCCATGTGCACTAACGTCACAGATGCCGTGTAATGGATACAAATCAAAATGATCATGGTATAAGCCGCAAACCTGCATATAAACCGCAAGCCCTGGCATGATCTTGGGGGTTCTACTTAACATAATGTTTTCTGTGTCTATTCTTGCATATTAACAAAATTACTACACTGCATCAATGCAATAGAAGCGCAACCCTTTCGTTCCCTCACCATATCCACCAGTCTTTCACTCTAACCCTATCCACCAGCTCCCTTCAATGAAAACGTAACCCTATCACTCCCTCATCCTTTCCACTAGCTTCATGGTTACGTTTTTGCCGCTGGTGGATAGGTGAGGGAGTGAAAGGGTTAAGTGTGCAAGCCGATGCATGGAGTGAGCTAGTAGAAGGAATATGTTTTTGTTAAGTGTGGTTAAGTCTGGTATAAAGAGTTAGCCAGTGGAATATGTTTTTGTAGCTGGTGGCTGAGCTGAATTGAAGGAGTCGAAAGGTTAAATTTGGAAGCTGGTGGCAAATGGAATTAGTGAAGGGAATACGCTTTGGCAGCTGGTGGATAGGTGTGTGTAGGTGAGCGAGAGCGTGCGTGTAGATGTATTTTCGTGCGTGCACACGTGCGAACCTGCGTTCATCTATGCGTGTGTGTGTGTACGCGCATGTACTTGCAGTGTGCATGTGTGTGCATAAGAGAACTGCGTGAATGCATGTATGTATAAGTACGTCTATGGACATACGTTTCCTGGCACATGTGAGGAAGCACACATGTATGTACGGGTATGTGTGATGGAAAGAGAGGTCGCCTTCTACGATACGGAACTACGAATATGACAAACATTTAGTGCGGCGGGGGTGGGAGTAAAGTGGAAGGGGGGGTGTCTCACTCGTTGTGGCTTCACGACTGAGCGATTACTATCGTTAATAGACGTCTTAGTAAGCAGTGTCCTTTGTTCATTTCGATCAGAACACGCACTGTTGAGCTTGGCTGAAGTGATCCAGCAGCGGTGCAGGATCTACTATGGTGAGTGGCTTTACAGTGACTTGACACCTCTGGCTCCCATGGGCTTCCAGGCACTGGGGCTTAGACTGAATGAACACTGCGTTGATAGTGAGTCGAAGAACCGGACATCAGCGTGGGATCAAATACACCGAGGCAGCGCAGAAAGTGTCAGTGTCAGTTGCAAAACAAAACAAAATGAATCAGATTGCCAGACGCGTGAGCTGTCATTTGTTTGACACTAAAACGAAAAGGGACACGACACGACGTGTCACAACAACACGGAGCACCAGCGTGCGTTGTTAATTGTCCCAAACAGACAGTCAGTCACGTTTCTTTCCTTCTCACTTTCAATTTTCTGTGTGCGGAGGTGGGACATTCTCACGACTTTCTTTTCTTTTTTTTTTTAAACCAGCACTCGTCTGTTTTGAGTTATGTTCTGTGTGTCAGAAAATATACTCCTAATCATAATTTAAGGGCCACTTCTTCCTTCCTCTCTAATTTTAAGTTGAAATAATTGACAATGTTTAGAATTGATTCTATGTTTTATTTCATCATTTCCACACCTGTTTTGGAAAAAGAAATTAGCACAATGACCCATTAGTGAACAGCACATGCATTTAAAGGAACATCCCCCCCTTTTCAAAAAACAGAAAGTGTCAGATTTGGCCAATCTGTTTTCAATATCGCGTGTGTCCGCCCCGAGCCTGGATGCATGCTTCACAGCGCCGATGCATCGACCCCACAAGGGTACGGAGTGTGTCCTGAGGGATGGCCGCCCACTCGATCTGCAGGATGTCGACCAGCCTGGCCAGGGTGCCCGGTGGGGGGTGGTTGTCCCTGATGCGCCTCCCGAGCACATCCCAGAGGTGTTCAATTGGGTTCAGGTCAGGTGAGCACGCTGGCCAGGCCATACGGACGACTTCATGCTGCTCCAGGAAGTCGGTCACAAGGCGTGCTCGATGCGCAGGTGCATTGTCGTCCTGGAAGATGGCGCCTTGACCAAGGTCCACAAGCGCAGGCAGTGCCACGGCCGCCAGAACCTCGTCCCGGTACCGGACCCCGTTCAGGATGCCGTCAATGGGGAGCAGGGGGGTCCGGGTACCACGGCTCATGCCACCCCACACCATCACCGACCCGCCGCCGTACCGGTTATGCTCTTGGACAGTGGCGTCAGCGAACCTCTCCCCTTGACGTCGCCACACCCGAGCCCGGCCATCGTTAAAGGTCAGGGTGAACCTGGACTCATCCGAAAACAAGACCCGGGCCCACTGTTGCCTTGTCCAGGTCACGTGCTCCCTGGCCCAGGTCATGCGGCGCACTCTGTTGACCGGTGACAGCACAGGTCGGACGGCCGGTCTCCGTGACCTCAAGTTTGCCTCATGTAGCCGTCTTCTCACCGTGCTGCAGCTGATGTTAGCACCTGTTGCGTCCCTCAGCTGACCCCTCAAGGTCACCGCAGTGGATGCCCTTTCCCTCAGGACGGAGAGGGCAAGGTAGCGGTCTTGCTGTCTTGTCGTTACTCTGGGTCGACCCGTGTGACGCCTTTCCTGGACTGCTCCAGTCTCATTGAAGCGCTCCAGCAGTCTCTGGATTGTGGAATGCGACACTTCAAGTCGTCTAGCAACTTCCCGCTGCGCTAGGCCTTCATCAAGCAGAGCGAGGGCTCTCCCCCGCTGCTCATCCGTCATCCGTCGTCTTGCAAGCATGGTTAAAACGAACCAAGAACGGGTCCTTTTTATCCTCGTCTGCGGGCAACTTTGGCTGGAGTAGTGTTCAAAAAGGGCTTGCCTTGCACGTGCAAAGCGAATTTTGTCGCTACCTTGCCTGCGTCGTCAGAGAGACCCTGCTGAAGATTCGACAATTTCGTGTGGAAATTGTCTTCCTTGGGCCGCCCATTGCAAATCGGCAAATCCCCAAACACGTGCCAAAAGGAAACTGCAATGTTGTCTGAGCTCTTATCCATTCAGTTACGGCAACGAATTGGAGAAAAGAGTAAGAGAAAATAGGTTATTTCTCCTTTCAAAAATGGACTCAAAAACGTTCCTGGCCCTTCAATAATGACGTGTAGTATATGTTTGAAAGGAACACGTTTAACGATGATTGTTTCGCATTTCAACATCGTTTGTTCAAGGGCAACAGGGTAACAGTGTTTTTAAAGAAAAACTCAGATGATCTGAATGGATGCTCTATTCTTCTCTCACTACCATGCCACTTGCTCTCTCTCTCTCTCTATCTCTCTGTCTCTCTTTTCTCTCTCTCTCTCTCTCTCTCTCTCTCTCTCTCTCTCTCTCTCTCTCTCTTGTGTATTAGTTTATTCATACATTATTTGTCTCTGTTTTTCTCCCTCTCTCTCTCCATCTTTCCCTCCCTCACTCTCTCTCTCTTTCTCTCTCTCCCTCTCTCTCTCTCTCTCTCTCTCTCTCCCTTTCTCTCTCATTCAGTTTACCTTTCTGTTTCTCTACATATCTCTCTTGTCTTATACATCTATGTATCTCTCTTTCTGTTTTTCTCCCTTTTTCTCTTTCTCTCCTCCTTTTTCTTTCTTTCTGTGTCTCCTATTTCTTACTTACGTCTCTTCTGTCTGTATCAAACGCCAACTCTTTGATTTCCTGATGTATCATGTCTTACATGGCTCACTCACTGGTGTCTTTATGTTTTTTAGTATTTTTCAGTTCTAGGCAAATGTGTAATACGTTAGTATCGGCAAGTTTGAAAAATGGCTTTCAACTGTCAACTTCTGTTGTTGGAAAATAAGTAGCATCATCATTGTCGTTGTGTGTCTGTATCTCTATCTCTGTCTTTGGCTGTCTGTCTGTCTCTGTATCTCTCTCTCTCTCTTTTATGTTTTGTTTTGTTTTACTTTATTTTATTCTGTTGTTTGTCAGTTCTAATTTTCTCCATCTGCCGCCTCTCTCTCTTTCTCTCAGTAACTTTCTCACTGTTTCTTTCTCTGCCCCTATCTCATTTCCTCCCTCCTTCTTCCCTTTGTCTCTCCCTTTCTCTTCTTTCCCAATCTCTCTCTTGTGTTTGTATGTGTATTGTTGATTGTTTTTGTTTTTGTTG
Source organism: Monoplex corrugatus (assembly GCA_030674185.1). NCBI lineage: Eukaryota > Metazoa > Mollusca > Gastropoda > Littorinimorpha > Ranellidae > Monoplex > Monoplex corrugatus. The sequence continues at coordinate 50,700,677 of JAPXFY010000012.1, forward strand.
TTCTTGTTCTTGTTTAACATCCTGCAGGCAAATATTGTTTCCGTATCCATGGGCAGTTGAGTGCTTTTGTTAAAACATTGTTCATCATGGGGGTACGTCGTTCACATTTTGCTATCGTGATCAAGGTAATCAAGGCAATAAACAATGGGGATCGATTCACGTTCAGTATCTGTCAGTATAGTCTTCAGATGTCTATCCATGATATATTTCCAGTGGAGGATGCATACTAGTCGGTTTTCCAGTTTGGTATTGTATCAGTGTAGTGCACGCTTAACGCAGCAAATATTTGTTTTTCATGGTCAATGTCTGTCAGCGCACTCCACAGGTAATGCTACAAATGTTCGGTGTATACTATCTGTCAGTGTAAAGTACAGTGATGATAACACACTGTTCGAAATCCATGTTCAGTAATTTGTCAATACACTCCAAAATTTGCTTTCAGCTTCCATGTGCACTAACTGTCAGTGCTGTTTAGAATTAAGGCAACCAGTGTTCGATTTTCGTGTTCAATATCTGTCAGTGTTGTATGCTGTTGCAACACTACATGTACTTGGGTTATGTCGTGTGTGTGTGTGTGTGTGTGTGTGTGTGTGTGTGTGTGTGTGTGTGTGTGTGTGTGTGTGTGTGTGTGTGTGTGTGTGTATGTGTGTGTGTGTGTGTGTGTGTGTGGTGTGTGTGTGTGTGTGTGTTTTCATTATTATGTCAGTGTATTCCACAATTAGTAAACCAGCACAACGAATGTGCGGTTTTCGTGTTTAGCATTTTGTAAGTTTATTTCATGATAAAGATAACAACCGTTTACCTCTGTGTTTCATATTTTGTCCACAATTAATGAAAAAAAAATTGTTGTGTTTCTAGTGCAGCGTTCTGTCAGTACATTTCACAATGAAGGTTACAAATACTCGGTGTTCGTACTCAATATTGCTACAATGTAGTCCACATTCAACGCAACAAGTATTTGGATTCTGTGTTGAATGTCTGTCAGTATGATCCACAATTTCAGCTGTTCATATAATTGTTGTTTCGTGTTTAATATTTGTCATTATTGTCTACAATGGAAGCAACAAATATGCAGTTTTCATGTTCAGTATTCTGTCAATACATTTCAGAATCAAGGCAACAAATTGTCCATTGTCGTGTTTAGTGCCTGTCAATATTGCCCGCAATTAACATTACAAAACTCCGGTGCTCGTGTTCAATATTCAGTCAATATGCTCCACAATGGACTCAGCAAATGTTTTCATGTTTGATATTGTTCATAATAACCCACATGCTGTTCACTAGCTGTTGTCATAGCTGTGTATGTGTGTATCAATAATAGGGCTGTGATGTGTGTGTGGGTTTAGTGTGGATAAGTGCTATTCTTCCTGCAGTTGCATGCATGCTGTAGTGCTGCAATCATCGGAACTACAGGCCTATACATACGTGCGTGAATGCATGTACATTCATATTCACACAAGCACACACTCATGCACCCACAACACATAAACAACACGCGTACATGCACACACACGCGAGAGAAAAAAAACCAACCAACCAACCAACCAACCAAATAAATAAATGAACTACTGATGTGCAACCCCAAAAGAGAACAGTAAAATGTATTGGTATGCAAATAAAGAAAACAGAAAGAGTATGGCTGTGTATGCGTAATGTCCCAGTACTTTGTGATTGCATGGATGGTTCACATATTTGAGTCCAGTGCCCTTCCCAATAAGAGTTGAAGGCTTGGAGTTTCAGCTCATTTGGCCCAGTGGTTCTTTCCCCCTACCCATCCCCACTATGGTTTTAAATGTAAAAATATGATGAAACGAGTTGCCATCTGTGTATGGATCCGTGAGGATTTGTTCATACGTTGAACTAAAAATTCACAAAGGCCCAAATTGTCATGGATTTTTTTTCATGTTTGAGCTGTTTTGTAAACTGATTTGTATCATACTTAGATCATATGGATATTACTTTGGTTAGGTACAAGACATCTTCCATATGTTACTGGCAGATTAAGAGGGAATGTATGGGAAACTGTGGTCATGATTCATGAGACCTGTCCAAGTATGGTACTCGCGTATAAATTCACAGCTAGTTCCCCGGGCACAAGTTATTTCAACTCTCTCTCTCTCTCTCTCTCTCTCTCTCTCTCTCTCTCTCTCTCTCTCTCTCTCTCACTCACTCACTCACTGTCTCTCTTTTCTCTAGTAGCAAGGACTAGCTGATAGAGAAGCTGAATGGGACCTTATCCTTGAGCAATACAGTGTTCTGAAGTCTAATCTCTGTCTCTGTCTCTCTCTCTGTCTGTCTCTGTCTGTCCGTCTCTCTGTCTGTCTGTCTGTCTGTCGGTCTGCTGTCTGTCTGTCTCTCTCTCTCTCTCTCTCTCTCTCTCTCTCTCTCTCTCTCTCTCTCTCTCTCTCTCTCTCCCCATCCATTCACTCACTCACTCTTTCTCTCCCAGCTTTATTATATCAAATGTTCAGCTTTTTCTGTGTAGATATTTGCATTGTTTTGAAATATGTTGTGCTTATGATGCTTTTGTTCATGCATAGTGCTTTTATTTCTTGAGACTTGAGAGACGGTTGGTGGGATGTAAACAAAAGGTGTGTTTGCAAAATATCTTAGCCTAATAAATAAAAATTAGTCCTTGGTTTTTGCGCCACACACACACACACGCGCGCGCGCTCGCGCGCCACACACACGCACACCACACACACACGCGCGCGCGCGCGCGCACGACTACAGTTAGACTTAAGTAGTGCGGAGACACAGGTATGGAGAGACAGACAGACAGATAGATGACATCCCTTCAGAAAGTAGGGGAGGGGATGACTAGTCTCCAAAACATGTCATTCCAAGTGGTTTTACCCTTACTTCCTAAGTTCCCGCTGTCCTTGACTGACGATTGTCAATGCTGATTAGAGAGTGCTTGCTTTTGATTGGCAGTTCACCGCCATGTGACCCGCGTGCACTGCACTAACCAGCACGAGACGGAACGGAAACCGGCAGTTAACAAATCGAAAGGCTATCTGTTTAGCGCAAGATTTATTAACCTTGTCACTTCTTCTCGTTATCCACAAGCTGGTGGACATGGGGATGGAATGAAAGGATTAAATTAGAGTAGCTAGCTTTTTGGGTCCTTGTGTCTGTCTAATGTCTGGTAATGGATCCCCTGGTGGTGCTTAGGAACTGATGATTAGTAGTACTAAGCTGTTCTTGCTACTGAGGCAAATCTGTCTTGGAAAGAGTCCTTGAGTGAGGCACAAGATAATTGCCATGTCTTGTTTCCACTTCCCGACTTGCCTGGACTCTAATTTTCTCTGAACTACGATTGATCATTGCCGCATCTCATTGGAAGTACACACAATTTTGTCTGATTTATGCCTAATTATGTAGGAACTGCGCTTAATTTTGACTGATTTATGCCAAATCTTGTAGGAAATACACCTGCTTTTGTCTAAGTTATGCCAAATCATGTAGGAGCTACGCCTTACTTTGTCTTGATTTATACCTGGTCTTGTTGAGCTATGTTTAATCAACGTCGGGGGCGTCTCTTTAAATTATGTGCTTGAATGCTTTGATGTGTGTTCTTAATTTTCTTTTCCTTTTTTCCCGTGTTGAAGTGTTGTATATGTCTCGAAATGGTATAGCCCTGATATGGCTCTATGCAATCGACAGGGCTTTAAGCAACAATAAGAAAAAAAATTAGTTCTAAGGGTCTCATTAAAAAGTGATTCCTACTAAGTACAATTGTCGTCCTAAAGGTGTCATTAAAAAGAAATCCATACCAACTACCTATGTAGTCCTAAGGGTCTCATTAAAAAGAGATTTCTACCAACTACGAATGTCGTCCTAAAAACAAATCCATATCAAATACCTATATAGTCCTAAGGGTCTCATAAAAAAGAAATCCATATCAACTACCTATATAGTCTTAAGGATCTCATTAAAAAGAAACCCATACCAACTACGTATATAGTCCTAAGGGTCTCATCAAAAAGAAATCCATATCAACTACGTGTATAGTCCTAGGATCCTAAGAGTCTCATTAAAAGAAACCCATACCAACTACCTATATAGTCCTAAGGGTCTAATTAAAAAGAAACCCATTCCTCTACGGATATAGTCCTAAGGGTCTAATTAAAAAGAAACCCATTCCAACTACCTATATAGTCCTAAGGGTCTAATTAAAAAGAAACCCATACCAACTACGGATATAGTCCTAAGTGTCTAATTAAAAAGAAACCCATTCCAACTACCTATATAGTCCTAAGGTCTAATTAAAAAGAAACCCATACCAACTACGGATATAGTCCTAAGGGTCTAATTAAAAAGAAACTCATTCCAACTACGGATATAGTCCTAAGGGTCTAATTAAAAAGAAACTCATTCCAACTACGGATATAGTCCTAAGGGTCTAATTAAAAAGAAACCCATTCCAACTACGGATATAGTCCTAAGGGTCTCATTAAAAAGAAACCCATTCCAACTACCTATATAGTCCTAAGGGTCTAATCAAAAAGAAACCCATTCCAACTACGGATATAGTCCTAAGGGTCTAATTAAAAAGAAACCCATTCCAACTACGGATATAGTCCTAAGGGTCTAATTAAAAAGAAACCCATACCAACTACGGATATAGTCCTAAGTGTCTAATTAAAAAGAAACCCATTCCAACTACCTATATAGTCCTAAGGGTCTAATTAAAAAGAAACCCATACCAACTACGGATATAGTCCTAAGGGTCTAATTAAAAAGAAACCCATACCAACTACGGATATAGTCCTAAGGGTCTAATTAAAAAGAAACCCATACTAACTACGGATATAGTCCTAAGGGTCTAATTAAAAAGAAACCCATACCAACTACGGATATAGTCCTAAGGGTCTCATTAAAAAGAAACCCATACCAACTACGGATATAGTCCTAAGGGTTTCATTAAAAAGAAATCATACCAACTACCTATGTAGTCCTAAGGGTCTCATTAAAAAGAAATCATACCAACTACCTATGTAGTCCTAAGGGTCTAATTAAAAAGAAATCATACCAATTACCTATGTAGTCCTAAGGGTCTAATTAAAAAGAAATCATACCAATTACCTAACTAGTCGTAAAGGTCTCATTAACAGGAGATTGGTACCAACTACCGCTGTAGAGAGAACGGTCATGTTAAAAGGAGATTCCCACGATCTTGTGTCTGTTTTGTAACTGATTAAGGATCCCTTGTGGCACTCAGGAACTGATGGTAGGCACCATGACATTTTGATGTGCCGGATTTGTCTTGAAGTAGGAATTCAGTGCTGCACAATATAGTCACCATATCTTATCATTGCATTAGATCTTGTCTGAACCACGCCAAATCTCATACGAAACGTGTCGACTCTGTTCCGAATAACTTCCAATCTTGTTTGAAAACAGTAATCCTGTAATACACAGTGTAGTCACTATCCCATACTTACCTATATTAAACTTCATTTTTGTTGTTTGTGTGTGTGTTTATTTATGGTCCAAATCGCATAATTTTCGGTAGGCATGTGCAACAATGCCTTAGTGACGAAGTCATAAAATTTAATGGACGTGGTATATAAAATGACGGAGTTGTGGTCATTTACGTGAAAGTATGGGTGATTTTTCACCCAGGAGGTATGGGGAAGGTTTTAAGTAATTAGTTACATCTAAAGCGGAACTACTTCTTCTTCTCTTCTTCTTCTTCTTCTTCTTCTTTCTTCTTCTTCAACAGTTGACACTTCATGCACAACAAATAGCTATGGGACCTCAAAAGAACTCTGACGGTAACCGTAAGTCGTACCGACCCCGAAATCAATGACATAACTCGTCCACCACAGACGGTACACGTGCTTAACGACGTGATTATTGACTGTGCAAAAGTGTGACACTGTTTGCTTGACTTGCACGTCTGGCTCAAGTGTACAACTAGTAATGTGATAGTGGCTGTGCTAATGGCATACAGAGGGAACATCTTGTGATGTTTGGACTGCCCTCCCACGGGAACACGGGTAGCCACAATGCAGTGTAAAGCAATTTCCCTTAATGCGGATTTTTCTTGTTTGTTTGTTTGTTTATACAGGCGCAGTTAGCGTTGTTGTTAGGGCATCAAACGGACTGGGTTCGATCATACGTGGGTACTGCCTCGTGGATAAAGAATTTTGAGATTTTTCCGACCTCCTAATACAATAGAAGTGCAGCACCTGTTTGAGTCCGAACTTCGTTCGTGCTTATATGCATGCAGAACATGAAATACACACGCTAACGATCCTGTAAGCTATGTCTGTGTCTTGTGACTTACGGAACCACTTAATTACCGAACATGCACGCTTTATTCCTGTTTCACCGGGTCTAGTTGACATCGGCTTCTGGTTGTCTGTGTGGTGGAAAGGGGGGGTGAGGGTGGGGGGTGGGCGGCTATCACATAGGTTACATGTTCTCCATCACACTTGGTGTGTGTCCTGCAGTCTGTTCAGCAGCATGCGTTTATAGTTCATGGGGACTGAAGGAAGCCAGTCAGTCATATCAGCCATTTGTGTATTCATCAGATTCGATTTTCCTGAACTTTTAAAAACTTAACCCTTTGACTCCCACATCATATCCTCCAACTGCAAAAACGTAACCCTTTGATTCCCTCACCTTGTCCACCAGCTTCCTGCAGGCAGCTGGTGGATAGAGTGAGAGAATCAAAGGGTAAGTTTTTGATTTGCTTGCATGGTTGTCAGTGGACAGGGTGCTGGAGTCAAAGGGTTAAATCCATGTGCATGTTTGTCCTTGCACAACTTGTTTTGTTGCTGTGGAGTCCTTTATGTATTGTAAGTGCATATTCATACAGGATGTCAAGTTTATCGTTTCATCGGAAAGACTAGCAAGCATGTCATCAGTCAAGATGTATTAGGGTAGGTTTTAAAAATTTGTCTTCAATGGGAAGCTGACTGAGATATTCTCGCTACAGGCGAGCGACCTAACGACTGGTCCACTAAAACCCCACTGATGGCCATCACAGAATGTACCAAAGTATGTAACACCCATCTGCCCGATTTCTACATTTGGTGAACAACTGTGGAGACATTAACTCTCTTGCTACGAGTGTCGGGATTTCCTGATCATGTCTCAACAACGCTTGTCTACGAGCGTCGGAGAAATCCGACTTGAGTTTTGAAAATTCGCGGGGCTTTCAGTATTTCCGTTAACCGAAACTAATAGCCAGAAATAGATTCTTTGGTCATTCCTAGCCTCGTTTCAGGCCATGAGGTCACTGTACTACGCAGTTGATGAGTGGACAATGCAAAGTTCACGACCCACTTCCTCCGCGAAGCAGAAGATGGAAAAGCAAATGGCTGAACAATACTCAACAACTCGGCGTTGTTCAACACGATCTCTTCCTTCAGTGCACATGGAGTGTGTGCACGTTGGATTTTATGAAATTTCATTCAAAATGTGACTGTAGGAACTGATGTATTGACCTGACTGTGTATTTTGTAAGACATTTTTCACCTGAAAATGTCTCTAATTTTACTTGTGCCATCACTCAGCAACCATGAGGGTTAGACAATTGAAATTTCAGCATTTTGTACACCAATTTTTTAATATATGACCTGCCAAATTTCAAACCTCTCTGATTTCATTTGTTTGTATGAGAATTTTTCTTATGAGCTATACAAATGGTGCGTATCAGGGGAACGGCAAGGGGCATAATTGTACGTAGCGAGTGAGTTAAATGATAGCGGCTGTGCATTGGCATGCAGATGAAACAGCTGTGTTGTACATTAATGTTGATGATGATGTGCAAGGTTCTATGATAAGTGCTGCATCTGCCTCGTGATGTTCACATTACATTGTTTACAGGCCGACATGTTTGACAGTGTTTGGGAAAGTTTGAAATACTCAGCTACTTGAAAACAAATCCCAGATGAACAGAGCAATAATTTTTTTTCTGATCAGTTCACTATAGTGATTTTCGACATGTTATTGCAAAAATGGTTGAAATAATTTTCTTGGCAATTAAGTGTAAATCAAATATACATTTTTGTTTGACCGAATATATGATGTATTTGTATTTATACAGTTGGCCGAAAATTTGCGCCTGTCTTGTCTGGTTGTATTAAATACGCGTTCTTGTTCTTTTTTTGTTTTTGTTTTTTCTGGTTCCTATTTACATTTTTATGTCATCTCTGCAGCTGTTGATTTTAATTTGAATTAAACTAAATTAATCAATATGAATTAACGGAGTAACCTCTTTTTTGTATTTTCTCTAAGATACTTAGATACAACAGGCTCTCCAGCGTTCCTAAACAAAACGCCGTCAGTTTGGCAAATAATAACACAACAGAGCACAGTGGCAGGCAACATGTATGACATTTTCTTGAAAAGTGGCAGATATAGCGAGTTCCGTGTAATCCAATAGAAGCTGCTGATACAGCGCATAACACCAAAAGCAAAAACGGCGGGAAGGGGATCGTGTGGCATAATAGTGTGATTACAACTTTCCTTTTATCTGTCAGATTATGTCGGTGAGAAAGAATATGGGTTTACACTCTGTTCTGGAGACAGTGTGTGCACTGGATTGGTCATATTCATATTACAAGCCATATACAATCAGGTTAGAATACTAGCCACCCCCCCCACCCCCTTCCGTGGGGATGCCAGGGGATCTTTCAGTATAAATAGTATCCCCACTTTCCGGAAATTCTGTGCTAGAAATGTTCTCTTTTCTGTCACTGCCTTTGTTTCAATCTTGTTCTTTTGCTTTCTGTCATTTCTTCCTATCATTTTCTATCTTGGTGGTCACATGTACTTTCTCTTAGGTTTGATAATTGGGTACATGTACTAAGTGCATCTTTGACTACAGGGAAATGAGATATGCGGAAACAATTTTAGGTAATCTAGGCCATTTTGAATATATATGTTCTAGTGTCCTCAGTTATGTTCAGGATTGTATTCAGGTATGTTTTTCAAATCCCGTGTGTGATAAACTGGACGGAGTGGTCAATGCCTAGCGGCATCTGTTTAGATTATGTGATCGAATGCATTAATATATGTACTTAATTTTCTTTTCCTTTTATTTTTAACCAGTTGAAGTATTGTGTGTGTTTTGAACGGTACAGCCATGATATGGCTCTCCGCAGTCGTCTGGGCATTAAACAATAATAACAATAACCAGCCAAAATATAATGTAGCGCAGTTTCCATGTGGACACTGGCCAGGTTTTCTTTGCAAAACGAACTGGTCTTCCGCAGAACAAAGCGACCAGTCTTCAGCCACGTTCACTTGGTTCTGTTGCGTTTTTCTTATTTTCCTCCTTCTTCCATTCTCCGGCCTCCTCTTCCTTCTTCTTCTCCTCCTTCTCTTTCCTCCGCCGCCTTTCCATTTCCCCGGCCTCCTCTTCTTTCTCCTCCTCCTTCTCTTCCTCTCCATTTTCCCCATCATCATCATCCTCTTTCTCCCCAGCTGTTTCCTCTTTATCTTTCCAGTCCTTTGTCAGAAAGCCTACCCTCTCCCATTTTCTGGGTCAAGGACAGAAACGGTTTTCACGATGTGCTGATCGATGGGGACAAGACAGGAAAAAAAACTACAGACATTGGTGTGATGTCTGTGTCAAAGCTTGTGAAGAACTAAAAGAGCTACGTTAATCTAGGCGAAGAAGAAAATCAGGTGATTTATGATTCATAAAAGCCATGAATGATCCTTTCAAAAGGTGTTTTCCATAAATACAACACAACAACACATTCATACAGACAGTATTTATGCTGTAGTCATATACAAGAGACAGACAGATAGACAAACTCGGAGATAACCAAACCGATAGACATAGACGATCAGACAGACCAGGAGATGGTCAGTCTAGTAGATAAAAACGAATAAACCCAGAAATGTCAAACCAGTAGACAGATAGACAAAGATAGTTAAACCAGTAGACAGACAGAGATAGTCAAACCGACAGACAGAGACAATCAAACAAACTTAGAGATAGCCAAACCAATAGAGACAGAAAGACTGACCCAAAGAAAATCAACCCAATAGAGACAGAAAGACTGACAGAGATATAGTCGAACCAATAGACAGGCAAGTAGACACGAAAGGTGTCATACCAATAGACACAAGATAGACAAAGATTGTCAGACAGAGATCATATATCAAATACCATGTTGGAAGTTCAACCCAGAGCAGATCCGATTCAAACTATTCAGATGTATCATGTATCTGTCTTAGTGCAGACACTGTGGGAGAGGACTGGGTGTAAAAAAAGGAGATTAATGTGCTTATTCTACGACCCTCGACAATACAGATATATTCATGTTCTTGTTCTGTCGTTGGGGTTCAGGCACCTAAGACTGGCTCAGTCTCTGCTTCCCAGTTATTCATCTATCTCCGAAACGAACTTTTTCCTGTGTGCCCTAAAGGATGGCATGTTAAGTGTGTGTGTCATGGTCAGTGATGTGACCCAACCAAACAAACTTGTGTCGTTTCATAGTTGCCAGAAGCAGTTCCCGTGGGCCCACCAAGATGCTGTTCTTTATCCTTACTTACTCACTGATCTTACGTTCGAGGTATAATACATTCAATTGTTATTTCGTCAGGCATATGGTCTTAAAGGCCTGGTTTTGTTCATGTTTGGTCTGGCTATTTCTGTTGTAATCCTGATTAGTATTCCTGCCGTGAAGCTGCCATTTTCAGTCAGAGTTGCTTCCAGGTCATCATCATCATGTGCCTTGCCGCATGGCGTTGGCGATCACGGCTCTCCGTATGACTCTGTCCTTTGTCGCTGCAAGTACTTCTCCCAACCTCTTTGTCTTCATCTACTGTGCAAGTCCGTCCAGTATTTTCTCACTGGGTCTACCTGGTGCTCTTTTTCCCTCCAGCTTTCCGGTTATGACCAGGTGCTCTAATTTCTCTTGCCCCATAAAATGTCCTATAAATGTTTCTTGTCTTTTCCCAATCTTCTTCATTAATGTTCTTTTTGTGCTTCCGGGTAGGCCTACTTAAAAGTGGTCATTCATGTAGACTTCTGCGCTGCTATCGACCAAGATGAGGTTCTACTTGTCCCTGACTTTCATTTCAAACACGTTGTATACGAGTCTGGTAGTGAGACCTTGTTCTCATCCACCAAACAGGTCTGCATTGAAAGGAACTGTACATGTGATAGGTTACGGAGATTGGGTCAGCCTTCTGGGCTTGTGTGATCTTGTTCTGTTTCAAAGGCGTCCGCTGTAGCAACTGATCCCGTGACGTGTTGATAAATATCACTCTTGAGAAAATGTCTGTCGTATTCAGAACCATAAGCGATACAAACAGGAGCTGACATCCTATTTTCTGGCATGCAAGTTCTGCACCGTGTACTCATGAAGCTAGACAAGAGTCTTGCTTCACTCGTTGTAGGTATCTACATGCAGATATCTCATTATCTTAACAGCATGTACAAGATACGCCAAGACAACATCGGTGAACAGGGAAATGAACGCTTGCTGAATGGAACATACAAGATCGTGGTTTTCTTCTTGTACCCTTTATTGTAGTACACCATGAGCGATAAACACCGTAAGTCTGCAAAACATTCGGAGTTAACATCCTACACATGTCGCTGTCCATGTCGGCTGGGTTTTTTGGTTCGATCCAAACAATGTTTAGACCACAATGTGCAGGCGGTGTGTTACTTCACAGTCTACGTACTCTATGTTTGGTGGGTGTGCATGATGGGTGTTCCCGTATTTCCACCAAGCTGTTTTCTACGTGCAGATAAACACAGAAAGAGTTCAGGCACTGGCAGGTCTACGAATCCGTTGATGGACAGTTCAGACAAATTTCCACACTTTACCAACCAGATGCTACCCAGACAGTATTGAACTCAGACTTTTCAGTTTGAAGTGCAACGTTTTAATGTGTCCGTTTGACAAAGGCCAGCTGGGTGAAAACTTGCGTCTGTCTTGTTTTGTTGATGAAATACGAGTTCTCGTTGTTTTCATTTTTTGTTTGTTTGTTTGTTTTTTGTTTGTTTGTTTGTTTGTTTGTTTGTATGGTCGACAAGCCTGAGAAATTTATTCCAACTCAAATCAGCAAATGTACAAGCGTGTTTATTACAGCCTTTGTTTTTGAGCCTTAAGCACAAGCAGGTCTAGAGAAAGGTTGCCCAGTATCGGATATATGTACAGAGACGCATGTGTATGTTCATGAACTCAGTCGTGTGGACAAGAGAGAGAATGGGTGGGAGTAGCACTTAAGACTGAGAAAACGAAGAAACACTCTGAACTGGAAGTGGTCATGCAGCTTCAAGCAGACCTGTATACCAATGATACAGTGCACACACACACACACACACACACACACACACACACACACACACACACACACACACACACACACACACACACACACCACACACAGCACAAAGACACACACAAAAGCACAAAGACACACACAGACATACTTAGACACAGACACACAAGCGCGCGCGCACACACACACACACACACACACACACACACACACACACACACACACACACACACACACATATACATACACACAGAGGCACAGACAGTCTCACGCACACACAGAGTAACACACACACACACACACACACACACACACACACACACACACACACACACACACACACACACACACCATTGTCTGCCCAAAGTCTCCAATTAAATTATCGCGCGAAGGTATATTATGCAGTCATTCAAAGCATCATTAGTCAGGGACGTACCCTAGGGATCAGAGAACGAGACTTGGCAATACAGACTTTCATAGCATCATTAGTCAGCAGTTACGAGAACTATCCGCCTGGGATCTAAGAAAGCAAGACTGGCAATAAAGACAGTAATCATTGGACACAGTTTACCAATGGGTATATCGTATCGTATCGTATCGTATCGTTCTTTTAATGGCTCCAATCCAAACCTGTTATGTATGTGAGCAAAAAAGAATGAATCGTCGCAGAGTTATGTGCCTGCTCATTCTCAGACTGTGCGGCGCCTGTATCTTTCTCAGATCGAGCGGCGCATCGCATTTTTTCTCAGACTGTTTAGCACCTTAAGTCTTTCTCTGATCATTCAGCGCCTTGCACCATTGCCTGATCGTGCAGCATCTTGCGTCATTCTCTGATTATGCAGTCCCTGGCGTCATTCTCTGATTGTGCAATGCCTTGTGTCATTCTGTGTTTGTGCAGTCCTTTGCGTCATATTCTGATTGTGCAGTCCCTTGCGTCATTTTCTGATTGTGCAGTCCCTTGCGTCATTTTCTGATTGTGCAGTCCCTTGCGTCATTTTTGATTGTGCAGTCCCTTACGTCATTCTCTGATTGTACAGACATTTGCGTCATTTTCTGATTGTGTAGTCCCTTGCGTCATTTTCTGATTGTGTAGTCCCTTGCGTCGATTTCTGATTGTGCAGTCCCTTACGTCATTCTCTGATTGTACAGTCCCTTGCGTCATTTTCTGATTGTACAGACATTTGCGTCATTCTCTGTGCAGTCCCTTGCGTCATTCTCTGATCATGCAATGATTATTTGTTTCAGAATAATAATAACAGTATTGATAATAAGAATAATGATTATAATAAGGCGCTAAATCTTGATATATAGAGATCTAAGTCAAAGCGCACACTCTCATTCATTAAAACGTTCACTCACAATGATAAAAAGTTAAAGAGTACAATGCACATGTATACTGTGATGGGGAGGAGCCTTGAAAGAAGGGGTGGGTGCGTAGAGGGGAAAATCACTGCTTAAAGTTATACTTGAAGGAAGACAGTACCCTACCTGTCTCCGTTCACAGCATCATACGTTTACATTACTGCATTCACGTGCCGTAATGTAAACTCTTCTTAGGGAGAAGAGTGGCAGAATGGTTCAGACGTTCGCCTGCCAATAACTAAACTCGAGGTTCCAGGGTTCGCTATCCCCCGTAGAGGCCTTAACTTTTCTCCCAGTTTGACCGGAAAATCGAACTGAACGTCTAGTACTTCGGAAGGGGACGAAAAACGAGTCGGACCCGTGTGCCTTCTGGTTGCGCACGCTAAGTATCCCACGGTAGATGACAGTCGTGAAGAGCTGGGCATTTCCCGGCTGCCTTGGTATAAAACATTGAAGAAATAGGTTGATTTCCCAGGTCCCACCCCTTGAAGATCAATTAGTCTTCTTGCCTTTCTGATGTTTTTGGTGAAAAAAAAGTGAATATGAATTTGAAGCGACGGAGAGGGGATGGGCACCGCCTTCATGGTGCTGGCCCCGGGAAAAGTTAAGCTCTCTGCCACCTCATTCCCCTTCGACCCCAGGGTGCCAGCACGTGGGTTTATGTGCAGGCTTAAGGCTTGCGCCGTGATCATTTGGATCTTCTCCGTCACATGGCACCTGTGACGTTAATGCATATGGAATTCATTCCGAGCGCGGAGACGTCATCTTGAGAAACTGAAACAGAAACTGAACTTTACATGCCAACATGGACGAGATATTCTGTACGTTTAGGGCACTGTATGGGTATGGTAGATCATCACATGTTTTCTTACACATTTGACTATCGCACCCGTCTTGTGTCATGTTCATAAGGCGGGACTCTAACCAGGTCTTGCTAACGACAAAGACATCATAAAAACGTCGTTGGTTAACGGAATAAAGAATATTCTTTACTTGAACTGGACTGACTCTCTCTTTACGAACTCCCCAGTCGTTGTTCAGTCTGTTATCCTGATCATGAAAACCTGCAGTACAGTATCGTTATAATTCGTTGAGCCAGTTACAACTTTGTTGTGTCTGAGTGCATATAATGTGTAGATGGGACAAGTCGTACACATGACATTTTCTGTGCTTATGTCGGGTCATGCGTCACACGGCATTTGTGCCATACGCACATGAGTCTTCGGCGCCTTCTGACTTTTTCTTGAGCAGATCTGATTGTACGGAATTTCTTTTTCTTTATTATTATTTTGTTTGATTACTTTTCTTTCTTTTTTTCTTGTCCTTCCTTCTTTTGTTGTTATTGTTGTTGTTTTTTCTCTCCTCTTCATTAAATGTTTGAATGTTTGTTTCTTTCATTTTCTCTTTGTTTTTGATGTTGTTCTTATTTTCCTTCTGTTTCCTTCTTCTCTTCTTTGTCTACCTCCTCCTTTGTCTTCTTCTTCGTTTTCTTCTTCTTCTTCTTTTTTCTCTTTCTCCTCTCTTTTGTCTCTTTCTTCTTTCTTAATTTTTTCTTTTCATTTGTTGCCTTCTTTTTTCCCCCATTCTCCATTCCTTCTCAGCACTTTTTCTTTCTTCTCACCTTCTGTGCCTTCTTTTCTTCTTTTTCGTTTAATTGCTAGCTAGCTTTCTTTCCATCCATCCATCTTTTTTTTTTTCTTCCTTCTTCGCTTGATTGCTTTCTTTCCCATTTCTTTGTTCTCTTTATTTTTCTGTGTCTGTTTCTGTATCACACGTGATGCTTGCGTTGGTGTTATTTTCGGAGCGTGTCTTGTCAATATTGTTCTTTTCGTTGCGTGCTGTAAATAGCATTGTACTCGGTAAGAGCGGCATCTGAGGAACTGGATTGTACGATGCTACAGCGTTCGTCTATTGGGTCAATGAGTGTGTCGATTGAGTTTGTTATTTTTTCCCCTGTAGTCCATAAAATCAATGTTTGTTTTCATTGCGGCGTTGTTTTTTGTTCTTGTACTTGTTGTTCCTTGACTTGTTGCTTTTGGCGTGCCGAGTGAATTCATCAGTTGGTTGATTGGTTAGTTGATTGCTTGGTAGTTGCCTGCTTGGTTGATTGGATGGTAGGTCGATCGATTAGTTAGTAGGCTGGCTATTTGGTTGGTTGGTTGGCTGGTTAGCAAATTGATTGGTCCATTCATTGGTCGGTTGTTTGGTTGGTTCGATGGTTGTTTAGTCAGTTGGTTCGTTCTGCCTTTCGTTTCGGTGTTTTGTTTTGTTTTGTTGGTATGTTCATTCGTTGTTTGTTCGTGGGTTCGTTTTGTTTTTTGTTTTGTTTTGTTTTGTTGGTATGTTCATTCGTTGTTTGTTCGTGGGTTCGTTTTGTTTTTTGTTTTGTTTTGTTTGTTGTATGTTCGTTCATTCGTTGTTTGTTCGTGGTTCGTTTGTTTCGTTTTTGTTTTGTTTTGTTGGAATGTTCGTTCATTCGTCGCTTGTTCGTGGTTTCGACCCTTCTTTTGTTCAGTCGTTCGTTTCGTTGTGAGTACGAATTATTGATTTCTTCGTACCTTGCTTCGTTTGTTTATTGACTTATGGGTTATTGGGTGGCTAGGTGAATCAGCGGTATACTGTTCACGCTTGGGTAGGTTTTTGTGTGCTTGTGTTTTTGTTTCGTTTTGTTCTGTTGATTTGTTTAGTTAGCTGTACCCGGGCGCGCGCACACACACACACACACACACATGCGCGCGCGCGCGCACTACGCACACACATACACACACACACACACACACACACACACACACACACACACACACACACACACAATGTTTCGTGTTCAGTGTTCAGTGCTTAATAAATCCTCTAACCCCAATTGGGGCACGGACATAACGAGCAAATAAATGAAAACCTAACGAAACAGGTAACATTCAGCAGAAAGAATATATGACAGTCCAATAGAAAAAATCCATTTAAAAAGTGTCATGATAAGACATTAAAATGTCCAGAATATAACTACGCAGTTTTGGAAAATTTTTAACTTTTGTTAATTTCAGTTGATCTTTTTTGCTTCTAGAAATGTTACAAAATGGAAAAATTGCTTTAACTGATAGGTATTTTTGTGGAATAAACTTCAGTCGGTTATCAAGGAAGTCAGGACTTCGAAAAAGTGTAAACTTATCGTAATATTTAAGCATTGTCATCACAAAACTCAACTATTTTGCTTTTTTTCAATAGTTTTCTTTGCGTCTGCCTAATTTAGTCTTAAGCTTGTTACAGCTGCGTCGAAATTTAAAGAAAAAGCATAACTATCTGGTAATTGGGTAACATATTTCTCTTTTCCAAATTCGTCTTTGAGGTTTAGATACAGCGTACATTTAGTGTCTTTTTCCAAAGATCTCTTCCTCTTTTACTGATGATTAGACTTGAGCAAGTAAACAGCATTTTCACAAACTGTGGATGTGTTCCCAAAACTTATAGATTTCCAAGCGAAATCATAAACCGTGTTCGTCAATATTTTCTTAATATAACATATCCAGCCCGAACAGTGTATTTTTGAAAATACAAATCATAGAGGAAGTTGTATGATGTAACAGAGTGTTTCTGTGCGATGTTATTTGACGCAAGGCCACACCAAAAATGATTCATTTCAGAATAAATCGACACAGAAATTGGATGTAACCCAGTTTCACAGTGATGTCTTCTCAGTCATAGTGTTCCTTCAAAAATGTAAGCTGCGATCTCTCTCTTTCTCTGTCTGTCTGTCTGTTTGTCTGTATGTGTGTCTGTCTGCCTGTGTATGTCTCTCTCTCTCTCTCTCCTCTCTCTCCTTTTCTTTCTCACACACACAACGCACATATGCACATACATACACACACACGCACACACATATAAACGCGCACATACAGATACACAAATCGCCAAACTTACCCATCCTCCCACTTCTGAAAGAAAGCGATGACATAACCACTCGGTACTCATAGACAGGAGGGGGAAAGGGATGTAAAAGAGATGAGACTGGGAATAGGGAGGAGGAAAGGGAAAGGAGGAAAA
>JAPXFY010000012.1:50728343-50730843 GCA_030674185.1 Monoplex corrugatus
TTCATTCTTCTTCCTTTGCTTTCTGTCATTTCTTCCTATCATTTTATGCCTTGCTGGTCCATTCACCTTTATGTGTTCTCACTTCCCTTTTGACATCATAGTTGCCTCCCCTCTCCCCTTTTCTTCTACTGCTCATGATGACATGGGCATTCCATCTCTTACCCACTGGACGAGGCGGCAGGGAAGTTTTTAGTCCCGTTTTTATTATCCATTGTTTGGTGTCTGTGATTTGTCTGTGACCGTGCGTTCGCGCTTGACAAAGGCTAGTTGGCCGAAAATTTGCGCTTGTTTTGTTTTGTCTTGTTGGAGACGCGCTTACATTGGTTTTCTTGTTCTTCTGGTTTATGTGTTCGATAAAGTTTTACGTACTTTCTCTTAGGATTGACAATTGGGTACATGTATTAAGTGCTTTTTTGGGTCTGGGGAAATGGGATATTCGGAAGCAATTTTGGGTAATTTAGGCCCGTGTTTATATATGTTTTAGTGTCCTTAGTTATGTCTAAATTCGTATTCGGGTATGTTTTTAAATCCCCTGCGCGATAAATAATTATTGGACTGAGTGGTCAACGCCAGGGGCGTCTCCTTAGATTATGTGCGGGAATGCATTGACATGTGTACTTAATTTTCTTTCCTTTTTTTTCCCTGTTGAAGTATTGTGCATGTTTTGAAACGGTTATAGCCCTGATATGGCTGTACGCGGTCGGTTGGGTTTTAAACAAAAATAAGAATAACAATTTGATGTTTTGATACACATAAATGAGGTTCAGGTTCTGGCAGGTTTGCACATATGGGAGATGAAAAACAATCTGCTCCCTTTACCCATTAGTGGTGACTTTAGCAGGTTCAAACCCAGGCCTTTCCACTGGAAAAGAAGTGTCCTAATCATTCGCAAACCCGTCTTGGTTCTCAGTTTTAGACAGTTAAAGCCAGTAGCTTGATGGTTAAGTATAGTAATGATTATTACTGTTCATTACTCTTCCATTTGTTTCAGTTTAAATTTATCAAGTACATTTCAGCACAGGCAGACACAGAGGTGACATCATTGTCTTTACTGTTAGAAAACAAAGACCTGTCAATCAATAAACCGACAAACAACAAGGAAACAAAAGATCAGTCAGTCAATCAATTAATCAATCAAATAAACAACAAAGAATCAAATAGCGCGGCCGTATTAACGGCCATTGAGACACAGATTAAAGTTTAATTCAGTTGAAGTGAATTGAACTGAGCTGAATTGGATCAAAGTGAACTTTTAACAAAAATATGACAGCCAGCCAGCCATGAACGGAACTTGAGGTCTATTGAAGGTTGAGAACAGTCAAATCATCTGGTGTGATCAAGAGAAGTGAAATCGATGGACTTGTGTGTAACTGTTTCCGTTGAAGCAGACTGCAATCTGTACATTACTTCTGTGCTTAAAGATAAACACACACACACGGACACATATAGAGACACACACACATGCACGCGTGCGCGCGCGCAGCAAAATGCAACAACAATATTGATAATAGCAATAATAACGGTAATGATAATAATGGTAATGATAATAATAATCATAATAGTAATAACAACAAAACAACAATAACACCACGGCAATAGCAATGATAGTAATGATAATAAGGAAAACTGTTGTCACACACAATCACATTCAAATACACATTAGTTCAGTTATGATCTTCGTAAAACGATATCAAAGGTGTGGATCAATGTGTAGTGTTGAAAACTTACATCACATTTCGTTCTTTGATGCGAATTTACTGTGTCCAACAACAACAACAACAAAACAAAACAAAAAAACAACAAAAAACCGCGAATGAATCGGAAAAGAAAACAATAACGATAAGGATTATGACATGACATTGCTGCCTTTTTTCCCATTTGTGTAATTGATTGTTGAAAGAACGCATTTGTTTCTGTTTAGATTTTCCGTTACTAATCTGCAGACCTGCCTGAACATAAAACTACTAATGTAATAGGCATACATCGATAAACAGAGAGAGAGAGAGAGAGAGAGTTCAGTTCAGCTCATATTGCTTCTAGCCCAGCCGACTACTACAGCCATATCAGGGCTAACACAACACCACGAATCAAAAACCATGCTCACCATTAACCATGCAAATCTGAGAGAGAGAGAGAGAGGGAGGGAGGGAAGGAGGGAGAGAAAGGTGGGATTCCTCTACTTAATCCTCAAGGTGTTAACGATCTTTAGATGGAGGGACAACCTTAAAATCTGTCATTTTGACCTGTAATACCTCATATGTTTAAACAGAAGATTGGTTTGGGAATTTCAGGCCCCAAACGAAACATTAAAAATATTAAACAACACGCCTTTCAAGAATGTTATCTAAACATAGCTACAGGATCTGCGTCATTGTCAAAAAAATAATTTAATTGCTGGGAATGTGTTTTGCATAATTCTCAATTCAGACATTGTTGTGTTACCGGGGGTTCTGGATGGATCATTTCATAAAGCCATGAATTACGGATCAATTTTTTCAAG
>JAPXFY010000012.1:50735843-50788343 GCA_030674185.1 Monoplex corrugatus
CTGCAAGTACACGAACATCTCCCACCCTCTCTGTCCTCAGCTGCTCTGCAAGTCTGTCCAATATTTTCTCCCTGGGTCTACCTGGTGTTCTCTTTCCCTCCAGCTTTCCTGTTGTGACAAATGTGCTCTAATTTCTCTTACCTCATAAAATGTCCTATCAATGTTGCTTGTCTTTTCCTAGTTTTCTTTATTAATGTTCTTCTTGTGTTTGCTTTCTTCAAGACTCTCTCGTTTGTTTTCTTTGCTGTCCATGGAACTCTCAACATTCTTCTTAGAAACCATATTTCAGTTGCCTCAATCTTGTTCTGACTTTGTATGTTGACTGTCCACGCCTCACAACCGTGCAACAGTATTGGTTCTATATAACACTCAAGAACTCTCTTCCTGATGTTAATTCATAGGCATTTGCTGTTAAGAATGCTTTTCGTTTTCTTGAATGCTGTTTTAGCTTGGCCGATTCTGCTGAAAATTTCTGATGTGCATCTGCCGTCTGGTGATATGACCGTTCCCAGATATTCAATCTTATCAACCTCTCTCAGTTTGTGTCATTTGTTGTTATTTTGCATGAGCGGACTTCTCGTATTTTACTGATTACCATGACTTCAATCTTCCTGCTATTTAGCTTCAACCTTTCATTAATGCTTTCTATTTTTTTGTATTTACAAGATTTTGTAGGTCTTTTTCATTTTCTACAATTAGAACGGTGTCATCTGTGTAACAAGGTTGTTTATTATTTTTCCTCCAACCTTTATCCCAGGGCATTCTTCTAGGTTCCTCATGATGGTTTCGCTGTAAAGTGAAAACAAATCTGGTGACAGAACATATCCCTGCCTAACCCCTCTTGATATTTTGGAAAGAACTTACATCGTTTTCTTTTCTCATTGCTGCTATTTGTTCCCAATACATATTTCTGATTATTCTTACAATTTTTCATTAGTTTACAGATGTGCCGTTTTGAATACGTATATCAGTTTTTCTTAGTTGTGATTTAGTAGCTTGTGACACTCCGGTGTATGTTATAAAATTTGTGTTGATTGCAAACTTGACTTTAAAACTTGCAAATGACAAATAGTTTGTCTTGGTTTACGAAGTTCTTAACAGAACGTAACTTTATATTCATCCAATTTTCATAGATGAGAACCTTATTTTCTGTGCTTGTGTTTTTATTACAAAATATTTGTTCTGCAAGAAACTCTTCGGCTGCAAAGTCCTACCACAGTCTTCATATGCAAACAGGACATTTTACCAAAACAACTGTGCTTTAGCGAGCTGTTGCATTGGGAGATTCGAACCTTAGTTTCCCCAAAAAATTTTATTACATAAACTTGTAGAAATCAGTTTTAACGTGTCAATGTATTTCTTTTGTCGGGTGTTCCCAGGCTAACATTCTGAACATATTTAACGCTTGTTTTTTCTGTTGGTTGTGTCCTTTTTTGCTATTCCATACCAATTCAGGTATTGAGTTTTGTAAAGATTCTGTTAGATTGTCTGATGGATTTTGTAACAATATCCACAAATGACTAATTTCGGATGAAATGAGAGATTTTTAGAGAGCAACCTTGCCCAGAGGGGTGATTAGTTTTTGCAACCATTTTGTACCAGAACGTGAACAGGACTGCCATGCAGTTTATTTTACATTTAAGTGTCAACTGTGTGTGATTGCGTGCGTGTGTGTGAGAGTGCGTGTGCGTGTGTGTGAGTGCGTGTGCGTGTGTGTGAGTGCGCGTTTGGTTCCTCACCGCATGATTATCTCGACAGTTTTTGAATGAAGTCTACAATAGCTGGGTTTTATCCAGTGTGTGGTCACAAATGCTTCAACATGAAAGCTTTGATGGGTGTGGGGCACGATTGGCAGGGAGGGGGAGGGGGCAAAGTAATTCCAGCGTGTTGTAAAACACATTAGTAAGGATTTCTGGCTGTTATTTCTTCGTCGTTTTTCGGTTCGGGTTTCCAGGCTGATTACTGAGATCAATCAAACGAAAGGCTCTACAACGATCATTTCGAAGTTTTGTCCCTAGAAGCCAAACTGATTTATGTGCAAAGTTACAGTTATACAAAAAGTGTCTGAACAATTATGCAAAATGTGTCTCCACAATTATGCAAAACGTTTCTCATTAATTAAGCAAAAGGTGTCTCAACAATTTTGCAAGAAGTATCTCCACAATTATGCAAAACGTGTCTCAACAATTATGCAAAATGTGCCTCAACAATTATGCAAAAAGTGTCTCAACAATTATGCAAAAAGTATCTCAACAATTATGCAAAAAGTGTCTCAACAGTTATGCAAAAACTGTCTCAACAATTATACAAGAAGTGTCTCAAGAAATATGCAAGAAGTCTCAACAATTATGCAAAAAGTGTCTCAACAATTATGCAAAAAGTGTCTCAACAATTATGCAAGAAGTGTCTCAACAATTATGCAAAAAGTGTCTCAAGAAATATGCAAGAAGTCTCAACAGTTATGCAAGAAGTGTCTCAACAATCATGCAAGAAGTGTCTCAACAATTATGCAAAAAGTGTCTCAACAATTATGCATAACGTGTCTCAACAATTATGCAAAACGTGTCTCGACAATTATGCAAAAAGTGTCTCAACAATTATGCAAAAAGTTTCTGAACAATGTGCAAAAAGCGTCTCAATTATGCAAAAAGTGTCTAAATGATTATGCAAAAATTGTCTGAACAATTATCCAAAAAGCGTCTCAAGAATTATGCAAAAAATGTCTCAACAATTATGCAAAAAATGTCAACAATTTTGCAAGAATTCTCAGCAATTATGCAAAACGTGTCTCAACAATCATGCAAGAAGTGTCTCAACAATTATGCAAAAAGTGTCTCAACAATTATGCAAAAAGTGTCTCAGCGATTATGCAAAAGGTGTCTCAACGATTTTGCAGACAGTATCTCAAGACCCCCCACCACCACCACCACCACCACAAGTACATATGAAACTGCTGATAAGGCGTGTCCATGTTGTCAGTTTTCCTTCTGACTAGACAACAAACTGAAGGCCAGGGGACGTGTGAGGATGGCGTTACTATCAAAAGTCATCGATAGCAAGACTTGTTTCTGGCGATTGTTGAGTTGTAATGAGAAACAGTGCAGTATTAGTATGAAAGGCTGCTGCCTGCCGTGCTTGACTCGTTTTGTTCTTCTTCTTCATATTATTATTACATATGTTCATGTATGTGCAGTTCTCAAAACTCCTTTGGAGTCACTCCGCATCACACATAATCAGACTGTCCAGTGGTGGCACGGAAAACTCAAATTGCTTGGCGAGCTGACGACATTCCACTATGTCGTCGCGCAGTCTGCATCTTCGGTGGGGCGGAGGGGTGCATGCTTGGTGTTTGTTTTTTCTCACGTCATACTTACGGAAGACTTGACTTACAGGATCTTTAACATGCACATTTGATATCATACTAGTAGCAGTTAATCCATGATGAGAGAGGAAAGTGGTAGTGTAGACATACTGCGATGTCAGTTTCGGTTTCCTCTATGGCTTCCATGCCAGAGATAAGTTCAGATTGTGGGCTTGGGCTTCAGTCGGAGCTGTCGATGAAAGGCTGCGATGATGTCTATTTACGGGGAGAGGGGGGGGGGGGAGAGGGAGGTGTCTCAGTTTTTCTGGCTCCGTGACTGTGCCATTATTGTTGTTAATAGGGTTAGGGTTAGTAGACAGTGTCCTGAGTAAGTTAGCACAAAACAGGCACTGTTGAATTCCACCAAAATGACTCGGCAGTAGTGAATGGTCTCCTTTGGTGGGCGGCCTTACGGTGGCTTGACATCTCTGACTCCCATAGACTTTCTCGCATGGCGCTTGAACTGAATGAACACGGGATCAATTGTGTGTTGGGGAGCCAGTATGAGCGGTGTGGGTTCAACGCTACTGAAGCGGTGAAGAAGTTGGGACGAGGAAAAAACAACTGAATAAATCATGACAATGTTATACGTTTGTTGGCACAAATGGGTTTCTGTCGTTTCCTACTTAAACAGAACGTAAAATAGAGTGACTTCTTGAGGATAGGTAGTTATCTGATGGAAAATGAGAAAGACGACTATGTCCACCGGCATCTGTTAATGACTTAAGGTGCGTGCGTGTGTGTTTGTGTGTATGTGTGTGTGTGTGTGTGTGTGTGTGTATGTGTGTGCGTGCGTGCGTGCGTGTGTGTGTGTGTGTGTATGTGTGTGTGTGTGTGTGTGTTTGCCTGTCTGTGTGTCTGTCTGTGGTGTTTGGTGTTGCTTTGTGTTTGTTAAACAAATAGCAATCAGACCAGCATCATTCGTATAAAACCAATTTTAGCGCGACAGCTTTGCGTGGCTTTCATCTGGTTTAAGATTATGTATGTATGTATGTTTGTATTATGTATGTATGTATGTATGTTGTATTGTATGTTATAAATGTAATGGTATGTATGTAATGAAATGTATGTATGTGTGTATGTATGTATGTATGTATGTGTGTATGTATGTATGTATGTATGTATGTATGTATGTATGTATGTATAGCTGGCTGGCTCTCACTTTGTCCATCTGTCTGTCTATGTGTATCTGAGCCTATGTTTTTATCCACAGCAAACAGACGAGCGAGTGTTGTTCAGCTAAAGGCTCCTGTAGACCAAGGCAGTTCAATACGATAGGAGGCTTTTTAAACCAGTTGATGAATTGTAGGGTAAAAAAAAACAACTGCAGATCGTTTCCTAACGTGCTTTGAGAAAATTCCTTTTCTGTGTAATGTTTGCCTTGTTTTGTTTCTCTTTTTCTCTCCTTCATTCCATTTTCTCCCCTTTCTTTTTCCCCCTTTAATGTAGATCGTTTTCTACACCGCTTTAATAGTATAGCCTCCCCGCCGCTTAGTCCGTTTCTGCGACAACAGTCTAACCCCAGTTTCATTCAGCTACATTCCCGGTGCCACAAGATGCACACACACACACACACACACACACACACACACACACACACACACGAACACACACACACGAAACCCACACACACACACACACACACACACACACACACACACACACACACACACAACACAACACCACAACACACACACACACACACACGCACGCACGCACACGCTCGCACAAAAAAGAATAGCGGTATCAAGTCGATGTGATGCCACACACCAGCGTAGACTCTGCAATACCGCTAGGTCTTTTCGGGTCTAAGAGTTCAGTGGTGCCTGTTTTGATTTAGCATCCTCCATGGAAACTTCGTTTATTTCTTCTTCTTCTTCTTTTTCCTCTTCTCTTCCTCTTCCTCGCTAAATCTAGATGTGGCAATTACCACTATATTAGAATGTCTTAGATGTTGTTCTTGTGTTAATTTCGTACATTGTGATAATTGGTTCCACATTTGCTGAGGGTTAGATGTAACACACACACACACGCACGCACATACGCACGCACGCACGCACACACATACACGCACGCACACACAGCACCACACACATACACGCACGCACGACACAACACACACACACCACGACACACACACACACACACACACACACACACACACACACACAACGCACACAAAAGACCTTATCTGGTACTGTTGAAAATGAAGATTTTTCTCTTTTCTTCTTTTCTACTCTCATCCGTCTGTCTGTCTGTGTGTCTGTCTGTCTGTCTATCCCTTACTCCCTCTCTTTCCATCTCTCTCTCCTTCCCTCTCTCCCTCCCTCATCTCCCTCCTCCCCCTCTCTTTCTCTTTCTTTCTCTTTCTTTCTCTCTGTCTCTGTCTCTCTCTCTCTCTCTCTCTCTCTCTCTCTCTCTCTCTCTCTCTGGGGATTGATTTCCGTTTTTCTTTTGTAAAGTATTTCAAGAATCCCTTCTGTAAGGTCTTACGGCATTTATTTGAATAGAATATCTGAAGCCTGAGCTCTGTCTCTCTCTCTCTCTCCTCCCCCCCCCCCCCGCTCTCTCTCTTCTCTTTTCTCTGCTCTCTCCCTCTGTCTCTCTGTCTTTGTCTCTCTGTCTCTGTCTCTCTCTCGTCTCTGTCTCTCTCTCTTGTCTCTCTCTCTCTTCCTTCCCCCCCCCCCGCTCTCTCTCTTCTCTTTTCTCTGTCTCTCTCCCTCTGTCTCTCTGTCTTTGTCTCTCTGTCTCTGTCTCTCTCTCTCTCTCTTCCTCTGTCTCAGGGTTTAATCAAGTCAAACCAATGGTCACCAAATATTTCATGGCTGTGTATGGAAGAACTTGGACCCAGTTTGCCTCAGAGATACAATAAAACGTTGCTGTATATCGTTCAGATACATCGACCCAATTCTGGGCATCGCTATCACCAACCAAAGCGATTTGCGTGTTTTCGTGTCTTTTCCCCTAAACATAAAAGCGGAGATTAATAGCTTGGCCTGGCTATGTTCATAGCTTTTGGGTTGCCTGATCCAATAATGTTTTGTGGAGTTCTCTGTTTCCAGCTCCGGGTGTGTGTGTGTGTGTGTGTGTGTGTTTTGTATGTATGTGTGTGTATGTGTGTGTTTGTGTTGTGTGTGTGTGTGTGTGTGTGTGTGTTGTGTGTGTGTGTGTGCGTGCGTGTGTGTGTGTGTGTATGTGTGTGTGTTTGTGTGTGTATGTGTGTGTGTATGTATGTGTGTGTGTATGTGTGGGTGTGTGGTTGTGTGGGTGTGTGGGTGTGCGTCTGCGAATATCGCGTGTGTATGTATCAGTGTGTGTTTACGTCTATACGTATGTATCTATTGTGTGTGCGAATGCATGTGTGTGTACTGATGGGTGTGCGTGTGTGTGTATATATGTGTCTTCCTTGCAAAGTTTGTGTATTAGTGTGTGTGTGTGTGTGTTGAGAATGGCCGCGCACGCACGCGTGTGTGTGGACTTGCGCGCGTTTGTATGCACGCGTATGTGTTTGCATGCGTGTGTGTGTGTGTATGTGCGAGTGTATTACAATTGTACGAGTTGATTGGTGGGTGTGCGTGCGTGTGTATGTTCGTTTCAATTTTCATGTGTTAGTGTGTGTGTGTTGGTGTGTGTAAGAATGCGTGCATGTTTGTGTGCGTGCGTGTATGCGTGCATGTTTGTGTGAGTGTGTGTGTGTACGTGTGCGTGTTCTTTGTAATTTTCTGTTACACTGGAAGAAAGGTGGGGGGGGGGGTTAAAAAGAGACAGGATAATGACCCGGCGCAGAAGAACAGATGTCATGACCCTCAGAACATGACAGAGTGGAATTGAAATGTTTCTTCCACACGCAAGACGCAGACAGACAGCTCACACAAACTCTTATTAAGTGTATTTAACATAACTGTAGCATTCATTCCCCATTTCCTTGGGCGTTTGATTCTTCTGGTCTGATTTTTTTTTTTTGGGGGGGGGGGGGGGGTGGCTGGCAGTTCTCTTAATTTGCATTTCATAGAGACATGGTGACCCAGAGTGAGAAATGCATTTGTATTGTTTTCATTTCATCTCTTCCACTCTCCTCTCTCTCTCCTCTCCCTCCCTCTCCTCTCTCCTCTCCCTCTCTCTCTCCCTCCCTCCTCTCCCCTCCTCTCCCCTCTCCTCCCTCTCCCTCCCTCTCTCTCTCTCTCTCTTCTCCTATCGTCAGGGTTACAGAAATGTACGTCTTTTGGTATGACAAAGATCAACATCAATAGCACGGGATTTATCTACTTTTTCTCACTGTACTTTTTTGTTTTCTTGTTCGTTTTCGATTTCTTCTTGTGTGTGAGTGTGTGTGTAGTTTTTGTTTTTTGTTTGTTTGTATGCATGTTTGTTTGTTTGTTTGTTTTGATCGTTCTTCTTTTGTCTTCCTTTGTTTTCTTCTTGTTAACAAACCCCTCCCATACCTCCCAGTAAAAAAAACAATTTGTGTATACCTTCCAATTAACAAACATCTTTTTCGTGTGCACCTGCCTACCTTTCATATGAAATCCTTTTTCGTGTTTGCCTACCAATTAACAAACGTGTGTGCGTGTGTGTGTGTGTGTGTGTGTGTGTGTGTGTGTGTGTGTGTGTGTGTGTGTGTGTGTGTGTGTGTGTGTGTGTGTGTGTGTTTTCCTCCCAACTGAGAAACAGTTTCTCATGTTTACCTCCCAATTATCAAACCCTTTTTGACGTGTGTCTCCCAATTATCAAACCTTTTTGATGTGTCTCCCAATTATCAAACCTTTTTGTGTGTCTCCCAATTATCAACCTTTTTGTTGTGTCTCCCAATTATCAAACCTTTTGTTGTGTCTCCCAATTATCAAACCTTTTGTTGTGTCTCCCAATTATCAAACCTTTTTGTGTGTCTCCAATTATCAAACCTTTTTGTGTGTCCCCAATTATCAAACCTTTTTCAGTGTGCCTCCAATTATCAACCTTTTTCAGTGTGCTCCCAATTATCAAACCTTTTTCAGTGTCTCCCAATTATCAACCTTTTTGTGTGTCTCCCAATTATCAGACCTTTTTGATGTGTGTCTCTCCCAATTATCAAACCTTTTTGATGTGTGTCTCCCCAATTATCTAACCTTTTTGATGTGTGCTCCCCAATTATCAATCCTTTTTGATGTGTGTCTCCCCAATTATCAAATCCTTTTTGATGTGTGCTCCCAATTATCAAATCCTTTTTGATGTGTGCCCTCCCAATTATCAAACCTTTTTGATGTGTGCTCCCAATTATCAATCCTTTTTGCATGTGTGCTCCCAATTATCAACCCTTTTTGATGTGTGTCTCCCCAATTATCAACCTTTTTGCATGTGTGCCTCCCAATTATCAAACCCTTTTTGCATGTGTGCCTCCCAATTATCAAACCCTTTTTGATGTGCCTCCCAATTATCAAACCTTTTTGCTGTGTGCCTCCCCAATTATCAAACCTTTTTGATGTGTGCCTCCCAATTATCAAACCCTTTTTGAGTGTGCCTCCCAATTATCAAACCTTTTTGATGTGTGTCTCCCAATTATCAAACCTTTTTGTGTGTGTCTCCCAATTATCAAACCTTTTTGATGTGTGTCTCCCATTATCAAACCTTTTTGATGTGTGTCCTCCCAATTATCAAATCCTTTTGTGTGTGTCTCCCATTATCAAACCTTTTATGTGGTCCCATTTATCAACCTTTTTATGTGTGTTCCCAAAATCAACCTTTTTGATGTGTGTCTCCCATTTATCAACCTTTTTGCTATGTGTCTCCAATTATCAACCTTTTGCTATGTGTCTCCAATTATCAACCTTTTGCTATGTGTCTCCAATTATCAAACCTTTTTGCTATGTGTCTCCAATTATCAACCTTTTTGCTATGTTCTCCCAATTATCAACCTTTTTGCTATGTGTCTCCCAATTATCAAACCTTTTTGCTATGTGTTCCCATTATCAAACCTTTTTGCTATGTGTCTCCCAATTATCAAACCTTTTGCTAGTGGTCTCCCAGTTATCAAACCTTTTTGATGTGTGCCTTCCAGTTATCAAATCGCGCGCGCGGTTTGTGTGTGTGTGTGTGTTGTTGTGTGTGCGGCGTTCTTGTTCGTTCGTTCTTTATCAAACCTTTTGCTGTGTGCTCCAATTTTAAACCCTTTTGATGCGTTCTTGTTTGTGTTGTGCGTGCTGTTTGTGTGTTTGTTGTGTTTTGTGTGTGGTGTGTGTGTGTGTGTGTGTGTATGTGTGTGTGTGTGTGTGTGTGTGTGTGTATGCCTCCTAATTATCAAATCTCTGCTCGTGTGTTTCGTCCAAGCCAGAAAGACAAACAGACCCACAACAACTCCACAGTAGCAAAGAAATAAATGCTTTGTTTGCATGCATCACCCGGGATAGACAGAGAGACGAAGACACACGATTGTTAAAAACAACAATGATTTGTGTGTATGCACTTTAAAGTGCAGACAAACGGAAGAGCAAACGCTTCTACAGAAGCAGCAAATCTTTTGTTTGCATCTCTCAAATCAGATAAACATACGTGTGCAGGAAGAATTGTATGTTTCATATCAGGGATTTTTTTTTCTCATTCCCGGGCCAGCAATTCCCATGTGTACTTGAATATACAGGGGTGGCTCTTGTGTGTGTGTGTGTGTGTGTGTGTGTGTGTGTGTGTGTGTGTGTGTGTGTGTGTGTGTGTGGTGTGTGTGTGTGTGTTACGTGTGTGTTCATCCCGACATTAAGGGTCATACTCCGTTTTCGGGATGTTCGTCCTGGGTGTTTTCACGTTTCCATAAGCCACCGAACACTCATATCCTTGCAAGTTTGTAAAGTACACACACACACACACACCACACACACACACACACACACACACACACACACACACACACACACACACACACTCACACATACACACATATATATATTCAACTTTGAGTGTGCCTCATATCAACCTTTGATGTGTCTCCCATTATCAACCTTTTGATGGCTCCAATACAACCTTTGATGTGTCCCAATTATCAAACTTTGCTGTGGCCTCAATATCAACTTTTTATGTGTGTCTCCAATTATCAAACTTTTGATTGGTTCATATAACTTTGAGTTGCCTCCCATTTCAACCTTTGTTGTCTCCAATATCAACCTTTTGATGTGTCTCCATTATCAACCTTTGATGGTGTCTCCAATATCAACTTTTGATTGTCCCATTATCAACCTTTGATGTGTGTCTCCCAATTACAAACTTTGATGTGTCTCCATACAAACAACACACACACACACACACACACACACACACACGCACGCAAACATACACACACACATACACACACACACACACACACACAGAGACAACACACACACACACACACCACACACCCCACACACACGCCACACACACAACACGCTCGCACGCAAACATACACACACACATACATACACATGCACACACACGCGCGCACGCGCCGCACGCACGCACGCACGCACGCACGCAACACACACAACACACACACACACACGAAGGAGAATCAGGCACTAGCATGTCTGCACATATGCACAAATGTTGACCTGCGAGACCGGAAAAATCTCTACCCTTCACCCACCAGGAGGTACCCAAGCAGGCTAAAGAGCCTGAGAAACATCTCTACAAAAGCGGATAATACTTTCATCATCATCTTCATCATCAGCTACCCTGCCGCATGGCGTTGGCGATCATGGACTTCCATCTGTCTCTATCTCTCGTTGCCCCTAGCATCTCCCCCTCCCTCCTCGTCCCCAGCCACTCTGCAAGTCCGTCCAGCATTTTCTCCCTGGGTCTACCTGGTGCTATCTTTCCCTCCAGCTTTCCCGTGGTGACCAGATGCTCCAAGTCCCCCTTCCTCATAAAATGGCCTGTAAATGTTGCTTGTCTTTACCTAATCTTCCTTATGAGTGATCTACTTGTGTCTGCCTCCATCAAGACTGTCTCGTTTGTTTTCTTTGCTGTCCATGAAACTCTTAACATTCTTCTTAGAAACCACATCTCGGCTGCCTCAATCTTGTTCTGGCTTTGCTTGTTGACTGTCCACGCCTCACATCCGTACAACAGTAATACTTTGCAGAACACAAACCAGACACTCAAACAGACCAGCAAACGCTTCGACACAGACAGACGATGCTTAATTAGTTCCACACGAAACAAACACTTCACGCAGAAGTAGAAATGAGTTTGACCTACTCCCACAAAAAGAAGCGTAAGTCTCCTTTAGGGACATCACGTTATTGATATCATTAGAAAGAGCATAACAGATCCTTTCTAATGATGTGTGAATGTCTAAGACAAACACAGTAGGAGCTGTGGTCAATTTTATGCCCCTTATTCGAGAAGGATTCTTTGTACTCGAACAAGTCCATATGCGCTCCACACAAATCTGTCAGCCATTATCTGTTAGACTCCTTCAGTCGGCACTGCTATCCATTGAAATATCACAAGCAAAGAGGCTACTGGAACAGGTTGAAGTTGAAGCAGCTAAAGTCGGACTGCACTGCAATGCTAAGAAAACGAAAGTGATGATGTACAACGAAAGTAGTGAAAACGATATGAAATCTATCGATGGGGGAGACATCGAGCAAGTCACCAATTTCAAGTATCTGGGCGGATGGATGGAGAGCAGTCAGAAAGATATCTCTGTTCGAAAAGCCCTTGCTTGGTCTGCATGTCACAAACTGAAGATGATATGGACTTCTAATTTGAAAAAAGAACTAAAGATTCGTCTCTTTATATCCACTGTCGAGTCTGTGTTGTTCTACAACAGCTACTGGGAAACATGGACCTTAAGAAAGCAGATGGAGAAGAGTCTTGATGGGACGTACACTCGCATATTTAGGATGGCATTAAATGTCTCTTGGAAGCAGCACATGACTAACGAAGAGCTATATAGATACCTCCCTAAAGATAGTGACAAGATAAGAACACGTAGGCTTCGCCTAGCCGGTCACTGTATGCGACATCCAGAGGAAGTTGCTTCACTACTTGTACTGTGGCAGCCAACTGGAGGGAGAGTGAACAGGGGAAGGAAGACAACAGATTTCATTGATCTTCTCAAAAGGGACACTGGCCTCGAAAACATCGATGAGATCAAGGCAGCTATGTTTGGACAGGAGCAAGTGAAAGGAGTACATCACAGAGGCTCGATCGGGAGATCGGCCAAACTAACTAACTAAACTAACTTCAGTCGGCGCGAAATCCTATGCATTGGCAAGGTCCAGAAATGGAGAGGAGAGGATGAAAAAACGTAGAATGATCGAAGCTTTAAGATTAAAAGCGAACATTACCAGAGTTTATGTTGCGGTCTGGAATTTAACTCGAGGTGTCAGATCTGTAGTCCATGGTTCTCTATCAAAGGAATCAACCAGCCCGTGGTAACATTGAAATGTCACAAGTGCGTGGTCGTTGTTTTTAGAAAGGCTGAATACATCCACTTGCATGTTTTCATTGGCAGCAATTATGAATGCTCCGTTGTGAACTCTGATTTTTTTTTCAATTACTGTTTGAAGCGCTCAGAAGTTCACGTCATAAGCTTCAAGATGATGCGTGGAATGATAAGGTTCTTTAAGAGGTTGAATTGTAGTGGCAGTGTGAAAACTGCCTTGCCAATTTCTTATAATTCCAACGAAGCATTGCTAAAGGATATCATCATAATTGTTTGATTTTATTGTAGTAGTTTGTTTTTTTCAGATTGAATCTCACTGTGAAACATACCGTACATCTAAAGAAAAAACCGCAGAACAAGTTGCCACTAAAATTCCAACTTCACCTAGACAGACCCTCACCTTGCCAGTGTATAGGGTTTTGCGCAGGTTCAGGGAGTCTGATGGCAGATCTGGGTGAGCGCATATGGAATTGTTCGAGTGCCAATAATCCCTCCTGAACAAACTCTTAACTCTAAACTGTAGGTTTGGTCGCATTCGACTCGTGTCTGGGTTTATGAAACAAATCACATTTGTTTCCATGTATCTCCCAGGACAGAGAAAGGTATATGAGCCTTATCGTTGGGACACACACACACACACACACACACACACACACACACACACACACACACACACACACACACACACACACACACACACACACACACACACACACACACACACACACACGGCCTTAAAGAAGCATGCACCGCTTTGTTTGCATCTTTTTGGTCACACGGATAAAAGGGAAAGAACCCATACAAACAAACACGTAGGTAGAGGCATAAACGGTCTCTGCATTTCTCAAACCGGACAGACAGGCAGACTAGCAACCGTGCATGCGGGTAAAGGCATGCTTTTGTTTGCATAATTGTATCTCACGGGCCACACAGACAAATAGAATATCAGAAATCCTACAGAATCATGAAAATATATAACGCTTTGTTTGCATTTACATGTCTCCCAGGCGAGACAAACTTTAAAAGAAGTAAGATTATCAAGCCATTCTGACAGTCTCCCTTTTTGTTGCAAAATTATTGTAGAAAATCCTGATTTTGTATTTCTCAAGGTCATTGTGACCTTGAAGAAGCATCAGATGAGATATATTTTGACATGAAGCGATGACTGTGGTAGACACGGTTCACACCTTTGACCAAAACTTGGTAAGGATTCATCCAGCTGAGAAATATTGCTAACACCTTTTTGTCACAGACAGACACACACTGCCACAACTCTTGCCAGTCGTAGTGAAACAGTATTTTTCTGTCAAAAAGGGAGATAAAAAAATAAGAAGTGCTGATTACAAAATACCACATAGATACACACGCAACCACGCACACATATACATGCACATTCACACACATCCCAAACACAACACATTTTGTGTAAACTCTTCGCCTTGGAATATGTATTTAATACTTTGTGTGATGGACCTTTGTAAATTTTTGATAGTCTGTATTTTGTTTGCAATCGTTTGATATTGTAAGATTTATAATTTCAACAAAAGGAATTTTCGTTTCAAAGGCGAATAAAAAGAATTAAAGAAAAACAGAAATGTTGTGCTTGCATCTCCTGGCGTGACGCTGATTTCTGTGCTCGACTGCAATAAAAGTAAAAGCAAAAAGAGGACAGAGAGAACGGGTGGAGATGGGGGAGGCACAAAAGGGCAGACAGACACAAAGACAGCTAAAGATGATAGATAGACATTATAGGCAGAGGGAAAGAAAATACAAAAGATCACAGATTTAGGAAGATGCCAACGACAAGCTGCCTCATCCACCTGCCTCCGACCAGATGAACGTGAGATTGTCTCTCTCTCACATCACGCACGCACAAACACGCAGATACGTACGCACGCACGCACACATACACACACACACACACACACACACACACACACACACACACACACACACACATACACACACACACATACATCTCCTAGGCTAGACAAGAAAATCTGATCTTATACACTCATTTTCTCCAACCTCTATCACACAGAGAGAGAGAGAGAGAGAGAGAGACGCACACACGCATTAGTTACTATTTTCCCTTATACTTTTTTTTTTTTTTTTTTTTTGGTCTATTAAATACGTTCCGATTTGATTTTCGTATCTATCATGTCGTGAATTATTTATTTATTGGTGTATTTCCTTTCCCGTATTTTTAGTTCAAAGCAAATATGTGGATGAGCAAAGCAAGTTTCATGAATGACTTTTAGCCAATAAATCTACCGTTGTAAATCAAAGCATCATTCTCATTGCTATTGCCATTGTCATTCTCTGTGTTTCTTTCCCCTGTTTCTTTCTTTCTCACACACACACACACACACACACACGCATACACGCATACACGCACACACACACACACACACACACACAACACACACACACACACACACACACACACACGCATGCACACACACTTGTATACATGCACTTACAAAACCACGCACACGCACTGACAAGAGCATCATTGTCATTGTTATTGCCATTGTCATTCTCTGTTTCTTTCCGCGATTCTCTCTCTCTCTCTCTCTCTCTCTCTCTCTCTCTCACACACACACACACACACACACACACACTCTCTCTCTCTCTCTCTCACACATTCTCTCTCTCTCTCTCTCTCTCCCTCCCTCTCTCTCTTTCTCTTTCTCTCTCTCGCTTTCTCTCATGTGAAATTTGGGCTGCTCTCCCGAGCAGAAAACGTCGCCGCAGTGCAGTGCTACCCCTGTTTTATTTTATTTTCCTATATGCCTGTATTTCTGTATACCATTGAAAGTGAATTTTTTTACAGACTTTTGCCAGCGACAACTCCTTTGTTGGTGTGTGATCTTTAATGTGTTCTTACTGCATGCTGCACACAGGACCTTGGTTTATGATCTGATCCATAAAACTAGCACCTAGATCACCACTTATCTCCGTGGGGATGCCGGGGGCTCGTTCAGTATAAACAGTATCCCCCACCCTCTGGAAATTCTGTGTTAGAAATGTTCTCTTTTCCGTCACTCTCTTTTTTTCTGCCTTGTTTCTTTGTTTTCTGTCATTTCTTCCTATCTTCTGCCTTGCTGGTCCATTCACCTGTATGTGTTCAATAAAGTCTTACGTCCTTTCTCTGAGGATTAATAACTGGGTACATGTATTAAGTGCATTTTTGGCTCTAGTGAAGTGAGATATGCGGAAGGAATTTTAGGTAATTTCTGCCTGTTTTTATATATGTTTTTGTGTTCTTAGTTATGTTAAACTTTGTATTCTGGTATGTTTTTTAAATTCCCTGTGTGATAAATTGGACGGAGCGGTCCACGCCAGGGGCATCACCTTATATTATGTGCGCAAATGCATTGATATGTATACTTGATTTTCTTTTCGTTTGTTTTCCTATTGAATTATTGTGTATGTTTTTAAAACGATTATAGCCTTCATATGGGCTGTAAACAAAATAATAACAATAAAAAAATCACTTTAGATCCAGTAGGTGGAGGAGGAAGGAAGGGACTTGGAGGGGGTGGGGGGAGGAGAGAAAAATCCCGGTCCTGTCCGAGTTTTTCTCATCCCAGTTTGGTGCTTTAACCTCTAGGCCACACACTGCACTGTTGTCAGCATTCCTCCTATCCCAACACTTCGGGGTGGGGCGGACTTTCCACAGAATTAATTTACTGCATTCGAGAACCCACTGCCAGGAACTCCAAATCGTTCCTGCTACATCGACCACGTCAGCAGTGGTGATCGCTGGGTCAATGTTACAGGTGACCACACCCATCCATCTAGCTTCTCTTTCTGACAGTGCCTTCTGCCTGTGTCGGATGCAGTAATTGTGTTCAGGTTCTTCCGTCGGCAAATTTGTGGCCCCCCAAGTTACTTCTCTCAACAAGAGTCGATTTGACTTCGTGTGTGTATGTGTGTGAGTGTGTGTGTGTGTGTGTGTGTGTGTGTGTGTGTGTGTGTGTGTGTGTGTGTGTGTGTGTTTGTGTGTGAGTTGAGTGTGTGTGTGTGTGTGTGTTGTGAGTGTGTGTCTGTCTGTCTGTGAGTCTGTGTGCATATGTGTGTGTGTGTATGTTTGTGTTTGTATGTGTATGTGCGTGTGCGTGCGTGCGTGTGGGGACGGGGAAATAGGTTCTTAAATATTTTCTTTAAAATCTATAAATGATATGTTTGTTTTCTTATTAGCTCTGTAAACGGGGACTGATTTGTTTGGTCTTCTATCTTTGTGTGTGTGTTTGTGTGTGTGTTTCTTTGTGTGCGTCTGTGTGTGTGTGTTTGTATGTGTATGTGTGGTTCGTATGTGTGTGTGTTTGTGTCTTTATGTGTCTGTGTGTGTTTTTGTATGTGTACGTGTATGTGTATGTGGGTGTGTGTTTGTATGTGGGTGTGCGTGTTTGTATGTGTATGTGTGTGTTTGTATGTGTGTGTTTATGTGTGTGTATGTGTGTGTGTATGCGTGCGTGCGTGTGTGTGGGTGTGGGATAGGTCCTTAAACATTTTCTTTAAAATCTAGAAATGATATGTTTGTTTTTTTTATTAACTCTGTAAACGGGGACCGATTTGTTTGGTTTTCTATCTTTGTGTGTATGTGTGTGCATGCGTGCGTGCGTGCATGTGTGCGTGCGCGCGCGCGCGCGCGTGTGTGTGTGTGTGTGTGTGCTGTAGTTCGCTTCGTTTTGCTTTGTCTTGCTTCGATTTTATTTGACCTGGGTAAAGAAGGAAACGAAGCAGAAGGATAAGATCATTTTCCGTTCTGAAACATTTCCTCTTAAGTGTGCACAGCATCATATGGATTATTTTTGTCACGGGCTATTTCACATTCGTCTTCTTTACGTTCTGGCCTCTCCTTGTGACGTAAAACTTTCTCATCAAATGTCCGTCAACATTCCGAGTTTTTGAGCACTTCAGGGCAGGATTTGTTTGGTTAGTTAGTTAGTCAGTCAGTCAGGTAGTTAGTCAGGTAGTGAGTCAGGTGGTTAGTTGGCTGGTTAGTCAGTCAGTCAATCGATCGGTTAGTCGGACATTCAGTCAGTCAGTCAGCCAGCCAGCCAGTCAGTCAGTCAGCCAGCCAGCCAGCCAGCCAGCCAGTCAGTCAGTCAGTTAGTTGATTAGTCGGTTGGCTGGTTGGTTGGTTGGTTTGTTGCGTGGTTGCTTGGTTGGTTTGTTGGTTGGTTGGTCGGTCAGTTAGTTCGTTAGTTCGTTGGCTGATTTGATGGTTCGTCGGTTGGTTGGTTAGTTGGCTGGTTGGTAAGTGGATGGGCGAGTAAGTGGGTTGATTAGGTATGTTGGTCGGTCAGTCGGTTGGGTACTTGGTTGCTTGTTTGGCTAGTTGGTTAGCTAACTGTCTCGCTAGTTAGTTAAAATGATAGTACCGTATGCCTTCGATCATGTTTTTACAAGGGTCTTCAAGACAATAAAACACGATACAATTTGTATTCACTGAGCAACTTATGCATCATTCTTCTACTTTCTCCTCGACATGCAGAAAATTTAGAAGGAAAAATGGAAAAATTGGCCTGAGAAATCAACGTTGTCTGTAATGAACCATAATTCTGAAAGGTAAGCATAATCTCATCAGTTCTTCGCAAGACATTCTTGTAAGGATAATCAGAATTGTCAGTTCCATGCACACGTAACTCCTAACGTGATGAGGTAAGTACTGTACTGGACGGAAGTGGTCATGTAATGTGTATTACATCTACATGTGATGAGTTACTTCTTCCTGACTCAAGATGCTGAGAATTCTCCTCTTATGGTATGATAATAGTGTTTCTCCCTGGATTCTGTCCCTTGCTGAGAACCAGAGGTATCTGGTAACTGAATTTTTATGCAAAAACATTGCCGGTTTACCGCTTTGACACAATATAAGCCGTGAGTGGTGTATTTGCACTATCAAGGTAAAATTAGATTTTGATAGACTTTCTGGTTTCATATTTATTTATTGATTGATTATTTATTTATTTATTTATTTATTTTACAATTTCACATGGAAATCGGATCTGTTGAAGTGAATGTCCTTTCGTAGGATACAGCAGACTGTTTCCCGTTGGAGCCCCAAGTCACGGAAGACTTGGTTGTAAAGAAGAAAACGAGCGGTTAGTCAGCAAGGGTTCACAACAGGAAAGCTAGAGGGAAAAAGAGCACTAGGTAGACCCGAGGATAAAATATTAGACAGTTTTGCAGGGTGGATTGGGACAGAAAGGGTGGAAGATAGAGATATTCATGCAGCGACAAAAGGTTGAGTCGTATGGAAGGCCATGATCGCCAACGCCATGAAGCATAGCACATGATGATGATCCCGCAGAACGAGCGATGAGAGGGCTGACCAGTGTGACCTGCCTACTAGGGCTGATTCTGCTGTCTACTTGTTAATTAGTATCAAGACGATCAAGCGCGCGTGCGGTTGGTATTCTGTTGACTGTCATCTTGAAACACGAACCGCCTGGGAACTGCAGTTTCCAAATGCCCTAGCAAAGAACAAATTATTTCGTTATATCGAAAGACGATCCAGCAAAACGCCACAAACAAAAAAAGTGATGCCGATTAGTTCTTCTGATGGAATGTTTGTTTGGTTGTTTGGTTGTTTGTTTGTTTGTTTTCTGTTGGTAAACCTAACAGAAAATGATTACAGAATACAAAAACCAATACTCCACCAACCCCCCCCCCCCCCCAAAGAAAGTACCCAACAGAAAACCAATACCCGGCAGAAAATTAATCTTGGTATGAACTTGCCATTTGTATCAGTCCGGAATAAAGTACAAATCACTTTTTTTTGCTATTTATTGATCACCTTGTCGCCTTCTCAACTGCAGTTGTGTGGCAATGCAAAGGCTGCGTTAAAACACGCCGTTTTGTATGGTAAATGGTGCAACTAAGAATAGGCTGCTGCATCATGGGATTGATGATGATGACAAGCATACCCTCCTTGTGATCATATCTACATAGTCTAAACTCTCTCTCTCTCTCTCTCTCTCTCTCTCTTCTCTCTCTCTCTATGTCTCACTATGTCTCTCTCTGTCTCCCTCAGTCTCTCTCTGTCTGTCTCTCTCTCTCTCTCTCTCACCCCACCTCTCCCACCACGTGCG
The DNA here is from genome assembly GCA_030674185.1 of Monoplex corrugatus. Taxonomy (NCBI): domain Eukaryota; kingdom Metazoa; phylum Mollusca; class Gastropoda; order Littorinimorpha; family Ranellidae; genus Monoplex; species Monoplex corrugatus. The sequence goes on from JAPXFY010000012.1 coordinate 50,755,705, forward strand.
CGTGTGGGCCAACGCCAGCGTGTGTGTGTATGTCTGTATTAGTTCTTACGTAGATATCTATCTATCTATCTGTCTGTCTGTCAGTCTGTCTGTCTGTGTGTCTATCTGTCTCTCCTTCTGTCTGTCTGTCTGTCCGTCTGTCCGTCTGTCTATTTGCCTGTCTGTCTCAAATAGAACCTTTACAGTGAGTTAGTGAATCAAAACATATTCGTCTTTGAACTATACTAATGATGATAATTGGAAGCGGGGGGCGGTGGATTCCTGCCTGGCTACTGTCCATCCTGATGACAGTGACAGGTAGATGAGGGGTATAACGATGTCTGTGTGAATACCGCCCTGTCACCCATTTGTTTACCACTATCGTTTGTTAACTGACTCAAACCTCGGCCCTGACCCATCATCCTTCAACTTTGACCCACAGTCAATGACTCAACAACAACGACACAACAACAACAACACGATAAATTTAAAAAAATAACATGATGATGATAATTATAGATAATTGTAATATTAATGATGATAATAACAATAACAATGATAATAATAATAATGATGATGATATTGATGATGATAGAATCATCGTCGTAGTCGTTGTCATCGTCGTCGCCGTTGTCGTCGTCGTCGTCGTCATCATCATCATCATCATCAATCTGTTAGTAAATGCCGTTTGTTTTGCTCAAACAGTTCATGATGATAATAGATCATAAACAAAGAACAAACAAAGCACAACAACAAAGAGGATTAGAGTACCGGGATCACACATTAACAGAGTAAAAGCATTGTCGGTTTATCGAGGATGAGGACAGAGAATATGAATTCAGAAACTGGTAATAGCACCATTAGTCCACAAAGAATATGTATGGAAGAAAGTGTGGATATGTGAATAAGAGGGGTATGGACTAAGGATGGACCATTTGGCAGACAGATTAATGGTACCAGTACACTGCCTCAGACAGTATTACATGAATATACCACAGGATGGCTGGTGAACGAATTCATGACCTGTGTCGACCATAGCATTGATTCCTCTCTGTCTTGTCAGATGAACGCCTGTACATTGTTGAGAGACACGGTATGCGTTGTTGTCTGGTCAAGAATTTCATATTTATGTGGTGATTATTTTGCTCGTTTAAAAGTATTACTGATTGAGATGGCCGCTTCTTCTTATTACTCTTTCGTTTTCTCTTTCTGTTAACAAGTTCAGAGTAATCTGTATGTCATCTTCTGTTTCTGAAAATAAAATGTTGCTACAAATTTGAATTGATGTCATTTGCGGACAGTGCACTGTGTTATCTAGCTGTGTATGCTTACGAGCCCCGTGTTATAGTGAGGCGATTGTGTCACAGAGTACAACATAACTGGTTGCCTATCTATCTATCCATGTCTATGATCTGACACGCATTTTGACGCATGGGAGCCAATTGTCAGAGGTTATCAGCCATGGCAGGGACTCTCAACCCATGAATATCTGACAGACAGACATCTCATAAAATAATGGATTCCCATCGGCAGGGTGAAAAGTATCCCATCCATTACTGTCTGCAAAATGTAAAAAGGGAACTGTTTGGACGTTGCAAAATTACCATAAATACTGTTGCCTCTGGACAAAAAAAAAAGAAACCGAGCTAAGTAACTGAGCCACATTTACGATTTCCAGAAACGATGAAGAATGACGAATGAATGAATATGGCATGGGAAGTCAGTCTTTGCCACAGTTCCAACGCAAACGCTTCCACAATACCTTGCACATGGACTTTCAAATAATGAAATATAATCCGCTTGCAAAATATTTGTATGAGGATTGGAGAACTGATAAGAATTATACCTTATTACATTAAATGAACAGGCCAGTAAGTGCACAGTGTAACAAAGAAAAAGAGAATGTAAGAATGTTGATTCTCTATCAAATCATTGGCTGTTAACATTCGGCTAGAATGTACATATGCCATAGTAATGAAATATCACACCAGCCCCAGTTAACATGCAAAGATATAGTTATCAGTTACAACGAACCTTTTAATGATATTCAAATTTATGCAAGTCAACGTACAAACATTTCAACATTTCTGCAATGTGATATATTCATTTATGTACCTTCATCTGAGCGCCTAAATTTCAGATCGCTGTCAAGGGAAGTACTTAAATTTTCGGTAGATACAGAAGAACCAAACAAAAAACAAAAAACAAAAAATACAAAACAAAAAAACACGGAAGAATGTTTCTGCGTACGCTTGTTCTACATTTCAAAATGTTCATATGCCGATGAATGTGCTAAAATATCTAACCACAAACCACTGTCAAGAAGAAATCTGTTTACAGACAGCTATAATGTGGATGGTGTCAAAAAGTAGATACATGTATCTTGAAAGTACAGTTATAAAGCGCCTGTGGTACAAATATTTATCATGACCAGCGATATATTGCGTGCGTGCTCTTTTCGCCCCTTGGTCACGAACCTATACTTGCTAGCCTCACTCCGAGTGGTTACAGGCTTGCTTCTTTCCATCGCTCATCCCGAGGTGGCGGTATCGCCATCCTCTACAACGACTCACTCCATTGCCGCCTATCTTTCTCGCAGTCTCTGCCTTTCTCCCATCCTTCTTTCGAGCACGTTGAAGTATCCTTCCAATCCACCCCTCACCCCATCACCTTCTCCTGTGTCTATCGACCCCCACCTAGCTCTGCCAACAAACTCACCACATCCATGTTTCTCTCTGACTTTGACCAATTGCTTGACCACTACTGCCTCTTACCTGGAAATCTCATCATTCTAGGTGATATCAATGTCCACTATGACAACACTCACCGTTATGACACAAGACATATCATCAACTCTCTGTCCAATCATAATATGACTCAACACATTTCTGAACCAACCCATCAAAAAGGTCACATTCTTGACTGGATCATTTCTCGTGATCATCACAATTCCGCTACTGACAACTGCTTAGTTCTTTCTACCCGTCTAACTTCAGCCCTTCCATCTGACCACTCTGCAATTCTCTGTTCTCTCGACATTTCTCCTCCTTCCCGTACCATGCGCACAGTGACTCGACGCAATCTCAAATCTATCGACCTCTCCACATTTTCATCTGATGCCTCCCGTCTCCTTTCTGAAAAGTCACATAACCTTGCCGATGAATTCTATACTACTCTCCACCATCTTCTGGACACTCATGCTCCAGCCACAACCCGTCTTTTACCTGACCGCCCCCCCTACCCCCTGGCTCACTCATGAGATCGCCTGTGCAAAACGTGCCCGCCGCAGAGCAGAGCGCCGCTGGCGCAAATCCAAACTCACTGTACACAGGCAACTTTTCCAAGCCTCTAAAACAAAAGTATCCACCCTCATTGCATCAGCAAAAACAAGCTATTTCCAAACCAAAATCCTGAATGCCTCTTCTTCAAAAGAACTCTTTACAACCATGAATCATCTCCTTGGCACACGAAAAGATTTACCTCTCCCAACAAAACATACAAATGAAGAACTCCCATCTGTATTCTCCAACTATTTCACCACCAAAATACAAACTCTTCGTGACAGGCTTGACAGGACACCCTGTCAACCATGCCCACCTGACCCTTCCTTCTCTGGCACACCTCTTACTACTTTTACCCCAGTCTCACAAGAAGAAATTCTCAACACAATCAGATCCATGTCGTTCAAAACCTGCGAACTGGATCCTCTTCCAGGTTCTGTCTACGCCGACTGTCTCCCTACTCTCCTCCCATTCATCACTGACATCATCAACACTTCTCTTCAAACTGGAACTGTCCCAGATTCTTTCAAGTCTGCTATTGTTCACCCTCTCCTCAAGAAACACAATTTAGATCCAAATGAACTGAAAAATTACCGGCCTATCTCTAATCTCTCTTTCTTGTCAAAACTCCTTGAAAAAGTCGTCCTCAACCAGCTGAACTCTCACCTGTCTGCCAACAATCTCCTCAATCCTTTCCAGTCAGCCTACCGCCAGTGCCATAGCACTGAAACTGCCCTACTACACATTCTCAACAATCTCCTCCTTGCAACTGATACTGGCAAAGTCTCTCTCCTCACACTCCTTGATCTGTCTGCAGCCTTTGATACCATTGATCATGGTATTCTCCTTTCTAGACTTCATCATACTTTTGGCATCTCTGACATTGCTCTGTCTTGGTTCACTTCATACCTATCAAACAGAAAACAAACCGTTCTCATCAATGGCACTTACTCTCAACCTGCATACCTGACCTGTGGTGTTCCACAAGGATCTGTCCTTGGCCCTGTTCTTTTCACTCTTTACACCTCCCCCCTGTCCACCATCACCAACTCCCATTCTATAAAACACCACTTCTATGCTGATGACACCCAACTTCAAGACAGTGACTCACCTGATAATATACAGCGCCTGTTGACTCGCACCACTGAGTGTTACTCGGACATTAAGAACTGGATGACACACAATAGACTTCAGCTTAATGACGACAAAACAGAAGCTATCCTCATTGGCACCCGTCAGAAACTTTCTCAGCTGCCTCCTCTTTCTCTCCCATTATGTAACACATCAGTCCCAATTTCTGATTCAGCTAAAAACCTTGGTGTCTGCATTGACTCTACCCTCTCCATGAACAACTTTGTTTCTCAAACTGCCAGATCCTGCTACTATCATCTCCATCGTATAAAGCTGATCAGGAAGTATCTCTCTGTCGAAACAACTGCAAAACTCGTTCTCTCCTTCATAATGTCTCGCATTGACTATTGCAATTCACTCCTGTCTGGTCTTCCTGCCTCCACCATTCACATCCTACAGCGCATTCAAAACAATGCTGCACGCCTTGTACTCAAAAAGAAAAAAGCTGACCACATATCTCCTCTCCTGGCACAACTTCACTGGCTCCCTGTATCAAAGCGCATACAGTACAAACTAGACACCATGTGCTACAAAAGCCTCAATAACGCAGCCCCCGATTACCTGTCAAGCCTACTTGAGATCTATGTTCCCTCACGTACCCTCCGCTCTGCCTCTGATCCTCTGACTCTTCGCTTTCCACGCACTAAGCTCAATACCTATGGTCCACGAGCCTTCTCTGTTTCTGGTCCACTCTCCTGGAACAAACTTCCTCTCTCAGTCCGTCAGCAACCTACTTTTGTCTCCTTCAAGTCCGCTCTCAAAACTCACCTTTTCTCTCCTGCATAAAATCCTAACCTCACTCAACCCTCCCCTCTGCAGCCTGTCTCCGCTCGGAGGGAATCACATGGTTATAATATATAATTGTATGCTATGCTCTCTATAATTTTCCATTGCTTTTATTCTTGCTTTTATTGCTTTTATTCTTTCTCCCCATTTATAGCCATGCGTGTGTGTGTGTGTGTGTGTGTGTGTGTGTGTGTGTGTGTGTGTCTGTATGTGTGCGTGCGTGTGTGTGCGAGCGTGCGTGCCTGCGTGTGTGTCTGCTTCAGCGCTTAGATTTGATTTTATCAAGATTTTGCGCTATATAAATATTGTAATTATTTTATTATTATTATATAGAATCCGTATGTCCCATTCTGCGTGATTGTTATCACTTGATCTAAATGTCACTCTTTTTCCCCTGATAGCAGCATTACTCAGAACTAAGTAAATGTTCATGTTTTTCTGGTGTCGCCTGTATGCATCTATACAGTACAATAAAAGCACACGATCATATAAAAAGTCATACCCAGTTTTGCTCATTTCCTACACCATCAACATGATCATCGTGTTTTGTGACCTGTATGGAAATTCATCCGGCATGCGACACATGAGTAGTCAACCCTGTCGTGTTGCCTCGAGCGGCGGTAACAAGCCGTCAGTTGGGGCCGTTACAAGTGAATGTCCGTGTCAGACAGGGCCATAGTCTTTAGAGCATGTTCTGCACCTTGGTTCAGTATTCGGGGGGGGGGGGGGAGACTAGTGGCTTAATTAGCGGGGTAATTCGGGAAGAACAGCTTTTCAGGAAGCAAAATCAGACGTTTCCAAAACCACGTCCTTTATCCAAGCCACTGGACTGACCATAATATTCGAACGTAGAAGAGCAAATTTTGGTCAATGGTCAGCAGTCTGCTATCACTTCAGCTCCTATTTTATTGCGTTGAAGATTTTTATGGGTGTAGCTCAAGACATATAATTTTGGGTCATCCTTTCTGACTTATTCCTGCTTGTGTTCATCACAGCTGCTGTTGCAAATGGTCTAATTCAGTTTTCTGGGGCTCAGCATTACGAGGACGGTGTCAATTTCCTGTTTTTTGCTGCTTCACCTTCACCAGTCCTAAACAGACTTACCTACCTGTGCACGAACCCTTAGCGTTGACTTGTCTAAACACCCCACACCTGGCAAGCCAGTATTCTTCCTCCAGCCTGGCCCCATCAAGACATTATTATAGCAAGTAGGGAGCTTAGTGGTGTGCAGCGTACGCTGAATTAGGACAGTCACTCGTAGACTCTTCTGAAATAAGCTAAGCAACAGTACATGTATAGTATTCCCTGGTAGGTGACTTTTTAGCAGTGTGATTACTGATAGTTCCTGTGAAATGCAGTCGTGTCTACTGGATGGCCTCATGGAGGCTTTAGAATTGTTGGCACCGGGACTGCGACAAAATGAACCTGGGTTCGATTCTCTTTGAAGAAATCTAAAATCTCTCTCTCTCTCTCTCTCTCTCTCTCTCCCCTCTCTATTTCTCTTTCTCAATTCACCTCCCTCCCTCCCTCTTTTTTTCTTTTTTCCCTTTTTTGTGGGGGGGGGGGGGGGAGAGGGTATGACTACGTTGGGAGCATTCATAACATTTTGGCGAGCTTCATAGGACATTACAGACAGTCTAAGTTTGTTGCAGTAACATACTGGTACAAGCTCAAACAGTAGTAGATGTAGTCCATAAGTTAGGTAGAACCTAAAGACATCACCAGCGCGTTGGGTTTATGCGCAGGTTTATGTCTTCATCATGATCATTCTGGATTTTCTTCTATCATATTGCATCTCTAACCCTGGTGCATACGGAATTTACTCCGAGCATGGAAATGCTGGTTTGAGAAAAACTCAAAGGACGAGGAGGCAGAAGACGGAGCAACAACGACAACAGCAACAAATACCGACACACGATAATTATGTGAATCAAACAGAATTTCTAACACCATTTAATTCAAATCAGAGCCTCTGTTTTTGTTTTGTTTTGTTTTTGTAGACATACGTGTGAAGTTTTGACCAATAAGCTACAGACACAACAACTCGGTTGGCTATCAATATTCATTTGCTAATTACTATATGGCTTTGTCCCCGGGCCTTAGTGCTCGCCCGACAGTATTGAACTATCCACTATTGTGCAGCCAAGCTTGTCGCTGTTACTTGACGTCGTGCTAACGGTTATATAGTACAAACGGTTACTATGGGAACTGATTGTTCAATATCCGACTATTACTATGTACTCGTTACCTCCTGCGCTCGCACATTGTAGATAAATATATGACATATATCACTTCGTGCTTTTATTAGGGGGATTTATTGATTTTTGTTGTTGGTAGTGAATTCTTCTCTTAACTTACTTTTGTGTTTGTGTGTGTGTGTGTGTGTTGTGTGTCTGTGTGTTTGTCTGTGTGTCTGTGTGTCTGTGTGTGTGTGTCTGTGTGTCTGTGTGTGTCTGTGTGTGTCTGTGTGTTTGGTGGAACCATAGCCGTCTCATGTTCTGCGGATTTATTTCTTTTAAACATATTCGAACAGTTCAGAGCATAACAGTGCACGCACTTTTGTAATCACCTTTTTTCGACAAAAACTATATGAATTATTATAATTCAGGAAATGAACTATGTGGAAACGATAATGTAGTCAAGTACACAAACTATACAATATATAATCAGATACATATCTGTATATATATACATAGGTACCGAGGTATGTATTAGATAGATACATACAATCACACGTGGTTACATACATACATACCATACTTGCTTACGTCCGTACGTATAGATGGACGAACAGACAGATGGATATATCGATAGACAGACAGGTAGATATGCAAACAGGTACGCAGACTTGCAGACAGATAGATATCCTGACATATAATGCATTGAGGTACATACATACAAACATTTAAATACATATACATTTATATGCACATTCATGCATCCATATGAAATGTTTATACACACAATGATACATATACACATACAGGCAGACCACCTAGAAACACCCCAGCCTGGTTAGTAAAGGGTAAAGCATAGGGAATTGTCCCAATTTGATTAACTCCTTCTGAAGAGCGGCAGAAGGGTTCAGTCGTTCGCCTGTCATTAGCTAAACTCCAGCATCTGGGGTTCGTGCCCTGCTGAGTTCTCGACCTTTTCTCCTCAGTTTGATCGGAAAGTCGAATTGAACGTCTAGTCCTTCGAAAGGCGACGAAAGAGAAATCGGACCCGTTTGCCTTCTGACCTGCTTACGCTAAAGATCACACGGCAGTTGAAAATCGCGAAGAACAGGGCTTTAGCCCATCTGCCCTGGTATAAAACATTGGAGAGAGAGAGGTTGATTTCCCAAGTCCCTCACCTTGAAGGCCAGTTAGCCTTCTTGCCTTTCTGAAGTCTTGGTCCAAAAAAAAATTGGGTGGCGCTGCACTGTGGTGACCCACTCTCAAGGGGTAGAGCAGGCCCAATTTCACATGGTAGAGCCACTGTGACAAAAGAAATGAATATAAATGAATATGAATGAATATTAATGAACAAACTCTGAACTCTCCCTTGGTGCTTGACGTTTACCAACCTGATCAAAGTCATCAGACTCACGACTTAATCAGGGGAAGATTGAATGAAATTGAACTAGATCAGATACGTTAGTTTGCTTGGTGGTGGTTCATAACACACTTGTTTCTGTGTCAAATACGGGATTCCTCCTCTGTGGAAAGCGCGTCGCCACATTACTGTGCCACTATTTTTTTTTTTTTTTTTGTACGCGCGTGTTCAGACGAACAGGCACACTCAGGCACACAGGCATTTCAGATACACCATGAACTACATTTATACTATCTTCATCGATTTTCCTCCGGAGACATCCGAACTGAATTAATAACCAACTGTAGCCCTCATAAAACTTGCCCGTGGTTCAATAGACGACAGATATGCTGCTGTTGTGTTTGGCTGGCTGATTGAGGGGTTATTTGACCGGCTCTGTGGATAGTTTCCACCTCCTTCTTCCAGTACACACACGCACACTTGCACGCACGCACGCGCGCACACACACACACACACACACATATGAACACACACACACATACATCCACACGCACGCGTACACAGGCACACTCATACAAAACACACACACACACACACACACACACACACACACACACACACACACACTCTGTCTCTGTCTCTCTCTCCCCTCTCTCTCACTACTCACTCACTCACTCACTCACCCACTCACTCACTCATTCACTCAAACACACACACGCACACGCACGAATCAATATAGATAGGATAGGGTTATTAATAAAAGTGTAATATCAAAATGAAAGTACCAAACACTCAGCACTAAGATTGTAAAATTTTCTTCTTCTTCAACTATGACAGCGAGGACATGAGAAGAGTTTGGTATGAAACTGAAAAAAACAAAAACAAAAAAAACAAACGCACACACACAAAATCTCCCCCCCCCAACATACACACACACGCACGCATGAACACACGCAAGCACGCACGCATTGCACGCGCACACAAAACCACACGCACACCGCACACACACACACCCAAAACACACGCGCACGCACACACACATACACATAATATATGTACACACACACAAACACGCAGACACACATACACACACAAACACGCAGACACACATACACACACACACATACACCACACCTTGTTTTTCCCCTCGTGAGACTCGAACCCGTGCAATTAGATTGGTTGAAGTCTCAAGCTCTTCCTCTGGGCCAACCAGGGCTCCTAGGAAGTGGAAGGAGGAGGTAGAATTCCAGGAGTGCGGTTAGTTTGTATGGAGTAGTAGTAGCCAACATAGTCGTTTGCCATCCAATCCAGCTCGCGCGCGCGCGCGCGTGTGTGTATACATATAGATATGGATATACTCTCATATGTGTACATTTATTCTTATTTCTATACTTTTAGCATTCCAATTTATTCTTGGATGCATGTTCGCATAAACCATTCTTATTCCGTGATGGCATTTGCCTTGATAAGTTTAGATTTTTCATCACATGGAGTTCGTGGTGTCTGAGTGTATAAATAGCATCATACGAAGTCTTTGACGACCTTTACAGAACACGGAAACTGAAACTGAATACCAGAGAATGAAAGACTCTGGAGCAGTCTGATAGAATTATTGGCAGAACAATACATCCCTCACACGACTGCTGAAATGTTTCGATGCGGATTCTCTCCGAGAAAATACAGCATTGCGTCAGGAAAAACGACAATACAAGGAAGTGAAATATGTGTGGGGTGTAAACTCAGTTTTGTGTTGAGGGGCCTCTGTCCTTGGAAAAGCTTTGGCTTAGGATGTCATTACCGTTTAATGTCATGTGGCTTTTATATCATTGTGCTGATTCGAAAGTGACAGTTTGTTTGTAAGTATGTATGTGTGTGTGTTTGTTTAGTTTATTCGTCAGCAATAAACTGCATGTATGTACGTGTGTATGTAATACATACATACATACATACATACATACATACATACATACATACATACATACATACATACATACATACATACATACATGTATGTATGTATGTATGTATGCATTATGTAATGGATGATTGGATGGATGAATTGGGATGGATGGATGGATGGATAGATATACGTACGTATGTATCTATGTATGTCTACTTGTTTCTTTATTTGGGTATTTTTAACAAATGAATATGTATTTTCTCAGATTTTCTGGGGAATGGTGGTGGATAAATTAATTCATTGACAATACTCATGAAAAGTACAACGTTTTGACAGAATATCTTGGCAAAAGAAAAGAAAAAGAAACCATTTGGCATGAAAGGAAAGAAGACAAAACATCTTCATCCTGTTTCCTTAATGCGAAAGACATTGTAACTTCTGTTTCAGTTTTATTAACACGGCGTGTCCCCGCTCAGGAAGAAACATCCATATTTACCAACACCACTAATTCCACGTAATGGACAAGATCCAAAGTGATCATGGCATAAGCAATAGGTCAGCGCATAAAACCCAGATGCTACTACAACAAAGCCTTTGACTCCCGCACCCTATCCACCACCAGCAAAAATTTAACCCTTCGACTCCCTCACCCTGTCCGCCAGCTTCCTGCAGGAAGCTGGTGGATACGGTGAGGGAGTCAAAGGGTTAAGCTGGTGGATAGGGTGAGGGAGTCAAAGGGTTAAAATGTTCCTTTTGCTGTCATGGTTGACAAAGCAGGATGCTAGTGGGTAGGCTGAGGGAGTCAAAGGGTTAACAACTAAGATCTTTTCAAAGGCCAGATGCTTGTCCACACACGTGTGGACCATTGTTCCTCACTGCAAGATCCTTCTGAAGCGCTTGCCAATCACCGAGAAGTCAAAAAAGTACTTGAAACTGATGTGCGATGCTCACGCGCCACCTTCCACATTTCAGTTTATAGGTCGATTTGATTCAATTTTAAATTTGTTTAAAGAGAATCTCATTGAACTCTGGACAGTCAATGTGCGATCAACCCAAATATGATAAGGGAAACTTCCTGAGCCTGCGCAAAACCTTTGTGTCGAAATGGTAAGAGGGTGGGAAGGAGGTGAGGCCTATCACATCGATCGGACACCACCACAATGGCTGGAGCATTAGAGTGGGTAGCTCATAGGCCATTTTTTTTATGTTGCTGGCTGGGCGTGAACTTGAAGTCGTGACTCATGAGATACACAGTACAAGTTTTTTATTCAACCAACCCACCAAATGCATTGAAAGATTAAAAAATACAGCGATTAAACATTAGGTCTGTGTGGCTCACATGGTTATGAGTTGATTCCCTGTTTTGGATTATTACACTTTGACACTGTACTGGGCTTTGCACATTCACGGTCTTGTGTTCCTATCCTTGGATCACTGCTGAGTGATTTGTTGTAAACCCTTTCATGGTCTGTCTGCTATGAAGAATATCTTTTTCGCTAGCCTGACATTCCAAATATTTTTCAGAGTTCATTTCAGTTCCGCATTTACTTTGGCAATTTTAAGAACTCATTTACATCATGGATTGGACAGTAAAGGACTCAAAATTTAATTTTATCTTTCAAAACCTTACTGTTAGTGGCTTTGCACACATTGTACAACTATAATACAGTGCGTTTTATACATGTGAAAGATTTTCTGTGACCCTGTCTTTTGCACCTCAGCGCCTGTTTTTGATTTGACGATACAAGTTTTCAGTTGTTGTCATATAGCACTTGAAGAAAGGTCGATAGTGGAGTTGGAAGGTTTTCTTGTCTTCAGGTCAGACACGGGACTCTGTAAGAGAACCGACACCTTGTGCCATCAAGTCAAAATCAGTGTCAGCACGGTCATAAGCTTTCTTCGGCGTTTTCATGTGTTCGATTTCCCATCAAAAATCGCAGTGCTGTGAAACTCCGTTTTATCGCTTCCGACACACATGATTCGCCTGATAACGAGTATCTAAACAAGGTGTGGCTGACCCATGGAGTCTTCGTTTATTCATCCGTTTGTTAAACCTCTACTTGGTTATAAACACTAACCAGACGCGTGTGTTGGAAATAAGAGAGACTCTCTAGAGCTGCACCAACTGGGACTGTTGAGTCTGCTGTTTAACATGAGAATGTTAGCCCAGGTTGTTTTCTGGCTGGTTATAACACCGTGTCGGTCAAATAAAATTTAAAAAAACATACGTTTACTGCGATCACCGATCGCCCAAACTTAAACAAGAGACAACAAACACTGTTGGCGTAAGATGCCGACCTTTGCGCTTAAAATCTGAAGATCCTGTGAGGCAGAGCTCCCGTCTTCCAATCAGATTGCATGGGTTTGAGTTTTGAGTATGACTCAAAAAAAGCCCCTTTGGGGATGCCAGGGGCTCTTTCAGTATAAGGGTCGTTCTCTAAAAAATTGCAGTGAAAGTGTGACATAACCACTGAATGCACGCGGGGTCTCAGAAAACTGTCAATGCTATCCTCCAACGACTTCAAAACTAACCATTTCTACACAGATTTAATAATTATGAGCATTGTTTATTATTTTGTCTACATTGGAAGGAGTGCAGAGGTCAATATATCTGACCTTGACCGGTCGAAATGCGCTCAGTGAAGGAATCAATGCATGGTCGCTACATTTCACACACGTGGTGAGACGATGACTTCCATGTGAATCCTCACACAGCATCAGACAGGAAATAGGAACCTGATCACACTATTATCTTTCCGCCATCGAAAAATAGAAGTAGGTCAAAAATAAAGTTCCAAGGGCTTCTGTGTCAACATCAGGGTTTTGAAAATGTGTTCCGTCGCTACGTTCAAAATTTGAAACGATGATGGGTAAGATTTGGAAATAACGAATAAGTCATGTTTGCAAGTCTGCAATTGTAAAAAAAATATGCTGTGTAGGAACTCGAAATGCCTGAGAATACTCCAGTGTAAGTAGTTCTGAACACATTGTTGAACACATGTTTGGGGATACCAAATCTATTTCTGCATGATCCAGAGTAACGAAGCGATGCGACCATAAGACTTTTTTGGTTGCAAAATCACCCATGCAATACTGCATGATCATTATTTTTCACACATTGCATACAATATACCACACACACCCAAAACAATTATTGTTAGGAATGTGTCTTTGGTAATCAGCAACAATGGTTTCACTGTCAGCATGTCACAAATCAGGTACGGCCAGAGCGGGACTTTTTCGAACATAACATCAAATAAGCTAACAACACAATCAACAAACACCACGTTCGTTTTTTTTTAGAATATATTTTTTTGATATATATACATTAAATGGGAAACTGGCAAAAGAGTGTAGGATTGATCTATTTTGAATTATAGGCTACAAAAGTAGGTCACCCTAGCCACTACACAACTCCAGAGAACGACCAGAAATAGTATCCCCCCCTTCTGGAAATTCTGTGCTAGAAATTTCCTCTTTTCTATCACTCTCTTTGTTTCTTTCTTCCTCCTTTGCTTTCTGTCATTTATTCTTATCAGTTTCTGCCTTGCTGATCCATTCACCTGTATGTGTTCGATAAAGTCTTACATATTTTCTCTTAGGATTGATAACTGGGTACATGTGTTGAGTGCATTTTTGTCTCTAGGGATATGAGATATGCGGAAGCAATTTTAGGGAATTTAGGCCAGTTTTTAAGTATCTTGTCGTGTCCTTAGTTATGTTTAAACTTGTATTCAGGTATGTTTTTTTTTAATCCTTATGTGCGATAAATTGGACGGAGTGATCAATACCAGAAGCATCTCTTTAGATTATGTGCTTGAATGCATTGAAATATGTACTTAATTTTATTTTCCATTTTTCCTGTTCAAGTTTTGTGTATGTTTTGAACTGGTTTAAAGCCCTGATATGACTCTACGCAGTCGGCTGGGCTTTAAACAACTGTAACACATGACTCAAAAGAAAAAAAAAGCTGTGCGCTTAGGGCCTCCACTCACTCAACAAAACGAGGATACCCGATAATGTTCAGAGGTCCGGAAGGCAAATCAGCTATAGAGAAAAGACGGATACCATCCTCATAATGCTAGCCCCAAGAAAAGTCGAGAGCCATGGTCTGAAGAGTGATTACACAATCTTTGTCTTGATCTGTACCTGAAATAATCCATTTAGAAGTCCATCAGTGAATTGCTGGGACTTTGATATATTGATAAGTCTGTGGACGAGTGCCTGTCTTTCGGGAGACCGAGTCATGTTTTTTCCACACATAAAATGGTCATTCCTATCTGCGTGACAGGTTTGAGCTTTTGATCCACATTAATGGCAGAGGAAAACATCAAGGGAACACAGCCATGCCGAAACTTGCTAGTCAGAAAATTGTTATTTACGAGGGAGCGCGTGCATGCGTACAGAAGGTATATTATTTCTTTAGTTGCTCGTGCGTGTAATGTTCGCTCTTGCAGTCTGCATATGGTTTAATAATGACAGTATCAGGTCTGTATAGGGTTTATTGATGATAGCATCACGATTTTATAAGGTTTATTGATGATGGCATCACGATTTTATAAGGTTTATTGATAATGGCATCACGATTGTAAAAGGTTTATTGATGATGGCATCACGATTGTAAAAGGTTTATTGATAATGGCATACGATTGTAAAAGGTTTATTGATGATGGCATAACGATTGTAAAAGGTTTATTGATGATGGCATCACGATTGTAAAAGGTTTATTGATAATGGCATACGATTGTAAAAGGTTTATTGATGATGGCATCACGATTGTAAAAGGTTTATTGATAATGGCATACGATTGTAAAAGGTTTATTGATGATGGCATCACGATTGTAAAAGGTTTATTGATAATGGCATACGATTGTAAAAGGTTTATTGATGATGGCATAACGATTGTAAAAGGTTTATTGATGATGGCATCACGATTGTAAAAGGTTTATTGATAATGGCATCACGATTGTAAAAGGTTTATTGATAATGGCATACGATTGTAAAAGGTTTATTGATGATGGCATCACGATTGTAAAAGGTTTATTGATGATGGCATAACGATTGTAAAAGGTTTATTGATGATAGCATCACGATTGTAAAAGGTTTATTGATGATAGCATCACGATTGTAAAAGGTTTATTGATGGTAGCATCACGATTGTAAAAGGTTTATTGATGATGGCATCACGATTTTAAAAGGTTTATTGATGATGGCATCACGATTGTAAAAGGTTTATTGATAATGGCATCACGATTGTAAAAGGTTTATTGATAATGGCATCACGATTGTAAAAGGTTTATAAATGATAGAATCAGGTTTGTGTGGGGTTTATTGATGATAGCATCGTGACTGTATAGTGTTTATTAATTTTAATGATAGTATCAGGTCTGTATAAGAGTTATTGATGATGACATCACATTTATATAGAGTTTAGTGATGATAACGTCAGGTGGTGTGCTGTGCTGTGCTGTGTTGTGTTGTGTTGTGTTGTGTTGTGTTATGCTGTGTAGTGTTGTGTTGTGCTCTGCTCTGCTGTGCTCAGCTCTGTGCTGTTCTGTTCTGTTCTATTCTAGTCTGTTCTTTTCTGTTCTATTCTATTCTACGCTTCTCTGTTCTTCTGTTGGGTTTATGTTCTGTTCTGGGGGGTTTTCTGTTCTGCTCTGTTTTGTTCCTGTTCTGTTGTGTTGTCATAAGAATCTACCAGTATTAACCTTTTCCCTTTTCGTCTCATCTTTCCTCATCCGTGAACCCAGAGCCACAACCATTCACGACTCATTTTATCTAATTGTAAAATAAGTTCAAACGAGGTGCTGATAAGGCAACTGTTAAACTGCCTGCCCCTAAGTTCACAAGTCAAGGTCACCGATAAAATCTTCAGTCAACAAACTCGCAGTCAGCATTCTAACCAAAGCCATCAGCAGGCCAGCCATGCATTTTGTTTGATAGTTCAGGCGATCGGTCGGTCAGACATCACCTTGTTTTTTACCCTTTCCAATATGACACCCTACCATCAGTTTCCTCCTGTAAAGAGCTGGTGGATAGGGTGAGGTAGTCTTCTTCTTCTGTCGTTGGCCGTCTACATAGTCATGCCACATCTGTCACTGAATGTGGGCGGGGTTTTTGTGTTTGTTTTTCTTTTTTTTTTTTTCTTTCTTTTTTTTTCTTAGTTAGTTTCTACCGGCTGCCGTAGAGCTTGGTTGACAGAGGACGGTAGTGTTCCTTCTGCGTTCCCTGGCGGCACATGTAAACGGTTGATTGATTGATTTGGTTAGTTTTTACGTCGGCACCCACCTCAGGTAATATGGCCGACGGGGATAACCATCCCAGGGAAGTGGTGGAAGGAGGACATATCTAATCCTACACTGACATCACCTGAACAACAATGATGTTAAGATGGGACAACGAGAAGGCCAGTTTTAATGTAGCGCACCCTGGGATTCGAACCCACAACCATTAGCATGTGAATCTGACGCTCAACCGGGCTGAGCTACTGAGGCCTGCCCATGGAAAGGGGAGGGACCTCCAGCAGTTAGGGGTGGATCGTTTTTAGGCGCAGGACCTCGGGTGTTGCCACACCCTGAAGGGACCTCAGTGGGCTAGCGCCATTCTCCGTCTGATGTATATGACCGCGTGGACATTGGCGTTATGCCGCATGGCACAGCGGTTTGTTAGAAGACGTCTGCAGGCCTGATGGCCCACCTTTGACCTCAGCCCTCGGGTCACCATCATCATTATGTGCCCTGCCACATGGTGTTGGCGATCACGGCCCTCCATATGCATCGATTCCTTGTCGCCGCAAGCACATCTTCCACCCTCTCTGTCCTCAGCCACCCTGCAAGTCCGTCCAATATTTTCTTCCTGGGTCTACCTGGTGTTCTCTTTTCCCTCCAGCTTTCCTGTTGTGACCAGGTGCTCTAATTCCCCTTTCCTCATGAAATGGCCAATACTGTTGCTTGTCTTTTCCTAATCTTCCTTATCAATGGGCTTGTGTCTGCGTCCATCAAGACTGTCTCGTTTGTTTTCTTTGCTGTCCTTGGAACTCTCAACATTCTTTTCTTTGCTGTCCTTGGAACTCTCAACATTCTTCTTAGAAACCACATCTCGGCTGCCTCAATCTTGTTCTGGCTTTGCGTGTTGACTGTCCACGCCTCACAACCGTATAATATTATCGGTTCTATATAACATTCAAGAACTCACTTCCTGATGTTAATTGATAGGCGTTTGTTGGTATGAATGCTTTTCATCGTCTTGAATGCTGTTTTGGCTCGGCCGATTCTGCTGGCTATTTCTAGCCCTGGGGTAAGGGATTGAACGTTAATGGTTAATCCATCTCCAGACGCCGTGGATCTGTTGCTAGACTCCTGTTGTGCCTGCATTGCCCACAGCCTGCATTGCCCACAGCCTGCATTGCCCACAGCCTGCAGTATGTCTCTGTGAACATATAACTGACTGAGTTTAGTTAATGGTACATTATGTGTCTGCTTGAGAGATGACTAATGGATTCGTCCTTTCTTCTTTTCTTCTGTCGGCGGCCGTTCCCTTTCTTAGCTTAGTCAGTGGACGTATGTGTCTGAAAATTTAAGATATATACGGGGGCACGCTGAGGTAAATTACTTCTGCGTCTGTCTGTCTGTCTGTATGTCTGTCTGTATATCTATCTATCTGTCTGTGCATGATAGAGACAGAGAGAGATTAAGAAAACTGCTTTAACAATCTGTTCAAAACTTTGCACGTTGAGAAATGCGCTCGCTCTCGTCTCATCTCTCTCTCTCTCTCTCTCTCTCTCTCTCTCTCTCTCTCTCTCTCTCTCTCTCTCTCTCCCTCTCTCTCCCTCTCTCCCTCTACATACACACACACACACATGCAAACACACACACATGCACAACCCACAACACATGCACACACACACACACACACCACACACACACACACGCACAACACACACACACACACCCACACACACACAACACCACACACACACACACACACCACACACACACACACACACACACACACACACACACACACACCACACACACACCACGCACACACACACGCACACACGCACACACACACACACGCACACACGCGCACACACACACACACACACACACACACACACACACACACTTCATGTCCTGTCTGGGTTTTTTTTTCACCCGTGCACACCCTCTGGCACACATGCACACACCACCTACCCGTTCATCCCCATCCAGTCCGATCCTTTCCCTCCCTCACACACACACATTTGTTTTTCATTTTGTCAACTGACGTACACACTGAGCTGTATAACCACCCTTTTGATACAACCAGATGAAAAACAGAGCACAATCGATCGAGAAGCTGATGAAGGAGAAGAACAACAAGAAGAAGAACCAGAAAAAGGAAGCAGAAGAAAAGAACAAGATGAAGAAAAGAAAAGGACAAGAAAAAGAAAGGAAGAGCAAGAAGAAGAAGAAAAGAAAAGGACAAGAAGAAGAAGGAAAGAAGGATAAGAAGAAGAAAAAACGTACCAGAAGGAGAAGAAAAGAAGAAAAGGACAAGAAGAAGAAGAAAAGAAGAAGGACAAGAAGAAGAAAAAGGAAGGACAAGAAGAAGAAAAGAGGACAAGAGAAGAAAAGGACAAAAGAAGAAAGGACAAGAAGAAGAAAAAGGACAAGAAGAAGAAAAGAAGGACAAGAAGAAGAAAAGGAAGGAAGAAGAAGGAAAGAAAAAGGAAAAGGACAAGAAGAAGAAGAAAAGGACAAAGAAGAAGAAAGGAACAAGAAGAAGAAAAGGACAACAAGAAGAAAAGGACAAAAGAAGAAAAGGACAAGAAGAAGAAAAGAAGGACAAGAAGAAGAAAAGGACAAGAAGAAGAGAAAAGGACAAGAAGAAGAAGAAGAAAAGGACAAGAAGAAGAAGAAAAGAAGGACAAGAAGAAGAAAAGGACAAGAAGAAGAAAAGGACAAGAAGAAGAAGAAAAGGACAAGAAGAAGAAGAAAAGGACAAGAAGAAGAAGAAAAGGACAAGAAGAAAAGAAAGGACAAGAAGAAGAAGAAAGGACAGAAAAGAAAGGACAGAAGAAGAAGAAGGACAAGAAGAAGAAGAAAAGGACAAGAAGAAGAAAAAAGGACAAGAAGAAAAAAGGACAAGAAGAAAAGAAGGACAAGAAGAAAGAAGGAAGAAGAAAAGGACAGAAGAAGAAAAGAAGGACAAGAAGAAGAAAAGGACAAGAAGAGAAAAGGACAAGAAGAAGAAGAAAGGACAAGAAGAAGGAAAGGACAAGAAGAAAGAAAGGACAAGAAGAAGAAAAGAAAAGGACAAGAAGAAGAAAAGAAAGAAGAAGAAAGAAGAAGAAAGAAGGACAAGAAGAAGAAAAGGACAAGAAGAAGAAAAGAAGGACAAGAAGAAGAAAAGAAGGACAAGAAGAAGAAAAGAAGGACAAGAAGAAGAAAAAGGACAAGAAGAAGAAAAGGACAAGAAGAAGAAAGAAGGACAAGAAGAAGAAAAGAAGGACAAGAAGAAGAGAAGAAGAAAAGAAGGACAAGAAGAAGAAAAGGACAAGAAGAAGAAAAGGACAAGAAGAAGAAGAAAAGACAAGAGAAGAAGAAAAGAAGAAGGATAAGAAGAAAAGAAGAAGGATAAGAAGAAAAGAAGAAGGATAAGAAGAAAAGAAGAAGGATAAGAAGAAGAAGAAAAGAAGAAGGAAAGAAGAAGAAAAGGACAGAGAAGAAGAAAGAAAGAAGAAGGACAAGAAGAAGAAAAGGATAAGAAAAAGGAGAAAAGTACAAGAAGAAGAAGAAAAGAAGGATAAGAAGAAGAAGAAAAGGACAAGAAGAAGAAGGAAAGAAGAAGGATAAGAAGAAGAAAAGTACAAGAAGAAGAAGAAAAGAAGGATAAGAAAAAGGAGAAAAGTACAAGAAGAAGAAGAAAAGAAGGATAAGAAAAGGAGAAAAGTACGAGAAGAAGAAGAAAGAAGGATAAGAAAAAGGAGAAAAGTACAAGAAGAAGAGGAAAAGAAGGATAAGAAAAAGGAGAAAAGTACGAGAAGAAGAAGAAAAGGATAAGAAAAAGGAGAAAAGTACGAGAAGAAGAGGAAAAGAAGGATAAGAAAAAGGAGAAAAGAAAGAAGAAGAAGAAAGGATAAGAAAAAGGAGAAAAGAAAAGTACAAGAAGAAGAAGAAAAGGATAAGAAAAAGGAGAAAAGTACGAGAAGAAGAAGAAAAGAAGCAGCACAAGAAGAAGAAAAGTGAAACAAAAAGAAAACTGGTTGAAGAGATGTATAAAGAGGAGATCCTGATGAGTTTCATTGCTGGTAAAAGCCTCTCAGACAAAGTCTGCAGAGTTCTTGATGGCTCTCCTGAAATCATATTATGGATTTCTACCCAGACGAATTCATGAAATCCCCACCCCCACCCCCCCGACCCATCCTTCCAAAAATAAGACTACGATGACCAGGCTATAGGAAGATTCTTTTTATACCAGCAAAACTTGTGTAAATTGTGATCGTAAAAAAAAAGGTGTGAACATCTACAGCATGAGCATCGAACATCCATAAAAATTACTCTTATTCCAAAATCGGATCATGCTTACTCAGTCATAGATTTTTTTTCTGTCCCAACTTCGGATTATGCTTACTCAGACTAGTTTCTGTCCTAACTTCGGAACATATTTACTCAGTCTTAGACTTTTTACTGTTCCAACTTCGGATTATGCTCACTGTCTTAGACTTTTTTCTGTCCCAACTTCGGATCATGTTTACTCGGTGTCAGACTTATTTCTGTCCCAACTTTGGATCATGTTACTTATTGTTAGATTATTTTTCTGTCCCAACTTCGGATCATGCTTACTCAGTCTTAGATTTGTTTCTGTCCCAACTTCGGATCATGCTTACTCAGTCTTAGATTTGTTTCTGTCCCAACTTCGGATTATGCTTACTCAGTCTTAGATTTGTTTCTGTCCCAACTTCGGATTATGCTTACTCAGTCATATTTTTTTGTGTCCCAACTTTGGATCGTACACACACACACTCACAGAAAGACACACTCCCGCGCGCGCACGCACACACACACACACACACAAACACACAAACAAACACAGAGGCATACATAACACACACACACACACACACGCACGCACGCACGCACGCACGTACACACACACACACGCACGCACGCACGCACGCACGCACGCACACACACACACACACACACACACGCACACACACACGCAGAGAGAGAGAGAGAGAGAGAAACTCTCGGACGCCCTGAACTATTTTTCAATGGTTCTCCCCTTTCTAACAGGGAGATATGGGGAAAATGACAGACGAAAGAAAAGGAAAGCTCTTAAAAGAACGGCATTAAAAGATTTTTTGTCGGGCTTTGTCTTATGTGATGAAACATGTACGCGTGAGAGCGAGGAACAGACCATGATGTAAAAGCGCGCACTCGGATAGAAATACACGCATTCTGATGACAAGTTTTAGAAGAGGCGTTTTCTAACCACGCCAGTTCATGAAATAGTATTTGTTATTTTGTAATTCTCTCTTTCTCTTTGTCTCTCTGTCTCTGTCTCTCTCTGTCTGTCTCTCTGTCTCTTTCTTTCTCTTCTCTCTTGTCTCTCTGTCTGTCTTTGTCTCTGTCTCTGTCTGTCTCTCTCTCACTCACACCTCTCTCCCTCTGTTGCTCCCATACCTCTCTCACTCTTTCTCTCTGTCACACCTCTCTCTCTCTATCTCTCTCTCTCTCTCTCGTCCCTGGCTGTGTGTCTGTGTCTCTCTTTTCTCTCTCTTTTTCTTTCTTTCTCTCTCTCTCTCCCACCCTCTCTCTCTCTCTCTCTCTCTCTCTCTCTCTCTCTCTCTCTCTCTCTCTCTCTCTCTCTCTCTCTCTCTCATATACAGAAATGTATGAGGACATCTTTGAGAACGAGAGTGTCATGTGAAATGTTGCGAAATGTTTTGATAATTCAGAAAGTCTGAAGGGTTGTGAAGAATAGCAAGATAATAGCAAGTAAGCAAAAATAAGTACAATAAGCCAGTGTCAAAATGAATTGTCATGGCAAACACACTGAGTTCAGTTTATAATAATGTCTCTTCTTTAGAACGTTTTGCAAAGAAAATGCAATACAATGCAGAGCATATTATCAATGAATGTGGACAAAGGTAAGGTTTTTTTGAAAACTGGTGGGTTTCTATGGAAATGTAGAGGACTGTGTTGTTGTCTAGGATCGGAGTGAAGAGGATTACGAACACAACATGAACGTCGTCTTTCTTCTTCTGCTAAACTAAATGGACATAATACATCTCTGTCAGTTTTATATCTCAGGGAATGTACTGCTGTGTCAGATATACACAGATATTCAGCGCTTAGATTTGATTTCTGTCAAGATTTTGCGCTATATATAAATATTGTAATTATATACTAAACCTTAATCTTGACATTACATTCTTAATGATTGAAATGACAGAATTAATAACTAATATGATCCTGTGAAATTATGGACTGGAGCATTCTGTAAAAATGGAATATTTCATTGGTCAGTAGAGAGAGAGAGAGAGACAGACAGACAGACAGACCGACAGACAGACCGACAGACAGACAGACAAAGACAGAGACGAATCATATCAATCTTTATAAATATCAGCACTCCAACCAAATTATATATTGGCCGTTGCTAATCTACTCATATCAAACAAAATATCAAGCAGAATACTGCAAAAGAAAATTAAAACAACAGCAGCAACAGCAGCAGCAACAACAAAAGAAAACTAATGAAAAATTAAAAGAAGTAGCCAAATAAACACAGTGACAAACAAAATCAGATATATGACCATGAATACATAGAAGAATGAGGGAGGGAGGGAGAGAGAGAGAGAGCAAACAGATACAACAGACAGACAAACAGAGAGAGCTTTGAAAAAGACAGTGAATGACTCGCTGGAGTTTTGGGCTATCTGCTGCGAATTACGACTGCCACAAAGAATGGTGCTGGTAATTGAAAAGGCCGTCACATCGATTTTTGGATGTTAAAGAACCTCTGCCATCTGCCACAGGTAATCACAAAAGTGTTGTGTAAAAATCACGCAAGGATGGAGACTCGCATAAACTATTTTGGCGATTTTGTATAGAGAACCTGAAAAAAAGAAATATGCATAGGAAAAGTGGGCTTCGCGAATCACTGCAGATAAAAATGTCTTGTTTGTAAGTTTATTTGTTTGTTTTGTTTGGGTTTGTTTGTTGCTTGATTGGTTGGTCGGTTGGTTGGTTGGTTGATCGGTCGGTTGGCTGGTTGGTTGGTTGGTCGGTCGGTCGGTCGGTCGATCGGTCGGTTGGTTGGTTGGTAAGTTGGTTGGTTGGTTGGTTGGTTGGTTGGTTGGTTGTTGCTATTCTTCTGTCCGCGTTTATTTTTTCCTGCCCCGTCTCCACCCAAAGTGTTTGTTCAAACGTCAAAGTTGTCAAGGTATTGTCCACAAATGAGACCTGTGACGGGACACATTTTGCGCATTCTCTATTGTCTCTATGCGGTTGTAGGGGAGTTTTCTTCTAGATCAACACATGTAAGACCCACCAGTGCCAAAACTATATTCATGCAAGCAGAACGTCAAATATGCCCGTTAAGGAACTTTTAAGTCAGGTCAGTGGCATGTCTTATGGAAACCGAACATGAAAACACCCAGCATGCACGCCCACCCAAGACTGAGTATTCAGACTGTGCAGCTACACATTGCCTGCATAGTGTGTGCTAAAGAAAAACACAAACAGTGCATCCGAGGAAAAAATGTGGATGCTAAGAAAAAATAAAATGATAAACAAAACAAAGCAAAATATAAAACGCAGATCCCTACACTTTCCTTCCTTCTGTCTGTCTGTCTGTCTGTCTGTTGTCTGTCTTTATGTCCGTCTGTCTGTCTGACAATGTCTGACACTCTCTGTCTCTCTCTCTGTGTTTTTCTATCTCTGTGTCTGTCTTTCTGTCTCTGTCTGTCTGTCTGTCTCTCTCTCTCTCTTTATCTCTTGTCTCTGTTTCTCAGTCTCTATTTCTCTGTCTCTCTCTCTGTCTCTCTGTGTCTGTCTGTCTGTCTCTCTTCTCTCTCTCTCTCTCTCTCTCTCTCTCTCTCTCTCTCTTTCACTCACTCAATAAAAACGATAAGCACATCAAGATAAGAGAGACTCACTCGTGCATACACCCACCTATGCACGCCCACACACACACACACTCGCGCGCGCTCACCTATACATTGAAACCAGCATACTCTTTCTTAAACACACACACGCGTGCGCGCGTGCACACACACACATACACACACACTCATATGTGTACATATAGTAGATAGATAATAATAATAGATAATAATAATAGATAAGATACATACATACATACATCATACATACATACATACATACATACAATACATACATATGTATATAGATATACATATGTATGTGTGTATATATACATATATACACACAAATGCACAACACACACACACACACACACACACACACACACACACACACCACTACACAAACTATCACCACGCAAATGCATACACACAAACGTGTTCTCACACCAGCCACACCACACACACACAATACACACACACACACACACACACACACACACACACACACACACAATACACACACACACACACACACACACACACACACACACACACACACACACAACACACACACACAACACATACACACACACGCACAGAGAGAGAGAGAGCAGAACACGCGCCATATAATCAGACTGGGATGACCTGCGTTACCTTGTATTTCCTGTCTGGGCGGCCCGTGTCAGGGTGACCTCAGTTCCGTCGCCTTTCGCTGCCCGAAAAGCAGTCTTCCTTCTCCCTCCCTATCCCCCACCCTACTTCTACCTCCATCACCATTATCACACCCCCACGCCATCTACACATTTACGTTTATGCTGTAGTCATCCATTTCTGTTTCCTTCTTCAGTTCTGTTCTTCTGAGCCACCGGGCGTGCTGTCGTTGGCGTTGTTGGTGTTGTTGTTGTTGTTGCTCTTCTTCGTTTTTTTTTCTTTCTTTCTGTCTCAGTCTTCTGTCTGCTGCGTCTGTCTTCGTTGGTTTTCTTTTCTTATTCTTTTTATCTTCTTCTTCTGTTTGTAGTTTGTTTTGTTGTTGTTGTCATTTTATCTTCAGCTTCTTTCTACTTCTTTGTCCTCTTCTTCTCTCTTCTTGTTCCTCTTTTTATTCTGTTTCTTCGTCTTCTGCTTTCTTCTTTTGTCTTTTTCTTTTTTTTTTTTTTTTTCTGTTTCGTGCTCTTTTTCTTCTCCTCCTCTTCCTTCTCCTTCTTCTTCTTCTTCTATCGACATCATCATCATCTTAATAATATGCTCTCTATAATTTTCCATTGCTTTTATTCTTTCTTCCCATTTATAGCCATGCGTGTGTGTGTGTGTGTGTGTGTGTGTGTGTGTGTGTGTGTGTGTGTGGTGTGGGGCGTGGTGTGCGTGCGTGCGTGCGTGCGTGTGTGTCTGTTTCAGCGCTTAGATTTGATTTTATCAAGATTTTGCGCTATATAAATATTGTAATTATTAATTATTATTATTATTATCTTCTTCTTGTTCTTTTTCTTCTTCTTAGCTATTCAAACGTCTGTTTAAGTCTAATGATCAGTTCTCAGTGTCATTCAGGTAGAGCATATGTTCAATCCCCAAACTATTTTGGATTTATTTAATAAAACTAGTTTGCCTTTAACGGCAGCAAAGAATGTCATGTGGCTTGGGAGATCCTACTGGGGCGTGCGATCCAGCGCTGCTCGAACTTTAAGGGACCTCAAGGGCGAGAACCATTCTCCTCTCGTGTAAATGACCTTTCAGACATTTGCGCTATATTGTATGGGATCATGGCTTGTTAGACTCTGCCTTCAGGCCTGGTAACTGATTTCAGCCTTTTAAGTTTTCTTTAGGGGGATACCTCGCCATTAGTTCATAGCCTAAAGACCTACTAGCCTTTGAGCGCGAGGAAACAAGACAGTGAGTACCGGTGAGAGATCTCAGCACGGACATAGACAAAGGTCTGCCATCGATCAGTCTGTAATTATCAGTCGTGGCGATTGAGTGGATTGTGGTAGTCGTATTACTGTAACTGTCTTCTTCATCTTCTTCTTGTTTGTTTGTTTGTTTGACTGGTTGTTTTTGTTTTGTTTTGTTTTGTTTTGTTTGTTTTTTTGTTTTATTTTGTTTCATCTTTTCCAAGGATTCGATATGCAGTCTTACTGTAGTGCGATATTTTGATCGCGTTCCAATGTTCTATGCAGCGGCCATGTTCCGCCATGTTCTCTGTGACAGGGCTTTACGCGTACCACAGTAAAAAGTATTCGTTCCTACTTTTTACTACTTTTCTCCCCCTTCTCCTCCCCCTTCTCCTCCCCCCTTCTCACTACTCTTCCTCCCCCTTTTTCTCCTCCTTCTCCTCCTTCTCCTCCCCCCTTCTCCTGGTTGTCCAATGGTGTGTACCGATGGAAGCGCCCGTCGCAAGTCGACCCTGAACAAAAAGTACCGCAGCCCACACAGACTGTCCCGTGAAGAAGCCAGAATAGGTGAATTTCGATTCCACCCTATCCGGCCTGTTTTTAGCCATCCCACCCAACTTGTTTTTAGCCATCCCATCCGGCATGTTTTATTCTGTTGATGCAAACACAGTGCGTTAAAGTTACGTCTTATCGCGTGGCCGTCCTGCTACTCTGTTCAACTCAGCTTCATGTACATGTGAGTCACCACTTGTATGTCAGTGTGTGTGTGTGTGTGTGTGTGTGTGTGTGTCTGTGTGTGTCCGTGTGTGTCCGTGTGTCTGTCTGTGTCTGTGTGTCAGTGTCTGTGTGTGTGTGTGTGTCTCTGTGTGTGTGTGTGTCTGTGTGTGTGTGTCTGTGTTGTGTGTGTGTCTGTGTGTCAGTGTGTGTGTGTATGTGTGTCTGTGTGTGTGTGTGTGTCTGTGTGTGTGTCTGTGTGTGTATGCATGCGCGCACACGCACGTGCGTGCGTGTATGTGTGTTTTTGTGCGAGCATTGCAATGCATTGAATTGTCAAGTCCGGTGGTCTGCACGGGATGGTGGATGTGGTTTCCACAAAGTCCTCATTGTTGTCACTGAGCTGTTCTATTTCTTCCCGAATCGTCCCATTATGTCAGTTTGACTTAAAGAAATAGGGACAGACAGACAGTACGTGAGGGTTATTCTCGAAGATAGGAACCAGAAGAACAAGAAAACCAATATAAGCGCGTATCCAACAAAATAAAACAAAACAAGCGTAAACCCATGGTCCCCTTCTTACCCACTGGACGAGGCGGCAGGGAAGTTTTTTAGTCCCGTTTTTATTATCCATTGTTTGGTGTTTGTGATCTGTTTGTGACCGTGCGTTCGCGCTTGACAAAGGCTAGTTGGCCGAAAATATGCGCTTGTTTTGTTTTGTTTTGTTGGACACGCGCTTATATTGGTTTTCTTGTTCTTCTGGTTCCTGTTTGCTTGGGCGCGGGCAGTCACACTTGTTTTGGATCTCGAAGATAGGGTTTCAGATCACTGTCAGTTAACAGGATTGTTGCCATCGATGAAGAAGAGTGAAGGGGGTTTAGGGGAGTATGTAAATGATGTGGATAGTAGTACTGCAAAAACTATGGCACATGTTTGAAGTCAAAGTTTGCAGCTGGTGCTGAATTTGAAAACACGATTGATGTGGAATACGTTGATAGTTGTAAAATACTTTGTGTCTGTACATTCAACACAAGATAAGTCAGAACCTGGACACGCTGACATACCTCTATACATTTGATAACTGACCCATACTGTGTAAAGATCTCTCGTTGGTTCCAGTCAGAGAGAGAAGGACAAAGTCAGGTCCTAGAGCAGCGCCATGCAGTTAGAGAGGAGAAAATCGTTCAGATCCACCACGAGACTACTGCTGTGTGTTATGACTTCCACACCAGTGTGTGTGTCTGTGTGTGTATGCATATAAATAACATGTTTCCAGAGATTGCACCGTGCTATTTACATTGATACATGCCATTCTTGATTGCATATTATTTACAGTCATACTCTACTATGATTTGTTTATAATGTCGCAAGTTAGCGAGTGAGTGAATGAGTGATTAACTGATCTTTGTTTTTCAACGGTAACACAATGACACACGTATATATGAATTTTGGTGAATTTTGCATGTTTGCCGTTGCTAAAATCTGTTTGCTAGCAGCAAGCCCTGGAACCAGATTTCCACACCACGCAGGAACTGAACAGACGTGTCTTGCCTTGTTAGAAAAAGGAACAACAGGAAGCGCGTAACAATGACGCTTACCTCATTGTCTGGGAACTTAGTCTGCAAGGTCCTTCTTTCTGCTGTGGGGGGGGGGGGGGGTGAAAGTATGGAACCAGGTTCTCATTAGCTTATGTAACCAGGCTTTTGTCGTGTACCTCAGAATAGTGCCAGAACTTGCTCAGCACGCCAGAATAATGCAGGGCTTTAGCTTGGTTTTGTGTGTCACACGGGAAAAGTTGTGTCATCACTACGGGTTTCAGGTCCAGAAAGAGATTAGCTATCAAACTGAGTCGTGACACTCTTGAATAGTTCATTTTCTTACAGTGTAATCTTTATCTAATTCACGCTGTCACACACTACGCGCGCGCGGGCGCGCGTGCACACACACACACATACACACACACACACACACACACACACTCACACATGCACGCACAAAAACATGTGTGCTTGCACGCGCGCACACACATATACGCGCACACATAGACAAGGATTTTGAACATACCTCGACTTTTTGTTTTTTTCTTTTAAGGGAAAACGAAAATCAACAAAGTGCATTATTTATGCGTTCGTTTATTTGTTGCTTGCTCGATACATTGCTTGCTTGCTTTGTTCGTCTGTGTGTTCTTATTGCCGAATATTTTTGTCGATTCTTTGCATGTTTTTTTGTTTTGTTTTGTTTTATTTTTTGGGCAAGTTGATTGGTTGGCTGGTTGTTTGATTGATTTTCTGTTTGACTGGTTAGTTGGTTGATTGGTTGGTTCGTTGTGTGGCTGGCTGGGTTGGTTAGTTGAGATGGTTGCTCAGTCAATCAGTCATAAAGTCGATAAGCCATATGAGTGATCGTGGGTCTCATGTCGGACAAAGATCTTCGCTTTTCAAACACGGAGGAAAAATAAAAAGGAGCAATGCACCAATGGATACATGTAGCACTCGGGCATGATAAACCATAGCGGTGGGATCATCGCTCCCGATAGCTAAGGTTCAGCATGATCGAGCTTTTAACGGGTTGCTTGATGGACGGGTGACCATCCCTGGACACACAACGCCACCCCACAGCTGTAAATGAGTACACGGCCCTCGTTATGGGCGTAGAAGGTAAAGCGACGAGGGTGAGGAGATGAGCGCGACCCTCATCGTGCCGACTGCGTTCAAGAGAAATTCACATCTCTTGTTTCTCTAACCCAGCGACAGCTCAGGTTATGGGCAGTCCTTTACTTACCTCAGATCGATCGATCGATTTGGTTCAGTTTTAACCACCTCGGGTGCTATGACCGTCGGGGATAACATCCCAGCGTAGTTGGGAAAGGGAGACTTGTCTAATCATATACCTACACCACCAGAACAACAGTTATGTGAAGATGGGCAGAAAGAAGGCCAATCTTAAAATGTAGCGCTACCCGTGGTGCGAACCGACAGTCATCTGCGTGTGAACCCGACACTGACCTCGCGATTTACACCCACCCCCTCTGTCTGTCCGTCTGTCTGTATGTCTGTCTGGTCTTCTTCTCTCTCTCTCTCTCTCTCTGTCTCTCTCTCTGCATACATATACATACATACATACATACATACATACATACATAAGTGCGTGTGTGTGCGTGTGTAAGCATATAAGCACTGAGCACTCGGCGGTTAATCTGAGAAGAGTAGTTTCCGGCGTGACAGGGGAAAAACACTGATGTCAACATCCTCACGGAGGCTGGCCGCTGGCAAGTCGACAAACGTGGACACATCCTGGCCGATTGTCACCATTGCGCTGCCCACCGTCTGTCACAAGTTGACAACCTTCCCCTGCAATATCTCATTGATCCAGGCCTGTGGTGTGTTAGGATACAGTGTCGCCGCGGAACTCTGTCGCTGTGACTTGGTTTTGTGGTTCCAAAAAAAAAAAAGTGTCGTTGTAACATGTCATCGTGTATGGTCTGGAATGTTGTCATACTGACCTGGTTTTTTTCAGAACAATGTTTCATAATACCCATGTTTTAAGTTCAGCATTGGGTTTGTTGTTTTTGTTGCTGGTTTGTTGGTTGGTTGGTTGGTTGGTTGGTTGGCTTTGTTTTTGTTTGTTACTTTTGTTGTTGTTGTTTTTTATGCGTTCTGATTTTTGTTGAATTTGCGCATACACTTTGGGTTTTTCCCCACACTCTGCAGGCAGTATATTGCTGCACAGACTTCATACTCCGTTTTCGATGGACACGCATGCTGGTTGTCTTCATGTTTCAGTAAGCCACTTGACACTGACATAACTTACAAGATCTTTAACGTCCATATTTGACGTTCTACGTGCCTCTACAAACGGAGGGGGTTTAAACACTAAGAGGTCAGGACACATATTGACCTGGGAGATAGGAAGAATAATCCCCCTTGACCCACGATCTGGGAAGTACCAGGCAGGATCGAACGCAGGCCTTCCGACTTGGATTCTCGGGCCCGTCATCAGTACAGCCTAGATCTGTGTGAAGCGTTGTTCTTAAAATATGGATCCTTCTGTCTTGACTTTAGACCATCACGTGATCATCAAAAGCCACCTGCTGTCAGACATCAAGGTCATGGAGAAACGGTGTAAAAAGAAAGACTGAGGCCGGTGTTGCTAGCCATGGCCCCATCAATGGGTGACTGACCTTTGCCTTTTTGGTCATGGGAGTCAATCCAGCCACATTTCATCACAAAATTTATGTTTCGTGTTTGAGTTAAACACGTGGTGCACATAGCAACCGCAATGCGGGTCACGTGATTCTGTGACCTCAGTCATTTGTATACAACCTCGGAATGCTCCATGGCTCTGTGTGTGTGTGTGTGTGTGTGTGTGTGTGTGTGTGTGTGTGTGTGTGTGTGTGAAGCGCAATTTTGCATCACACCTGTTCACTAACGAACATTAGTAACTGCATTCCATTATTCCAGTTCAGGATTTTATGCTGTAGGTGTTTGTACAAGGTACGACACAGTTTTTGTTTCCTGACAAAACGTTATCACTACAAGCGTGGTTGTTTAATGCTGCTATGAGATATTTTCAAGAAAGACAGCTCTGGTTTCTTTATTGGTTGGTTGGTTGGTTTGTTTGTCCGAAATTGTGTTACTATGAGCTACTCATTTGTTATATGACCGTCTGGCAGACAATCCTGATTGAATGCCACCCCCACGCCCATCCCCACCCCCACCACTTTTTCCCTCCCCAAAATAACCATTCAGTGGACCAGTATGAATCGAGTGGCAATATTCTGTGGCGTGACACTTTTGTCCAGCCGCGGGTGTCTTACATGCAGCATTCTGTTGGGACATTTTCCGGACATAGGAAATGCCTTTGGAATTTGGACAAAACAGTTATCAGCGTGCATGCATGTTTATATGTCTCGTCTGTGTGATTCAGAGGTATTCATCTCATTGTTGGACTTGACTGAAGACACGTGTAACGGTCGAACATAAGGAGCTGTGAAACCCTTTTTCATTCATTTTTTGTCATACATACACGTACATACACACATGCTATGCGTTGCGCGCATCCCCTTCCAGTCGATATGAAACAATCTCCCTTTTTTGTTGTTGTCGAAAATACGGGGTGGGGATGGGGGTGGGAGGGGATTGAACAAACGACACCTCTCTTCATGCAAACACTTTTGAACAGGCAGATGTCACTATTTTACTATAGGACATGCCCGTAAGCAGTAAGCCAGTTGTTGTACTTGTTGTTGTTTCGTCATAATTTTCCCCGGCATCCTTTGTGGCTTGTAGGACGTTATTGTAATAAAACAGGCAGTTTCTTCA
>JAPXFY010000012.1:50793343-50798343 GCA_030674185.1 Monoplex corrugatus
GGCTGCATACCCTTGTCCCCTTTGACTACCATCACAATATCTTAGCAAATGTATGCATAATTATATTGTAGTTGTGTCCCATGGCGTATGTCACGTTAGGTGCTGTGTCCCTGATAGCCATCCTTTCACAAAATGGCAGTAAACTAAGTCGAAAACGTATGAGCACCAAGCATTCAACTGTTATGGAATTTGTTTGTGAACGAAATGAAAAGCAGGTTGGGACATCAACTGGCTTTATAATGTGCCAGAACCATCCTCCAGACCTAACCATCTTCGTTTGGCCGAGGGAAGGAAACACTGGCATCTTTGATGTTAGGGGCATGGCAGAAATCTGGCATCCCCAAAAGAGACATAATAAGACGATAAAGGAAAAATAATAAACCATAATCCGCTTTTTTTTAACAATAAGCTTTTAGTAACAGTTCATTTCTTACTCGGGTATTGATAACCTTTCCATTCCTTTATCAGTGTTTTCAATTTTCAAAGTTAGATTTCAACTCTGTGTGCAGGAGGTGAACACCCCATGTACGTGACGTGACCGTAGCCTGTGTGGAGGTGAGAGGCCAGTGATGAAACAGTATGGCGTGGAATGACCTGGGCATGGGGCTGACGGTAGGCACGTTGGTCGGGATGATCGTGGCGGCCTTGTTAGGCCTGGTCTTCCTTGTCTCCTGTATCCTGTCTGTGGTGAAAGCTGTGCGGTATGTATCGTCGCCTTGTAGTGTTAAGTTCGGTGGAAAGATACTTTATCGTGCTCTGTGTGTGTGTGTGTGTGTGTGTGTGTGTGTGTGTGTGTGTGTGTGTGTGTGTGTGTGTGTGTGTGTGTTGTGGTGTATGTGTGGTGCACGCGCGCGCTTGCGTATGTGTCAGATGTTTGACACAACATTTCTCAACTATTACATCACACAACAGCAGATTACATGTAAATAGTTTGGATGCCTAGGATGCCAGTCAACTAGCCAGCCCTTCGAGCTTACAACACCACATACTCGGTCTTCAGAGCCAGAGGAAGACCACAGCGGTGCTGGATAGATGGGGAGGCAGACATATTCCACATCACTGCATGACTGTAGGCAAGGCTTCCCGTCTAAGTGCTATCCGGCAGCTTCCTATGACGGTACAAGCGGTCGAAAAAAGTAAAGCACACATGTCCCCTTTCATTATCTACACACTGTCTACCTATCAGTAATGTGTTTATCTGTTCCACCCTTCAGTAACTATATCAAAGCATCTGTCAACAACTCAATACCGAGGCCTGTATGGCCGCCAATATTCATTTAGGTGGGAACGTTTGCCCACTGTTTGATAAATGAGTTTGTGCACATGTTCTCAAATATACCTGAAAACTTATATCACTTATAGTGAAAAGACGTTAAATCAAAGAACGAAACGAATACCTGAGAACCATGTGACACGTCCACCCACAGCTCATTCATAGATCACAGCGTCTAATCACCGCTCAATTTCCTAGTCGACACATCTGCCCAATACATAAACGCGTTATATGTACATGTATTGTTTGTGAAATCAATTAAGTCTGCAAAACTTGTCAAACACTCCATATACTGTAATCAAGCCTGAACTGTCATCATTTTGCAGACACTCAACAGTCAGGTATGTGAATCATCTGTCCACTTCTCATTAGCTGTTATTACATTTATGGACAATACAACATCTGTGTTCTATGGTATTATCTTTCTAATTTCTATCCACCAGAGACCGACGGGAGATCAAGGCGCGGATAGCAGCTAGAAGGGCCGGTCAGATCAACGGTAACGGTCATGCTCTGGGAGCCGACAGCCTATCGCCCGATGAGGGAAGGAGAGGACGACCCAACATCCTCATCATCCATGACGGAGCGCGCGAGGAGCGCGTGAAGAAAGGCACGGGACCAGCCAGCCTGGGCTCCTCCCCCAGGTACCCCTCGCCAGGCATCAGCTCTCCGGAGGAGCAGAACTCTCGTCACACGGAAAGCACCACTGTGGCGGAGGTGTGTCATCACAGCAGCTTCAACAGCAGTCCCGGTGATGAAGATGGAACTGACGGGGACAGGGCTGGAGGTAATAATGTTCGTAACGGACGTTGTCTGCTGCCGGGACAGGTTGCTGAAGGAGACGACCAGGACGACGAAGTGACATCTCCTGTGGACATCTGTGGTGATTCTGTCGAGTACAGGAAAAGGTCCATCCCAAACAACTGCGACCCCAGCGGTGTTGTCACCACCTTTCCAGTATCTTGTTCTCTAGATGACGAATTCGACAGCGATAGTGGACACGTTAGAAACATGTACATGAGTGATGGCAAGGACGGTGGAAGGCCGAAAAGCAAAGACATGCTATGCCGGAAAGTATCACACAGCACTCTGAAATACATCGATCCTGATGATACTATCAGTGACGCGAAAGAGACAGACAGTACTCCGTATAGTACAGTTCCAGCCTCATCCATTTCTCACGGGTTTGCTAAAAACAAGAAGTCTTCGCCTCATCACGTAGCACACGGGGCGGATTACCTGTGTGCCACCTCCAAGTACAACCCCAGGAGAAACTCCTATGCAGCAGCGATAGCAGCCGACCCTGACTGGGTGGACTTGGCCCCTGTCAGACGTCACTCGGATGACGCTCGCCACTCCCTCAACTCCACCCCTCCTCTGCACAAGGACAAATTGCGCATGCGTAGTTATAGCCGTGAAGGAGCAGACAACCCTGCATACGATGCTGCAGACGACAAAATGGCTACGTAGTAAATTGTCATTGTTGGCAGAAATTCGACAGACCGACTATTAAGTGTGCTTTGAGATGGTTTAGTAAGATTGAATGGTTATTTTCCTGTTCACCAATGTTTGACTCGTATTTTTTATTCAAGAAGTGAACGGGTTTCGTTGAAATGAAAGCGGCGGTAATGTGACGAAGATCTGTTGATGCTGTTTGATGACCTCAGCAAACCCGTTCTCGTAATCGAGTTAATTTGGAAACTGAAGTAAGTGTTGCTGTTGGCCGTTTATCCTTGCCTTTTGAACAACTGCACATTTCCATTTGCTCTTTTTATGATATTTCTTTACAGTATACAAAGTCCGTAAAATGTTTGGTTTGGGGAAAGGCATTCATTTGTATCACGATAATTCGGTCCTACACTTCACTAGCAAAGTAATTCTCAGGTTTTTGTGATTACTTTGCATGCATAATTAATTCTTTAAGTGCAGATTGTTAAAATAATGATTTATCTGATTTATTTTGCATGTATATATACAAGTGGTTTTTTTTTCCATTGTCAGTATGGTATTTTGTTTTGATCTACTTTGCATCATATAATCCACAACCCATGGTTGTAAAAACGAATGTTGTGTGAGTAGCAATTTGGTCAAGCCATGGTAATAGTCTTCTTTGTGCTGATGGAAAGTAAATCGAAAACAACCTGAGAACAGGCATAATTTTGCGACTGCTAACCGGATAGACAATCTTTCATGTTTCTTGCCATTAAAATATTACCTATCCCAAGCTTTACACGTACATGCATGGAAAGGTTGTGACCTTGAAATTAGCTAATCTCATTCAAACCGACACAGCCTGAGCATGCTTCAGTGCTAAATATCATGAAGCACTACCAGACACCAGAGTAAGAGTCTTAATTATGAGGTAACAAAATACAGTTTATTCTTTGTGTTCGAGTTAAACACGCTTTACGTAAAAGTGTCCACTTTCCTTTTTTCTAAGATAATCAGAGTGACCAGTGTTTTGCAATATCTTCGAAATTTTTCTAAAAATTTTAATTTCTTCTATCGTGTGTTGTGCAAATGATCCTACCTTGGTAAAAAAAAATGGTTTGTAATAAGTAGCCGAGAAAGGTGTGCTTCAGCGCTTAGATTTGATTTTATCAAGATTTTGCGCTATATAAATATTGTAATTATTATTAACTAAACATTTTTATTTTTACATTAACTTTTTTTTTACATTTGGGATTGCAATGTTGCATTAGCGAATTCTGATATAGAACTATACCTGTTACAGTAATCCAGAGTTGGCAAGGTCCATTCAGGAACAGATGAGAAACATTTGCACTATTTTCACACACAGACATACACACACGTAGATATGTACAGTATACACACAGCCCCACTCTGATCAGTATGAAACAAAAACAAAGCGTAACGATTCAGACGTTTCTATTGGATAAGAGTCCTTAAAACCAAAGAACACAAAGTTCCAACATAAAGGCAGCTGTTGTTGAAGTGCATGATGAATAGAGAAAGGTGGTCTGGGCTGTTCCTATGTATGAAATATGCAACATTTAGTTAACTGACTAAATCTTCCTCGTATTTTACATTTTCCCTGCAAATTCTTATCTGTATGTAATAATATTCGTTTATGTTTGTCATGAAAAGTGAGCGCTGAATTTTTAGCAAATCTTTTCATACTGTGATATAAGATAGTATAAGGTAGAATACCTTATTGTGCAAACATTTCTCTCTGTCTCAGTGTCTGTCTGTCGGTTTGTGTGTGTGTCTCTCTGTTTTCTCTCTCTCTCATTGTTTTCTCTCTCCCTCTCTCTTTCTCTCTCTCCCCCCTCTCTCTCCTCCCCCCCCCCCCCCACTCTCTCTGTCGTCGGTCAGTTGGTTGGTGAGTGTATATAAGAGAGTATGTGTGTGTGAGAATGAGAGAGAGACAGAGAGTATGGGGTATGTATACTGTATGTATGGGTGCCCGCGTGCGTGTGTGTGTGTGTTGTTCGCAGTTGTGCATGAACAAAAGTATTGTTGAAAATTTCAGTTTGGTGACCTTTTCCCCCCCCTGCAAGATTTTCGTGTGTCTTGTACATAACAAAAACTTCATTGCAATTAAATTATGAATGTTCTAAGTCAAAAGCACAGTGAGCTCAAAAGTATAATGGCATTATCATGTGTGTCAACTTTTAACTTTATACTATAGTTATTATTTATTATCCTGCCCTTTCCTCTTCTTACCAGAGGTAACACTTCCTGCTGTTTCTATATGTCATAGAAT
>JAPXFY010000012.1:50803343-50828343 GCA_030674185.1 Monoplex corrugatus
TTCTCCTGTTATTACGAATACAAACAATTCCATCGTTCGTTAGAGTGAGATGGGATATGTGGTTACCCATCCATCCACGCTCCACACTTCATCCCTTCAGTGTTTTCCTTGATATTCGTCGAACTGGTGGCAAGTAAAAGATCTGCCGTCAAGAAAAGATGCACACACACTCACTCACTCGCTCGCTCACAACATACACACACACACACACACACACACACACAACACACACACACACACACACACACACACACACACACACACACACACACACACACACACTTCTTTAAACTTTGATCTTGAAAACACTTAATACCCAAGGAAAGTAATATTAACTCCCACTGGACCTGTGTGACAGCTAATCCTTGCTACTCTACACACAAGACGTTAGCCTATGAAAAAAAAACCAACAGGAAAAGAAGATAGCACCAAAAAAAAGTATTAAAAGTAAACAAGGTAGGCAGGCTGCGGCGGAGGGAAACATGTCAAAAAATAAGTGAGCCATAACACAGACATTACAACAATTATTAAGTGTAATAAAATATTGACTTCTGTATGTAAGTTGATTAAGCGTTTAAGAACAGCGTAAGAGACAAAAGCAGACATATGCAAAGCAATTAGTGTCAAACCCTGACAGCAATAATCAAATGATTGCATGACAATAGCAGTAATACACATTTTAAAACTCATGATACTAATTATTAAAATAGCTATGCGCCACATATTCAAAGGCACACACACGAGTTAGTCTTTCTCGTTCTCTTCACCCTCCCCACCCCACCACCTCCCGGCGATCGAACCATCATCACCTTTCCCTTTTGTGTTTTTATGCTGATTCTCCATAATGAATTCAACCGCAAGGGGGCGCAATTTACACATGTTTAATGCATACGCTAAAAGTCATTCTCTCCCTTCGCCGGACAACGGTTGAAAGCAGCTGGAGCGAATCAATGCTTTGTGACATCTATCACTGATTCAGCAGGCTATGTATACTGTTTTCCATTGACAACCATTAGACTGAATTTTTCGAAAATGTGTGAAGGCTGTTTGGGGTAATTTGCTTGTCCTGTTTTGTTTGACTGTATAGGTCTTTACGTATGTAACAATTAAATAATTTTTGCATTTCATTATACTTAGCATTGCCAGTGTATGTGTATTCTATATATAGTTCTTGTATTCCATTGTATTTGCACGGATACTGGTTTTGGTTTGCTTCCATCGGTTTATTTTTTCCATTTCATTTTCGTTATTTATTGGTGTATGTGTGCGTGCGTGCGCGCGCGCGCGTGTGTGTGTGTGTGTGTGTGTGTGTGTGTGCGGGCGCCCGCGCACTATTCATTGTGGAAATATGCAGTATTTATGAACACAAACAAGACAAACATATACATATTAGCATCACATTCACTGTAACCCCCAGTCATACACATGCTAGACTCAAAATCAGAAAGATAAGTAGATGGGTAGGTTGACTGGTTGGTCGGTGAGAAACACACAAAGTGTATAACAGGATTTTTTTTCCATAGAAAATTCTTTTCTGTTAAAGAGCTGTAAGGTTAATGGTCAGTCTCTTATTTGATTTTTCCTGGTGTGTGTGTGTGTGTGTGTTTATGTGTGTGTGTTTGTGTGTGTGTGTGTGTGTGTGTGTGTGTGTGTGTGTGTGTGCGGGCGCGCATATGTTTATGACATAGGCCTTTTTTCTTTTTCTTTTTCTAACAAGGAAATACAATTGTTTACAGCAATGTAGTATTAGGCATGCTCAAATGAGAAATAAGAATTTTTTTTTTTTCGTTTACTTTGCCATTTATTTACAAAACACTGATCTTGGTGTTGATGATACGCTCTCTGTCTCACTCACTCACTCTCTCTCTCTCTCTCTCTCTCTCTCTCTCTCTCTCTCTCTCTCTCTCTCTCTCAGACTAGCCCGCCTGTCTGTCTGTGTCTGTGTATCTCTCTGTGTCTGTCTGTTGGTCTCTCTTTCTCTCTCTCTCTCTCTCTCTCTCTCTTTTTTCTCTCTCTGTGTGTGTGTGTGTGTGTGTGTGTGTGTGTGTGTGTGTGTGTGTGTGTGTGTGTGTGTGTGTGTGTGTGTGTGTGTGAATGTTCGTTATTTCTTTTAACGTCGTTTACATGTGTGTTTTTAGACAACTCTTTGGATGTAAAGTAGCATATGTGTTCCTTATTTCATATCCTCGTAGATAAAAATTATTACTACCATAAGTCATATTTGTTTAGGGCTTTTCTTCAAACTCATTTGGACTCGCCGCACATTACACAGAACCAGACTTTTTAGTGGAGCTCAGAGAAGTCAAACTGTTAGGTGAGTTGGTTATTATTCCACTGTGTTGTTTGCACAGTACGCATCTTTGGTGGGTGTGCTTGCTGGGTATTTTCATGTTCCCGTAAGCCAGCCACTGACATGACTTAGAGGATCTTTAAAGGTGCATATTTGATATTCTTCCAGTGTGTATACATTGCACGTTTGTGCTTGTTCTTGTTCTTTGATTGTCTGCCTCTCTTTTCCCTGCTATATTTCTCTCTTTCTGTCATTCTGTCGGCTATCATGAATTTGTTTATTGATTAACTTATGGTGATGGAGATTGTATTTTCTTTCCGACCGTCTTTGAAGTAGCAGACATTTCCCGCTTGCATGCTAAGTGAACACAGCAATGTGGCGTCATACAACTACAACATTACTCTTAACCATATTTGATATAAAAAAAATATTTGTTTTTGTCTCTTTCCAGTATGCAAAACTTGGCACAGAAAACAAATTGTAAGCTGTGTCAAATATTTTGAATTGTATTAAACACACGTTCCAATTTTGATCTTCGTGAATGAGTACATGCGTGTCTCTGTGTGAGTGTATTTATTCTTTAATTTGACGTCATTCCATTGTTAGTGATATATGTGTGTGTGTGTGTGTGTGTGTGTGTGTGTGTGTGTGTGTGTGTGTGTGTGTGTGTGTGTGTGTGTGTGTGTGTGTGTGTGTGTGTGGTGTGTGTGTGTGTGTGTGTGTGTGTGTGTGTGTGTGTGTGTGTGCGTGTGTGTGTGTGTGTGTCATTTACCTTGTGTTGTGTTGTGGGTGTTACGTTGTGCTGTACTGACTTTTATAACTCCTTTAAGGGGGCAGACCTACCCAGATTCGGGTACCAAGATTGTAATGTTCAGTGTTTCAGTTCTAATTAACCAATCACCATGATATTTGGCAAGAAGATACCCCAGACAGTATTCTTGGGATTGAATATCTTTGTTGGGGCTGTGAGTTATGAAAAGTTGACAAAAATTAATTAATCAAAAAATGTTATTGCAAAAATGAAAAAATATAGTACGTACTGTGACATTTATAACTACACATATATTCATGTTAGGAATTTGATATTTAGTTAGCAAACACATCTGTATAGTATGTATGGCATGTAGTAAAATCTTAGCTCTACTATCATTATTTTCTGTACAATCATCACACCAATTTTTAGAATAATTTTAATAAAAAATTATAATACAACTTTTGATAAAAATGTTTCTTTCAAGCAGAACTGCACGAATTTACTACCGGCTATAGGTACCTGTCCCTGCTATATGTGTGTACCAAATATCAAGGAAATCGGATGAAAACTTTTGAACATATTATGTCTGATGTATACAATCTCGCGAAAAATCGCAATTAATTAATTAATTAATTTTTGTCAACTTTTCATAACCAACAGATCCCAACAAAGATGATCAATCCAGAGAATACTGTCTGAGGTATCTTCTTGCCAAATATCATGGTGATTGATTAATTAGAACTGAAACACTGAACATTACAATCTTGGTACCCAAATCTGGGTAGATCTGCCCCCTTAATGTATTGAAATTGCTGCTCAAATATTTTACAAGTCATATTCATAAGTTGCTCAAATATTTTACAAGTCATATTCATAAGTTGCTCAAATATTTTACAAGTCACATTCATAAGTTGCTCAAATATTTTACAAGTCATTCATAAGTTGCTCAAATATTTTACAAGTCATATTCATAAGTTGCTCAATTACAGTCATTCAAGTGCTCAAATATTTTACAAGTCATATTCATAAGTTGCTCAAATATTTTACAAGTCATATTCATAAGTTGCTCAAATATTTTACAAGTCATATTCATAAGTTTATCGATAATTTTTTTATCACGAACTTCCGACCTGACAAGAACACAGTCGAGGAGATTTCCAACTGTCGGTTTTTCTCATAAAAAAAAAGTCTGTCGAATTTCCAATGACTTCATAGAATGATTTGACAGACTCTCTCACTCAGCGAGTGACAAATCATGAAAAGCTTTAAATCATAGGACGATGTCATCTATATTATCTAGACGCTGTATAGAAATCAAGCATCGCTGTGTTCCACGATACTCGGCAAGGAGAGCTTTTGGAGACTTAGCAGCAACAGGTAGGTGTACGTCAGGAATGTGTTGTAGGATCACTTTTGTTCAACGTTTTCCTGGAGCAGATGACACAGAAAACCTATCACAACTACCACACCTGTATCTCCATCAGGGGCAGGCAGGTCTTGAACCCTGCACTTAACCGAAGGTAAAAACCGTGAAACCATGATCCTGAAGTCGTACGTGAGTCAGATGATAAGGGACCTCAACTTTTCTTGGAGCCAGCGGTAACGGGGCGGTGCCCATCTTCGTTTCGTCGCTGTTTTACCATCCCTAACTCTGAAGACAGTCAGGTACCTATTCACAGCTGTGTGAACGGGAGGCTGCATGCAAAATGTTTTGCTCGAGCGAGATTCGCACCCGTTGTTAACTCGTGCAGTAAAAGTAGCAGGCGAATGCTGTACCTCTGTGTAAACCACGCCCCCTGCCGTTACCGTTCAACGAAACATAGTGTGAGATAGGCCCACTTATTGATGTCAGGGATTTATCGTTGGATTGAACTTATTTTCAAAGATCTGGTAGATGTTCATGTGCAATGAGTTAAGAAGTCGTTGCTCTCTCTCTCTCTCTCTCCTCTCTCTCTCTCTCTCTCTCTCTCTCTCTTCTCTCTCTCTCTCTCTCTCTCTCTCTCTCTCTCTCTGTTTCTCTCTCTCTCTGTTGTCTGTCTGTCTGTCTCTCTCTCTCTCTCTCTCTCTCTCTCTCTCACACACACACACACTCGCGCGCAAGCACACCCATGCACGCACATTCTCTCTCTCTCTCTCTCTCTCTCTCTCTCTCTCTCTCTCTCTCTCACACAGGCACAAGCATACACACACATGGCACCAAAGACAAGGTCACAAGAGCAAAACAAAAACAGAACAATAAAATCGCCGTTTTAGGTGGAGTATGTGAACAGCACTTTCGCAGGAACGTCTCTTAATGTTTACGTTCTGTTTTCTGATTTGTAATTGTCTACCATTTTCCTCACATATCAAACTTTTATTTGGATGGGAATATTTCAAGGTCACAATAACCTAAATAACCACCAAATACATCCTTTTTCTAAACGTTGTGCCTTCGCTTACCTCCTTTGCAAAAAGAAAAGGAGGTTGTTTCACGTCAACAGGAGATAGGATGTGCGTGCGTGTGTCTGTGTATGTCTGTCTGTGTGTCTGGCTGTCTGTGACAAAAATGTGTCAGCAAGATTTTTTCAGCTGTTTCTGGATGGATCTTTATCAAATGTGAGTCAAATGGAGTACTGGTGTAAACAACTGAGTAATCTTGACTGCCTAAGTTTGAAAATCAAGCACCAAGTTCAAGGTCACGCAAACCCAAAAAGTGCATGAGAACAGCATTTATCGGGATCATCTGTTAGCAGCTCTTTCTTTGGAACTTCTGACAAAAAAAAATATTGTGTTTGTACTGTGGTAACCATCTGCCATTGTTCTCACTTCGCGTCCAGTTTTGTTTCAACTGAAGCTTCTTCTAAGTCACAGTGACTCTGAATAGTACATGTGGCTTTTGTTGTATCTATCTATATATATATATATATATATATATATATATATATATATAAAGGGGGATCCGAATGGCTTAACCACCTTTTTCCTTTTTTTTCTTTTTTTTTTTTTTTTTTTTTTTCTTTTTTTTTTTTTTTGGTCATAGCTTTTTTCAAACCAATTACATTTCAGTATGTATTGTTAAAACTATGAAGTTTTTTCTCTACTGCTTTAGTTTCTCAAGCTGTATGGAATTTTTCAAGGAGAAAAGCGTGTT
This sequence comes from Monoplex corrugatus, assembly GCA_030674185.1. Classification (NCBI taxonomy): domain Eukaryota; kingdom Metazoa; phylum Mollusca; class Gastropoda; order Littorinimorpha; family Ranellidae; genus Monoplex; species Monoplex corrugatus. The sequence goes on from JAPXFY010000012.1 coordinate 50,809,518, forward strand.
ATAAGCATAGTTATTTTGTTTTAATTGATTTTGTATCAAAAGAGGCTGTTTAAATGGTTTGATCACCTTGAGTCTTTTCTTTGTCTGTTTGTTTTGAAAGAAGCGACGTGGTTCAGTTAAACTGTGTCCAACAGTCCGCGTGAACTTTCAGGTTGGACAAGCCAAACGAAAAGCAATTTTCTCCTGATTCACGATTCTTACATGCATTGATTGTGTCCAATCCACAAATCCACAGCTTTTTCAACTTCGACCTTCTAGTTGTTGGGTGCAGCGTTCGTCAGTTCAGTCTTGTTGAGGAGAGCGGCAGTTCTTTGTTTTTGTACAGTTGCAGTTTTAGTTTCTCAAGATCACGTCTCCGCGCTCGGAATGATTACATATGCTCTAACAGGTACCATATGATGGAAAAGATAAAAAAAATGTGGCCAGCTGGAGTATTGAACCCGTTCCCCATGTTCATTGTTTACCTACAGGTGTAAGGTTTGTCAGAGCGCTCCATAACCACCTTACTAAAGACTCGGTTCAACGTGACATTTCTGTGGCAGAGGGACTGTACTAAGACCTACCAGCTACAAAAATGGTGACAGATGAAAAAAAATATATCAAGATTTAGCGAATGAAATTCACTAACTTTTTATTGAAAGAGTAATCATAATGTCACTGCTGAACGCGTCCTTCAGTCATGGTCAACCCATATTGACCTGCTACGTCAGTTCCAGCAAGAGGTGTTGGATCTGAAGAAGAAAGAGGGGCTGGGCAGAGTCCTTGTGGCAGACTGCAGACTTTTTCATGGCAACAACCGGCATGGCAGTTGTTACACAGGACAGTGGCAGTGTGGAATGCCATGACGATTGGACAGCAGAACATACCTGACAAGGTAAGCCACTTAAATGATTTTCTAGTACTTTACACATATTTCTTGACAGTATGCGTGAGGCCTTATGCAGTTTTGATGAATAACAAAAGATTTTTCTATTAACCCTTTGACTCCCGCTCCCTGTCCACCAAGTGCAAACACTTAACCCTTTGACTACCTAAGGTAGTCAAAGGTTAACATTTTGCTTTGCCAGCATGGTTGGCAATGCAGGATGCCGGTTGACAGGGTGCGGGAGTGAAAGGGTTGAATTCGTCTTCTGGCGTCATATTAGAATTCAATAGAAATGCCCCTTTTCATGGACGAGGAAAATACAGCAGCGAAGGAGAGGAGCTGGGCACAGCTTTTCACTCGTTAGTAAAGCTGGTTCCCAAGAGAAGTTTGAAGCTGAAGTGCCAAGCCTCCTTATACCGGTCCGATTGTGGCAAAAACAAGACCATGAAAGTTTCCAAGTAATGTATTTTAGATCTTCCATGGATTTCTCTATCTTCGTTGAAACTTTGCTGTGTGTACTTCGGCAAAATCCAATGGTGGTGAAGCATTGACAGAGAGAAATCTGTGAAAAAGTACGCCATTACCGGATATTTGTTCTGTTACGTTATGATGACAGTGGACCATAACATGCAAGTCAAACTGTGAATGGATAAATACTATCAAACGACAGGACACGACGCTAATGTTTTTAGATAGGCCATAGCCCATTATGAAGGAGTTGAACAGTATTTTACTCAAATCTTATAAAAATACATGTTCGTGATTTATGTATACTATAACTGTATAAGATAATATAGGTACACACACACACACACACACACACACACACACACACACACACACACACACATACTCTGTAAAAAAAAAAATGCAGTATTATTCATTATATCATTTGAGATTAATTGTTACCACATATTTTCGTATTCAACTCAACGCTTTGAAAACAAAATATTGTAAAAACGTTTTATGTATTTGCGGTGAACAATTCACATTGTATCACTGTTTGTTTTACTGCAGAAAGCTTCGTTATTTTTTACCAAAGATGTTTACACAAGGAAACTATCTTGAAAAGCATTTTAAAGAAGTGATATCAGATCAAGTTCTGTTAGTTAAAATTTCAGAATCATTGGTTCACAGTCCAGTTAATGCGTTACTTTAAGGTTATTATTTTAATTATCATTATCTTATTTTGTTTTGTTTTGCTTTTTATGACGATTTTTCTTTTACATTTGATGTTAGCGTTGTTCTAGTTTCATTTCTCTGTTCATCCATATCATTTTTCTAAAGACCTTGCCGATTCCTTTTAATTTTTTTTCCGTCTCATACTCTGTTCCCTTCTTTCCCTCCTCCTCCCAAAAAAAAAATCATCCTCCATGCCATTTTTACCCGTCTAATATCACTTATAGTGAAAAGACGTTATATCAAGGAACGAACGCGCACACACACACAACACACACACACACATACACACACACACACACATACACACACACACACACACACACACACACTCGCGCGCGCGCGCGCACACACACACACACACACACTACACACACACACACTACACACACACACACTACACACACAGTGACACACACACACACTACACAAAGTGACACACACATTACATATATATATATATGTGTGTGTGTGTGTGTGTGTAGTGTGTGTAGTGTGTATTCATATGAATAGAACTGTTAACATCAATTATGCATAAATTACATTTGTGATGCAGTCTCTCCGATAAACGTGTCGTTGTGGCTTAAATACATTGTCTACAGTACTAAGAGAAGACGTTACTGAAAAACAAAGTCTGCAGCACACGGAATTTCAGTTTTTTCTCTTTGATCAGTCACTGTTTGACCATCGACACAAAGAGCTATATTTGCTTCTTGGTTTGGTAGAGGAATTGCTTCAGTCCACTTTGTAAAGAAAGACATAAAAACATGTTGGTTTCCATTGTAAGAGAGAGGTAATGGTCCAAGTTAGTACACTGCTGTCCGACACCAAATCTGTCCCAGATGTGCGTTTTTCTGACTGCACACGCATCACGATATTGGCAGTATGAAATGATACTGTCTTTAATGCATGGCCGATAAATATGTCCCGTCTTCTCTGCATATAAGCGTCCTACTGTTGGAATATCATATTTCATCACCTAATTGAAACAGACACTACCATCCATCTTGTTTTGTTATAGACTATTAAATACGCGTTCTGATTCAGGTTTTTTTTTTATTCTTATTTTGCAGTAAATGTATGAACTATGTATCTTGACCTCGGTTCGTTTAAAGGCTACGAAAAATCGGTCAGTGTATTAATGTGCCGTTGGGTCGCACTTTTCTGTAGCTATGTTTGTTTTTGTGTCTGATGTAATTTTCTTTGTTTTGGGGAGGTAGATTTGGTTGTGCATATCATGTGTGTATCTTGATAGCCTGATATAGCAATATTTGAGTTTCATTGATTTCAGCGTTTCCACAGAAAACAGCAGTCAGATCCTAATATTAACAGCCGTCAGATCCTAATATTGGTCAGCCGTATGATGTGTGGCAAACTTCGTTCCTGAACTTAAGACACAGTGTAGCCATAAAGCACGCTACACATGTGCGTATTCCACGTGGCTTGACAGTTGTATGCCTTGACCCAGTCAACTATATACTGCAGAACGCGTGAAGAACATTAAGTGTTCTTTAACTAACGCGATTCTTTAGCTAATTTTTTTTTCTTTACTTTGCACAATGTCATTTACAGTGTAACATCAGACACATTTCAGTCCCAGGGAAGAGCCAAAATCTGCAAAAGGGATGAAAAAATATAAAAAGGAACAAAAAATGTATTTGATTTTTGTTTGCACAAGAGTGCGATAACGACAGTGGCCGACCATCAATGTCTTATCATTGGGCGGAAGACCCACGTGTTGTTCAGTCCAGGAGCACATGGGGAACATGTCTGCAGTGTGCCTCCAGTCTCCTGCAGCCAAGTCCATACCTGTGGTCTTTGTAGTCAGGTTTATGCCTCTGGTCTTTCCTAATGGGTCTCCCTCGTGTTCCGATCTGGTACAGCTGATCCGCCAGTAAGTAGGTAGATGTCGTGTGAACCTAACAACTGTACTTGTAAGTAATGTACAGCAACCATACAAAGTTGGTGCACAGCAGTCATAATTTTTTCTTGATTCCCATTTGCGACACATGCCATACAACTTAATGGTGCCTTATGTGTGTCAAGGTTGTGTGCGTGGCCGCGCAGGCGCGTACCTGTGCGTGCATGTGTGTATGTGCGTGCAAGTATGAATAGTTGTCTTTGCAATATAGAGCAAACGTATTGCTTTGCGTTGTATTGTATTGTATTGCATTGTATTGTATTGTGTTGTGTTAAGTGAGACATATCGTTTACTTCACGAGTGCCAATTATTGAAATGGCCTTTGGACAATGCAACCAACCCGAGGAAGCAAGAGCTCTGAAAATGCAGTCGATGCTTCACTGATTTGATTTTTCCCCATCCATTAGACCTTTCAGTAGTGGTCTTGATGCTAGTCTCTAGGGTGAGACTATAAACTGAGGTGTGCAACATGCATTTAGCGCACACGTAAGATCCCACGGCAACAAGGGTTGTCCCTGGCCAAATTGTTTGCTAGTATTCACTATGTAACACACCTACAGGAAGAAAAGTTATCTCCTTTCATTGGGTCCAAGTTGTGTTGGCTTTAACCTCTTCTTTAACTCACCTAGTGTCGTTCGTGGAAAGTGGTAACCTGCTGTACGGACAACAGGTTTTCCATATCGCTGTGTCCAAACTTGTGACCTGGAGACCTTAGGGACTTAAGGAGACTATGATTATCATCGAACTTGACATGGAACAGTTACAAACACCAACTCACCTTTTTTTTATCTGAAATTATATATTGTTGCCGGTGTAAAGACTGTGTTTAAATGAAAGTTTCCTCTGACAGCCACTTTGTACTTTTTCTTATATCATTCTCCCTTACTTATTAAAACATTTTTCTTTCAGGTAGGCGTGTGAACAGCGTTTTCTCAGAAACTTCAAACAATAGTTATTCCTTTTTCACTGGCCTCGCTTCATGTCAGGTGTAGTCTTAAGGTGCTGCAAGGTCACACTGATCCGCCACAAAAGTGCTGACTGCAGGCAGTTTTTGATCCCTGTGACCATGACCTTGGTGCCATGACCTCCAAACGTACGCAGCATTCGTGACATGCACGCACACATGCGCTCACACAGACACACGCGCGCGCGCGTGCACACTCACACAATACACGCACACGCGCGCGCGCTAGCTTTCAGATAGTTACGTTGATTTTCTCATGCAATGTCAGTCATGTTTCCAAATAGGATTTTATTTAGGATTTGTTCAGCTGCAATGAATTGAAGCAAAATTTTTAATGGACACTGTAACAGTACAACATTTCTCCGGAATTACAATAGTGAGAAGACAAGAAACACACTCGGAGTTAAGAACTTTTAGTCCTTGGGATAGATTTTGACAAGCTGAATTCAATTACCACATGAACTTTAGTGCATCCATACGTACGTACGTTAGCGTTAGTTGAACACGAAAATATCGTGTGTGCGTTTACTGTACAGGTACACCTACAGTTTTGGAAAACCATGTTTGAGAGAAATAGTGTGTGTGAGCCTTCAATTCACCCAGATGTAAATGGATACCTGAGCCTGTTTAGGGTTGGAGAAGGTAAAAAACGGAGGGGAGGAAATGGGCATTCATAATGCTGGATCAGAGAGACGTTGAGGTTTCTGTCATCTCGATCACTTTCGACGTCAGGGTTATAGGACTATTATCACAGAAAAGCAGCAGGCTGATTCGAACACTTTACCAGTTCCTAGTTAACACAAAAGTTACCAACAGCAAGTTATCAGAGCATGACTTGACTCGGAACACATAACTAAGTCAAATAAGTTATGTAATAGCCATCACTTTACGTGTATGGACCAGGATTGAAAGATAAGAAAAATAATGAAATAAAAAGGGCATTTCTTTCCTGTGACTTTACAGGTTACCTTGTGACATCGCGACTTGCTCATAGTGAATCATTATCTACAAAGTTAGTTTGAAATTTGATACTGTACAACAGTACAGTTCTTACAAGGATATTTTGTACACTATAACCAGAAAAGAATGCTTCATATCCAGTCGTTTGTCTGTATTCGCCACTGGTGAATAGATAAAAACCCGTTTTCTACATTTTGATAAAATGATCCGTCCATACATGGCATAGAAATCCATGCCTTCTCTCTCTCTCTCTCTCTCTCTCCCTCTTCTCTTCTCTCTTCTCTCTCTGCCTCTCTTCAGTCCTCTTTCCGCCTCCCTCTCTCCCTCTTCACCAGCTAATCAGGGTGAACAAATTTTTTTGTTCAAAAGGCAGCCTACCCACATAAAAAGGGAAAAAGCCTTAATTGCTGCATTGTTGTGGCATGTTCTCGCCGGAGAGAGAACCCATGAATTTTACACAGAAAACAGACTTTGTAATGATAGCTCATGCACTATAAAAGTAAATACAGAGCATATGAAAAGCTGCAATACGAACGATTCAGTTCAGTCAAAATGATAAACGAAATGTACAATAAACAATAGAATGCAATTCAGTATAATACAATATAACGTATGACGCCACAACTCTAATGTATTATCGCAGCACGGTTTGGAGGGATCACACAAGCCAAAATTGAAACTTAACATGATTTCGGATAACAAAGTGAATGTACGGTGAGATGAAAATGATCAATGCTATGGTGCACGGTAATGGTATAAAAGTATTTGAAAAATTCTCAGTAAATTCGGACCAGGTTAATATTTTTAAACGTACATTTTCAAAGGAAATGTTTTGACTGAGGAGGGGCGAGGTTGTGAATATGAATGCGTCTATTAACAAAGTACGTCGATAAAGATTTTTGCAATTGTTTGAAGGAATTATACTAAATTTGGACCCGGAAAAGTTGTGAAAGTATAAATGTAAATAGACGCGACTCATTCGTAGAATTCCTGTGAAGGTAACTGTGCGACTGTGCGAAACAACGACGTTTCAGCTGTATGAACCAACTACTCTATATTTGGATCAGAAATTCCCTGCGAATGCGTATTAATTATATGAATTTCAAAGACATCAAGATTACAGTTGGGAACAAATATTACCATAAATGAATTTTCTTGCCGTCTCGTAATTGATCCCTGTTTTGGTATGCGCTAGCCCCTCGATTTTTTTTTAACACACCTCACTTCTGTAAGAATTGGTGGTATGGAGAAACCTGATTTGTTCGCGCTTAATATATTCATGTTGTTGTTTTGCTCACAATAATTGCTTTTCTGTTGGACTGTTACATTAATGCTTCCAGGCCATTTTAAGAAATATACCCCCCAGGCATTAACGTAGTGTTGCTGCACTGTGAGTATGCGAACTTTAAAAAGAAATGTTAGGCCCTATGATAAAGCAAGCGGTAAAGTAATATGATACTGTACGATGCAACATGATGCAGGACAGAACAATACAAGCTAAAGTACAATTTGAGATAAAAGAATTCAATGTCGCTTTGTATATTGATAAACTGAGTAGGGATGGATTCAGGGAATTCTTGTGACGGATCTGTGATCATTTCGACATAGCCATTTTCATCAGTCCAATCATGGACATAAATTCGCGAAAATTCTTGTAATAAATATTTGTGGAGTTACTAAAGTTTGTTTTGAGTTACACATTTCCCCTGCTTCTTGCTGTCACGCTACAAATGTTCAGTGGGAGAGGGGGGGGGATGAAAATTGATCATGCATGTGCCGGAGAGATCCTGGGATTTTATCTCGATGCGCGTTATGTGCTGATATAAATTTTGTAAATACTTATGTCCTTTTTTTCATCCACATGCTGTGCATCAATTATCGCATGAAATTGGCATGCTCCTGCGTGGTCTCTTTAACAGTTCAGCAAGTGTATGTAGCTGTCCACAGGTTTGGTCCTGGCGATAAGACAGTCTGTCGTGGCATTCCTTTTCTTTGAGAGTATCTCATCAGATGCTGTTTTTAAAGTTCTCATTCTGATAAAGTCGACTTTGTTTTTGATTGAGAACAATGTAGTTTTTCTATGACAAGGGCTTGCCTGCAAATACGAAATTTATACGAAAGCTCAAGCAGTCTTCCAGATCAGTGCTGCTGCGAACTTTTGATGGAGCTCTTATAGAAATGTCTGAGTACAGCAAATTTTTCGTTCAAACTCCAGATATATACTCAGCATAGTCATAAATCTAAATCAAAACATCTTTCCAAATTTTTTACAAGATTATTCCGATAACTGAGACCCATGGAACAACATACCTAGTGTGTATATTGTCCTCACGTTTTGGATACAATAGGGCATTTTAACAAGCAAGTTCGCGATGCTCAGCGCTTCCAGAATTGTCTACAGGATTCCTGTGGTCATTTCCCTGGCTGTGGCCACTGTCATCACTATCCTGGTCACACTGGATCGGATCGATGTGATCGTAACAGTGGTCGTGACAGCACTGAGGTGTAGAGTTGGTAGCGCTGATACAACACTGAATGACAGAGTTACTGTGTGCATTGCAGAGATTATCTTCACTCTGTGATCTATGTTTATCACCAGCATGCAGATGCCGTGTCTGATGACAAAGGTCCAGGTTGTCGCTATGACAACTGTGGTCTGTGTGTGGTCGCTATGGTAACCACGATCGGTGTGGTCACCATGGTAGCTGTGGTCTGTCAAGTCACTGTAGTAACCGTGTTCTGTGTGGTTACTGTGGTAGCTGGGTTCTCTACTATGTTTGTTGTCCTTGAGAGAATGGTGACTGGGGTCCTTGTGTTCGATGTGATAATCAGGGTCTGTGTGGTCACAGTCATAACTGCTGTCTGTAGTGTCACTGTCGTGTGTATGGTTACTATGATAGTGGTCTGTGTTATCACTGTAGCAGCTTTGATGTGTATTATCACTGTAATGCCTGTGTTGACAATGATCACTGTGGCAGTTATGGTCCATTCGCTCACTATGGCGACTGTGGTCCACGTGCTCACTATGACAACTGTGGTCCATATGCTCGCTGTGGTCCATATGCTGTCTACGATCCTTGTGCTCACTGTGGCCCATATGCTTACTCTGGTCCGTGTACTCGCTGTTCATGTGCTCACCATGGTCCGCATGCTCACAATGGCAACAGTGGTCCATGTGCTCGCTATGACAACAGACGTTGGTATGATCAATATGATAAATATGGATGGAATGATTACTGTGGTAACAGTGGTTCGTGTGGTCACAATAACTGTTTTCGCTACGATCACAATCACTGTGTTCGCTGTGTTCACTCACATCACTGAACTCGCTGTCATCCAGGTCGCTCTGAGACTCAGCCTCTGGCTGCCTGTGAACCAGCGAATGGTGAAGATACAGACTGAACAGGTCTGCGATGAAGGCTTTGGAGTCTACGTTCAGTAGGGTCGACACACGCTTCTCTGTGCTCTCCACTGTCGAGTGGACGGTGGCGTCAGTGTCAAAAGTGGCCGAAACTGAACGATGAATGACGCTCACCAGAGAGTCACAGTTGGTTCTGGTTGAAAGTGAAGGGTGAATGACGCCCCCGAAGGAATTTCGATGTCTTTTGGGTGGCGCAGGAGGATGAATGACGCTGACCAAAGAATCACGGTGGGTTTTAGTTGATACTGACGGGTGGATGACGCTGACTATGGAGTTACGATGGCTCATGTTGAAGACTTTGCTGACGTTCACAGCGCTCTCCATGCCGACACTGATGATACAGGACACGTCGGACAATCTGCCGGACGGAGACATGGATCCCTGGCTCAGCCGGCTCGGCCTCGATTGGCTGGCAGACGTCGTTGTCGTGAAGACGTTAACGTCTGACAGAGCGCTGGGACGTCGCGAGTCCTTGACAAAATGGAGACAGAAACTTCTGCCACAGAGACAACAGGCACTGCAGCATGCCTTCAAGATCTTACGAAAAGCCGTCCTGAAGTCGTTGTTCTTGAAGGCGTAGATCCAGGGGTTGAGGCCGCTGTTGAGGACGGCCAGGAGCGTCAGGTAGTTCCACAGCCAGGGAGTGATGTTGACGCTAGTAATGACCTCGGCCACCAGACAGGCCAGATAGGGCGTCCATAGTACCAAGAACACCCCAATCACCAGCGCCAGAGTCTTGGCGTACTTGGCATCTTTCATCATGAACCTGACCCTCAGATTGTGGTGCACCGAGTTCTCCACGGCAGCTATGGCTCTGGCGTGATGGCGGGCCACCGTGTAGATTCTGAAGTAGCACACGGTAATCGCCACACACGCCGGCCCAAAGATGGCGCTGAGGAACAGCACGTGGGCACTGTCGTGGAGGAGCTGGAACGAGCAGAGCTGGGTCACTTTGGGAGGATTTGTTGTCTGTCTAGACATCGTGGAGAACCAGCCCAGCGGTATTGGGGCCCAGACGATGGCGGCCGAGTAGAACCAGATGAAGGTGACCACTACGACAATCTTCCTGATGGTCATGACGGACACGTACTTAAGGGGGCTGACCAGGGCGGTGTGGCGGTCGTATGCTATTGCAGCCAGGGTCAGCACGGACACCCCACAGGCCGTCATCAGGATCCGGTTTGGGGACAGACACAGCACTGGGTTTTCCACCTGTACACAGAGGTAAGAAAGTTTACACTTGCAGTTTACCTTGTTGTGTTGTATACCGTCAGTAAATGATTTGTGGTTTTGGTTGCTTGCTCCATTGATTTTTCCCCGTTTGATTGATTGCATGTGATTCCTAGATTTAATTACATTAGCATTACAATCATGAATATACAGGCATTTTGTAGGAACAGTTCATATGAAAAAGAAATGAGCAAGGGGAGAGATGGGGGCCCAGAGTGGGGCGTTAGAGGGCACTTCCGTTCTCACTTGGTCCAGAGGCTGGGCTGAGTTTGGTGCACCTTGTCTGGCTGTGTCCCGGGGTTTGTCATCTATCCACCCGCCTTGCCCTTCGGTTACTGCATGGGTGCAATTTTTTCCGTTTGACGACGGAATCCGTTTTTTCAAAAGCGTCAGAAACGGAAAATCCGTTTTTTGAAAAAGCTTCAGCGTGGCCACCCAGACCCCCCATACGGGCGCTGTAGGCCCCTTGACCCCCTTTCAGTTGTTTTTTTTACTTTTTCTAAGTTGCACCCTTGGGTTTGTGAATAGGGTGACTGATTATTGGGTCCAAGTGGGTCGTGCAGCGCTTGTCCCCACCCACCCCCTCTTTTCTTTCTTTGCGGTTTTTGTTTGTTTTTGTTTTGTTTTTGAGGTGGCTGTCGAGTGGCGTCGACAGCTTGGGGGTGGTTGTCCTGAGGGTGGCGGGGCATTGGTGCTTTGGGTCCCATTTGTTTCATATTTGATACTGCTAACTTGTTAACCAGGAACAGCTGATATGAAAAAGAAATGACCAAGTAATACTGTATTATGTCGTTGTTTGTGCCGTTGGGAAATCAATCCCTCTGTCTTACACTCGCATCCAGCTTGCCTACTAAAAGAGAGGGACTGGGAGTATATGCGTTTCTGATTATCGTCCATAAGCTCTAAATAGGTGCTTTTGCACAACAGTAAAGATAACAAATTGTGTAAAAATATTAGGTTATAACATTAGAAGAGCAGAAATAAAGGGCGCGAGCTAATTAGCAAGAAGACTGACTTCATGGTAATCAGTAAAAAAGAAGAAATACCCTCATGCAAAATGGCAGCTAATGGCACAACATTTAGACAAGTTGATGGATTTAAGTATCTACGAACAGTCAGATGCACACTAGAATTAGTCGGCACAATCGTCCAAGCTAAGACAGCATTGAAGAAAATGAAAAGCGTTCTTACCAACAAATACTTATCAGTTAACATCGGGAAGATAGTTCTTCGGTGTTATAATAGAATCGATACTGTGGATGTGAAGCGTGGACAGTCAACTCTTGAAATCAGAACAAGATTGAGGAAGCTGATATGTGGTTTCTAAGAAAAGTGCTGTGCTAAGAGTTCAGTGGGCAGCAAAGAAAACAGTCTTGAAAGAGGCAAACACAAAAAGAACATCAGTGAAGAAGAGTAGGAAGAGACAAGCAACATCTATGGGACATTTCATGAGGCAAGAGAAATTTGAGCACTAGTCACAACAGGAAAGCTGGAGGGAAAAAGGGCACCAGGTAGACCCGGGGAGGAAATGTTGGACGGACTTGCAGGAACAAAAGGTAGATTCATATGGAGGGCCATGATCGCCAACGCCATGCGGCAGGGCACATGATGATGATGATGATGATGATGAACGTCAGGAATAGATTTAGTCCATGGCTCTGAGACATGTAGTATTGTACAAGCTGAGCAAAGGGTGGGTGCATGAATGCTGCATAATTCGATACGCGTGTATACAGAAATAAGGGGCCGCTTGACCATAAAAATCATGAACACTACAAGAACACTTTAATTGGTAGACGTCATCTGCCCCAGTGCTACAGTTAACATATCAACAGCCGTCACCACCGTACACCATCAGTAACAAGACATGATCTACAAGCAGCCACACCACCAACATCAACACAAACTCACCTGCCCGGGCAAAACCTCGATGACGATGAAGAAGGGTGTGACGACAGCCACAAAAATGTCGACCGCGGCCAAGGACACGATGAAATAATTGGTGGGCATCTGCAGTCTCTTGAACTTCACCACGCTGACGATCACCAGCAAGTTGCTGAGTAAGATGAAAGGAACAATCAGCAGGACGGCCACCACCCCGCAGATCTGCTCCACAGACCACCCAGGCATGGACGAAGTCGTGGAGTCGAACCCACGCTCCCTAGAAGAACCGAAGAACACAGGAAGCTCCGAAACGAAATCGTTTCTCCGGACGGGAGGTCGCTTAGCGGAGAGAAAGCTGATTGTACACCCATGTAGCGCTCGGTAAAGATGGGCCCCAGCGCCGTGGGTGCTTCTGGGACAGACATCGGACTGGAGGCGTACAACTTGCTGATCCTTTTGCTGATCTCAGAAATTCGGTTGGTGTTGAAGCTGGAACTGAGCTCTGAGAGACTAACGACCAAACTGTTCAATGTTCCCATCCCTTTATTTTCTGGATAATTAGTGTGGGATGTGTTAATCATTCCTTCTAAATTATTAGAAGTTGGGGTGGGGGTTGTTTCAGTCAAAACAAACACTGGAGGCAGTTCTTTTAAACATCAGATCGATTTGATAAGGGTTTAAGATTGTCAGGCACGGAAGTTGCAAGTTTGTCTTTGATTTTGTTGTACGAATCAATGCTAGTTAACACCAGTTAATCACTAGTCTTTTTCTTCACTCTGTTCATTTCGAATGACATCTTCGGGTGAATAAGACAACTCATCTGAAGCCGTTTCCCAGAGCATCTGCCATTGTCTCTATGAGTCAAAGTTCAGTGTCGTAAATCTGCCCCTGAAACAAAACAAGATCGTCCATTAAATTATATAGAACATTCTGTATGTCATAACTGCAAACCCGGTGACTGAAAATAAAGCTGCCATGTAGTTTCGAAAGATACATGAAAGCTTGACAGCAGACACACACAGTGGATGTACCTGGCGTACTTTGGTATGTGAAATGAGAATTCTTCTAGAAAATAGCGTCCCGGGTCTCTCACATTTTTCATCTTTTCTGACCTTGTACCTTGTGTTTGCCCTCCTTTTTCTTCGACCTCTTTCTTTCCCTCTCCATCCCCTTCCTGCCTTTGTACATCAGTTGCATAACACACACAACACACACACACACACACACACACACACACACACACACACCCTCACACACACACACACACCCCTCACACACACACACACACACCCCTCACACACACCAACACCACACACACACACACCTACACACACACACACACACACACACACACACACACACACACACACACACACACACACACACACACACACACACACACACATAACATTCATTCTTTCTCCTCTGCGCGTCTCTCGCCCCATCTGTCTTCAGTCATCATGTTGTCAGAGAAGCTGTGACCTGTTTCGGTGTCTACCTTCGAAACACCTGAACTCCTTTCCTGATGCGGTCAACGCATCACGACAGGTAATCGTGTTTGCGACTTCAGAACAGTTCACCTTCAGGTAAAGTCACGCTCTAACACCTTTGAGTACAGTAGGTCTGTGACGCCTTCAGTTTCCCTATAAGACCTTCAGGAAAAGTTACCTGTAGCATCTGCACTTAGCTGTGTTATAATCTTATTATCACGTAACGTTAAACCATTCACATTACCCAGTACAATACGTTCAACTAAAGTTAGGCTATGAAACGTTTCAAGAAAAGTTAAGCGATGATGCGTTAAGTTACGCTGCAACACCTACGAGTAACTGCAAGCTAAAATATCTTCAAGTAACCTTAAACTTACCAATTTCAAGTAAAATTAACATTGTAATCCTTTAAGTTATGCTGTGACACGTGTAAGTAAATTTACGCGGTAACATTTATCTTCAAATAAAATTACACTGTAACACTTTCAAATAAGATCTGACACCGTCACATAAAAGTTACACTATAACAGCTTCAAGTAACATTATGCTGTAACAATACATAAAACACACACACACACATACACACACACACACACACACACACACACACACACACACACACACACACACACACACACACACACACACACACACACACACACCTTCAACTCAAGTTCCGCTATAACACCTTCAAGTAAAGTTAAACTGTAATGCCTGTAATTCAGGTTACGCAATAAGACTTCAAGTGAAGCTACACAGTGAAATGTTCAGGTAACGCTCCGCAATAGCATGTTCAAGTAAAGCTGTGCAATCCAAACTGCAAGTAAAGCAACGCAATGATACCTAAGAAAAGCAACGCAATGATACGTTCCATAATGTTACGCCATAACATCTTTAAACAAAGCTACGCAATAACAACTGCAAATAAAGCAATATAACAACAATTTCCAAGAAAAACTACGCGATAACATTCAAGTACAGCTGAACTGTAACGCCTGCAAGTAAAGCTACGCTATAACGCAATATGACCTGATCAAATTGGATATAATCCTTTACATGAGATCAATGGTATCAGTACATGTGGAATATATTCTGAGCGTGGAGATGATAATTATATTGAGAAACTGAAATTGTAACACCTTAAAATAAGCTGTGTTACAACACCTCCAAGTAAAGTTGCGCTATAAAACCGACAGGTGATAGCTCTGTCTGTTTGATAGATAATGGATGCATCAATTGAGGACTCGCTTAATGTGGAACAGCATCGCCTGTGCCTAAACAAGCCGAAGCTGAAGGGGCAGACCTTTTCACAGGCTGCTGCATATGAAGGCCGGTAATGCGGCTGGGAGGTGCAGTTTTCCTTTTCTATCTGTGCGACTATAGTCAAGTTCGTTTCTTAATAGTGATGCCAACATGTACATGTAGCCTGCCGCCAGAACCAGCGATTAGTTAGTAGCCGTCGCTTCCTAAGAGTCCACACTCATGTCAGTGGTCTTTAGGCTACGTTGGCAGACGTTCCTGTATCGCAGCATTGGGCACCATGTGGGTCAGCATTTTGCGGCGAGCTCTCGATACAGGTTATTTTTTGGGGATGCTGCCATCTTGCATGCAATGGACATAACAGCGCAGTCTTGTGAGAAGAGGGTATAGACCTAAATGCTTAGCATGCTGTCCCGGGCCAGGATGCCCTTCCAGGAAATGCCTAGGATCTGGCGCAAGCACCGCATATGGAATCCATTGAAACTGTGTTCGTGATGCTGGTAGGATGTCCAGCTCGTGCCACCCTAGAGAAGGGTGCTCAGTATGCAAGCTTTGTACGTTATAATCTCGATGACTTGGTGAGCTCGTCAGATTCCCACACTCCCTTTAACTGCTTGACCATAGCAGTGGTGGCTTTTTCTATCCGTCTGTAGAGCTTTGAGTTTACAGACAGGTTGCTAAAACTGTCGATCGTCAGTAGGTGAATTCATCTGCCAGATGTGATCACTGATGCTGATGCTGCGGTCCTCGCTGATATTCTTGCCGATAGTTTTCAGACTGATGATGAGTCTAAACTCTTGGCAAGCATGCGCTAAAAACTGACCAGCCTTTGGAAACAAGACTGTGTGTGAGACGTTAAGGCTGCACAATAAGCAAAGAGAATCTCCTGGATCTGGACTTGACAAGCTTTGGTCTTTGCTCTTTGTGGTTGAAGAACTTACCGTCATATACAGTATGAAGGAACGCTCCGTTGTTCATCTTGCCAACGCTGAGTTGTTTAAGGCAGTCTGGCCTTGAGATGTGGTTTGATCCGACTCTGCTATTGAAATGACCGAGCAGAATGTGCTTAGGTTCTGGAATCTTGTTGATGGTAGCATCAGGGTCCTCATAAAACTGATCTTTTTGTTTCTTTGGGTGAGCAGTGTTAGGATTATACACACAGGACATTCACTTTGCCGGACGAAATTGAAATGGCGGAGGGAGGAATTCTCATGGGTAGCATGCTGTTCTTGACTGCAAGGCCGACGCAGCGCAGGCGAGATTCCTCGGGGTGTTTGCCCTGCCAGAAGAAGAAATAGTCCTTCTCCAGCAGCATGCCTTCGGTCAGAAGGCGTGGTCTCTTGTGGTGCTGTTTGGTCGATGTCCGTCCTCCCCAGCTCAGAGTTGATTTCTGTTGTTGATCATCTACTTGTCGTCTGGGAGACCAGGATACACGGTCCTGACGTCCCAAGTGGCCATTATTATGACTGGTGGTTTCTTTGTTCCCTGTAGCTTGAATGGTGCGGTGATATCTGCCCACTGTAGATGAATTCTTAGCTCGAAACACTCACTGAAGCAAGCAGACAATGGCGGAACAGCACCGGATTGTCCGGGGGCTGCCAGGATTAAAGTGGGTGGTAACTGATCAGTAAGATGCAATGACCTCTCCCACCACCAGAGGCAACCCATAGCGCCCTAACCTTACGCAGGTCCAGTTGGATTTGTAATCCTGCCTCCCGTGTTGATTTTGTTGCTTTGCAGCAGCAACGGACCTCCATAGGGTTCAGACTTGGGTTGTGAGTATGGAGATCATGGCCGGCCCAGGTATCGGCAACTCCCGCCTTGCAAACGTGGTCAAAATGATTGTGCACTTTAGGCGTCAGCTTGGCTGCAGCAACTGTCGAAACGTAGCGTGATATGCCATCCACCTGCCTTGGGGGCTCCATTTGTGTAGGGTTTACTTCTGAGATTTTTCTCACGAAGATATCCACAAGGCAGTGGGTTCCTACTTTGTCCGCCCTCTTCCATCTTCACAACAATTGTGAATTTATCATCGTCCGCCTTGTCTACTGTTGGGATGTCTGATTCTCGTATTTGCCCATACTTGCGGGCTGGTTCGTGAGCGAAACAGCATATCCACATGATGGGCAACAGCCTTCAACACGACAGGAGGCAGGAAACTGTGGCCTGAAAAGATATGACAGCCAGAGCTGAAAGCCGGCTGGATGAAGCGGACGACTGAGTGCACAGCAGATCTCCCACAATGGAAAAAAAACGCCCAGAAATCATCCACCAGCGTGGCATGAGACGGACATAATTCTCCATTCCCATTCATCCAGACATGTGATTCTGATTAAGCTCACTGTACCATACGAAAGGAGAATAGAGGAAGTCCTTATCTACAAGACTGAAAAATTCGCCAGTCTAGCCAGCTGCTTGATGACATCTGGTGTTCAAGCCAAAGTCCTCACCATAGAGGTTGGAGCAGTGGGGTTGATGGGTACATCAGCCTATGATATGAAGCAGGTCTCGATATCGGGGAGAGAGGACCAGAGCCTTAAGGCAATGGCAGATGCAGCGGAAAAAAATGCTCTACCTGGATCTGGACCAGGAGGAACAAAAGTGAACTTAATAAGGCTTGAAATTCCCCCATATGTTGCTGGTGACCGACAGCCAAGTGGTCAAGACATCCGTCACAATAGTGACTTTGCCTTAAGACACCTGACCACATAGGATGCACAGGTTCGATTCCAGGTGGAAGACAAATTTCAACAACAACAAAAAATGTGCCGACAGCAGAATCATGACCTGTATGCGCCCTAGCCCCCTCAGAGTGTCAGTAATTAAGGGCCGAAACACCTGCTTGACAGAAGTTTCTTCTCTGAGGACCTTCTGCTGTCCGGCTCTTCCTGACTGTCTTTCTACTGTTTAGTTGTAAAAGAAACGGCACTGTCAGTGATTTTGTTTATTTTTAATATTACTAAAAACATTTCAGAAGTACGCAGCCTTAGTTGCCACGACAGTACCATCCGCTGTTTTGGCCTTCCAGCAAGAGGAAATGTTTATCTAGGGTCGCAGCAGTTTCCTTGTACATTTATAGTCACAGTGCCGAGGGCAAGTTATTTCCTTTCCCTGTGATCATAATCTGTTTTCAGCAGTAAATTGGTTGGAATCTGAAGTTAATGGTTTTTATTTTTTTTCTGTTTGTCTCCAGTCCTTGAAGTGGCCTTATCCTTCATAACGCGTATTGCTGGCTAGCTTCCTTGTGTTCCCTTTATCTCAAGTACACATGGATTGACAGATTGCCGTAAATAACAAGAACAGCAGCAGCTGAAGGTCACACGGAAAGGCCGATGTGACGGGATATGAATACAATGCCATACAACACAAGAGACACATTACACACAGAGATGGAGGAATACATTAGCTCGCTTCCCCTAAACAGGAAACGAGAGCTTAAGGTATCAACAACAGCAACAACAATCCAAGAGAGCGAGAGAGAATAACAGCACAGTATTAAACACATGACAGTTCTCAGAAGGAAAATAATCAGAAGTACAGAAGAAGGAATATATTGGCTGACTTCCCCCAGAAAGATAGCCTTTGAGGAGATAAACAAGAGACAATTCCCCCGAGGCGAAGCAGACCAGTAATAGTCACCATCAATCAACCA
>JAPXFY010000012.1:50830843-50845843 GCA_030674185.1 Monoplex corrugatus
CCATGCCCGCTATGTAATACAATACATCTGCAAGTTTGTTGATTTCGGGATATATCTGTAAGAATGGTACTACGATTGAGAATGCACGATCGTCTTAAAATATGAGAAACGTCTTTGCAGTGAGTTCCAGGTTGTTCATCAACGACTTTTCACCAAACTCCTAATGAATGTTCCGGTTTTGTTTTTTTTTAGAATTTCAACCATCTGAGTTTCAAAGGCACTTTCCAGATAATTATTAACGCAGTGTCGTCTTCGTTTCCCTTAAGTCCGTGAAGAGTCACTAGGGCGCGGCACTAAAGAACTGTTCACCAGATTCCTCCAGTCTGTCAGTTGTGTGCCAGAGCCAAGGTCCCTGTCGGTTCTACAGTGTTGTCAATTCATCGTTTTTCCTCCCCCCCCCCTCTCCATCCTATCTCCCTCCCCTCTCCTCCTTCTCCATCTTATCTCCCCCTCAGCAGTTCCATGGAGGATTGATTTGGCTAGGCCTCTGTATCTTGTTATTGGGTCATACCAACTTTTCTTTTTTTGACTGTCAGGTATGATTAAATATTTTCCCATTCTGTCGAACATATGCCTATATTTTCTCTTATGCATTATTTAATACTGGTATCCTTTACATTCCAAACACTACTCTTCGCAAGTGCGTCATAGTTATCATTTCCGCTCTGACATCATATTTACTCGAAAACATAATGATGTCATCTTAGTCAGTTCTCACATTGGACACAGCAGCAGGGAAGTTTCAGTCTTTTTCTCATAATTTTTGTATCTGGTGTTTGTTTGTAATCTTACGCTTGACAAAGGCCATTTGGCCGAAAATTTGCGCCTGTCTTGTCTTCGTGTGTTAAATATGCGTTCGTACTCTTCTTTCGTGTTTTTTCTGGTTCCTAATTGTTGAACAGTTCTATTCTTATGGTTCTTCTGACTTGCTGGAAGTCCTTGGTCAGGTGGGGGACCTTGCCATTCTCCAAGGCCTGGAGAACAGAAAAGACCATTTGATAGCATGGCATCTGTATTATGAATCATGCCTTCTGTGGTTAATGTTGTATCATGGGCAGTGGTAGAGCACATCTGGCGATGAATACGGCCATGTTTTTTCAGGTCCTGCCAGCTCTTGTTGAACTTGGTGATCAGAACTTGTGGTCGACCATGTCTCTTGTCTCTCCATTTGGTTATGACAATCGCTGCGGGATGTATCAGCAATTTGGTCTCTGAATGGGAAGAGCAGGATGGTGATGGCGAAAGTTTGAACTTGCGGTTTATACAGGCTCTGAGCTGGTTGTGACATATGCGAAGTCTCATCAGGACCGCTTGCTGCTATCTCGTCTCTTTCATAATATTGCTGAAGAAGTAATTTGATGATGCTCCTCATCTCGCTGAAGCTGACGCTGTTGTTTGGTGATCCTGTGCTGCACTTTTTGCTAGCTTATATATCATCTCATTTTTGCAATGAAGAAAGACTTCATTCGACATTGTTTTGTGGTACTGTTAGTTATCTTGACTACAGGAAGCAATGGTGAAGGACGCGAAATCTACAAAAGAATATTTAAGACTGAAATAATGATTCTTTAAGCAGATGAAAAATGCAAATATGAAACAGACATAATTTTGCTTTCCAAGTATTTTGTATATACACATAAAATTATTATGAGATAAAATCGGTGAGTCAAATACAATTATGAAATTGACAAACATACGCACATTGAACTTTACAAAATGATACCCAAACCTATAGATGACTGATGTTACATTATGAATGCTTTATTCTGATTTTTCCTGGTTTTGATTGTGAGGGGTTCTAGTGCTCGTTTAAGATTTGATTTGATGCATTTCTAATGGCAATGTTTTTCATTCATTGCTTCAAACTGTATTTATCTACATCTTAAAAATAATTTGTAGTAGTAGTGTTGATGTTGTTGTTGATGATGTTGTATCTCATCATCCTTGTTTCGGCCTTGCTCTTTGCTTTCTTCCGTCTATTATCATTTTATGTCTTGCTGGTCCATTCACCTCTGTCCTATAAAAACCTTATACAGTTTGTTTGGATTCGGTATTGTATTCATGTATTGATAGCTCAAAGGTATTGTAATTTGCAGAAGCAATTTTAGGTATCTTAAGCCAGTTTTTTTATTTGTTTTAGTGTACTTAGCTGTATTTCTTTACACTTGTATGTAGGTCTGTTATTGTTCAAATTTTAACTCACTGGTGAAATGTGGGCGGAATGGTCAACGCTAGGGGCATATCCTTATATTTTTGTGCGTGAATGCATTGACATAATGTATATACTTTTTATTTCCTTTTATGTTTTTCAGGGTCAACAAGGTGGTGTGTGTGTTTCAAGACGATTATAGCTCTGATATGATCCTACGCAGTCGGCTGGACTTCTAGCATTAATAATGACAGAAACATTTACTGTTTTATTATTACCATTATATCTTATATCAATATTACCGTCATATATGCCTTCTGGTCCAATTGTCTTGTACACACTACACACTTACACCTGCTTGTATAATCCACGCGAATGTGTATAATATATATATATATATATATATATATATATATATATATATATATATATATATATATATATATATATATATATAAAATATGAGATGTTTGGGTGGGGTTGGGAGAACCTTTCATTGCAACTGTAAAAGAACTTGTTCAGATTTGGGAAAGGTAAAGCAGGGAGGAGGAGTGGGACTCGCCCTCAAACTAACCAGCCAGAGAGTAGCGGGGTCTCTGTCATCTCATTCCCTGCTTAGAGTTATGGAACTACCTTTTACCTTAAAGTGATTTGGTTTAATTTCTAGTCTTCAGACACACGGATCACAGACGGATCAATAGTAATCAGTCTCTCCCCATTTAAAGAAAAACAAGATCGACAAGGGAAACAGATCTACAAATTTCCCACCCGAGGGGTGATGGGAAGTTCACCTCGGCTTGTTTAACGTTGGGGTAAATAACTCCGGTTTTGTGCTCGATTTGGGCTCGTAAATGTCTCGTCTGTTTAGCCATCTTCTCGCCTGTGGGGCTATCTATCGTCTGAGGAGTGTACGTGGGTCTGGGCGACGGTTTTAGAAATCAATTGCGCTCTCTACCACCCCTCTCCTTTCTCTTCTGTCTGTCTCTCTGTCTCTGTCTCTGTCTCTCTCTCTCTCTTTCTCGCTGCCTCTCTCTCTCTCTCTCTCGCTGCCTCTCTCTCTCTCTCTCTCTCTCTCTCTCTCTCTCTCCTCTCTTTTTCCTCAGCGTATGCACCTAAATTGCTTGACTGATTGACGTGTGGGAGTCAATATTTTGTGACAATTCATTTTTATACTAATTCGCCATTATATTGTAAAATGGTTAATATTTTGGGGGGTTGCTTACACGTGTAGAGTAGCAAGGACTTGTGAGATAGGTACCTAATGCTAATTATTCTTGAGTACTAAAATGATTTGAACTTCAAAGCTCTCTCTGTGTCTCTGTGTCTCTGTCTCTGTCTCTGTCTCTGTCTGTCTGTCTGTCTCTCTCTCTCTCTCTCTCTCTTCTCTCTCTCTCTCTGTCTGTCTCCCCTCCCTCTCTCTCTCGCTCTCTTCTCTCTCTCTATCTCTCAACTCTGCTTCCTTTTGGAAGAAGAAGAAAAATGTTCATAAATGTCTTCCCCAGACCATCTACATTGCTCACAAGAATACACAGTACGCGCCAGTCTTTGTTTATCCAATGTGCCTGGTCTCATAAAATTTAGGTGTGATCTGTTCTGTCGTAGAGGTAGAGCTCCAGCCTGCCTTTCTGACTGCATGAGTTTGACCATGGATGAGGAAAATTTACACCAGCTGCCTCTAATGTACCCAGCTGTTGTATGGGTACCTGACCTTGTTTGGGGTTGGGAAAGAAAAGAGCAGAAAAGGAGGGGTGAAGGACCCTCTCTCATTACAGCTGACCATGGGAGTGGTGTCTGTATGATTCCTATCCTTTCATTGTCCTACGACGCAAGCTTATGAGAGAACCTTCTGTTTTATGTCTTTTTTAATATTTTTTTTTACATTTTGTTTCTTTCCAATCTACAGACACAAACATGTATCTGCATTTACATGTATATATTCTATCATGTGTGCGTGCTTGGTATTTGTGTGTGTGTGTGTGTGTGTGCGTATATGTATATATACGTACATATATAGATATATACATGTATGGGTAAGTAGCCTGACTCCTCTTGATATTTTGGAAAGAGCTTATGTTTTGTATTCTCATTGCAGCTGTTTGTTCCCAATACATATTTCTGATTATTCGTAGATCTGTTCCATCAGTTTTGAATCTTTTTAGTTGGTTGATCAATTCTTCATGTCTAACCCGATCGCAAGACTTGGTATAATCAACAAAGCATAATGTAAATCCTTATTCAACTCGATTGACCTCTCTATGATAGTTCTTAGGATGTATATGGCATTAATAGTTCATTTCGTTTCGACAGATCCACACTGTTCTTCTGCTATTTCTCTTTTGATTCTATTCCTTGTCCTCATCATGATTATTCTTAATAGGATTTTTGTTACATGACTCATCAATTTGATTGTACGATGGAGTTCGCATTCTATGGTCCCTGTTTTCTTTGGAACAGCAATGAAAATTGATTTTGACTTATCTTTGGGGATTTTTTCCAGTGTCATAAATTTCATTTAGGAAGACTATTATTTTTCAATACCAAGTTCCTCCAGGGCTTCAATCATCTCTGTAGTAATATTGTCTGGTCCTGCGGCTTTTCCTGGTTTCATCTTTTTCAGTGCTGCTCTAACTTCATCTTTCATTATGGGTGGTCCTTCAACGTTCTTTCTTTGTTTCTGTCATCTTCAAAACGGTCTTTAATGTACTGTACTCTCC
This sequence comes from Monoplex corrugatus, assembly GCA_030674185.1. Classification (NCBI taxonomy): domain Eukaryota; kingdom Metazoa; phylum Mollusca; class Gastropoda; order Littorinimorpha; family Ranellidae; genus Monoplex; species Monoplex corrugatus. Next base: position 50,835,707 of record JAPXFY010000012.1, read on the forward strand.
CCACCTATCTAATTTTTTTGTCTTTTTCCATGATAAGTGTGCCATCTTTCGATTTTAAGCAACCAGTAGATGTGCATGTCTTTTTCCTGTGGACAATTTCTTCAATTCTTCTGTACATACCTCGAGGATTGTTTTGTGTCTGTCTTCTATTTCTTTGCATTTTGTTTTCAGCCAAACTTCCTTAGCTTCATTGCACCTATTCCTGATTTCTTTATCTTCCTGTATCTTTCCTCCTTTCCCTTTGCCTTCCTCCGTTCTTCCCTCAAGGCTAGAATTTCTTTTGTCATCCTAGATGAACCAGAAAAAACACGAAAGAAGAATACGAACGCGTATTTAATACAAGAAAAGACTGGCGCAAATTTTCGGCCAACTTGCCTTTGTCAAGTGTAAGATTACAAACAAACAAACACCAGATACAAAAATGTTGAGAAAAAGACTTCTTTTTTTCAACATTTTTATGTTGAGAAAAAGACTTCTTTTTCTCAACATTTTTGTATCTGGTGTTTGTTTGTAATCTTATGCTTGACAGTTTGCGCCTGTCTTGTCTTGTTGCATTAAATACGCGTTCGTATTCTTCTTTCGTGTTTTTTCTGGTTCCTGTTTGCTTGAACGCGGGCAGTCACACTTGTTTCGGATTTCATCCTAGATGAGTTAAAGGTATTTCATCTTACAATTATTGTCAGTCTTGGCGTAGTGGCCTGGTAGTTTTAGCTTCCATCTGGAAAGCTAGAAGTGCCAGCCTCTCGCCCCACCATCAGCCTGAATGTAAGCCTTTTGACTTGTTTAGACTTAGCGACTCCCGCATCTGAAGACACACGAGGCAGTCAGGTGTTCCTGTCATGTGTGTTCTTGGCAAGGGCAGACTTGTTGCTCTCATGGGAGGTTCATTAGTAATTGTTCCATGTGAATGTTCTGCTGTCATCTTCGGCCTTCCCTTTTCTTTTGAACTCTTGGAGTGCAGCATAGCACCTGGTTGGCGGTTCTTTACTGAGGAAGTCGCTGCAGACCCAGCCAACTCAAGCTTCATGTGGATGTTAGTTGGAGCTAATTTGTTCGTTCAGAACAGTTATTCCAGCGGATGCCAAGGATTCTGCGTAGGCATCTCATGTCAGAAATGTCAAGTATTTTTTCATGGCTGGATTTCAGGTACCATGTCTCACAACCTTCCAGTAATACTGGCAGCACATTTAGATCTATTTGAGTTGTAAAAGCTGAGCTTGAGTCTTGGAAAAAAAATTGCTGCTGTTCTAAATTTTCTCCAGTTGATTGTATACTGCTGACGCTTTACCGATGCAACAGCCGAGTTCAATAAAGTCCCATGTATAATCACTGATCCATGCTTCCTTTATCCTCCTCTGTCAACAAAGTACTACCTCGCCTTCCTCTCTTTCTATTTCTAATCTTCTCCCACCATTCTGTGGTTCCAGGCATACTTTTGGCAAATGGGGGTGAGAGTAAGCAAATATGTTCTGAAGTATTGCCTGCAATTCCATGAAGTTTCAGTTTTGTAACTGGATCTTAAAGCTTGCTTACATCAAATCGTTTTACCCTTTGACTGGTCTTCTTGTGCCTTTTTGGTCTGAACTTGATTTTTGGCTGTAACAAGCATGTGATCATTGCAGATATCTGCTCCACGATGAACTTTGAAATCCTGCAGACATGGGTCCTTTGGATGAAACGAAAAATTGAAGTCCTGTGCTTATCGTACATTTAGTTTGCTTAATAAAAGGTAATAAGGGAGTCGTCTTTGGAAATTTTTGCCCTGAATCTAATGAATTTCTCTGTTCTTTTTTGTGTGCGCTTGACAACCAGTTGGCCGAATATTTGCGCCTGTCGTATGTTAATGAAGAAAGTTTGTATAGAAAAATCCATTTGAACAGAAGAATACTTGCATATAGCGTGAATTTCATACGGAAAGTTTGGTGAAACAATCGGCGGTAATAACGATAATTCATCGCGATTTAGACAAGTCCTCTTGCATCGAAATGCCTCTGACTCTGTACAATATCAATATAAAGAAAATGATGGACTGGATAAAGATATTAACATAAACATGTACGCGCACGCGCGTGCCAGTAATGCATTATGCACAAAACGCCAGCGCGTGCGCACGCACACACACGCACCCACGCACGCACGCACGCACGCACACACACACACACACACACACACACACACACACACACACACACACACACACACACACACACACACATACTATAATAATACAATCCATTCAGCATAAGTCCAAATTTACATAGGATAGTCAATAGTTTTACGTGTTCCTTTCGTTTTGATTAATTAAGTGGAGAAAGGCAAGCTGAAACAGGCGTATTTGGCTGTTTTTGAAAAGAGGAAGAGAGAGGGCAGTAGGACAGACCAAACTGTTCATCGATTACACGAGAATGTAAGCCTATGCATTTGTAGACTAAGAAACATTGCAGAATGGAAACAGTTGACGATGGATCGGAAACTAACACAAGACGAAGGAATGTAACAAGAGTACCTGGTATTGTCTATTTCTACCTAACAGCTTCCTTGAGCCAAAAATTTGCATTGAAACCTGTGTGTGTGTTCGTTTCGTTCTTTGATTTAACGTCTTTTCATTGTAAGTGTGTGTGTGTGTGTGTGTGTGTGTGTGTGTGTGTGTGTGTGGGTGTGTGTGTGTGTGTGTGTGTGTGTTTGCAATTTATGTAATAAGTGATTTAGGCCTGCACGTTAGTGCGTCCGATTTACCCAACAAGCCTCCAAATTGTTTACGCGGATGGAAGCAGTCGCTTTTTAAACCATTTGTGTCAGATGCTTGCACTGTTTTTGTAAACATGTATATATGTCCATGTTCTTTTCCATCTCCTCTCTCCCTCTCCCTCTCTCTCACTGTCTCTCTCAATCTCTCAAAATTTGTTACACTCGCTTTCTCTCTGTGCGTGCATGCGAGTGTGTGTGCGTGTTTGAGCGCGCTGTAAAAATACGATTTAGGCCTTCACTGTAGTGCAGCCAAATTGTTAAACAGTCTCCTAAATTGTCTACAGGAATGGCAGCAGTCATCTTTCAGCCAGTGTTTTGTTTCAAATGGCTGTCTTACTTCTATATTTATGTCCTTGCCTGCCTCCTTCACCACTCCCTTACCGACCCAACCCTCTGCGTGAGTTGTTGTTATTGCTGTTGTGGTGGTGTGTGCGTGCGTTTGTATGTGCAGTTTAGCTTATAAAAACGATTTAGGCCTACACTTAAATGAAACCAATTTACCCTAAAATTGTTTACGAGAGTGGCAACAGCCATTTTTAGACCCAACATTTTTTGTAAGACGGCTTTTGTTTAGTGTCAATGTATCTCTGTGCCTGTGCCTCTCCCACCCACCCTCTCCCTTTCCCTCTCTCTTCCTACCTCCCTACCCCCCTCTCTCTCTCCCCTTCAAAAAAATCACTGTAGGACAGCTAATTTTCTTGAAAACGAGAATTTGTTTACGAGAATGTTTCGAGCGAACATTACTTTTTAAATGGATGTGTGCGTCTGTGTCTCTGTTCAGAAGTGTCTGTGTGTCTAAAGATACCAAACAAGAAAGATTGCAGCTACAGCTTTCCCACCTTTTTTGTTTAATGTAATCATCATTGTAACAAAGGTCAAGCCATAAAATGTTTACATACCCATGTACTACACTACACAACTGAACTGTACTGCACTACACTACACAGCACTACACTACACAGCACTACACTACACAGCACTACACTACCAGCACTACACTACACTACACAGCACTACACTACACAACACTACACTACACTACACTCTCTACATACACACACACACACACACACACACACACACACACACACACACACACACACACACACACACACACCTATTTGCAAAATTAAACGCCGATAAAACTATTATGGCCTGTACTTATTTAGATGTTTGTTTTCAAATCCCGTCCTCAACGATCCTATTTACAGTATGCTTTATTGACAGATACCCACTGTATATAATTATTAAATTTTGGTCCGTTAGATTCACCCAACTTTGCCGTGGGTATAATAAATCCCGTGGTGTAAGTTGCAATTAATTCTATCCTGGCCTCTTGCTAGAGAGATGTCGAGAGTGGCGAGTCCTTGGTGCTTCGGGTCCCATCCGCACCCCGGTGGTGTTTCTTGTAACTTGGGCTTGTAGCTTGGCCGTTGACTTCAGGGAAACAGGCCTGATGACCGCTGGGAAAGACTTGCTGACTGCTTGGAATGACGGCAAACTTGGGATTCCGTTCGGGGCAAGTCAGACCTTGCTGAATAGCAAAATGAGCTGTGTCTGGAACATCATGCCTGGCCACTTTCGCGGTCGTTCAAACAGCCCCTGTGGTTGAAGTAAGGCAACGCTGGGAGCTTCCGACTGCTAAGTGTCGAGACAGTATGTGAGCTGGTGGCAAGGCGGGCTGCCCGAAAGAGAGACGAAGACCAAAGAGGGGCGAGAGAGGGGTCCTCCATGCTCTATTGAACCAGAAGATGGGCTGGACCTGGTTGGTGCACGTTTTGTGGCTATGTCCCGGGGTTTGTCATCTCCCCACCTTACCATTCGGTCTGTAAACTAGGTAATGATGACTGGGTCCGAATGGGTCATGCAACGAGAAATGACTGTCCATTGGCGTCAGGAGCTTGGGACACCTGATGAGTGTCCCCAGAGTGGCGAGGCATTGGTGAGCCATCCATTTTCTTCACCTTCCAAACTGGATTTTTCTGCAGAACTTTGCTACAGACAATACTTTCGTTACTACGACTTCTTTTAACTTATGCTGATACATACTGCACACAGACTCTGGTTTACAGTTATCAGCAAGACTAGCACCCTATTCAGCGCTGAAAAGTCGGTTGAGGAGGTAGAAGAGAAACAAACCAAACCAAAACAACGCGAAAACCTTTTCCAACTTTCCAGCCGGGGTACAAACCTGGGACCTCTCAAATCTCAGATGGGGGCTTTTACTACTACGCCACCATTGCACTAACAGATGGTCGACTGGAAACTTTGTGGGTTTGTCGGTTACTCGCTTGCTGTCTTGGTTTGTTAATCTGCCATAAGATGGCCACTTTGAAACGACGGCTTCTTTTTAGAAGCAGAGGCGACACTGTATTTTGCAAATACTACAGTGGGCAACGCCTGCCGTTGGTATTTGGATGATTGGTTAATTTCCACATTCTTTTACTTTCGTTAGCTGGACTCGTGTTCACATGCAAGTCACTTTGCGCCTTTTCCGGTCGATGGGACAGCATTTCTGTGTGGAATGCATAATCAACAACTTTAGGCTTCCATGTTTCACCAACAAGAAAGAGCAAGACGGTCAGTCTCATACGTGTGTGTGTGTTTGAAACGACACCAGTCTATACTTCCTGTTGTCGCCATTGTGACATTAAACATCGGAGAAAGATCAAATTTGAGATGAATTCATCGGCACCAACGGGGTAATTGTACTCATAATTGAACCATTTTAACGTTACCAATTGCATTGGGGTGGGGGTGAGGGGGACTGATTTAAATTTGCTAACGCGATCTAAGTATCTTTGGTTCACTGTGCGTGTGTGGAGCGAAGGGGACATATTACAGAGGAGGGAGGTGGAGACTAATACAGATAGTTGGAATGACACAAGAGAGGGGGAGACAGGCAGTAGAAGTGGATTGTACTTTATATTATTTTTAGAAAAGAACATCATTTTTCAGAACGTCGAAAAAGCACAAGGTCATGTACGATAACCGTATAATAACGATAATGGTAATAATAACAATAATAACAATGGTAATAATAGTAACAGACATTTAGAATGCGCCAAATCTTGATTCAAGAAACAAATCAAGGCGTGCACTCACGCCATTCACCAAAGCAATCGCCAACACCGATGAAACCTCCAGGGCACAAAGCACGCGCAAAATGAGTGGGAGAGGAGGGGCGGAGACAGAAGGGGAATAGGTGTGTGACCCGTGACCCAGGCCTCATCCTCCGTCTCACACAAACAATTGCTCACTCACTCAAACGCACACGTATCCACACGCACACGCGCGCACACGCGCGCACACACACACACACACACACACACACAAAGATGCTGACCCAAGTTTCTCTTTCTCTCTCTCTCTCTCTCTCTCTCTCTCTCTCTCACCACACACACACACACACACACACACACACACACACACACCACACACACACACACACACACACACACACACACACACACATACACACACACACACTCACACACTCACACGTACGCGCGCACACACACACTGTTCCGACATTCTTTTCTTTCTATCCCCCCACCCCCAATTTTAAGTAAAAATCCTTTTTTGTCCTAATGGCTGAAGTGTTGGCATATATGGATGAGTGGCCTAGTGATTAAAGCATTGACCTAGGACGCGTAAAACCCGGATTTGTATCACGGATTGGACAGAGATCCCCCCCCCCCCCTCTCTTCAACAACCGCAAAAGACCGTAAGCAATGGTATGGGAGCAAGTCTTTCGTTATATCTAGGTTTCCTGTGCAGCCTGCAGTTTCAGTTTGAGTTGATCGAGATGGCATCTCCGTGCTCGGAATAAATTCCGAATGCACTGAGGCCGCAGTTGCCGTATGATGGATAAGATTCAAAATGATTATGGCATAAGTTTTATATCTATGCCTAAGCCCTACGCGCTGGCAAAAGGAAAACAAAAACAACAACAAAAAACAAAAGAACAAACGCACACGCCACACACACACACACACACACACACATACACACATACATACACACACACACACACACACACATACACACACACACACACACACACACACACACACAACACACACACACACACACACACACACACACACACACACACACACACACACACACACGCAAACAGCATGCATGTAGCGCATGTTAAAGATTCTATACCAATAAAATTACTGTCCCAAGAAAAAAATCTGTTAAAAAAAATGTCCACTATCAAAAATAAACAAAGTACACGCATGCAGGTGAAAATGGATGGCGCCGTGCCATGGCGACGTGTTTTTTCCGAGGAGAGCAACCCGTATTTTACGCTGAAAATTTCCGTTGTGACAAATAAATAACCCAGTCCAATTATAACAGTTCTCTCACCAGCTGAACAGCTTCAAATGGACGGCACGGTAGAGAAGTTTTTCCTTCGGTGTTGTTCTCTGCTTTGTGTTAGACCTGTAGAACAGAAAAGATATTATTTGATAAATCATATCATGGAGCCAGAGCAGGATGTGTCTATGGGAAAAAGTGTTGCATGAACTATCTCTTTATTATGTTTCTATGGGAAAAGTGTTGCATGAACTATCTTTTTATTCCAGTTTACAGTTAGAGTTGTCACTATAGTCGTCATTATCATTAGCATCATCAAATCCATCATGGTCATCGTTCTGGTTATCATCAGAGGATTTCTTTGTTGCATTTTTTTTTTCAAATTAAATCGTAGCAAACGACCTTGTTGACTACTGGATGCTGCTAACATAGACATTTTTTCATTGTAACTTTTATTATAATCCGTGTGTGTGTGTGTGTGTGTGTGTGTGTGTGTGTGTGTGTGTGTGTGGTGTGTGTGTGTGTGTGTGTGTGTGTGTGTGTGTGTGTGTGTTTAGGAGGGAAAAAAACGACACTGACTTTGTTTCGAATGTGAAGGCCGCCAGCCCATACACAATATTAGCATGTAAGATGCATGCTTTCTTAAATGAGAGAGAGAGAGAGTGAGAGAGAGGCATCGCATTTGACAGAAAGTGTAAATTTGTTATTCTATTAAATTCAGTTGACATGGTTAATACCTGACAAAATAAAGTCATCACAGTCACCCGTTCTCTGCGGGAATTGCAGGAAACATGACATTAAACAGATAGGTAGCCTACATGCACGTCCGGATTAACATGACAACGGGAAATGCAGAAAATGACAGGACGTTACATGGTTATATGTATATCCCAGATTTACATAACTTCTTTTTTAGCCGGCATGTCAGGCAGGTGCACCAAAATAATTAGATCCTATATGCCGTGTAAAGGTAAAATGTTTACCTTGGTTGGAAATAGTGTTGCGAGATATAAATACCAAGGATTCATCGAGCACATTGTCTTATGTTAGCATTAATGAAAACATGCACACAGATTATATTATGGATTTTACAACTTGGTTGGAAATAGTGTTGTGATATATAAATACCAAAGAATCATCGAGCACATTGCGTTATCTTAGCACTAATGAAAACATGCACACAGATTAGGTTTTCGATTTTACAACTTGATTTGAAATAGTGTTGCGAGATGTAAATACCAAAGAATCATCGAGCACATTGCGTTATCTTAGCACTAATGAAAATATGCACACGGATTAGGTTTTCGATTTTACAACTTGGTTGGAAATGGTGTTGCGAGATATAAATACCAAGGAATCATCGAGCACATTGCATTATCTTAACATTAATGAAAGCATGCACATAGATTAGATGTTCGATTATACAATTCTTCTTAAGAAAGTTACATTTATGAATGCAAAGTAATATGCATCAACGTAAAACGTGATTAGATTAGACTAAGATTTAGATTAGATTAAACTAGACTAAACTAAACTAGACTAGACTAGACTTTGTTGGCACCTTTCCTCGTCTTTGTAGAAGCCTTGGCGTGGGTGAAGTAACAAGTGTGGTAGTACCAGACAGCGAGTCGAAGTCATTTGGAGATGCCTGAAAATGAGACATAACCAAAGACAGACATTGCCAGTTTCCATGACTTGACACTAACAGTCCTATGTACACACACGCGCACACACGCATACATGCACATACACTCGCAGCACACGCACACGCACACACACACACACACACACAACACACACACCACACACACACACACACACACACACACACACACACCACACACACACACACACACACACACTATGTATATGTATATGGTGGTCTGTCGGATTCGACAATGACAGCTATGTGCAGGGGTGAACTGGAAGGCGATTGTAGAGTTTAAGGCGGGAACAGCAAAGACATCCGCAGTAGGGGCAGGGAAAATGGCCTGGAGGTTTGGATGCTTAAATATAATATGTGTGTGTATGTGTCTGTCTATCTGTCTGTCTGTGTGACCAAAGAGTGTGAACATTTTCTCAGCCGTTTGTGACTGGATTTTCACCAAATTTTGATCGAAAGTGTAGACGTTCAGGAATCACAAATGCATAAGCTTTGGAGAACAAGGTGTCACGTTCAGGGTAACACATTGCCATGCGCGTGACAAAAATCTGCTTTAACAAAAGAGAATGAACACCTCTTTGTCAGGGACTTCTGAGAATATTTAGTTTTCACTGTTTTGGCAGTACAACATTGTCGTCGATGCACGACTTATTTTGTTTGGGAGAATTTTTTCAAGGGCACAGTGAAAGTGCAGTATCTTGACTTTTCTGTTGTTTTTGTAAGGAGTGGTGCCCTTGTTGATTGACGAACATTCTCAGAAAGTGAATGACACAGACAGGGTTCATTGTTTGAAGATACGGTACGCATGAGACGTACATAAACAGACAAGTACAAGATCAGATAAAAAAAGAAGTCAGAATTTGGTTCATTTCCAACATTCTGGCATGTACAAAAGCCCCCACCTCCACCCCCGTAAGGATGCCGGGGCTCTTTCAGTATGAGTTATGTCGCCACCTTCTGGAAATTAAGTGCTAGAAATTTTTTCTTTTCTGGCGTCCTCGTTGTTTACCTGGCTGCTCTTTTTGTCATCTCTTCCCACCATTTTATGCCTGTATGTATTCTTTAAAGCATCCCATCCTTTTTATTACGGTTCTTAATTTAATTGGGTACACGTATTACCTGCATTTTTGGCTCTAATTTTAGGTAGTTTAGGCCAGTTCTTAGATACGTTTTCGTATACTTAGTACTGTTTATACATTTGTGTTCAGGTTTGTTTGTTTTAAAATCCTCTTGCGGAATGGTCTACGTACGGGGCACATCATTAGATTATGTGCGCGATTGCGTTGATATGTGCACTTAGTTGGCTTTGGCGTGTGGGTATGTTGAGATCGATATAGCGTTGATAAGGATCAGCGAAGTCGGTTGGGCTGTAAACAATACTAGTACTACGACTAATAGTA
>JAPXFY010000012.1:50850843-51015843 GCA_030674185.1 Monoplex corrugatus
TGTATTAGTGTTTCTTCTTTATGCTTTTACATTTGTATTAGTGTACTTCTTTATGCTTTTACATTTGTATTAGTGTACTTCTTTATGCTTTTACATTTGTATTAGTGTACTTCTTTATGCTTTTACATTTGTATTAGTGTACTTCTTTATGCTTTTACATTTGTATTAGTGTACTTCTTTATGCTTTTACATTTGTATTAGTGTTCTTCTTTATGCTTTTACATTTGTATTAGTGTACTTCTTTATGCTTTTACATTTGTATTAGTGTACTTCTTTATGCTTTTACATTTGTATTAGTGTTCTTCTTTATGCTTTTACATTTGTATTAGTGTTCTTCTTTATGCTTTTACATTTGTATTAGTGTTCTTCTTTATGCTTTTACATTTGTATTAGTGTTCTTCTTTATGCTTTTACATTTGTATTAGTGTTCTTCTTTATGCTTTTACATTTGTATTAGTGTTCTTCTTTATGCTTTTACATTTGTATTAGTGTTCTTCTTTATGCTTTTACATTTGTATTAGTGTTCTTCTTTATGCTTTTACATTTGTATTAGTGTACTTCTTTATGCTTTTACATTTGTATTAGTGTACTTCTTTATGCTTTTACATTTGTATTAGTGTTCTTCTTTATGCTTTTACCTTTGTATTAGTGTTCTTCTTTATGCTTTTACATTTGTATTAGTGTACTTCTTTATGCTTTTACATTTGTATTAGTGTTCTTCTTTATGCTTTTACATTTGTATTAGTGTTCTTCTTTATGCTTTTACCTTTGTATTAGTGTTCTTCTTTATGCTTTTACCTTTGTATTAGTGTTCTTCTTTATGCTTTTACCTTTGTATTAGTGTTCTTCTTTATGCTTTTACCTTTGTATTAGTGTTCTTCTTTATGCTTTTACCTTTGTATTAGTGTACTTCTTTATGCTTTTACCTTTGTATTAGTGTTCTTCTTTATGCTTTTACCTTTGTATTAGTGTTCTTCTTTATGCTTTTACCTTTGTATTAGTGTACTTCTTTATGCTTTTACCTTTGTATTAGTGTTCTTCTTTATGCTTTTACATTTGTATTAGTGTTCTTCTTTATGCTTTTACATTTGTATTAGTGTACTTCTTTATGCTTTTACATTTGTATTAGTGTACTTCTTTATGCTTTTACATTTGTATTAGTGTACTTCTTTATGCTTTTACCTTTGTATTAGTGTACTTCTTTATGCTTTTACATTTGTATTAGTGTACTTCTTTATGCTTTTACATTTGTATTAGTGTACTTCTTTATGCTTTTACATTTGTATTAGTGTACTTCTTTATGCTTTTACATTTGTATTAGTGTACTTCTTTATGCTTTTACATTTGTATTAGTGTACTTCTTTATGCTTTTACATTTGTATTAGTGTACTTCTTTATGCTTTTACATTTGTATTAGTGTACTTCTTTATGCTTTTACATTTGTATTAGTGTACTTCTTTATGCTTTTACATTTGTATTAGTGTACTTCTTTATGCTTTTACATTTGTATTAGTGTACTTCTTTATGCTTTTACATTTGTATTAGTGTACTTCTTTATGCTTTTACATTTGTATTAGTGTACTTCTTTATGCTTTTACATTTGTATTCAGGTTTGGTTCTTTTCAAATCCACTGGAGATATATTTAGATTATGTGTGCAATTGCATTGATACGTGTACCTCACTTTTTCAGGTGTGTGTGTGTGTTTTTTTTAAATTTCAGGGTCAGTAAGGCATTTGTATGGTTTGAGATGATTATAGCCCTGATGTGGCACTGCGCAGTGAGCTAGGCACTAAACTTTACTACTACTACTACTAATGATGATGATAGTAATAGTAATTATGATAATAATAATAATAGTAATATAATAGTAATAGTACTAATAGTAGTAATAGTAATAATGATGATAATAGTAATAACAATAATAATGGCATAAATGATAGTAATAATAGTAAACAGTAAGAAGAAGAAGAATGACATATGAAAGATTCAGTACGGGGAAAATCGAATGACAAACTCGAAGGTAAAACTTTCCCGATCATTACCAGAGACGTACATCTTTTAAACAAGACCTGGTTTTCACCAGCGTGTATCTCGCTCAAGCAAACTTGTACGGACAGCCTTCAGTCTGCCCAGCTGTGGGATAGGTACTTGTTTTTCTTCAAAATTAGACGGGAAAGTAAAGCAGAGATAGAGGGAGATGGGACCGTCCTCACAATGTTGGCCCCGAAAAAAAAATTGTGGGGACGGGGGGGGGGGGTGCCATCTGGCTCCGCTACGACCTCGGGGTTTATGGATCAGCCTTTACTTTTACACATTTTGGACAGTGTCAGTGACCTTTAAAGTGTTTTATTCTGGTTTTTGACCCCACTGCTGTTGAAATGGGTTGACAAATGCGGATACCAGCCAGTGTTAGGGAAAATTAAATGACTTGTCAGTTATAATTATTATTTTTTGTTGTTGTTGTTGTTGATGGTGTTTGTCTTCATAAGTACTTTCCTTTGAAAGCGGGAGGTCCTCTTAATTCGCAAGTTCAACGTCCGATTAGACTGGTACGTTTTTAATATTTTCCCTCACTTAGACTTGGACTGATTGGTTGCTAATCGTTCCTGTACTTGGAGATGAGCGCCGCCGAGCTTCTTATGAGCTCACAGAAGAAACATGGGTACAAACAACAAGGAACATGATGGATCGGTCAAGGCCCAGATCAGTGACTGCACTCCTCACGGGCAGACTTGCCCTGGTGGCGATGAGTGTGCAACATTTGTAACGCCATCTATCAGTCTCGACATAGAACATCAGAATGTAGAATGTTCTCACTCTGCGCCAGTGTTGCAAACGGAAATCCACAATGACAGCAGAAGGTGGAGACCCCCAACACGAGCATCGTTGTAGCCTTCACTTTAAGAAAAACAAATTGTTTTAGCAGAGTGGTATTGATTTAAATATCGAGTAGCAGAGTGGTATGGATTTAATATCAGGCAGGTCTCACAATATAAACATTCCAGTTTGTGCTTCATCGACAGATTGCTCTGAAGGAAGAGACAGAGATATTCTTTGAGTATCTAGACATCACCGTAGCGAAGACTCCAAAGAACAATGCAGTGTTTGGAGATCGAAACACAAAAGATTGGCTCAAATCCGGTCGCAGCTGGGCAGGAACAGCGGTTAAGGTTGGTTGTGATAAACCAGTGTTCTAAGCTTCTGACTCTTTAAACTCGCCTGGATCGTCCTTTCATTATAGCGAACACTCTCCAACCGCACAGAAAGTGTGACAACGACCTAACACTTGAGATAGTCTGGTCAACAAAAGGATAGACTACATCCTAATGCCAGAAACTTTAAATCCAACGTCAATCCCGAGAACTGATATAGGCAACAATCATGATCTTGTCCTGTCTATCCTAAAGTTAAAGTGATGAAGAGGCACTCTCCAAAAAGTCGTCACGTCCGCTTTGATCTTGAGAAAATGAGAGACCTTTAGATTTCACAAATGTTCCAGAATAAGTAGACGGAAAGTTCCGCTTTAAGCGTTATCATAGACACCCTAGATGGAAAAGCAGCAATTCTGAAGAAAGTTACAAACTGATAAGTTGCAAAATCAAGAGGACGATTGAAGCCAAGGGAGACAAGATCAAAAGGCAGTTCCATAACACTTAAGAGGGAATGAAGGCAGAGAACAGCGAACACTTTTTGCAAGAGACAGCACAAGGTCCCAGTCATCAAGTTCTAAAAGCAAAAGCGTTCTAAAAACCATGACTTGAATACTGCAAATACTTATAATCTATCAGCAGGCAGATAGCAGTATCTACCGGCAAGTTCAGGCAAGTACCAGAGACGCCGAATAACTAATATTTCAAGAAATCCTGGAAGCAGTACGAAGATGCATCATCTCCGAGCTGCCAGACATGATGGAGAAGAAGCAACAAAAGTCATCGCAGCATTATGTCAGAGGGCAATGGAGTCTGAACAATTGCCATAGAATGAAGTCGATCACGTGCAATACCATTTCAAAAGAAAGGAAATCTCGGAGAACGCCATAACTTATAGGACCATCAGTCTAATTAACTGCATTGTCAGCAAATGCATACTCAGAAGTAATTCTCAATCGCCAGAAACCCATCTCTGAGGAATCACTCTCAAGCAAACATGCTGCTTTCAGCTCCGGCATAGTTGAACAAATTTCCAACCATCGCATCACTATCAAAGAACGCAAAGCCAAAGTTATAATAACATTTTTGCCACGACTGTCCGACTTCGAGAAACTTCTTGACAGCCTAACAGGGCCGTCATTCACAAGTCAAGTAAGGCGTCAAGGTGGAAAAGGTACTGATCCATGTTTTCAAAGCAATTTATTAGAAATGGAACACTACTGTGCACCACAACTGTCGAATAGCCGAGTTTTTCCTAACTACAACAGGAGCACACCAAGGGTGTCAACTGTTTCCAGTTGTAACATCGTTCTGGTTAAGATCTTTCATACATCCTCCACGGACACCATACCTCCCATTTCCATTGTGGCGCGCGTGACTGGAGCTTACAATTATGGTTGATATCAGGAACACACTTCAGATTTCATCCAGTAAATTCGTTGACGGTGCATAGGCATATATATGGATTTGAAATCACCAATGAGAAACACAAATTTATGGTACGGAACAAAACTAACAGTGTAGAAGCCTGAACAAATTAACCAGACAGTGGCACAAGTTCAAAGATTCTGGTACTTGGGCGTGTCCGGTCGAAGATGCCAGAAGCATATAAAAGAATAAAATGTTCACACACATGGCCTATGTCGTGAGTTTCATGGATACTGATTCTATAAATAAGAACTGACAAACATTTCTTTGCTGTGGACTTCACAGACTCGCTTTATCTAAATAAAAAAAAAAGTCAAATGCAATACATTAAATAGAAAGAAAAGCACTAGCTGCATCTGTATAATTTTTGGTTGATACACCATTTCCGTCAACTGAATGGCGTCGTCTTTGGTTCCTGCAGACCCGTGGTTGTATTGTGTGTTTTGTTTTGTTGCAGTGCTTGCTTGTTTTGTTGTTTTGCTTTGTTTTGTCATTTGCATTGTTTATTTTGTTGTTTGTTGCATTGTTTGTTTGTCGTGTGTTGTATTGCTTGTGTATTTTGTTGTTTGTTGAATTGTTTGTTTGTCGTGTGTTGTATTGCTTGTGTATTTTGTTGTTTGTTGCATTGTTTGTCGTGTGTTGTATTGCTTGTGTATTTTGTTGTTTGTTGCATTGTTTGTCGTGTGTTGTATTGCTTGGTATTTTGTTGTTTGTTGCATTGTTTGTCGTGTGTTGTATTGCTTGTGTATTTTGTTGTTTGTTGAATTGTTTGCTTGTTTTGTCGTGTACTTTTTACAGCTGTTTGGCTGTAGTCAGCAGATGTGATTCAGGAAGACCTCTAACAGACCCTCCGGGAAGACGTTGTAGAAAGCCATGCTTTAAGTAGATTCCAGTGAAAATAACGTTGCACAGCGACAAAATGATTCTTTCGGCTTGGGCGCCTGGGCTTGCTGCAGTGGTACAGAATGCCGTCATGGACTGAACGCTGCTTAGGCTCTAGTCATCGGTGTAGTGGCAATACCTGTTCGACTGTGCCCTAGTAACAGGTTATTTTAGGTGGCAACGGGTAGTCATGTATAGGCAGTAACAGGTGGTCGTGTGTAGGTACTAACAGGTGGTCGTGTGTAGGAAGCAACGGGTAGTCATGTATAAGTAGCAATAGGTGGTCATGGTTAGGTTGTAAGAGGTGGTTATGTGTAAGTAGTAACTGGTGGTCATGTGAAGGTAACAACAGGTGGTCTTGTGTAGGAAGCAACGGGTAGTCATGTATAAGTAGCAATAGGTGGTCATGTGTAGGTAGCAAACAGGTGATTATCTGTAAGTAGCAACAGGTGTTCACATATAGGTGGCAACAGATGCTCATGTTAATTGCAGTGTAGACTTGCAAGGTTAAATGCAAACATTGTTTTAACTGTTGGCTTTAATCTTAACCTGGTTATTGTTTTCTACGTGGTGTTAGCCCTGATATGGCTGTAGTAGTCGGCTGGGCTATAAGCAATACGACTTGAACTGAACAGATGCTCACGTATAGGTAGTAACGGGTGGTTATGTACAGATAGTAGCAGGTGGTTATCAGTAAGAAGCAACAATAGTCATCAAAAAGGATAGCAACACTTACGTAGTGGAGCGTCCATCCAGGCGATGGGAAAGTTTGAAAACCATCTAATACGTTAAGCGTCCCCAGCTTAATATGGTAGACTGGATAAGTAGAATTGATAAATAAAGACATGGTAAAAGTGGTGGTAATCAGAGTTGTGGTATTTCAACAGCGATGAGATTTATCAGCAGTATGATGTTTAGAAAGTAAGTATATACTACTGTTTTGCTTTGTCATCCCCATTGTCATCACACACAAGCCTCTTTATCCTTCTGACCTCTGCTAAAGTGCATATAGACCTTCAGAACGGTTCGCATTTAGCGAACACAGCGAATCCATTTCCATTTTATGGGCTAGGGAGAGAGTGGGGTTGGGGGAGAGAGAAGGAGAAAAGACAATTTTTCTTCTTTACGAGGCTAATAGATACCCTCTTATGTACTGATTTACCTGAGGTGCCTTGCGCGAAGAGGTATTCAGTCACTCAGTAGAAAGGGGAAGGAAAGAGAGGGGAAGACCAGCTTATTTACGACGGTAATAAGTACCGTAAACAGATGGCTTTTTTTCATCCACCCCTCGCCCAGGGGAAAACACCACATGTAGCTGAAAGCATTGAGACAGAAATGACCATGTAATTATGTTGGGGGGGGGGAGGGTCTTAAAAACCTTGACGGATATCCTTGGCAAGGTTGTTGAAAGCCACAAACATATTTACTATTATCCAGACATTCTCCAGATTTATGATGAGTCCAAATAGGGTTTTAAGTCAACATTTTTATGTTAAGAAATAGAGATATTCATAATGTTTTTTTAATGTTCATATTGCCATCAGCAATGGGAAAGTACATGCAAGTGCATTATGTCTGGGCTACACTTGGATTCATCTTTAAATCGGTAGTTGTGAGGTGAAATAGTTGGGATGAAGTTGTCCTTTTTGTTGTTCCGTTTGACTCTATAAAACGAGGACACAACCTGATCCTGTGGTTAACGACAATCAGGATGTTGGATATTCTAAAGCGTTTGAATGTCTAGGAACTATCTTCGATTTTATGCTCACGTTTCATGAAAAGTTCAACCTGCCTATACATGTAAGATCAGATTATTCATCGTTGTCCATACACGATCACTTTTTGTACAAATATAACTTGTACAGAGTGTTCCCACAGCTCATTTGCTAAGTTACAAACTTTGTATCTCAGATGAAAACAATTGCAGAAAACAGTTTTTTGTCGGTAACCATAGTTCAGATTTGAGGCTTTTTTGAGGGAGTTTCCGAGGAGGAGATCAAGACGGAACTGAAGAGTCAGGGCGTTGTGGAGGTATCCGGGCCATGTTCCGGAAAAGTTCGGAGAAAGTCCCGACGTACTGTTTTTATATTGTACGCTAATTCATTTCTTTATTGATAAAAAAAAAAATCTCCAGTCAGTCATTCGCAGATGATACACAACTGTTCGATTCGTGTCGTTTGTTTTACCATCAGAGTAATGGAGAACTAATCTGATATATTAAAGTTGGATGACAGAGAGCAGACTCAA
This sequence comes from Monoplex corrugatus, assembly GCA_030674185.1. Classification (NCBI taxonomy): domain Eukaryota; kingdom Metazoa; phylum Mollusca; class Gastropoda; order Littorinimorpha; family Ranellidae; genus Monoplex; species Monoplex corrugatus. The sequence goes on from JAPXFY010000012.1 coordinate 50,858,552, forward strand.
AGTGAATGACCAGGTTACACACGGGTCAGACATCCTATACTCATTCGTACCTTTTAAAAAATGAAGAAGCACCGTGGTGTATCCATGTGAAGAATCGTTGAGCATCAGACACCTCCTCCTTGATTGCTGGGACTTGTACGATGTAAGACATAAGCACTACACGACAGACTCCTTAAAGAACCTCTTCCGAGACGTCTCTCCTGATGCAATTTTCCAGTTTTTACAAGAGATAAATGGATTTCACCTGATACAATTTTGCGTCTGTTTTTCTTTAATTGCATTTTCGACTTGCAAGGTAAACAGTGAGCATGGTTTTTAACTGTTGTGTTTTATCTTAACCGGGTTGTCGTTGTTGAAGTGGTGTTCGCCCTGATATGGCTCAAGTAGTCGGCTGGGCTATAAGCAATATGAACTCCTGAACTTACTTCTAAGTGAATGACTACATGACAGAAACTGTTCCTCAGGTCAGAGAAATCATCATCTGTATTTGTGCGGGCGATTTTCATATGTGTTGGTAGTGCCAACATTATATGCACACCTTACGCTAAAGGTTTGGCTTTTACGATTTATGATGACTGGCACCGTAGCGAAGTCGGTACGATGCTGATTCGGATTCCCATGCTGAAGTTCGGCAGGAGACAGGCTTTTGGGCAGCATGGTTATTTGTGGCAGGTGCGTAGGACGAGAAACCGCTGTCATCACTCAATCCGTTTACGATACAAAAGGGATTTTAGGCCCTCATTGGCAACCCAAATCCATCAAAAAGTGCCGAAATGGCTATTATCTTGTGGAGTGTAAAGACAACAAACAGTCTGAATGTCTGCTGAAAAATCATGCATGCTAATGGATCATGGAATAAAAGTTTCTCGTCACAAGGGATCAAACAGCAGCAGGGGTGTTATCAAGTGCCCCGAAGCTCGGGGAGTTTCCGAGGAGGCGATCAAGACGGAATTGAAGAGTCAGGGCGTTGTGGAGTATCCGGGCCATGTTCCGGAAAAGTTCGGAGAAAGTCCCGACGAACACATTGTTCTTGACGTTCCTCTGTCCCGTGATTCACACAGGATTTAAAAATTGTGCGCCAAGGAAGTACACGAAGGAAGATGTGAAGGAAGATGTGAAGGACCACCAATCTGTTTTAATTTGTGGAGGTAGCCACCCTTCATCCTCCAAAAGCTGCCCTGTATGGTAAGTAGAACACACAATTCAACGAGTCAAAACAGAAAAAGGGATACCCTCCCATGAGGCCAAACAATATTGGAAGCCAGCAGCTCCTCGACGACGAAAAGCTACGCGTCAACGTTAGGAAAGTGAATCAAGTCTCCATCGCCTGTCAAACGGACTTAACTCGGTCCAAGTCCAGTTTTGAAACAGTGCAAGACATAAAGGCCCTCAGTGGGGGCGTTAAACCCGCTGCTTCTCATGGTGCTCAGCACTCCAAACCAGCTAGTGCTGGACAGCCTGGGAAACCTGTCCTCACGCCCCGGCCGGGCGGGAACAGCTCCACTGTGAGTGGTTGAGGGCCAAAAGTAATGCTGGTGGAGATGAAAAACTCCTCCTCTTGGCAGCCTAAGCTCTCGCTGCCTGCAGGCAGGTCAACCGTCAGGTCTGACCGCCTGAAGAAAGAGAAAAAAACCTGGAAAGTAAATACGCTCCATTGCAGATTGAGGATTATGAAACGGGTATGGACTGAATTTGCCTACTATTGTTTCCACAAATAATGAGTATTGTCTGTTGGAAAATAGAAGGTGTCAACTCAAATTTAGAGGAGCTCCAGTTACTTTGTCATGACCTGCAGCCTGTTGTACTGGCTCTACAAGAAACGTCAGTACGTGAATGGAAAAGTTTTCCGCTAATGGATTTCAGCATTATTTCAAAACCAACACAACCTAAAGATGGGGAAGTAACAGGTGGAGTGTCTTTGCTCCTACACAGGTCCGTTTTGCTTAGCCCTGTTAATCTGAACATTAGTTTGCAAAGTGATGATCCGGTAGGCATTCTAACACAAGCCATCCTGAATTGTGCCAAAAAAGCAATTCCCACATCGTCAAAGAAATCGCACATGCCTAAAATACCGTGGTTTACTTCTGAATGTAAACAAATAAAACAAGACCGCAAGAGAGCTCAGCGTTGCGTCTTCCAAACTTCATCAGCGGACAACGTTCAGGCTCATCAAAAACTCCGTCGAGGTGTGTCTTTAAAACAAGTAAACGACAGTCGTGGAGAGACTTTTGTTTCAAACTGACGTCCCGATCCCCCAAAAAGTGTGGAAAATTATCCAAAAAAATTAAAGGGAAAAACACCTGTCCTTCTGTCAACCATCTGAAACTGTCAGTCTAATTATTGACAAAAAACTATTTCGAACCTATTAGCATCCACCATTGAAAACAACTCTTACTCAGTCAACAAATCGGCGCTTTTACGTAAACACAACTCCCAGAAAGAAAAGAGAGCCTGTAACTTCGTCTCTGATAACATGGAAGAGTACGATCTTCCACTGACGTTAGGCGAACTAAAACGCGCTCTTCTGACTTGCTCTGACTCTTCTCCTGGCCTAGATGAAATTCATTACAAGCTTGTGAAGTATCTCCCGGAAAAGGGTTTAGAAACTCTGTTGAAAAACAGTGTACAGTTACATATGGACGACAGGATTCCTTCCTCCCTCGTGGCGGAAAACCCTGATCATCCCTGTGCCTAAACCTGGAAAAGATTGATCCAGTCCTTCCAATTACCAGCCAATAGCCCTAACCAGTTATCTTTGCAGAGTGATGGGAAAAATGCCCAGTAGCGACTGATGTGGAAACTGGAGAATGAAGACATCTTGGCTAAAGAACAGTGCGGTTTTCGCAAATACCATTCCACAATAGACCATTTAATCCGCTTTGAAACGACCATCTGTAATGCATTTCTGAACGAACAGCATGTAGTGGCTATCTTCTTTGATATGGAGAAAGCATATGATACCACCTGGAAATCGGAAATTCTTATGGATCTACACGAACTGGGTTTTCGGGGTCACCTACCACTGTTTATCAAAACTTTTTTGCTTCAGCGACAGTTTCAAGTGCGTGTTGGTACTACTCTGTCCGACAACCATGAGCAAGAGCTGGGTCTCCTGCGCTGTTCAGTATTAAGGTCAACAATATAGCAAGTCTGTACAGCAGGGCTCTGACTGTTCCCAGTTTGTGGATTTTGCAGTTTACGCAAGTGAAAGCTTCTACGCAGGCGTTCAGTGGTGGCTGCAGCTGTGCATAGGTAGGATGCAACAGTGGGCAGAGACAAACGGCTTTACTTTTTCCACAACCAAAACACAGTGAATCCATTTTCATAACCTCCGACAATTCTTTGCTGATCCAGAAATCCATCTGGGAAAGTCCATCATTCCAGCTGTAAAAGAAGCTAAATTTCTGAGGTTGATCTTGGATCAAAAGTTTTATTTTCTCAGTCATGTTGAACATCTTAAAACCTCCTGCCAGAAAGCTCTGAATATTCCTCGGGTCGTAGCTCATACAGACTGGGGTGCCGATAAGAAAACGCTACTTCACCTGTACAGAATTTTAATTCGCTCTGAAGTGGACTATGGCTGCGTAGTGTATGGCTCTGCGAGACCGTCGTACCTAAAAACACTGGAACCCATTCACCATCAAGGGCTGCACCTCTGTCATGGTGCATTCAGAACATCTCCTGTCTACAGTTTACACCCAGAGGCAGGAGAGCCTTCCCAGACCAACCGTAGACTGAAATTGAAATTAGCCATAAATTTATGTTTGAAACTATTCTCTGAACCAAAAAACCGAGCCTACGACTGTGTCTGCAACCCCAGATTTCAAACAGAATTTGAAAAACATCTGAAAGTCTCTCCTCCTTTAGGAATCTCTATCCGTCCTCATATGGAAAAGGCAGAAATAAACTGAGCAGTTGTTTCCGACTTCTCCACATTTCTGGACAGCTCACCATCGACCTTGTAAACACCAAAAGTCTGTTTTGATCTTGCTTCCTTCTTAAAGACAGTACCAGTTCACTGGCGTACAAGTCGTTTTATGCAAAACTGTTTCGGAAATATCCGTCATCCCACAGAATCTTCATTGATGGATCAAAGTCTCAAGGTGTTGCTGCTGCTGCCTTCAGGTCCATTGTTCCCAATCGTTCATTTCGAAAATATATTCTGTCTGACAGTTCCATTTCTAGCGCTGAACTGACTGCTCTGGTTTTGGCACTAAAGTGGTGTCCCAATGCAAGCATGAAGATTTTCTCTTTTTTTTTCTGACTCCCTTTCTGCTTTGCAAGCAATTGCTGGCCGAAACATTAGTCACCCTGAGCTTCTGAAGTTCTTTGAACTGCTTTCTACTCTTACAAATGAAGGTTACAGGATTGTTTTCGCCTGGACTCCTGGCCATGTTGGTATTGGAGGCAATGAAAAGGTTGACTGCCTGGCCAAGAACGCCACAACGAAAAAGACGTCTAAATCCTTGATTGTTTACGTAAAACCGAAAGTACACAGTTACGCGAGAAATCTGTGGCAGGAGGATTGGAATGAACAGACAGATAAACTTTTCCAAATCTGCCCTGTCTAAAAATTATCCCATCTTCTGTAGGAAACCGTAAGAAAGAGACAGTGTTATGTAGGTTACACACGAGTCACACATCCTGAACTCATTTGTACCCTTTAAATAATGAAGAAGCACGGTGGTGTATACCATGTGACGAGCCGTTGAGCATCAGACACCACCTCCTTGATTGCTGGGACTTGTACGATGTGAGACAAAAGCACTACACAGCGGGCTCTTTAAAGAACTTCCGAGACGTCCCTCCTCATGCAATTTTCCAGTTTTTACAAGAGATCAATAGATTTCACCTGATACGATTTTACGGCTTTTTTCTTTAATTTGCATTTTAGAATTGCAGTTTTAACGGTGGGCATGATTTTTAACTGTTGTCTTTTATTTTAATCGGGTTGTTTTTGACGCGGTGTTAGCCCTGATATGGCGCTGGTTGTCGGCTGGGCTATAAGCAATATGAACAAGACGTAATTTGTTTAACAAGAGGTAAGTAGGAAATCCAAAACAAATATGACTGCTTGCGTTCAAGCAAACAGGAACCAGGAAAGAACACGAAAACAAATCAAAACGCGTATATAATACAACCAGACAAGACAGGCGTTGTCCGGTTGTATTAAATACGCGTTCTGGTTCTTTCTTCGTGTATTTTCGTGTTTTTTTCCGGGTTCCTAAGGGATTATAGTAGATTTAGATTTCATCTCATATGATGGGATGTATGTGGAAGATTTTTAAATGCATTTAAGACTTGAAAGACTAGCCATGTGTTTGGTTTTTAACTGTCTTTCTTATTAAGAGCCGTTATATTTTGTTTTTTGTTTTGTTTTGTTTTGTTTTTTACTGTGTTGTTGCCCTAATACAGTTCTGGTGATCGTCTGGGCTACAAGGTATATGAACGTGAACAGGACAATCCGACAGGATGAAGAGTATGACGTATATGAAGCTATGAAGTTCTGTGTGCATGCATACGTACGCGCGCAAGATCAATTAATAGTATAGAATTAAAAGCTGTTGAGCAGTCAAATAAGCTAAGTTTTCAAATGATGTAGAACTGCATGGCAATTAGTGGTTAAAATGTCCGCTTTGGAAGTGAGAACTTCCGAGTTTGATCCCAGGTTAGGTCAGAGATTTTCTCAACTCGGGCCCCTTCGATAGATATTTTTGGTGGTTTGGTTGCCAGTCTTTTTGATAAGATGATAAACCAAGATGTAGTGTGCATGGCACGCTTAACGCTTTTAAAACAACCCAAGACAAACGAGTTGTACCTTGCAAAATAATGTAAAAAAAAAAAAAGGTCGAATTAAAGAGGCAAGCAGAATACTCTCCCCTCTCTCTCTCTCTCTCTCTCTCTCTCTCTCTCTTCTCTCTCTCTCTCTCTCTCTCTCTTCTTTTTTTTTTCTCTCTCTCTCTGTCTTTCTCTCTCTCTGTCTCTCTTTCTCTCACACAGACACAGACACACACACACACACACACACACGCACACATACACACACACGCACACACACACGCACATACATACGCGCGCGCACGCACACACACACACACACACACACACACACACACATACACACACACACACACACACACACAGGGACACATGGACGAATTTTGGGAACTCCCTTCTCTTGACAACGAAGGGGGTTGTCTGGCAAAATTACAGACAAAATCCACTTGTGCAGGTGAGCAAAACTGCACTGCACTACAGCGACGCTCTCTCCCTCCTCCGGTCAGAGCAGACGAATGTCACAGGGAAAATTTGTTGACAAGATATGAATGCAATATGCTTAGGTGTTATGCTTAACATTACCATGAAAAGCGAAAAAATAAAACTCACACATGCCCCGCCCTTGTTTTCTGAAGCCATAATGTTTGCAAAGTGTATTCACAGAAGATGATGAGGATAATGAGAGAGAGCGTGTGTGGTGCGCGCGCGCGCACGGGTGTGTGTGCGTGTGTATTCATTTATTTATGTATAATGTAGCCTACCAGTTATAACAAAGATTTCAGTTAAGTTTTAATAATGGTCAAACTATAAGATATAACTAGATCTATTGCTTACCGCAACTTAAGAAGTATGCCCAGTTCTATCTGTTGCAAGGGAGAATCAAAGAAGTCCAGTATGTCATCTTCCGACGCAGGGAAAACAATAATACTGTTGCTTGAATACAGTTGCTTAATTGTAAAATGTTCAGAAGAGATCATACACCAAACGGTGCAATGAATCCTCAAAAAAATCAGCTTGTGATTCGTCGTTCACTCTGAATTGAAGACCATTTACATGTTTATACTTATTCTCTACGTCACATACTGCTGCTAAGCCTCGATATCCAGAGTAGAGAACGCGGTGTTCTTTTATCTAAAGCATGCATTCAGTTCATGACAAATTTGAGTAAGCGCTTTTGATTGATATAATGTATATTAAGAAAAGTTCTTAGGACCATAATACCTACTATTTTCTTCCGCATTTATATATCAGTTTCGTTAAGTTAAGCTATAGAATTACCCCCGTGGGGATACCGGGGATTCTTTCAGTATAAATAGTATCCCCATTTTCTGGAAATTCTGTGCTAGAAATTTCCTCTTTTCTGTCACTTTCTTTGTTTCTACCTTGTTTCTTTGCTTTCTGTCATTTCTTCCTATCAATTTCTGCCTTGCTGGTTCATTCACCTATGTGTTTGATAAAGTCTTCTGTACTTTTTATTAGGATTGATAACTGGGTACATGTATTAAGTGCATTTTTGGCTTTAGGGAGGTCGGTTATGCGGAAGATATTTTAGGTAATTCAGGCCGGTTTATACATATGTTTAAGTGTCCTCGGGTGGATATGAAATTGTATTCAGGTGTGGTTTTTAAATCCCCTGTGCGATAAATTGGACGGAGTAGTCAGCGCCGGGGTCATGTCCTTAGATCATGTGCGCGAATGCATTCATATGTATACTTAATTTCCTTTTTTTCTGTTGAAGTTTTGTATGTTTTGAAGCGGTTATAGCCCTGATACGGCTCTACGCAGTCGGCTGGGCTTTAAACAACAATAACAATAACAGGTTTTAAGTAAAAGAAACTGTATATACAGAGCCTTTTGGCATCATCAGATTTGAGCAGAAAGTACCAGTACGTACAGTGCCTTTTGGCATCAACAGGTTTGAGCAGAAACTACCAGTACGTACAGTGCCTTTTGGCATCAACAGGTGTGAGTAGAAAGTACCAGTACGTACAGTGCTTTTTGACATCAACAGGTTTGAGCAGAAACTACCAATACGTACAGTGCCTTTTGACATCAACAGGTTGTGAGCAGAAAGTACCAGTATGTACAGTCGCCTTTTGGCATCAACAGGTTTGAGCAGAAAGTACCAGTATGTACAGTGCCTTTTGCATCAACAGGTGTGAGTAGAAAGTACCAGTATGTACAGTGCCTTTTGACATCAACAGGTTTGAGCAGAAAGTACCAGTATGTACAGTGCCTTTTGACATCAACAGGTTTGAGCAGAAAGTACCAGTATGTACAGTGCCTTTTGACATCAACAGGTTTGAGCAGAATAGTCCAGTATGTACAGTGCCTTTTGCATCAACAGGTTTGAGCAGAAAGTACCAGTATGTACAGTGCCTTTTGGCATCAACAGGTTTGAGCAGAAAGTACCATTACGTACAGTGCCTTTTGACATCAACAGGTGTGAGCAGAATACAGTATGTACAGTGCCTTTTGACATCAACAGGTGTGAGCAGAATACCAGTATGTACAGTGCCTTTTGACATCAACAGGTTTGAGCAGAAGTATCAGTATTACAGTGCCTTTTGACATCAACAGGTTTGAGCAGAAAGGTCAGTGTGTACAGTGCCTTTTGGCATCAACAGATTTGAGCAGAAAGTACAGTATGCACAGCGCCTTTTGGCATCAACAGTTTGAGCAGAAAGTACCATTACGTACAGTGCCTTTTGACATCAACAAGTGTGAGCAGAAAGTTCAGTATGCACAGTGCCTTTTGGCATCAACAGGTGTGAGCAGAAAGTACCAGTATCTACAGTGCCTTTTGGCATCAACAGGTGTGAGCAGAAAGTACCAGTATGTACAGTGCCTTTTGGCATCAACAGGTTTGAGCAGAAAGTATCCAGTATGTACAGTGCCTTTTGCATCAACAGGTTTGAGTAGAAATATCCAGTAGTACAGTGCTTTTGGCATCAACAGGTTTGAGAGAATACCAGTATGTACAGTGCTTTTTGGCATCAACAGGTTGAGCAGAAAGTACCAGTATGTACAGTGCCTTTTGGACATCAACAGGTGTTGAGTAGAAATATCAGTATGTACAGTGCCTTTTGACATCAACAGGTTGAGCAGAAAGTCCAGTATGTACAGTGCCTTTTGACATCAACAGGTTTGAGCAAAAAGTACCAGTATGTACAGTGCTTTTGCATCAACAGGTTTGAGTAGAATACAGTTGTACAGAGCTTTTGGACATCAACAGGTTTGAGCAGAAAGTATCAGTATGTACAGTCGCCTTTTTGGCATCAACAGGTTTGAGTAGAAAGTACCAGTAGTACAGTGCCTTTTGGCATCAACAGGTTTGAGTAGAAACTACCAAATACGTACAGTGCCCTTTGGCATCAATAGGTTTGAGCAGAAAATACCTGTACGGACGGTGCCTTTTGGCATCAGTAGGTTTGAACATTCCCCCTTGAGGACGCCGGGGGCTCTTTCAGAATTAGTAGCCCCACCTTCTGGAAATTCTGTTAGAAATGTCTTCTCTTCCATAGCTTTTTGTTTCTTCCTTCTTCCTTTGCTTTCTGTCGTCTATCTCTGTCATTGTATGCCTTGCTGGCCCATTCACGTGTGTGTGTCCAATAAAGCCTTACATATTTTTCTCTTAGAATTGATGCTTGGGTGCACGCATTGACTGCATGTTTTGCTCTAAGGAAATGTGCCGTGCAGGAGCAATTGTACGAAATTCAGGCCATGTGTCAGGGGCAATTGTACGAAATTCAGGCCATGTGTCAGGGGCAATTGTACGAAATTCAGGCCATGTGTCGGGGCAATTGTACGAAATTCAGGCCATGTGTATGTATGCTTTAGTGTCCTTAGTTATGTTCGCATTTGTATTCAGTGTTTTTGTTAATGCTCTGATAATAAATTGGACGGAATGGTCAGCGCCAGAGGCGTATCCTTAGATTATGTGCGCGCATGCATTGATATGTTACTTTTCTTTTACAGCTTTTTTTCCCAACAGATTTTGTGTACGTTTTGAAATGGTGGCCCTGATGTGGCTCTGTGCAGTCGGATGGGCTTTAAACAACAAGAATTACAAGTTTTACAGAAAGTACATGTGCATACAATGCCTGTTGTGTCAGGAGATCCAAGAGGTTTAAATAGTACCTGTAAATATTATTGTTTTGGTGTCATAATGGTCATGGGGTACACATTGCCTTTGGGTATCACAATGTCTTGTAGTTTTGAGTGGGAAGTGCCATTGTATGCCTTTTGGTATTACGATTTACACGAAGTTTAAACGGAAAATGACACTGTATTCATTGCATTTTGGTGTCAGGATGTCCACAACATTTCTAGACACGAACAGATGGTCAAAAGCCGGATGGTGTGAGCTTTGTGTTAAGACGACTTGGTGGATTTGGGCTTTCTTCATCATTGTCTTCTTCTTTCTCTTACTAGAACAAGAAATCTTTTGCACGTAGTACAATGATGGTGATGAGAAATGTTCTATAAGACCCTAATCGGTCCCAAGTCTACACCTGGGGATTAGAACACATCAATAAATTATAATCCAATATGAATCGTCTGTATATACACAATATGAAAAGAACAGCAAGAATTACTGAAACTTCAAGCTTTAAAGAACCATAGCGATAATAAAGTATTCCGTTTTGTAGATCCATCGTCAGGCTGACAATACACATGTACAACCACAGCAACTAAACAGCTTTATTAGGTAGCAAGATATATATCGTCTTTATTCTTAGCCTGTCATAAAAATAAAATGACAGGGAAGGTAACCTGCACTTATTTCTGCACTGATGTTGCGGCTGGAAAAAAACCACCTTGGTTACGCAAAATTCGGGTGATCGGGTCATTAGTTTTCAGACAATTCTGTGTTCTTCATGTTTGCCTGTTGGCTTCTTTTGATATGATAGAATAGTAGTACCCGATAAAGATAAAACTTCATCAATATATATGGGATCATGATTGCTTATGGGTTAAGTTAAAGGGGTCAGTATCTGGTTTTCGGTTGAATTAGGGTCAGACGGTGTGTGTCTGTTTTACTTGTATGGTGGCGTGTAGTGTAATTTAGTGTAGCAAAGAAAGGTGAAGAAAAGGTTGGTGGTAATTGATGAGAGAACTGCTCCGCCATGTAAGTATGTGACAGGTGGCGACCCATCATCGTACAGTCACCTGCTGTTACCGTATGTAGACACACACAGGCAGAAACAGAGGGGAAAGAGAGAGAGAGAGAGAGAGAGATCCCAGTTGAACCTCGGCAAGTGTGAATGCGCTGTTAGTGGTGTGTGTGTTGTGTGTGTGTGCGTGTGTGAGAGAGAAGGGGGGGGGGGAGGCGCTGCTGAACCGGAGAAAGAAGAGACAGAAGAAAAAAAGTGCGACGACCAACCCGAGAGTGGTGGGGTCCGAACATCGATGGTGAACTCTGGAGAGACTCGATAAAGGAGAGAGCTACTGAGCCTGAGGTACTTACAACCCTGATCAGAGGGAAGAGAGATCCTTACTGAACCTCAGTTGAACCCGAGGTGTATGCAACCCCGGTCTTAAAAAAGAAAGAAGAAAGAAACGGGGAACATAAAAGAGCCCCAGTGAACCCCCGTTGAACCCAGAGAGTTTCAGAGGCACGTTTCACAAGGCGACCTTAGCTTGGGGCCATTAGGCTGTTGTCACCAGTTCTTGACCCTCGGTGGACAGTTGCAAAACATCTTGTTTGGTGTCGTGTAAGGATTATAGTAAATCACGATAAGTTGCTGGCATCCGCATTCACACGACATAGAGGCAGGATCTCATTTTTTTGTAAGGTTTTGATATTCATTTTTGTATTTATTTGTTGTATTTATTTGTATCTCTTTTCTTTTCACAATGGCTGTTAGGTGAAAAATTCGGGATGTTCCTGGAGAGAGTACGTCGCCAGAGTACAACGCCGCGCCACCCACTTTTTCTTTTATCTGTATGCACTTACTCCTGTTTATCTTTGAACGTGAATTTTTCTACAGAATTTTGCCCGGGACAACTCTTTTGTAACTGTGGGATTTTTAACGTGCGCTGAGCTTGCTTACATGGGACCATGGTTTATCGTCTCATCCGAAACTTAGACCACGATTTAAGTTCTAGTGAAGGGTTGGAAAAGAAAAGTCCTGTCCATGATTCGAACCCTGGTTTCTCGTGTTCTAGGTAGGATTTTTAACCACGAGGCCACACACTTCATTTGAAATACCACTGCCAAATTGGCAGGGTCTGCTATTTGTCAAAGGATAGCAACGTAGCAGCTGGATGCTTCTGAGATAAGGAAGGTGATAATTCCAGGGATGGTGCTATTTTGTAGTTGTGAATCATCTGCTTAAAAATGTTTCATGTCATGCTGGTTGATGTTGGCTAGGGGTGAAGTATAAAGGGTGAACAGGACAGGGCCTATAACAGATCCCTGAGGAACTCCGCAAAAAAGCTGAACAGGCTCAGACTGATTTCTGTTGGCAACTGACCGAAAGCGATCAGACAGATAGGAGGACAACCAAGAAAGAGGAGTACCATGAATTCCAAAAGTGTGTTCAAGACGAAAGAGAAGGATGGAGTGATCGATAGTATCAAAGGCAGCAGGTAGATCGAGGAGTATTAGGAGAGAAATTTTACCAGCATCAGAAGTAAGTTCGTTGACTATGTGAACAAGAGCCGTTTCTGTACTGTCTTACCCAGTTGACAACCATTATCGTTCCTGACAAGTTGGAACTGCTGGGACCGCAGGCAAAATCGTTAGACAAATTTCACCAGAGGGTTACGACAGCTAAGTGGTCAGAACTTGGGATTTCCAAAAAGATCTGACCTGGAGTTTTCGAACCCGCTTACGTGTGTCTGGTGGGTACAGCGTAGAGATTTTTCCTATCTCCCAGGTCAATATATATGAGAACACTGCTAGTACCTGACCCTTTTCGTGTGTATGCGCACACAGAACATAAAGAATGCACGTTAACCCTTTGACTCCCACGCCCTGTCCACCAGCATCCTGCATTGTCAACCATATTTAGCAAAGCAGGAAGCTGGTGGATAAAGTGAGGGAGTCAAAGAGTTGAGTTTTTGCAGTTGGTGGATAGGGTGCAGGAGTCAAAGGGTTAAAATTTCAGTAAGTCATTTCAATGTTCCGTTGATCATAGAAACGAGAAATCAGCTAGCGTGTACACCTACCTAAGGCAGAGAATACAGACCTGTACGGCAAGATATCTTTCACGCTGTGAGGAAAAGCAACGTGCCTATACGCGTAAAAGCTGAATTTGCTTGGAGCTTTTTTTAAGACTAAATCACCAGCAAGAATCAAGGCAGGTCTTGGAGAAGTGCATAATGGACAGGATCTCAACAAAAAGCGCCATTATCCTCCCCACCTTCAGTACCGCTTCAGCACTATCTGTGTGAGATACAGTATTACCTCTACAACCCACTTCAGCTTCTGAATAAACCATTGAACTCGTGTGTGTGTGTGTGTGTGTGTGTGTGTGTGTGTGTGTGGTGTGTGTGTCTGTCTGTCTGTCTGTCTGTCTGTCTGTCTGTCTGTCTGTCTGTCTGTGTGTGTGTGTGTGTGTGTGTGCCTATATTTTTGTTTACCAGTCCAAGTGACTTTTTTGTACGAAAGTTTGCTTAGGTTGTTTAAGTTATCATGAGATCCATGACGTGCAAAAACTACATGCTGCACTTGAGACCTCAGCTTAAACACTTCCATCCGAGACCCTAACACCCGGGCACCACATTTCAAGGTGTGGTGCAGATGGGTGGGTGGAAGGGAGGTAGGTAGGGGATTCTTGTCGATCGCGGGAATCGAATCCAGGATCCCTCTCTCCTCAGCCAGACCCTTTAACCACTGGGCCACCATTGCACACATTGTTTACACAACCCACGGCAATGCGACGGTTCGACAACTACGTCAAGTTACCGGTGTAGGGCTGCCTTCGATCGTTTGTGGGGGGGGGGGGGGGGGGGGATGACGGATAGATACAAACGTGCCACTGTTTACAAATTATTCTTGTCTTACTGCTCTCTGCTTTGGCATGTGAGGGCTTTCATGTTCGTTATTATTTATTGCCTGTCGTGGCCCTGAGGTCACATAGCGGTCGTCGACTCGAGCAGAATTCTTGTCGATGTTAGCATTCCGTCCCCATATCTTGTGCATTTGGTCTCCCTCTCCCTCTCCCCTCTCTGCGCTCACGTGCTCGTATGCACGACATACGCACACACAGGTGCGTGCTAGCTCTTCTCCCATCCCCACACACGGGTATGCACACACACATACACACGCGCGCGCGCCCCACCGCGCACATAAAAAGGGGTGAAAGACGAAAGGAGGAGGGGAGACAGACGGACAGAGACAGAGAGAAAAAGCCAGAAATGTATTCAAAAAGGCCAAGGCCCCATTTGAATGGATGTCAACACATTACAAACATTATGCAAACGCGAAATATGATACATAGTCGTTCTTAGGTAATGCATACTGCAGATATTTTGGTAATACAATGTGGGTCACAATCATAGTTCAGTAATACAACAAGAGCGTGTAAATAGGTTCAGCAGTCCCAGATCAAGACAATTTAACTTAAGACAAGGCAGTCTGCTTTCTATCAAGAGCTTTATGGAAGTATGTTGCCAGATTTCTAATTGTACACATGTTTTGAAATCATGAACATTACAGTACTTTGGTGGAATGAATTGGCGTCTCAGATCTTCAAGGGCTGGACAACGAGAATAACTTGAGAATGTTCAGAAAATCGTCAGTCAGAAGATACAGCCGAATTTTGTTAGGCTTGAAGCTTGAAGGGAGTATAAAAAATTTATTACACAGAAAAGGGGTCACAATAACGTGATTTTGAACAATCTGACCATTTCTGGCGCTACATGCGTAAAAGCTTTCGGATTAAAAATTGGTTTTGGTATTTCAAAGGTTTCTTTAATAACAGAATTCCCACTATGGGAGCGATTTTATAGACATTAACAATGATATCTCTGATAATGTTTTCAGTGGTGTTGATTGTGATGGTGATAATCATGGTGGCCATAATAATGGCTGTGGCATGGTGACGGTGATGGTAACGACAGAGATGATACAGATGTTAATGGTGACAGTGATAGTAGTGATGATGTTCTGAATCGCCGTCATTCAAAAGAAGTTTTATTGTCATTAAGAAAATAGGTTCAACAGTCGCAGATCAGTAGAATTTAACAGTAGGACCAGACTGTATAATTGGGGAGCTCTTGAAAAATGGAGGAGATGAGGTGGTGAATTTCCTACTTGAATATTTCAGTGTTTTCTTCAATACTTGTCAATGTCCTGGACAGAATCCATCCTTCTCCCCTTATTTGAAAAGGGAAACGCTTGTAATCCAAACACCTGTAGTGGCATTCCCTTGAGTAACATCAGCAGTAAAACTGTTCAGCTCTGTTATCAAGATTACAGGAATGGCTTGACTACACGTTTTAGAAAGAAGTATTCAACAGCTAATTACATGTTCACGTGGTTGGCAAATATTCAAAAGCAATTTACTATAACAGAAAAATGTCTTTAGCTTTTAACTGACCTTGATTCAATTTCAAGAAAATTCTTATGGCCTATTTTGTTAAAGAAGGGTATAAAAGATAGACACATAAAGTATCAGGAGCATGTACGCTGCTGTGAAAGCAAGAGTGCGATGTGGTACAAAGTTAACTAGTTGCATTACTCGTACAAATGGAGTGAAACAAGGTGATGTGTGTAGTCCCATTCTTTTCTCTTTCTTTATTAATGAACTTGCTTTTGAAATGATAAGGGCAGGCATTGTGCAAATCCGACTAATGAATTGATTGAACTGTTTATTCTATTTGCTGATGACATTGTTTTATTACTAGAAACTGCATTTGGTTTACAGACACAACTAAATAGTCTATAGAGCAGCTGTCAGTTACAGCTGAAGTAAACATGGACAAGAGTAATGTAATGTTTTTTAGGAAAGATGGATCCATACCAAATACTGAGAATTGTTTCTACAACAATACAAGGATGGCTGTTGTAAACTCGTATACGATACTTAGGCATATTGTTTTCAATAAGACTGAGGCTTTAATTTTGCATGTCAAGATGTAGCAGGTAGCAGGTATTCTAAGTAAACCTAATGTACTAAACACTAATTCAGTAAAATGTTTTTGATACTCGAATTCAACCAGTTTTGCTGTATGGTTCAGAAATATGTGGTCTGGAGAAAGCAGCTTTGATGATTGAAAGTGTTCAGTGTTATATGCTAACAAAGTTTAGAGGTAGCATTAGAACACCAAATGACTTCATATATGGTGAGTTACAAGATGTCCCTTAACTGTGAACTCATAGGTTGCATTCGACACTGCTAAAACTAACGAAAATGAGCAGAGAGAGATTGCCTTAAAAGGCCTATAATATGCTATTAAATCTCACCAGCAAACAAAAGATAAATTGGGCCTCAGAAGTCCGTGATGTATTGAATATTTATGGGTTTTCACACGTCTGGGAAAACGGAGTGTTGGGCGTGTACAGTATATCATGAAAACGTTCACAGATCAGGAACCAGAAAAACACGAAAATAGAATCAGAACGCGTATTTATTACAACAAGACAAGACAGGTGCTTGACTTGTGTTAAATACGCGTTCTGATTCTATTTTCGTGTTTTTTCTGGTTCCTGTTTGCTTGAACGCGGGCACTTGTTTTGGAGTCCAAAGATCAGTTGATTGCAGATCGCAAAGTTCGGATTATCATGTCACTTTAATGTTTTTGCACAGTGAAGAAAGTTTAAATAATCTCATGAGGCTGAACCATACTAATGGATTTTAACATGTTTATTAGATATGTGTCTACAAGATTTACAATTGGTATGTCTTGCTTATAAGTGCATATTTAAGATATAAAAGACGTGGTGTAGAGGCAGCAAAATGTGCATTATGTGGAAGCGTCACAGAGAGAGAGAGAGGATATTTTCTGTGTACTTTAGATCAAATGTTTCCGCAGGGCCTGTTTACAATAGTTTTATCTGTTTTTGCGGTCAGCGTGTATGTATAAAAAAAAGGACCGGTGCGTTTGTACTAAAGAATATCGGGCACTGCCGGTGGCCTTGGAAAAGGCGTATACTTGCAAACAAAGGCCTACTACCTGTTTGTAAACAGACGACTTGTGAGCAGTCTCCACGATCATAAAATGAATGATAGATGACAGCGACTGTCACACTTGATATGTTGACGATGCGCATAGGCTCATCTGTCTTCCCAGAAGTACCGGTTATTTCCATAATGGAGATCTTTACAAAATTTTGACGAATCTCCGAAAAGATTGCGTAAATTTTCCGTTTCGTGGGTGATCATTCCAAACTTTTGACGAATCTCCGGAAAGATTACATAAATTTTCCATTTCGTGGTGGTGGTGTTTAATTTTGTGTGTATTTACTTACTGCATCCCAGCTGACCATAAAGGTCATTTTAGTGCTGTCAAACTGAACTGAATATGTAACAGCCTTTCAGTCAAGATAACCCCACACTAAAGTATGATCGCTAGAAAAGTTATCATCATACCTCCTGAAACTCACGACTAGCTAGCCTATCTTCACGTGTAAGGGAAAAAGGAATCGCAACGAAATGTCCCCATAAAGCATATAAGCCAGATATGTCCATTCAAACTGCGTTACACCATTCTGTGCTATTTACCGAAAAGCGGTGAAAATGGTATTAAAAACAGTAGAAATGTGTAAACCTATCTCTCAGTAAAAAGGCTTCTCACTTGCGTAGCTTTCATCGGCGATCCGGCCGACTTCTTCAGCGCAACTTAGAATTATTTAATAAACGTAATGTCAGAAGTTATAAACTAGCAACATAATGTCAGAAGTTATAAACCAGCAAAAAATCTGTTCTCTGAAATTTCGGAATTCCTGTGCCTCCAAAAGGCAGATATAACATTTCATTACATGTCAAAAACGGGGAATGACTCTAGGGAGACGTTTAGGAAGGAATATCTGCGAATGGGTTGGAAGGCAGAGGCAAGATGGATAGAAAAGTGAACTGAGGGAAAAAGAGACTCACAATAGTGAGACAAGAGGACGGTCACACTCGTGTAAACGGAGGAGGAGGTACTCAAAGTACCTTGTGTTTCCAAGGACAGGATGATATCTTTAATTCCAGTCTCGGCATCTCCATGCGAGGACAAAATTTGATATTGTTGTTTTTCTTTCAAAAATTGTGCGTACGTTTGTTTGAGACCTGGACTCGAAAGTATCTATTCAATAACCTGGTTTCCATCTGTTTATCCATCTGGGAATCGTATAGGAGCGTAAGTGAAGTCTGGTTTGTGAGTCTGTACTCATGAAACTTTTTTTTCTGCATAAAAACGGATTAATTAGTGTTCAAGAACAATAACTGTAACCGAAGTTTAAATCAATTTGTCTAGCTGCAATCAGCAAATTTGAGTGTAAACTTTTTTCTGTTTACTCAATAAAGTCCCTTGAGGTTAAGGGTTCATCATCAAAAACTTGGAAAATGAAATACATGTACCGTATTATTACTGTTGTTGTATTTTTCTGTTCATTGTTTTGTTTGTATATAGGATGACAACAGTTTTCGAGCACTAAATCTGTCATTACGTTTGTTTCTCGTTAATGCAATACCCCTGAGAGCAAGCTCAAAGCTCACGGTTTATTTTTTAACAAAGGTAACGCATCAGGCACCCTGTACAAAGAGCGAAAACAAGTTAGGAGTTGTAGGTTTCCATCTGTAATGCTTGCGGTGTTTTTGTTTGCTATGACAGAACATGACAGCAAGAGAAAGAAAAACAGATTGTAGTTGTGTTGAGGTTTCTAGACATAAGTATGTAGTTGCTTCCGTTTAACTCTCCGTCTGGTCTGACTACATGTAGACTGAAATCACGACATCTCGTGACGTGACCTAGAACCGGAAGCAAAACGGTGTCAGTGTACGCACAGCTTTTAGAATATTCTCGGTTTCAGAGCAGCTTTCTCGGGGGGGGGGGGGGGGGGGGGGGATAAATGTGTGGAGATTAAAAAGGGAAATTAATAGGATGATGTTAACTTCGTTCGTTTGTTTTAAAAAGACATGCCAATTTCCATTAGTCCACCGTGAAAACATTATCAAACTTTGCCTAATATTCTTGTATCGATAGAAAGAGGAAACAGCACAACAATAGCACAGTCATTGTTACAATACAGATTTATGATTATATAGTTGCATCATTTGCTGTTACGAAAGTTGATCCTTTGCATTTACATAGGTTTTGTCTCTTTGATCATGAAAGCTGGCCTGGCCTGTCTGATTTGAACTTAAGTCTTATCATGCAAGTTTGTTAAACATCGAGAAGAATCCAAAAGTGGTCCTGAGAAGTGGCTAAACGATTAAAAATTAAATTGACAGTGATGGCCTCGGTGAATCGGAAACGGAGAAACTAGAAATTTGATATCCTGAACGAGTCGACCAAAATTGGCAAAAATACAGTGGAATGTCGAGAAATCCCAACCAAAATGTTTTCACGTTTCGCCGAAGTGACCAAGAAAATAACTCGTACCTTACATTTTGTGCAGTAGTTACTTTTGAACGAGACTGCGGTCCAGATTTGGTAAAAATCAATTTATAACTAAAATACACAATCTCCTACTTTACAGGCCCTATTAGTCGCATCATCCTGCAGCTGCTCGGTTTAGTTACTCAGTACACTATCAGTCTTTTGTTATATGCCATTTTCAGTACCAGACAAAGATAAAAGGGTCAAGGAATTGCCAGTATCAAACTGCCACAAAGACACCCAAAGGGGCCTCTCCACTACTACGTACCACCAATGGGGAAGTTCAGTAGTGTCTGTTATGATCCAACGCAAACCCGTATCGTTTAACGACGAAGCCAGCCGAGCTCGAACGTAGGAACACGCAGCCTCCTACTAGTTGATTGTAAAAAAGATCCACCTCCTTTGCTTTTAATAAAGCTTTTTAAGATTGCTCAGCTCCCCATCCCATTCCTCTCCCCTCCTCATCCACCCCCAAGAAAGCCCGCAGGAGCCAAAGTTTGATTCCCTGTACTTAGCCACACGTGGATATGATTGCAGTGTTGGTTTTTCAGTTAGTCGTAGGTGTGTGTTTGGTTCTGCGAGTGTGTAGTCGTTGTTGTTGTTGTTGTTACTGCTGCTGCTGCTGCAGCTATTACTTTATTGTTGTTAATGCTTCTACTGTTTTAGAGCTTTTCCCCACCGAGCTGGTTGGTTCAGTTGTTAGAGCTGTGTGGACAATGTGCGATATCTCGAGTTCAATACCAGCTCGCACAAGGAGTAAAAAAAAAAATTGGCCTGTGCATTGCCCATCTTAATTCGTCAAACTCTAGAATTTTACAGATTCTTAACCTCACATTTCCAGACCTTACAGAATAAACAATGCTTTTGCACAGGCTTACGGATAATTTCTGGCGTATTTGAATGGAACACTTATGGAACTGATCGAATACAAATAATCCCTCTTGAATAATTCTTAGTTCCATTTCCTCGTGACAAGGGATTTCGTGTTTATTAGTACCAGTCTACTGTGTCACGAAAAAAACGTATTGTTAGTTTGGCTGAAGAGCTCTTCAAGTAGATCCTTTGGTATGGCTTAGCCACTTCCGATTTATTTACTTGTTTGTTGTTTCAACTGCGCGCGGAAAAAGGTAAATCGTTAGTGTGGACAAAAGCAGCTCTTTATTATGGTTTGACCTCGTTGTTTCTATGCTCCGTTGTTTGTTTGTTCGTTGGAAAAATAGGTCCCACGTGTTATGTTATGCTACTACGTAGTTTGCCAGCCGTCTGTGTGTGTATGTGTGTGCGTGCGTGCGTGTGTGTGTGTGTGTGTGTGTGTGTGTGTGTGTGTGTGTGTGTTTTGTGTATGTATGTATGTGTCTGTATGTCTGTGTGTGTGCGTGTGTGTGTTATCGTGCGTGCTTGCGTGCGTGTGTATGTGTGTGTGTACATAAGAGAGAGAGAGAGAGGGGTGTGTGTGTGTGTGTGTGTGTGTGTGTGGTGTGTGTGTGTGTGTGTGTGTGTGTGTCTTCCTCGACTTAACGTCAAAACGGCGATCCCCATCCATTTGCCTGACGTAAACCAGGAAACCATACATTTACTGCTTTTATTTTTATCGACGTCCGTCAGTCAGTTATGTAAGTGTGTGCGTGAGTGTCTGCCCAAGATGAACAAGTCCGTTGATGGTTTTGTGGGGTGAAAAACTGTACTTTTCCTGTTGCTGTTGTTTTGTCTTTTGTTTGTTCGTTCGTTTTTGTTTTGTTTTTGTTTTTTCCCCTCCCCGACCGGTCTGATGATGAAAGGGTTGATGTTGAAGTTTCAGCGTTGTTTTGTTTCGCTGTGGTGGTGGTGATGATTCAGTGTCACGGAATCTCCTGTGTTAAAAACAAAATGCTTGGTTGGTTGGTTGGTGGGTGGTGGTAGTTGTCGCTGTTCTTTTGTTGTTGTTGTTGTGATGATGATGATATTCCTGTTGCTACAGTTGTTGTTGTTGTTATGAGCGGCGGCACTTGAAGGTAGACGCGACATAATCAAAGATCATATACTTTCCAGCAGAGAACCGTAGGCGGTAATGAAATAAACCACAATAATAATATGAAAATCTTGAATTCACTTTGGAATAGAACGTTTTAGATTGTGCCACTTCAAAAGACAGAAAAAAACAATTGTGTGCTTGTGCGTGTGTGTGTGTGTGTGCGCGCGCGCGCGCACGCGTAGACAGAAGAAAAAAATAGAAAACAAGGTTCCTATTGAGTGAAATGGAATTTAAACAATAACATTTATAAATGTTTTCAAGTTAAAGCTA
Source organism: Monoplex corrugatus (assembly GCA_030674185.1). Classification (NCBI taxonomy): domain Eukaryota; kingdom Metazoa; phylum Mollusca; class Gastropoda; order Littorinimorpha; family Ranellidae; genus Monoplex; species Monoplex corrugatus. The sequence goes on from JAPXFY010000012.1 coordinate 50,880,147, forward strand.
ATTATTTGTCCAAACTTCATTAAATTATAACTTGCTATCCGGTCACTAGTTTACACAGACACACGCGCGCACACACTCTGCACCCCTCATACACACACATAAAAGGAAGTGAACATATAAACAATATCAGTAACAAAGAAAAAATTAAAATAGAATACAAAAACAGAATTTCGCTAATCTTGTTTTTGAACTTTTCTGTGCTACGTGAAATTTTTCACACACGCACACACACACACACACACACACACACACACACACACTCTCTCTATCTCTCTCTCTCTCACCTGAACAAATTGCAATAAACCTACAAAACACAATCTAGCACAGACAAAACAAACAGAAAATAGTGCATTGTAAAACCGAGTTGACTTAAATCCATTTTGGCAACAGGAGGGGATTAAATTAGCAACTTGTCATGTTATTTATTGCCCAGCGCATGAGAGAAGAGCTGAAACCATTCCAAATTAATAAGCAGTGACAGTCGACGTGTTTGGTTTACCTGAGAGGACAATTATTAGACGGGAAAAAAATTAGAGAAACAACGGCAAGAAAATATTCGCCATTTATTGTTAGAAATGTGAATCATTTTCTGCTAGAAATGTTGGCCATTTATTCCTCGAACTGTTAATCATTTATTGCTACAATGTGAGCCATCTATCGCTTGAAGTGTTACCGATTTATTGTTAGAATTGTATTTAAAGAGGGTTAGCATGTAGCCGAAAGTTCGAGGGGAGTGGGAGGGAGGGAAACTGTTAAGTTAGATTCATTTGTCACAACTGTCACTGAGGACAGCACGGCACCACCGTACGGCGCCACTTATATTCCCCTTAACTTCCTGTATGCCTGTTCTTATAATTATCATCTTTACCGTGTGTGGTGTGTGTGTTGTGTGTGTGTGTGTGTGTGTGTGTGTGTGTGTGTGTGTGTGTGTGTGTGTGTGTGTGTGTGTAAACAGATAGATACATGAAAGGGAGGGAGGAAGAGAGAGTTGACGGTGCGTACAGGACAAATTTTTTAATGCGTTTTCGACTTGAAAGGCTAATCATGAGCTTTTTTTTTAAATGTTGGCTTTTTCATTAAACTTTAATTAGTTTTTAATGTGGTATTAGCCCTGGTATGGCCCTAGTGGTCGACTGAGCTATGAGCAGAATGGACTGAACTGCATTTTTTGGTGAAATTTTGCCAGTATCACATCTGTTGCCATGCGATCTGTTCAATGCTACGAGCACACGTTGTCCATGAGACCTTAGTTTATATTCACATTTGAAAGACTTAACATTCAGACAACCACTCATGGTCTATCCCCGTGAGGAGGACAATGGCAGAGTGGTTCAGACGTTCGCCTGCCAGTAACTAAACTCGAGGTTCCAGGGCTCGTTTCCCGTTGAGGCCTTGACTTTTCTCCTCACTTTGACTGGAAAATCGAACTGATCGCCTAGTCCTTTAGAAGGGGACGAAAAAACGGGAGTCGGGCCCGTGCGCCTTGTGGCCTGCTTGTGCTAAAAGATCCCACGGCAGTTGAAAATCGTAAAGAGCAAGGTATTTGCCTCATTGCCCTGGTATAAAAATATTAGAGAGATGTGTTATTTCCCATGTCTTTCCCCTTGAAGCCCACTTAACCTTCTTGCCTTTCCGAAGTCTTGGTAAAATGAGAGAGGGAGAAAGACAGAATATGTTGGAACAGTGTGTGTGTGTGTGTGTGTGTGTGTGTGTGTGTGTGTGTGTGTGTGTGGTGTGTGTGTTTGTGTTTGTGTGTGTGAGAGAGAGAGGGGGTGGGGAGGATGACGGCTTGGGTCATGGGTCACACGCCCTACTCCCCTCTTGTCTTCCCCCTCCCCAGTCTGCAAGTGCTTGATGCCCTGAAGATTGGGCGGTGTTGGTGATTGCTTTGGTGAATGATAAGAGTGCGCGCCTTGGGTTGATTCTTGATTCAAGATTTGGCACCTTATAAATATCGTTATTACTTTTGTTATTATACCGAGGCTCTTTAAATGTGAATAGTATCAGCTTGTGGAAATTCTGTGCTTAAAATTTCCTTTTTTCTATCACTTTGTTTGTTTCTGCCTTGCTCACTTACTTCCTGTCACCATTCTGTTATTCTCTGCCTGGCTGGTCCATTCACCTGTATGTGTTCTGTAAAGCCTTCAGTGCTTTTTCTTAGGATTGACAATAATTGCATTTTTAGCCCTGAGGAAATGTGATGCCAGAAGCACTTTTAGGTAAAGTAGGCCAATTTTTACGTATGTCTTAGTGACCTTATGTTTGTATTTATATTGAGGTCTGTTTTTTGACACCCTGGTAATAAATCAGGCGGAATGGTCAACGGCATGTACATATCCTTAGATTGTGTGCACGAATGTATTGATATGTGTACTTCCTTTTCTTTTTCATGCAGTGGGTTTTTTTTTTCTTTTCTCTTTTTTTTCTTTTCTTTTTACAATGCTGTGTAAGATGAACTGGTGATTATCATGATGCTATGGATTTAGACTGCGCGACAGGGATTTACTCTACACTATCATATGTATCCTGATGTCAGCCAGCCCTGATAGATACAGACACCTGTGGTGATGGTCAGGAGATTTGAGCAATACCTTCAATGCTTGACTGAGTGGTCAGTATCCCAGTGAATCCATATCGTATTCAACTCTCGGTAGGAGAAGGTGGTGCCGAAAAATCCCACAGATTTGAACAGGATTAATCAGATCCGAACTCTCAACCTTCCGCGGCGACTACTCCAGTGAGATACTTGAAGCTATATTCTAAAAGAGGCGTCCGCAAAATGTTTGAAAGTTGATGCTCATCCGAGTTGTCCCATTCTGTTTGAACCCACATACACAGCACACTCAACTCGGGGTAGAAGCTGGTCGGAACCGAAAGTTTCCTGATAAAATGTTTTGAAATGTACCATTTGTCAGTCGTGACCACTGCGCCACAGTAATTCATATGTAATCGAGGACAGAAAAGTTAACTCCAGTGACTATTTTTCTGTCTCTTTCCCTTTTTGTTTTTTTAATGCTTTTGTTCTTGACTTTGTACGAATGCATGACTGTGTGCAGCATATTTAACAAGCATCTGAAATGTGTCCGAGTTCTGGAGGGGGCGGGGTGGGTGGGAGTTAGAAATCAAATTGCACATAAAGCTCATTTTGCACTCTCTCCTCTCTCTCTCTCTCTCTCTCTCTCTCTCTCTCTCTCTCTCTCTCTCTCTCTCTCTCTCTCTCTCTCTTCTTTGGTGTGTGCGTGTGTGTGTGTGTGTGTGTGTGTTTAAACAGTTGAAGATCTTTGCGGATGTGTGTATGCACGCTGTTTTGCCCACAATATGCAGAATACGCTGCTGCACGTTCTGCACACTCAACCTGTAGTAGGTGTGTATGTTGGTTATTTACATGTTTCCATAAACCACTGGACACTGACATGACTTACAGATCTTTAACGTGAGTATTTGATGTTCTGCATCCGTATACACACGAAGAGGGTTATAGTTACTTATAAGTTTGACACACACGTTAATTGGAAGATCAGAAAAATATCTACCTTTTTCCCACCCGGTGAGAGATACCCAGCCAGGATCGAAACCAGGCCCTCCGATTGAAAGTCACACGCTTACCCACTTGACAACTGCGCCTGTCAGTGGACAATATGAAGGAGGAGACCGAGCTGGGTATGGTATAGAGAAAGAGGGATGAAGAACGAGCCGAAGAAGGAGGAAAAATAGGGATGGGGAAGCGAAGAGAGATAGACAAAGGAGTAAGGTCAGGAGAGGGATAGGGAAGGGGAGACTATCGGGGTAAATGACAAAGCCCATCTTTTTCGTGACCTGACAAGAACAACTGAGGTGCATCCCCAACTCACGTGGTAGCCTTGGCCTTCTTCATCCTTCCGACGTGCGGGTTCATTTACATGGATTGTGTGCTTAAAAGTGGCAGCAGTGTGAGGGCTGCCATCTTCATCACTTGCCCTTGGATTGCCCTCCACCGTTTTAGCGACACTGTGGTTTCATTTACAGTAGTCGGTCCACAAAGGTTTTTAGTTTTCGGGCATACCGGTAATCTTATATAAGTAATTTTTCCTGTAATTGAACTTAACAAGAAGAAAAGTTACACGCACGCGTGCGCGCACGCATACCCCACACACACACACACACACACACACACACCCACACACACGGTCAAGCCATACTAACATACACACAATTTCTTTTTTGTTCCCATTTAACACTTTTCATTCAGTATATACTTGAAAAAATAATTATTGATGTCAGTGACGTTCATCTGCCGTTTCTTAGTAGAATTAAACATTGTTTAAATTCAAATCACATTAGTTCACAGACAGCTAGGATATAAGTATTTAGAGGTTTTCCTTTCTGCTCCCCCCCCCCCTCCACGCACACACGTACATAAACACACACACACACACACACACACACACACACACACACACACACACACACACACACACACACACACACACCACATTATTTAGGCGGTTCGATCTCGCCTGGGTACCTCCTTCCTTCCCCCAATATCCCAGATCAACTTGAATGCACGTGCCAAAACCCCCTTCGTAAATACAAGAATGGAGAACGTCAGAAAAGTACGCTAAAGATTCTCTAAGCCATGTCTGTCTGGTCGTTTGTGACAACATGGAAAATGCTAAGCATGCTTGTCCACTGAAGACTGAGTAAGGAGACTGTGCAGCAAGATAAACGCCTGCATAGTGTATGCAAAGTAACGTGCACACACGCATGCTAGAACTACTGGCCTCGTGTATTTTGACCCTGTGCATGTAGGTCTGTGATGTGCAATAAGCGGGATGTGAGGTCTGACTTGGGTCAGAACAACACCAGTCAGTGAAACACAAGTTGTTAGCACAGGGCAATGCTGACTGGAAAAGTCGTGGGTTAGATTACCCATCAGTTAAAAATTATAGTGAGATTCCCCCTCCCCCCCCCCCCCCTGTGGGGATGCTGGAGACTCTTTCAGTATAAATAGTATCCCCACCTTCTGGAAATTCTGTGCTAGAAATTTCCTCTTTTCTGTTACGCTCTTTATGCCACGCTCTTTCTGCCTTATTCTTTTGCTTTCTGTCATTTTTTCCTATCAATTTCTACGTTAGTGGTCCATTCACTTTACGTGTTCGATAAAGGCTTTCGTACTTTCTGTTAGGACTGATAGTTGGGTATATGTATTAAGAGCATTTTTGGCTGTAGGGAAATGACATGCGAAAGCAATTTTAGGTAATTTAGGTCCGTATTTATACACGTTTTAATGTCATTAGTTATGTTTATATTTGTATTCAGGATTTTCTTTATTAAATCCCCTGGACGGAGTAGTCAACGCCAGGGGTATCTCTTTAGATTATGTGCGCAAATGCATTGATGTGTGTACTTAATTTTCTTTCCCTTTTTTCCTGTCGAAGTATTGCATATGTCTTGAAACAGTCACAGCCCTGATATGACTCGACTCTACGTAATGACCTGGCCTTTAAACAAAAATAACAATAACAAGTAAGATTTTCCAATCCCGATCAGCTCCTATTCAGAGTTGAGTGTGCTATGGGCTCGTTGGGAAGACTGGGACCACACAGCCGAGTCTCATCCACTTTACGGATATGTCATTGAGTGTTGCTTGAATGTCCTGACCCTTGTTGATGTCGGGACATGTTTTGAAAGTAGGCCTAAACGTAGAGCAGCCCTGCCACGCAGTCTTAATTCGAAGTGGAGCTCCATATCACCATCACCATCACTATCACGCCCACTTTCATCCTGGCATTATGAAAAATTATTTCAAATTCTGGTGGGTTTGCAGGTGTGTTTGAAGAGCCAGAATAAGTGGCTTGAGGTTAGTGACACAGAAGCGGTACAAAACATGGACAGAAAAAGAAACGGGGGGGAGGGGGGGGGGGAGAACGAAAATGGAAGACGATGAAGGCGAAGTCAGATGCACATTTTTCAGTCTAACATACATTTCCTTTTTCGAGGAAAGAAAATACAACAGATAGGACCATCAGGTTTGTGACGATTTCTTAAAGTTGATATCATTAAATAATCTGTCAATTAAAGAAGGTATCGGTATGTTATATATAAGCGTAACATTAACTCGCGTTGGAGTAAGTAATGAATTTTTGGATAATATACTTTCCTTTGTCAGATCTGTTGCACTCAGTGATAATTCTTTTCCCTTCAAAGGTATTGCACTGCATTGAATTGCATTACATCGTACTGTATTGTATTTTGCATTGCATTGTATAGCATTACTTGTATTGTATTCTTTTTTCCACAAAGGATTTTCCATTTGAAATTGTTTGCTGATCACAAGAAGAGCGTGTGGTCGCAGTGTAGCGCTATGTGTGTCTCTTTTTAGACTATGCGCTTTATTTTGGTCTTTTTTTTTTTAAACTCAAATAGATTTTTCAGTATGCTGTGACCAAGAACAGCTCATTCATTTTTTGAAGGCTCTTTTACGGGCGGTGAATGCATGCTTCATGTGAGACGCTGGTATATTATCTGGGTAAAGGCTAGTACTAAGTCCACTACTCACGATCCTTGTCAGATCCAGGAATCTGAAGCTTGGACGTAACGCGTTGCCATAGGGCACCCTTACTACTGGCTAAACCATTTCAGTCGATACAAAAACGTTCACTTATCTCGTATACTAATTGAAGCAGGGATTTTGTTTCCATATTTGTTTTTCTTTACCTGTTTGTTATAAATAGGAGATTACTTCAGATCGACCATTTAAAAGTACCTTTTGCGCGTAAACAAAACGTATTATCTAGCTGCTGCTTGTGGATGGATCTTTGCAAAATTTGAACCACAAGTCTAGCTCGGAGGGATGATTTACAATACGTTAGTTTCGATGACTGCGATATTTTTCTCTGTGACTTAAAAAATAATCGTAAGAATATTTCAGAAAGGAGTTCGTTGTTAGTCACGGAATGTTTACCGATTTGGATTTCAGTCAAATTACTTTTACAAAGCGCCAAATCATGACATACAAATCAAATCAAAGCTCACATTGTCATCATTCATTAAAATGTTGACTCAAAATGACAAAACCTCGAGGGCACAAAACACACGTACAACGGGAGGGGAAGGGGAGTGGGACGAAAGGGTGTACACGAAGAAGGGGAAATCACTGCAGGACAAGAAGGTATGTCTTCAGGTTAGAGTTGAAGGAAGACGGACTGTGTGACTGTCGCATGGACAGGCAGAATAAGCTCATTCTAGTTCTGTGGACCAGACAAAGAAAATGAACGGTGGCCAATTGTGGAACATCTGTATCGAGTAATTCGTGAACTAGTAAACCATTTTCTGCCTTGATGGACCGTTCACCTTTGTTTTCCATGAAGCCTTACATACTTTCTATTAGGATTGAAAACTGGGTACATATGTTAACTGCATTTTTAGTTCTAACGAAATGTGAAGTGCTTAGTAGCAATTTTAAGTACTATATGCCAGTTTTATTTTTGTTATTTTGTTGTATTACGTTACGTTTGTGCATTTAGTTGTTTTTTTTAACCCTCTGATGATAAATGTAATGGAATGGTCAACGCCAGGGGCATATCTTTGGATAGTCTGTGTGAATGCACTGATGTGTGTACTTGATTTTTTGCCAGGTTTTCTTTCTTTCAAGATCATTGATGTGTTAGGTGTGTGCGTTTTGAGATGAATATAGCCCTGATATGGCCTTGAACAGTCGGCTGGGCTCTTTATATATTAACAGTAATGATGCTGTAAAGGCTTTGTTATTATAATAATATTAGAAACCTGATAAAATTTCAAAAACATATGGAAGGCTTTGTAACTCACCTTTTGTTGCCAAGTGTAAAATCATTGCTTACACTTCGGACGACAGTTCAACAGGATCGCAGTGTGATGGACCCAGCACCAGACATCACTGCATTAGACGGACGACCATACGTCAAGTCTGGTGACCAGTAATTTGTCGCATACACCTCACAAAGTTGGACGACTTCTCTCACAAAGCGTCCAGCTAGTCTGGATCAATTTACCAGTTTATCTTTTAATTTGATAGTCTAGCTGTACAATTGTATCTTAGTTTGCTTTGGGATTTTACTCGTTTGGGATTTAGTTTTCAGCCATTTGTCTTCATTTGGAAAATGGATTTTACTTTCGTGTATTCATTTGGTTTCATTTACCTTGGGATGGCTACAGGCTTCATAGAAAGATCTGGACTGAATTTTCAGTTACACGTTTTCGTCACGATAAATTGCCGACAGATTTCTTCGGCTTTGGATCTGCTGATTCTCCCTTACTGTCAAAACGCTTTATGTTCTTGGGCAAATCGTTATTTCATTTGAAGGCAGCCAGGCTTTTGGATAATGGTCTAAAGAGTCTTGTAGCTTTTACTTCAAGAGAACGGTCTTCTGGATCATGATCTACAGTTTTGATGCTTTTACTTCAAGAGACCGGTCACAGAGTTTTTGTAGCTCACTTTCAAAAAAAATTGAACGTACTGGGATGTTGCTGAGCTGTTTTTGATTTGATGATTTAGGATGACCACATCTTTTGCAGTTATTCCTACCACAGTTTTCGTGAGTGGAAAAAATGCGTGATTTTAATACAAAGATATTTGCGAAGAAACATTAAGCTTAGATCGAGTTTTGTTTTTAAATTCCAGTGTCAAGTCTGTTTCCTCGGTGCACAGTCACTTTGTTCCTAATCATGAAATACGATTACATGAGATTATGAAATCGTTTTTTAGATAGGTAGCCGATATTGGACTGTAAATTCTTTCTGCAAGATGGTAAATAAGACAGGTTTTCTTGTTGTTGTTGATTGTTGTTGTTTTTATGTTATCCTGGAAGACTGCATTTCTTTCTAGTTCTGTGCAATCTTTTTATCCGAAACAATCGTTGGCACCATGAAATGGCAGGTGACGTCCAGAATCGATGCATCTGGTTTATAGAACGTCTTCTTTGCGTTCAGATATCTCCAGAAAAGTGAACGATTATTTGCCAAGTCTCCAGAACAACTTCCACAAACTAAAGAGAATGCACAAATCACCCGTGTAGCGCGGATAACCTCATGGTTAATGCATCTGGACAAGTTCACGTTCGAAATTACTGTTTGTTTTTTAAATTCACTGTCGTGGAAATTCCCTCAAAATACGCAAAGCTTTACGATGAATCTAGTTCTTCACAGTGTTTTTTGTCATTGTTTCAGCTGTTTCCACATATGTTGAGTATGTCATCTCAAATGAAGAAATACATGTACTAAACTGAAAGATATACTTTGTAGGATTTCGTGTCGTTGAAGTAAGATTCCACGAGCATAAATGAAATAAAACCCAAAGATTACTTGGTTGTTGAACTCTTACATGATGGACACATATGCGGTTCTTCTTTTCCTCACTTAGATGTTCTACATTTGCACATAAAAAAAAGTCAAAACGGGCACCTCATAAAAGTTTGTGGAGTACCGTTTTCGCACACAAGCTAATTTCGTCCATACCGCTTCCACAGTAAGGAACAGACTGGCTGGCTGACGCAGTTTTGATTGTAGTTAACGCCGATTGGTGTTGGTCCACTTTCCAAACTGGCCAGCACTAGGCGACCTGCTGGCTTCAAAGCGGGGAATGTGACGGCAGCTGTATGTAGACTGGATGGGGGTTGTCCTTCCTGCACGCCCTTGGCTGAAAGACAGGAAACGGACAGTGGAGCAGATGTGAGAGATATGCAGCACTCCCAGATCGTGCTGCAGCAGCAACAAAAGGCACATCTAGCCAAGAAAAGACAGTTTGTTCTTAGAGACCCGCTGTTTAGAGATTAGTGTCCGCCAGTTTGCTTACCCTTCTTGTGTGAGTAGAGATAAGGAGGCAGGTTTTAGCAGTGTGTTTTCACATTCACATGCCAGCTGCATGTTGTCACACGAATAACTAGAAGCAGATAATGAGGTTAGTAGTGGGAACTGTATGAGACAAATAACGAATTAAATCCAACTGAAAGATACGATTGTCTGAATTTCTGTGAAACTCCAGCATCTAGAGATTTACTGGTTTCTTTTCATAAACTAAAGCCGCTTGTACATCATTGCCGTCTATAGTCAAACACTGTGTGATGTAGACTGTACAGCGATCATCGGTCTTGCCAGTTTGAATGTTGTCTGTGTCTTTGAGAATAAAGATAAAATCCACAGTACCACGCAAACTCTAGAAATAAGGTCATATCCGCCACAATAACGATCATTGAAGGTAATAGTTCTCCTGATTTCATATCCCTTCCATCTGTGGATTTGATTAGCCAAAGGAGTGAATTCCTGCCATTTGCCCGACTTTAAGGACACATCAAAGTAATGAGAGAATCAGGAATCAAGAGAAGCTGGATGAACAAAAGCATGCCACGATCACTGTCCACAATGAAGACACTTGTTTTTCTCAAACGTGTAACAGTGCCAACGTCTCAGTGGTAGATAATGTTCTACGAGCGTTGAATAAGCATCCAGTGATACGTGAGAGAATAGTATACGTTCGGCTATCGATCACAAGTTTCACTATTACAAAACAAAGTGTGTCGATACTGACATCAGGAGTAGCCTCACATTATTGTATGCCCAATGGTAAATGTCTGAAGTAAGGCTAGGAAATGGGATGATCCGTCGCAGTTCAAGCACTGGTTTGGTTTGGTTTGTCTTGTCTTGTTTTTCAAAATTCTGATATTCTCTGTTCAGTGACGAAGACATTACATTGTAACACTACGATTATTTGGTCGTTTGTTGAACATATCTGACACTATAAAAATCCACGCATTAATTCTTACGAAAATACACCCTTGAAAGTTGAGCATAATGTATTTCGAGATAGTTTTGTACATTTACAGAAACTAGAAAAAAGAATCCACTCATTAATTCTGATGAAAGCTTGCCTTTTGTCAGTTACAATCCATGTTTTCAGTGCAAAACTGAAAATAAGAAAAGTGGATCGGAAAGAAAAGCACATCCAAACGAAAATGATCGTGATACTGAAGTGTCGGACACTGTTCGATTTTGGTATCGCCAAGGACTCTTACAGCTTTTCTTCCCAAACTCCGTGGCAACAGTACGAAACAAAAATCACGTCTTCGTCACAGCACTCGACAACACTTAGGATGTGCTGGACCAGTGTATCTACTAAGGTGCTGCGTCTGCTGTTGACTACCTGTGATGTTGGAGTTGTAGGTGCTGATGACTACCTGAGAAGATGATGATAGAGACGATGGTGATGGTAGTAAAGGTGTCCATTGGATGGCCAGGTGCCACAGACACTGACCGTGACCGTTGGCTGTGAGGTAATGGTGTCATGTGAGGGGGGGGGGGGAGAAGACACATGCACGCACGCAATTCTGTTCCAGTGTCTGTGGACTTGACCCCTCAGCACGGTGCATGCACATGCCTGGCCTGTCTGTGTCGAGGAGGGACAAATTTGTCTCTCGTGAAATCATGTCCTCCTGCGTCCTTTTTTAAATGTCAAGTCAGTCAGTTGTGTGTATAATTTGGTTGGTTGGTTGTTTGGTTAGCAGGAGTAATTTTGTTCCGTTATGAATGGCCCCACTTTCTGCATGTGACATGCAAGGCTGGGGTGGCTTTCCACTAGGATAGCCTTTTTTCAGGAAATTGGTGTGATAACCATTTTTCCACTCTAAAGGGACTTTATCCTTCTCCCAAATCTTGTTGAAGACTTGATACAGCATCTCCGCGCTGATCTTGATGTTGGCCTTCAGTGTCTCCACAAGAGTGCAGTCTGGTCCTGCAGACTTGCCGTTCCTTAGCTGCTTGACAGCCTTGCAGCTGTTCAGCCGTACACCACGGTCAGTCGGCAAGTCACTGTCGGCCGGCTGGACATCTGATGGCTTAGGTCTGGTCTGTTCAGCAGTTCCTCAAAATGCTCCACCTACCTGTTACTTTGCCTCTGTTCATCTGGTACTGTCCTCCCTCCCTTATCCTTCACAGGTCACGGGTCACACATCCTACACTCACTCGTACCTTTTGAAAAATAAGAAGCACCATGGTGTATACTGTGTGATGAACCGTTGAGCGTCAGACACCACCTCCTCGATTGCTGGGACTTGTTATGATGTGAGACAAAAGCACTACACGGTGGACTCCTTAAAGAACCTCTTCTGAGACATCCCTCCTGATGCAATTTTCCAGTTTTTACAAGAGATCAGTAGATTTCACCTGATGTGATTTTACGTCTGTTTTTCTTTAATCGCATTTTATATTTGCAAGGCTAACGGTGAGCATGGCTTTTAACTGTTTTTTAGTTTAACAGGTTTTTGTGTTTTGTTTTTGTTTGTTTGACATGGTGTTAGCCCTGATATGGCTGTAATGGTCGGCTGGGCTGTAAGCAGTATGAACTGAACTGAACTGAACAGGTCTTTCCTGTTTGCTGAACTTTTCTTGACAATTCAGTGATGGTTATGTACAGGTCCCGCTTGTTCCCTGGTAGCTGTTTCCTTTACTTCTGTTGCCAATATTTTCGTGTATCTGAGCTTGTCTTTCTTGGTGCTTCACTTGACGCTCCAGTTCATTTTGTAATACTCTTCCTGTATCTTGGCTTTTTTTAAAGCTCGTGTGCGACTGTTGTTAATTGCTGCCTTCCTCAGTTTCCTCATCTTTATCCTCGTTATCGCCTTCAAAGTTTCTGCCGAGGTCCATTTCTTGTTTTTTGGGTCCAACACTTAACGACAGGTTGATGATCTTCTGACTTCAATCCATGAAGAGCCACTGGGGCGCCATGCTAAAGCACTGTTCACCAGATTCTACCAGCTCTTTCACTTGTGTGACAAAACCTGGGTCTCAGCAAATGATTTCTCTGTCCATTCCGCAGTGTCGATGATACTGCCTCCATAATTCCATTTCCCGTCGATGGTCTGTTATTCTATCGACTTTTGTCGGACCAGAAACTTGGTTAGGTCTTTCAAGAACGTGGTGTTGTAACGCTGGCGTTGGTTAAGATTCAGTCGGGCAAAGTCTGCCCCTCGTTTGACATGTACATCTTAAAGAGACCTTCAGAACTTCATGCCTGGTCAGTCTGGTTCTCTGTGGACAAGTCTGGTGATACTCAAGTCGTCCTGTGTGTCTTGTGTTGGAAGAAGCCTTCTCTGATGACCAGGTTGCCTGTGGCTTGTAATTCGGCGAATCTCTCCCCGTTGTCATCATCTCCCTCACGTGCTGTTGATTCTTGACCGCCTCATGGCCCTTGTTGTCGCTGCCGATCTCGGCATTTAAGTCTCCCATGACACTGATGACGAGCCATCATATGCAGTCCTGTGCCATGGTCAGCAACATGCTGTAGAAATTGTCCTCGTCATTCGTCGGGGCGTAGCACTAAAATGACTTTACATGTTGATCCTTCTCTTCTTAGGACGGAAGAGGCGTTGACTAACTAATCCATTCATATACATGTTTTCCAGAAAGCCTCGTTGTTTAGTCATTGAGATTCTCGATGCGCGGCTGCACTCTTCTCGGTAGTGATATTGTAAACACCGAATACGTACAAGCTGTCAAATGTGCAGTGCAGTGTTATCTGCCAATCTAGCTTTTGTTTTCCAATATAGAACTGGCACCATGTGTGTGTGTGTGTGTGTGTGTGTGTGTGTGTGTGTGTGTGTGTGTGTGTGTGTGTGTGTGTGTGTGTGTGTGTGTGTGTGTGTGTGTGTGTGTGTTTTGTCTCTATTCCTCTGGCTAGTGTCTTCTTCAGGTCCGTGGCACGTAAAACCACAAAGGCTCTAAAGACTCTTGATGCCCTGTGTTTGATGTGTTTAACACTTCTGTCTGCTAAAAGAGGCTGCGATATCACCTCCGCCATGTTGATTATCACAATCACTATCACCATCGCCACCCCACCAATTCATTTATCGCTATCATCACCGCCGCCTTCACCATTATCATCGTCACCATCATCATCATCATCAAAATCATCCTCTCTCTCTCTCTCTCTCTCTCTCTCTCTCTCTCTCTCTCTCTCTCTCTCTCTCTCTCTCTCTCTCTCTCTCTCTCTCTCTCTCTCTCTCTCTCCCTTCCCTCTCTCGTTCGTGTGTGTTCGAGCATCTGAATGTGGTAGGGCGGAGGGTTGGGAGGGGATTTTTTGGAGGGGGGAGGGAGGTTGAAGAGATGGATACAGGGTATCTGCAAGAGGTGTCTGCAACCACTGACATAGCTTTCGTTTCTGTCAGATCCCCGCTTAACATTCTGGATCTCCCACAAACCAACTTAATCGATCCGGTTTTTTTTTTCCTTTTTGTTTGTTTGTTTTGTCTTTTGTTTGTTTTTTGTTTGTTTGTTGTTGTTTTTTTCTTTCAAAGACTGGCCTACAACCCTTTTTGTTTTCTTTTCTCCCCCCCCCCCCCCCCCCCCCCCCCCCCCCCCCCCCCCCCCAAGTGACGAATTTTCTCAAGGCAGCCTACAGCAAGGGCCAAAAACTCCTCCTCCTCAACATCCGCTCATGGCACACGCTTGTTGACCAGGCTGTTGGCTGTGTGGATTTGAACCCAACAACCCCGTGCACTGCACACCTTGGCTGGCCGCGCAGCTTGAACATTTGGCCCCGACTTCCCATCCCACTAATATGGTGGTCTTCTTAAGTTTATGAGGGAAAATCGAAGAACTTTCGCAAAGAAAACTTAGATTGACAAACTGGATACGCCACGAACAAAAATGTAAGGATACGAGCAATTGTACTTTTCAGTTGCGAGCATAGTGGCTTTAAATGGATTTGAACTGAATTATGGTGCGTTGGTATTGTTCTGTCTTTCGTTGGTTATGACGCCAAGAATGTAATGAGCAGTTTTACTGCAGTGGTTTTGGAATCAAATTATCCTCTTTACGCGCTAGAAATTCCTGAGAAATACAACCGGGTATATCTATAAAGGGTCTGTATGACCGTTTGAATTTTATACTTGTAGAATATTGCCGGTTTTGAAAGGATAAACAAAGTAGGAATACGGTGATTTAAGCAGAGCCACATTTCTATTTAGGAAAAGACATGCAACATTTATGGGCTATTTTATGAGGAAAGAGGGAATTAGGGCACCTGGTCACAACAGAAAAGTTGGAGGGAAAGAGCACCAGGTAGACACAGGGAAAAAATATTAGACGGACTTGCAGAGTGGCTGAGGACAGAGAGAGTAGAAAATGTGCTTGAGGCAACAAGGGATAGATGCATGTGGAGGACTATGATCGCCAACGCCATGTGGCAGGGCACTTGATGATGATGACTTATTTCTGTCCGACATTTCATATGCGCAGATTGAAAATTCCAGTTTTCTTACAAAAAGAAATCCAAACACTGAGACGGCTTCACTTGTTTGGTGAAAACTGTACACTAAAAGTAAATATTTACCGGTTTTCGAACGAGTTTTTGATCCGCGTTTTCGCCACGCAGCAGTTGTGTCTTCTTCTGTCTTGTGTCTGGAGCGACAGCACAGGTGAAACACAGTAAAGGGAATGCAGTTAACCCTTTGACTCCCTCACCCTATCCATCAACTGCAAAAATATAACCCTTTTGACTCCCTCACCCTGTCCACCAGCTTCCTGCAGGAAGCTGGTGGATAGGGTGAAGGAGACAAAGGGTTACGTTTTTGTTTTACTGGCATAGTTGACAATACAGGATGCTGATAGGCAGGGTGCGGGAGTCAAAGGGTTAACATGCGAAATTTCCTCCGTGATATCTCGTGCCCTGTGGTGCAGTAATAGTCATAATAAAAGTCTCCGCCCCTCCTTCCCGCCTTTCTTTCCTTCATTCCTACTCATTTAGAGGAAAAGCTCTTTTTTGAGATCGGTAATTTGGAGGAGAGGGAGAGGCTTAAAAGAGAGGGGAGAAGAGGACATTGCTGCATGAGACATCGCGGGCCTAGCTGTGGAGGAGAGGGGGGAGTACAGCCCATCTCTGGGAGACGTCCCAGTACTTGCTGACCCCGAGCACTGACATTGTCCGGAGCTGACCCGGGCGATCAAATTGGCCCTGAACCTCACGTGTCTATGGGAGCAGCGGGACGCGAGATGCCAAACAGAACGCCTTCCATTTTTAGGCCGCCTCCTGGGAGCAGGCGTGGGAAGGCTCTGAGCGCTGGCTTTGTTTTGAGACCGAGGGACTAAATGTTTGTGAGCGTGACAATCCGGAGCAGGAGTTGGGAGGGAGAGAAGGGGGTGGGGGAGAGAGGGGGGTGGGGAAGAGAGTCTGTCGTTGATTAGCGACTTGTTTTCAGAATTAACGCATATCCCATAATCACAAGTCGACTGCAGCGTTTCTCAAAAAATGTTTCCATGTTTAAGAGTACCGCTTACCATTCCTGCGTCCACTTAATTACAAACTTGCGTAGCGCGGAGGGGGGAGGGGGGGGGGGGAGTAAACGAAAAGAAGAAAAAGAAAGAAAAAAATGGGGGCATTTCCTGGTCTAAAGCCTTAGTAATATATAGATAACTTGTCCCGTGGATTGACATCAATAGAAATGTTACAGCGGATTTACGGCAGCAAAAAATATTACTGTAAAGTTAACAGCGGTGTCTTAGTTTTTATATGGACGGCTCCCTAGCTTGGGTTGGAGATGGTGGATAAATGCGGTGGTTACCTTGGATAGGAACAACTGGATAAGCATATTTTGATATGTGGATTGTTTTAATTACAAGTGGAAGTAAATAGAGACATCAGTATTAAATGTTAAACATAAGATTTATAGGTAGAACATCAAGACAGAGCCAGCTTGTATAGTTTGCGTCAAGCTCATAGCAGTCACCATGCTGTCTGCGCGGTGGATTTTATTCTTCTTCTTTATCATTCATAAAGCTCTTCAGATCGTCAGTTCAGTTCAGTGGACAAAATCTGTTCTTTCTACATCCTGCTGTGTCATATGCTGTTTGACATGCCGTGGAATATCATAGCCCTGGAACCATCTAAGCGCTCAAACTAAAACAGTCCCGATATATAAAATGATTCTTACAGCCTTCCGCGCATTCTGGGAGTTCACATATAAACAGTGTTCACGCAGTGAGGTATTGTTAGCTGGGAATTTAAAGACACGACATGTTGTAGAAGCCAAAGATTTTCTAATTCCTCATTTCTGTTCCTCTTTATTTTTCTGTCTCCTCACATCGTTTCTATTATTCTTATTTCTGCCTAATGGTTTACTCGATATCGGTTTCCAAACTTGTTCCTAGGTTGCGAGTCAATTCTTTGCAGTGGACATGGCCAAGATCCCCCTGAGGATGCCGTGGGCTCTTTCGGTATCAATAGTATTTCCACTTTCTGGAAACTTTGTGCTAGTAATTTTCCCTTTTCTATCATTCTTTGTTTTTCTCCTTTGCTTTTGTCGCCTCTTCCGTTCTCATTTTTTGCCTTGCTGGTTCATTTTTTGTTTTCCATAAAGCCTTTCTTACGTTTTACCTATTTGGATTGATAATTTGATGCATGTATTTATTGTACTTTAGCTGTAAGGCAATGTAAAATGCATAGTGCCAAATTTAGATACCACAGCCATTTTCTGTGTATGCATTTGTTTTAATCCTCCTGGTGATAAATTCGGCGGAAAAGCCATTGCAAGGAGTATGTACTTGGATTATCTGCATGAATGCAATAGTATGTGTAGGCACTTTTTTTTGTAGTGACTGTTGGCTGGGCCTTAAACAACAAAAAGAAAACAACAGCAGCAGCAACAGCAATATGACAACACTATAATGTAATAATGATGATAATAAACACAGTTGGGAAATAAAGCACAGTTATGGCAGTACCAATTACTAAACGTAGTGGCCTAAATTTCATGGACTGTTAACATATTGCATGCATTCATTCCTCTGTACGCATATCTCTTCCTTGCCTCAGGTTTCTGTCTTTTCGTTATCGATTCCGTGTAGGACTGTGCAGACATATTGACACATATTTATCACTGTAGCAAAGACGAAAAAATAAAATTCTAAGAAGTGCTATGTGTCATTTTGCATCTATGGCTACATCATCTAACGTACAATCATCAATGCTCCACCCCCATCCCCACCACCTAAAATAGGGTAATAAAGATCCTGTGTGTCGGTCTCCAATCGCTTTTGAAATAGTTTGTCTTCTCTAATTCAGTTCAAGTTCTGATACAACCTTCGTTTGAAACAGACGAGCTGTTTATTCTCTGCCATTAAAAATATTAGACAACTGGGCACAATAGTTTACCAGATTTTATTAGCCAGATTTTCTCGATGGCAGCAAATCTGGCGATGAACTTTAATTATGAACAGTCTGTCACACTGTAACCGCCGAACGATGCCATTGCAACTTCCAGTTTGATCAGATGTAGAGGTGAACTTATGATGAATTTCGGTAAGATGTCAAGACAAAATAGTGTTTGAAGCTTTTGGTTATGTACAGATTGTACTATTACATATATTCGTCTGGGCAGAGGCATGCAGCAGGTTTTATGTGGATCTTTGTTTCTCTAAGAAACTATGCCACAACAAAAAGTTCTGCTCGGACACGGAATTGAACCCAGGTTGTGGCATCCTAGGCGGGTGCTTTACGCACAGATGGAGAGAGAACCACAGACAACAGCCATTCGGTTTAAAAGAAATAAAATGTAAAAGTTTTCCCTTTAACTTCATGGTGCTCCGCCTCTCCAGACCTTGTCCTTTCATGTCACTCGGTGCAGACGAGTTTTCGCGTGTCTGTCAAATTCTTCAAAGACTCCACAGGCCACGTGAGTCGCTTATCCAACAATCAACGGGTCTTCAGCTGAAAGACTGGTGTCTTTAGAGGACGCTGACCCTAAACTGAAGTTTGGAATCAGCTCAAGGAGGATTCGTCGCACTCACCTGCGCTCCATCAAGTTTGTTAGCAGTGATCTAGACGTCTCCTAGAGCATGCCTAAAGCTTTGAGTGCAAATGAATCGACATGAAATGTATGCATCAATTAGTCTTTTCACGAAAGAATGTTCGCGAGTAAGATTCGGGGGAGCACGTAGTCCCAAAGCTATGCAACTCTTGACCCCTTCACGAGTGCCCGTGTTCACCTAAATGGCTTTTTCAACAGTTACTCGAAACATTCGCCCCGCCCGGGATAATTCATTTGTTGTCATGGGTTCATTTACGTGTGCCAAGTGTATGCTGCCTATGGGATGTCAGTCGTCTGAAGACAGTCTTCAGTCCTCGGGTCAAGAGGGTTGGACGGGAAGAGATGGTTAAAGATAGATAGATAGACCCATAACCCTGAGGTCGTAGAGGGGTGAGGTGGTAGAGACCTAAACATTTCTCGGGCCAGCGTTATGAGGGTGGTGCCAATCTCTTCTCCCTCAGCTCTTACTTTTGAGAGTGCGTAGCCGCAGGGCAGCCCCACCCTTTCTTATTTATTTACTTTTACCAGGACTAAAGAAAAGCGAATAGGTCCACTGGTCCTCAAGGGGAGGGACCTGGAAAATCAACTTCTCTGTCCAATGCTTTACACCAAGGCAGCCGTCAATGCCCTGCTCTTCACGATTTTCAATTGCCGTGGGATCTTAAGCGTGCACAGCCAGAAGGCACACGGGTTCGACTCATTCCCCTTCCGAAGGACTAGACATTCAGTTCGATTTTCCGGTCAAACTGAGGAGAAAAATCGAGCTTCTACAAGGTGGTTGAAATTAACAAGAGTGTTAGACTCGAATTCAGCATCTCTCGTTTTCTAGACTGACGCTGAATCCATTAGGCTTACTGTCCCATTGAACACTGATGAAATATAAAGGGCAAAGCATTCTTACATTCTCCATTATATGATTGCCTGCTGATATCGTGAAATGAAATAATATATGAATTGTTCAAGAAGTTTGATCTTTCTGCCATTACAAGACCAAAAGGCAGATAAAGTCCGTTAATCTTCTTTGATAGCGCTTCAGGAGAGAGAAACTTAGAGAAATATCAGAAGACTTGAGATCGTACCAAATTGAGAAGGCTTCGGGACTAATCCTTGAGGACAGTCCAGAGCTGGAGTTCCCAAGGCAGTTCAGTGTTGTCTTCACTTCTGTTCATGGAAATCCTGCGATCACGCTGCATAGCGCTAACATGCACTGCCGTATAATAGTGTTATTGGTATCATTCAGAAATGAATTGTTCATATGCTGTTCACATACCCCTTCTTGAGTATTCATAGATAAATAATAAGTAATAAATAAACAAAATCTCTCTCTCACTCTTTGTCTGTTTGTCTCTCTCTTTCTCTTTTTCCACGTGCGCGCGTGTGTGGGAGTGTGTAAAAGTGTTTTAACGAGCAGACTGATATCTCTGTCCCAGGTAATTAATAAGGTAAAAATGGAGAAATCTACTTGATTTTCTTAGATTAGGCACTTGGAAAGTGAGAACCGAGACTGTCAATCCGCAGAAGCGACAACTGTGATCAGCAGGAACTGAGTAGACTGAGGACAGCAGTGTCCACTCTTCAAGACAAAACTATAATCAACACGAATTGGGACGGCTCAGGGTAGACATCACTTTTTCAAGAGACAAGAACTACCTCATCTGGAAGTGTCAGGGAGAGGGACTACAGATTCATCTGGCAGGGAGAGTCGCCTGTTGAGACTAGGGAGAAGGGTGTGGTCTTCGCCAGCAGGAACATACTGCTTGGATCCGTTGTACCACGTACTGGATGATCGACGCCTGTATTATTGAGGCAAGTCATTTTTTTCCACTTTCTTTGATATTGAGACACGGCTAGTAAACCTTAGTTCTGATGCTAAGATCTTCCCCAAGAGCAAATGACAGTGACTTCAGTGCCATTATCAATGATATATATCAAAATCAGTCACTCATCACCATTATAGATATCAACACAAGACCGGTGCCATCTTTTTGTCCCGGTCACATTGGTGAAGGCAAGATTTAGTAACATTTTTAGACACCAAACCCAAAACGCACTATCCTGAGGACACTCCGGGCCATAACGCTGGTACTTTCATGACCTCATATTCACGAGATGTAGATACCTTGACAGTGTCAAACTGACCTGCAAAGTATTACTCTCACATTCCCACTCTCACAATTCCCGCCGTGTGTGTGTGTGTGTGTGTGTGTGTGTGTCTGTGTGTGTGAGGGGGAATGCTTATGGTTTCATTTTGTTTTTGCTTCTTTTTGATACCATGCTGTGTAATAAAAGGTTTCTCATCAAGGAGACGTTTCAGCCTTTACTGGGGCCTTCGCAAGGCCTAGTGAGTAATTGTGTAGCAAGCCCTGTCTGCTAGATGAATTGTGATCACTTGGTGTCAGTACCTGTTTACAGGTGATGGGCAGTTCAAATCTAGTATCTGTATTCAGTAGAGGGTTGGCTTACCGCGGTGCCCAGAGCTTCTCTTCAAGTGTGATTTTTCAGACACCAGAATGTTTTGGGTTTTTTTTCTTTTTTTGCATGAAATTTGGTGTCCTCATTCTTGTGTTCTCCTACAACTGTCAGTGAGTTTCTTATAATGTTCTGACGCTCTTTCATGTGCATGTATTTTGGGGTAATTATACGCCTGATATGGCTCTGCACAGTCGCCTGGGCTTTTAAACAACAATTAACAACAACAGCTGCAGAAATAACAACAGCAACGATAGTAATAATAATAATAATAGTAATAATACATTACTATTGTTATTAATTGAACGACTTTGACTTATTTACATGGTTGTTGTCTCTCCTATATATGCAAAACTATGGACATTGTAAGTGATGTAAAGCACTTCACTTTTTATTAAGGATCATTTTATTATATCAGTATTTTGCGAAATTCCTCATTCTTAATTGCTGTTTGTGTTTTTTCTAACTGTATTTTTTTTTCTGTCATAGGTCAGCTAATACTTTTTCATAGAAACAATTCTCAGAATTTGTATGTGTGTGGGGGTCGGCTGTTGTTGTTGTTGTTGTTGTTGTTGTTGATGGTTTGGGTGGTGGTGGGTTAATTGTTTAACAGAAGGGACAGAGGCGCAAGAGACAGACCGACAGAAACAAGAGGCAGAGTGAAGACCAGACACATTTCCTTTTAAAATTTGCTTTCCATTTTATTACAATTCAAACCTGTTAAACCAAACACAAACGAATTATCCAAATCTTGCACACAAAACAAAATTCACATTTGCATTCATCAAGTCAGTAATTCCAAATCTTTTTGTTTTTCTGACATGTCACCATATCAAGTTCATTAATAATCATGTACTGCCAGTTGAAACAACAGATACAACCAATCTTCGATCTTTTTCAGAGCAACGATACTTTTTTTTTCAAAAATATAGATATTTTCTATATGAGCACAAAATATTAACATCTATCTTTCAAGTTACTTCAAAACAGAAATTCAAATAATATCACAAACACACACAGAGATTCATATGATGATAAAGCCATTCACATTCTCTCCTTCACTCTGTCATTCCTCTGCCTCATGCAATTTTTCTCCTTTTTCTTTTTAACAGCTGTTTGATTCTTGTTGATGGCGTAGCCTTATGATACTGCTTGTGTTCCTTAGATACTTAAAAATCATCACTCCATTTACCGCCATGGCAGTAATGCTAAATGTACCTTGCCCATTCAACAATTAACATTCTTGACTTGCTCTTTATTTAGACCATTATGTCTAATTCGATCAGTGATCACCCACTAAGGTTTGTGAACAATACCACTGCCACATTTTGTATACACACTGACTCACTCATACACATACAGACACCAGTTCATATTATCTAAATCATTCTCACTTAAATGCTTCTTTTTTCACATACACTGCTTTAAAAAATCCATAAATTAACTCATGCCTAAGATTTTTCCCATTCAAAGAGATAAAATATGCAGACTGACTGCTGACATACAAAAACAACTTTGTCATATAACACTGTACCCATACAAATTCTGTAACATCATTATGTAAATGCACATGCACAAAAATATGTATGTGGCAGTGAACATAGTCTGGATGACATACAAGGGATATAGTTCTTTCTTTTCCTTTACAAAGGTCAATGAACGAAGCAATGGTATCAGAAATGTATTCAGTCACACTTTACATTTGAATTTTTTTATCAGCTGATGCTTTTGATGTTTATTTAAATCATATTACCAGATCAGTGGCTGTTCATTTTGGTAACGATGCCTGATCTCTTTAAATTTGTGAAAATGACTTGCATTCCTCTTTACAGACATTAATAAAATAAAAAAAAAAGAGTGTGTGCACATGTACCCACAGTTTTACTGTCAATCTGGGAATACAGATACTTGACACATTTTATAAAATGAAATCATCCTTATTGCAATCAATCGTTAGCCAAATTACATTTCGGCCCCTTCAAGGGTCTTTGTGAAGACAAGCGTTTGGCTGTATGGCTGGTCAAGTGATGGTGATGTGACTGTTTATTCTCCTTGATGACTCCAGTCTATTACTGTTTTTATGAAAAACAAATTTCTGTATTTTTCAGCACCACCATTAGGAATCTTAAATACTCTATTGTTAACGGACAATTTGATAATGAAGTTTTCAGTCGTACTATTGCCAAATATCTTTGGGAGAGTTCAGAATATAAATGACCTTAGCAAGTGACTCTGCAAAAGATCGAGTCATTTCGTTAGTCTGTCAGTTTCTATTTAAAAACAAGACAAAACAAAAAACCAAGTAACACAGCTTGAATGGAGAAACAAACTCACTCTCGAATGCCAGCACAAATGCATGTGTAGTGAACAACCTGGCATCATAACAAGCACAAACACACACACACACATGTGCGCATAATGGATGCTCTAAAATGCTGCCATGTGTAAAATAACTTGCACAAAACAAAAATAAAACTAAACAACACACAGCTAATACATATACAAATAAAACTCAAAACACATGACTTGGACCAACAAGAATGCAACACAAAAATCACATGCAGTACTTGCCACTGAAGCACACCAGTACATAAAATGATAAAACACACATTATCAAAACTTTTCTACAGTACATTCTTATTCACTACATCAACATTTTCAGTTACCTTTAAACCCCCTCCTTTTTTTTCTTTTAATCAACTGATTGCATGATCTCTTGCAAAATGATTCTAGATTTATACATGAAAAAGCAGCTGAACATGTACAATCAAGAAGAATAAGGATCAAAAACAAATATCCTCTGATGCAACATAAATGAAATGTTGTCAAATATATAGAATGTCCACTTTAATTCACTTCTGCTCCAAAAACATCCTCAGAAATGAGGAACTGATCTGCACATTACAGTGGCATGTTTGGCTGCTGAATCTTGATCAATCAAATTCATGATGCAGAAATTATTACAACATGCACACAACTCTTGGCAACTTTGAAAACAAAACTAATGTGCCATTTAAGCAGGTTAGGATCACTTTCATGCCTTTGGTTTATACAACTATAGCCAAGAGATAATATATAAACTTTACACTTCATTAAATAAAGTAGCAAATCCAACAGCTATTTTCATCCTGAAACTAATGATAAATCTAGAGAAATTTCTGCAAGAATTGAGAAAGTGGACTAAATGACTCAAAGCAATGAAATGAAAGTTGGCAAAATGCCCTTAGTAAAGCATCTTCGGTTGCATGCACAAAAAGGCCAAGACCAGGCTATTCAAGCTGTAAACCTTGCAAAATAGTACTTGCTGAACAACATGAATGGAAAAAATGCAGCACCACCTTGTGGCAACACACTTTCTCAGGGGAAGACAACCAAAATATATGGAAATGTTTTTAATGAAGAAAAATATATGAAGTGACAGTTTGATCCATAATTTAAAAAAAAAAAATCAGAACCACTGTTTTAAGATATGTGTGATATGTTTCAGAAATCCTGAACTTGGAGTACACATGGAGGTTCAAGATAGTAAGAAGAAACCATAAAGGAACATCAGTTATTTTCCAGTTTATACAGTAAGTTAAATGGTGATTATGACTAAATTAATCAAACATGTCTATGAATAAGAGCATTACATGAACACCAGCTGTTATTGAGTTTAAGCTGTCGGTAAAATGGTGATTATGATACAGGAAAAACAATTGGGTAATTAGATACATGAAGACAGAAAGTAAATTATACAATACACGAATAAACACCAACCATTTCCCAGTTTACACAGTCAATAGTGATAAAGATAAGATGATTTAAAAAAAACTGAATTGAATGAACATGTACGTAATCATAAAATACAGACAGAAGACAAGGAAAGGAAAAAAATATTAAATTAGTATTCAAAAAAATGAAAATAAACAGTAGATAAACACAGAAATACACAAAGGAAGGGGGAAAGGAAGAAGACAGAAATTTGGGCAGTGGAAGAAAAATGAAACGTAAATACAAAAAGACAAATCTACAAGACATGTCATCATTGCATGCATAAAGAACAAAGCTCTGGTAGCCATGAACCAAGTTCTTTTTGTCATCAGTGCAAATGTGCTGTAATCAACAAAGAAACCGGTTCTTTGTCTCCATTCTCAGTGCAGCTCAACAGAACAAAAACTTCTTTGTCATTACAATTTCAGTGATCTGATAAACATTACATTTCTGTTATTGAAATTTTCTCTCGACTAGATAAAAATCAAGGCATCTTGATTAGTTAGTCCATGGAAATATAAATAAACTGCCTTCCCTTGAAAATTTCTGCTGTATTACAAAACTGCACCGTTGCTATTAATCTAAAAAAGTAGGTGGTGGCTGCATTTACGCAAAGACATTATACTGCTGCTTTCATACTCTGGATATAAAATGAAGAACATGCAACCAAGGGTTTTGTGAACTAAATGATGTTTGCAACTGTGCAAAGATTGTGCATGGCTTCTTTTTCATACTCTGCATATGCAATGAAGTGCATGCAATCTAGAGTTTTGTGAATTAGGTGGTGACTGCAATTATAGAGTGATTGAACACTGCTGCTTTCATACTCTGCATATGATATG
Source organism: Monoplex corrugatus (assembly GCA_030674185.1). Taxonomy (NCBI): domain Eukaryota; kingdom Metazoa; phylum Mollusca; class Gastropoda; order Littorinimorpha; family Ranellidae; genus Monoplex; species Monoplex corrugatus. Next base: position 50,906,023 of record JAPXFY010000012.1, read on the forward strand.
AAGTATGTACGCAACCAAGGGTTTTGTTGATGATATACCAGCAATATTAAGTGTACAGAGCTTGCAGGCAGCTTGATCTGTTCTGCCAATACCCCTTGTATCAAACCCTTAACGCGCAACAATCGATGAACAATTTGTTACATACCAATCATTGAATTGTATTGAACGTCCAGCAAAAATGGAACTATATTGCCAAGTGAGAAAAGCAAATGTTTGTGATCCAGTGGCTGAAAGGTGTCATGCAGATGCACCTTCCCTTTCTGCAACGTCTGGCACCAAGTATTCACGGTTTTCGTAGGTCCAGAAATCGTTCAGATCGATCAAAATGCATACCACCGTGTCACCCTTACCACTGAAACATAAACCACATCAATGACAAAATAATTTGAGACTGAAGATATCAGCTCCACGATGCTTTGTATAAACCACACAAGTGCGCGCGCACACACACACACACACACACATACACACACACACTCTCTTTCTCTCTCTCTCTCTCTCACACACATCTTCCCCTAGTTGGCAATGTGACCGACCCTCTTTACTGGCTGATCATGTTATTCATAGATGGTTTGCCCACAATGACTTCCAGTGCTCTTTTTTCATCATGGGACTGTACTTTTCAGAGTCCAGAATTGTATCATTCCTCAAGGAGACTTGGTGTCTTGTTTCTTTGCAGTGTTCCTCCACTGTTTTCAATGAGGCTTTTGTAGCATTTTGTTGCTCCTTCACTTCAGAGCCTTGCATTCTGGTTGACTACTACACATTTTTGAGGTGTACCAGTGGAAAATGAAGAGTTTGAGGTAAACTGTGGCGCACTGTACTTGGGGAAACTTTCAGAGGCGTCTTCTCACAGCCTCGTATTAAACAATGGGTTGTAGATGAATTTTATTTTCTTCTTCATCAATACCAGGAGTGGTTTTGGGAGGAGATAGGTTGAAACACCAGTCCATGTAGTCAGCTTTCTCTAGCACTTCTTTCACATGCAGGTCTGACATCCTGAGTTCAATCCTAGCCCACATCAAATACTGGCCAGTTTGCTGCCCATATTAGTGTTTCACATGTCCCTTCTACACCCCACCCACACTTACTTCAAGACCTTGCCAGCACATATGGTTTTACACAGACTGAAGGAGTGTGCCAGATAACTGCTGGTAGATTAAGGCGAGGCACATGTGGAATTGTCCTGAGTGAGATCAATCTGTCTTAACAGACTCCAAACTTAAATGCAGTAGGCCTATTTCTGCTTCCTAATCACAAAATCTTGTGTTGTAGATAGGTGTGTGTTATTTGTTACTAGGTTGTACTGTGATTTATCACCTGCAAAAACATGTACCAAGTGCCAAAGAAGGCCAGTAGCTGGGCATTAAACACATAAAGGTGAATGGATCAGCAAGGCAGAAAATGATAGAGACGGCAGAAAGCAAAGGACCAAGGCAGAAACAAAGAGAATGACAGAAAAGAGGAAATTTCTAATATTAACCCTTTGATTCTCTATTCATCAGCTTTGTTTTGCTGACATAGTTGACAAATGGAGGATGCTGGTGGATAGGGTGTGGGAGTCAAAGTGTTGAAAAAAACAACCAAACAAACAAAAATAGTGGAAGGTGGTATGACCAGCATATTCATAAATGAAGCAAAATAAAATGTCAAAGCCCTCACCTGTTGATCAGATCTTGCAGAGTCAGTTTGAGTGGATCTGCAGGTTTGACCATGTCAAAAATCTCATCCTTGACATCTTGGAACGACACTGGTTCCTGTCCATGAAGTTTCATCTGCTCCTGGATGGCCTGTGCAAATGTAGAAAACAAGATCTTAATGTGCTGTGTACTCGTTTAATTATTTCTGTCTTTTGATGTGAAAAACACAGAAAACGAAATTCATCAGGTCAAAATGAACAACTCCGTGAATACAAACTCTAGTTTCTAAAGAGGTCAGAAAAACTGTTAAAAATGTATCATTTGGGTGACAGAATTTAATCATCGGAATGAAAAATGCATTTAATGCCTTTGAAATTAAGGTCGAGTGCCCAAATCGGTCATGCGAGAGGAAGTATGACACTTGTATAAAAAATTCTGGAGCCTATATTTGTGAAGCTTTGGTGTTCATGTCTGAATCTAGAAGCATTGTCAGAAATCCCTGTTAAAACGTTCAACAAGCCGGTGTATATCATGTTATTTTTCATTTTGCATGGACTATCACCCAGACTGCCCTTCACTGGACACCATCAGGAAGACACAAGAGAGGGAGGCCTGAGAACGCCTGGCAACGAACGGTAGGAGAAGACTTAAGGCCCTGAAACACTTGGAGGGCTATACAGAGACTGATCCAGAACAGAAATGAAGGATCTTCGCTGCTGCCCCATATGCCAGTGAAACAAAGATTATTGTACTTCCAACTTTTTGACTTCACTTACTTACTTACAGATGCTGGAATTCTACTGTTTTTCTTGAGATTTGGTGCCATGTTTCTTTGCAATGATCCCACACTGCTGCTGTTCATGACACTCTAGTGATATTTTGGTGCTACTTCATTGTGGTACCTTGCATTCTCTCAGGTATTCACCACCAGATTCATCATATGAATGCGGTAAATCACTGCACTTTTTTCTAAAACAATTTGTTGTATTCTTGAGGTATACCAGTTGCGTCCTAAGAGTGAAGGGTTTGTGGTAAACACTGGAGTTGTATTTGTAGAAAACATTCACCAGTCTTCCTAACAGGCCATGAATGGGATACAGGCAAATTCAATTTTATCCTGTGTTAGAATTCCAGGTGTGGTTTGGGCAGAGGGAGATTAAAAATCAAATCCTTGTAACTACTGGTTATTAGGGCTTCTTTTATAAGCTGTATTTCCCGTTCCTTGTTAAAAGTTTACTTGCTGATGGTGTGAGCTCTGAAGAAGAGAGAGAGTTCTAACCAGCAAGCATTTATGTTATAGATTGTGGTTTAATTCAAAGTAAGGATACTGATGCCTGTGACTTGGTTTTCTGTAGACTGTTCCCCGGTTAAACTATCTCCAGGAACATGTACTAGAGTGTCCAAAAATAGTACAAGCCATCCCTAACGCACCTACCATCATTTCCTGTTTCTCTATTTTTTTGTTTTGAAGCGTGTTTTTCAAATGCCACAATTTTCATGTCTTTTCTTCGGAGATTAGGTGCGCTATTTCTTTACAGTATTCCCCCACTACTAGTGTTCATGAATACTTGAGCTACATTTTCGCCATCTGAAAAAGACTATGCCATAAAACACAGAGCTCATAGAAAATAACAGAATGAAATCAGTACTGCCATTATTAACACATATAACAAAAATATGATCCATACCCTGAAGAAGAAGTTGAGATCAAAGACTTTAAGGTAACCCTTGTGCTGTACATCCAGGATACGGAACAAATAACGTAATGCCTGGGGCTCTCGTCGATTCTCCATGGCCAGCACAAAGTCCAAGTAAGTCTTGTAGTCCTGCAATACATTTGCCATAATGTACCACAGGCACTGTCAAAGAACACAACAAACAGGCCAAAGAGAAGGAAAGAAAGACAGAACAAATGGGCCAAAGAGAAGGTAAGAATGACTAGGATGACTAGAATGAATCCACAATAGGAAGTCTGGGACTGTCAGAGAAATGATGGTACACTAGCTGTGGAGTACATGTAGATGTTACACTGACTGGAAAAGTTATCCAAAATGATAAATCTTAATGTAAGTAGTATTGTTTATGCATGCAAGTTACAGTATGTTGACTGTTTACATGTGTGTTTGCAATATTGTATTAATTCACAAAGAGGTAAACAAATTCTATACTCAAGTAAGTGTACTGATTTTGAAAGGATGATGCAAAAATGATAATGCGGGTTCTAATGAGGGTGCTTGGCTGTAAGGCTTGGAAAGGGAGCTATCTTGAGAGAATGAAACGGATGGAGAATTTAGTAAGAGTGAAAGGGTGGGATGGAGAGAATGTGGAGAAGGCAGAAAATGAGGACACATAGAAATGGAGAAAAAAGATAAAGATAAAGATAGGACTTGTGAAGATGAGAATCGATGTCTGAAGCATGACTGTCCGGAACCTTTGCACTGTGGAACATAAATGCATGTATACACTATCCACCATATCATCTCAGCGATGGCCTTATCTTAGAAAAACAGTATTGCATCCAGTGACTTCTGATGTGCATCAGAACACCAAGGTGCCTTCACACAATACAACCACCACGACTGGCTTCCTTCCAGTTCATGTCATGTCTACTGTGATTAGTCGTCTGAATGCAATTTCCCATCTTGAGTGAATGTTCACTTAGGATTACAGTACGCACAGATGACATGATGATGAATCCACTGGTTGGGTATATGAACAACAGTCATACCAAAATAACTACAAAAATATATAACCATTGACATTAACCATTGATAATGAGCCAGTCAGTGGTCAAGCATCAACATAATGACTATTACAGTATCCTTAAATCACAACAGCACTATGACATATAAAACTGATAATGAATTACCCAAAGAAGTACAATTTCAAAACAGTAATGAGAAGAAAATGGCAAAAACTGTCTGTTCCCCCAACTCCAGCACTGATAAGAAATGTTTGAAATTTGACTATGATCTGGAAAATGAGTTATGCATTTGTAAACTAACTTACACTGGATTCATTCAACATATACAAAATCGAATTGGGGGGAAAAAATGTTTTTGCCTACCAGGCATATACATTCATCATTTACTTTGAAGATTTCTGTATAATTTCAGTAGGAAAAGAATTTCAGGGCCACATCTATTTACACTGACCCTTTATAAATTACCACTAGGCCAGGCCAGTGGATTAACTAGATCAGCCCTGCAAGGCTTACAGCATCAACAGCCTTTTCAGCCTGGATGCTTCACAATCTATTGATAAACCATTAACTATTCAATTACAAGAAAATGTACACCATTAGTGCAAACTAAGAATGTAATAACTAATATGAATCTCCATTTTGATATTCATGTAGTCTTGACATGAACAGAAAAAAAAAAAGGGCAGTTGGCTGAAGACTCTCATTAATTTGGTATCGATTCATCTTCTGTGTCCAGAATTATTCTGGCAAACTACATGTTCCAGTGCCCCTAATGTTTTCCTTATCTTTCAAAATTTCTATCACTGTGTTAAAATCGCTGTCCAAGTCCCAAACATCTCTTAGAGTTTTTGCTCAGCAGTGAAAGGTGGTCTGTTCCACATGGTTACTGCATAAAATAAGCTGAAAATGATCCAATACTGTTTGTTTTTTTCGAAAGTTTCTTCCAAAGCAAAATAAGACAGTAGGCAAAAACTGTACTCCTATGTTGGCTTGAAATTTGATACACAGTTGTAGGCATGCAGAATGGTTCTCTGTCATTTTAAGCATACTGGGTGTGATATGTATTCTGTAAGGACCTCTCCAAAAATGTTAGAAATTAATTGCACAATCTCACAAGGATGAACCAAAGAAAAACAAGAGAATCGTAAAAACACCGAGTCAACAAGCTGGAAGCAGAAATGAAGCATGAAACGGCATACGTTTAGAAAAAAGTTAATGATAATAATAAACGTAATGACAGAAGGAAAAATATTAAAAAGAACAGGAAGAAAGAATGCACAGGAAAAGAATGTATAATCACAAACAAAAAGTTACACAGAACAGCAAGACTTCTATAAACAAAATCAAAAAATACCATTTCTCCTTCATACGTCAAACACTCTTGAAATACTCTGTCCAGAAACACGTCCGTAAGAGTTCCAGTGCCATATCTGTGAAAAGTTCAGGTTCTTTTTAATTCACAGCTTGAGAATTAAAATAAATTTAAATGAATTTTTTTTTTTTCTTCTGTCTTTTTTTGTATATTTTTCTGTGTGTGTGTGTGTGCGTGCGTGCGTGCGTGCGTGTGTGTGTGCTTATGCCTGTTTTTTTTTTATTTTGTTTAACTGAAATACTAGCATAATACAAAGACAGTGGGTTAAAAATAAAATTACAAACTCATTCTCCTAGTTTCCACCGCCCTTTCCTACATGCAAAGTGGCATACACACAAACTCTTCACAAACACAATCCAACAATGTCAAACATGTATATGATCATTTTAAGTGCTCTTTCCACCCCACCCCATGTACACACACACATTCACATAACATGCGCATGCAAACATTCAAACATGCAAATATGTAAGTCTCTCTGTCTCTCTTTCTCTCTTCCCCTCTCTGACACCACATGCACGCGCGCACACACACACACACACACGCACCACACACGCACACACACACACACTCACACACACACACTCACACAAACACAAACGCACACCTACCTGGCTAGTTCCTGTTTGCTCAGCATTCCATTTCGATCTTTATCCAGATTGAGGTACTGGCCATAGACACGCAGAGCAGACGGAGCAGAGAACCAGTTGGACTCCTGCAGCTCTTTGGACAATTCCTCATCTCGAAGCTGTAAACAAATGTTACAACGAATCTAAAGCTAATGTAACTTGTTTCACTAAAGTAAATAATTTTGTTCAAAGCTGGTGATTTTGGTAGCCTGCACAAACTTTCAGTTTTTATCCCGAAACCTTGATCAGGTGAAATGTTTTGTCCTTTATAACTTGCTCACCTGAGCTCCTGAATTTTTACATTCTTCCTTCTGCCAAAAACCGCCTTGGTGGTTTGACACTTTATTCATGCCAAAAACCGCCTTGGTGGTTTGACACTTTATTCATGCCAAAAACCGCCTTGGTGGTTTGACACTTTATTCACGCAGCTCAGAGACCCTGAGAGCTCACATAAAGTAATGGATGGAGGCTAAACAAAGAGTGTACCCTGGTCCTCCTGCCAGGAGGATGAACACAAGGTAATAATCAAGTCTGAAAACTTCTGCTACTGAAACTATCACAACAAGGTATCTTGGTTCAGCTCTATGCTCTGAAAGGAATCCCCAAGAATTGACAACCTTTCAAAATGGGCACAATTAACAGGTGCGGAGACTTTGTTAAACAGGTACAGAAACGAGCGTGATAGCTTTTGAAATTGGACAGTTGCCATAGACAAAACCTATGCAAAAAGTCATGAGCCAGAATAAAAAGAACAATTATCAGAGTGGCAAACTCCAACCTCTCCAAGGCTCATCAAGTTCAGAAAAGAGAAAAGAAATTTAAAGATGATGGTGACAAGTGCCTGTGATAACAAGGGTGTGCTTGACCGTGCATAGTATTCCAAAGGGACAAACTGTTAAACACACGAAGACCAGCAATCTCAAAGAAATGCGTAACAGTGTTAAATGATTGGTTTTGATATTACATGACAACGCATATTGCAACAAAGTGGAGAAGGCACTCTTACTTTTGATGTCATATTAATGGGACTCTCTGCCATACCCGCCTATTCTCCAGATAGGAGTCCCACCACACTTTATCTATTTCCAAATTGAAATAAAAAACCTCCATGGTGCATGCTTCAATGCCTTAGATGACTTGGAAACAAGTGGGCATCCATGTTTAAAATATCAACTCTGCTTGCTAGGCAACAGTAATTTCAGACCTTCCTAACAAATGGGAACTGATAATTTGGGAGAAGGAATGTTACATCAAAGGAATATAGAATGATACTAATCGTTATCTTATTTCTTTTGACATTTCTATAGACATGTTCTCACTATTAGATGATCCTTGTATTATGCTGTTATTACTACTGGTGCCAGTTTTTTTGCTGTTGACAAATTATCATCAACATCATTACCATTAGGGTAAACTGACCTAAAAAACGACCGACTTTTGGGTGATGTAAAATCCGACCGATATCCAGGTTTACCTCACAAAACTGAAAGTGCAGTCACTCCTGTTGCTGGAAATAGGTGAAAGTAACTGGTTTCAGTCTGGGGAATAACCAAATTTCTAAGATTTACCAATAAAAGTAAAAATATTTTTTTAAAGTATGACACAGTGCGATGTTGAAGGCCACACCAACCTGCCTGCTTCCGGGTGCCAAGCATGCCATAGCGACTTTTCATGTGATAGCTCGCTGACCCCTTGTCTCAACAAATCGATACTGTTGATAGAAAACCGATTAGCTGTTTACAAGATCACATGCCTAATGCATAGATATGAGCTGCAGAAACTGTTTTCAGGTTTGGAACGTTATTTAGATCAGTCCCTCTCATGAAATGGCGTAATTTGTTCGGTCAGACTTTACATCAGGCTTGGATACCTGAGTGATCTAATTCTGAACCGACTCCCACTGTCTTTCTTTCTTTCGTGGTCTTTCTCCACCTCTCTCTTTCTTTCTTTCCTTTTTGCTCTCTCTGGCTTGTTCTGTCTATCTTTCAATCACTCGCGAGCACACACGTTTGTGTGGGTGTGAGAGATGGCAGCAATTTATATCTACAAAGTACATAGACCTACTTCATGCACTGAAGCACTGTCCACACTGCCTTACTAAACAATATGCAACAGGGAAAGATGTTGATCGTTGGCAGACACAGTAGATATAAGGAAAACACTGATGAAAATCATCAAGCGCTTGTTCCGGCAGAAACTAACTCTTTTTGTTGTTTTTGATTGATAGATCAATTGTTAATCAAATAATGTGCACTGCCTTGACCGTACTCATGCTGGTCGAGGTTTAGATCACCCCCTGGTCGGATTTTGCATCCACCTGGTCAGAATTTAGATCATGTACCCCTACTTCGTTCTTGAGCATATTGTATGAATGTGGTACCCCTTATAACTTTGTAAAGCCCAGTAATCAATCACAGAAAGTCTACTACAGGCATCAAGCTGTTCCAACTAGTCATCTATGAAATATTTATGAAGACATGCCACAAAACCTGTACCTTGTGCCAAAATCGGTCGGATTTAGATCAGTTACCCTAATCATCATTACTGGTTACAAATCATTATTATTATCATTGCCTCACCTCTAGCAAGTCATCAAGGAAACTGCAGGCCAGAATGTCCTGGATCTTGATTCGCCCTGTCCTCAAGGGGTCCAGGAAGAAAAAAAACTTGCGTACGGCAGTGCACACGTAGAAGGAGTAGAATGTCCTCTCTAACCCACTCAGCTGGGGTAGAGTTGGGATCAGCTCTAGTATGTAATTTTCAAGATCCTGCAATCAACAGTACAATAATACTGATAAATAATCATTATTTATGGTAGCAGCACAGCTTCTATCTTTGACAAGGCAGAAGAGGGATATTAGCACAGATGAGTCATGGTATAGTATGTGTAATCAAAATTATTTTGAAGGACGTTAACACTTTCAGAATGCTTCGTAGTCAGATAAACAAACATCAGCCTATGGTCATACATAAAACCTTGAAAGGTATATCTCTGACAGGAGAAGACACAAGGAAAAAAAAAGAAACACACACACACACACACACACACGCAACCTATGATAAGACATGAAACTTTGAAAGCTATGTCACTGACAAGGATAAAAAGAAAGAGAGAAAGCAGCACACACACACACACACACACACACACACACACATATATACATATATATATTTTGTTTGTTTGTTTGTTTGTTTGTTATTACCTAGAACATTTTTTAAAAGTAATACATAGAGAGGGGGAAAGAAAAAAAGAAAGCAAAGAGAAAACATAATAAGGAAAAGGGGGAAATTTTAAATATTAACCATTAACCAGAATAGTGAAATTAACAGATAAATTAGGAAGGGAGGATGCAAAAAGAAAATAACAAAATATAACAAAGAAAGTGTGGGAGGGGTGGGGGAGATTCAAATGAAATTAAAGTAATGAAAATGGGATGAATGAGATTGTCTGTCAGGAGTACAGCTTTTTGTTTCAGTTTCTTTTTCCTAATACTTTTATCGACGTGTGTTTGATTTGGTACATGATTGCTGAATGATTAGTTGGCTGAATGTTTCCTTTTTTGTTTGTTGTCTCTGAGGGGGTTATGCACATTTTCTGAAAATGTTGCGTGGCATTCAGGCCAATTCATTAAAACAGCTCATCATTTTCCAGTCTGACTGCATTGATCTGAGTTTTAGTTTCAGAAAAGTCTTTTATTTGTATTGGTTCCAATTCACACAGCTGTGAAAGAGTACCTCATCCTATTCTGGGTTGTGGAAATAAAGCATCAAGGCAAAGAGGCACCATTTTCATGATGCCTTGCTACCTTACAACCTTAACATTTTGAGAAAACCTCAATCTTTTTAATCATCAAAAACAACTTATACAGCCAAAATCAGTCCAGTATTTCATTCCTCTTTCTGTTTTGTCTGCAATTAAAATCAGATCCCTGAAATCTGATTTCTGTCAAGAAAAGTTTATTCATTCCTCTTTCTGTTTTGTCTGCAATTAAAATCAGATCCCTGAAATCTGATTTCTGTCAAGAAAAGTTTAATGTGTTACCTCTGTGTGTGTGTGAACATTTTGGACTAAGACTGCTCAATTCATATCAGTTTTGTATGAACATTCTGGATTAGGAATTTGGAAAGTTTTGTATTTTCAGACTGGCACATCCATGCTGACATGTTCTGATGTTGTAAGCTAAAAATAATATCACTGACCTTTCCATCAGATACAGCCAATCAATACATATTCATTGCTGCATTTATGAAAACAATACTTTCTTTCCAAACCAAGTCGCTGGATTGATTCATGTCAACAATAGCAATGAATCAGTGAATGTTGCTAGGCAAAGCTGACTTCAACAGTAGTATTTTACTGTTGCTGAAAGGGTTGACATAGCACAGACTAATGGTTCAGGCACTGAGAAGGTACATTAGGGTGCAGGAGGCAGCATTCTCCAGTGCAAAGAGAGATATAATGAGTAATTCAAACATAACTGGTGCAAGCAGGCAGGCTCGCAGTGAGCGGTAATGACTTAGAAGGAATGTTTACATTTCATGATGCATGACTGGTACAACAGAGCCTCTTTTACTTGGTTTCTCTGTTTTGCATCTGTAACATGAGTGCCATGTCCACATAATGTACTTTAAGATTTAAGTGGCTTTTTTGTTTTGGTTTTGGTTACAGTCTTGTTGCATCTGAACAATTTGTAATCATAAGCTATTTTGTACATGTTGTAGAGTTTACACTTGTTCTCACTTCTTGTACTGCCACAGACTCATTTAAAAATATATCAGTGCACAGTTATGCTGAAGATGAAATCAGGCATATTTTCCACATGGTCCAGTACACTGAAATCTTGAGTAAGAACATCAAGATTTTTATACATACTAGTTCCACATTTTTTCCAAACATATTTCTAAATCTAACTGATTCTTTTCTGTGCTTTTAAGCTTTTTTCATAGATTGACATGCAATCCTTTTTCATTGCACTTTCATCAAAATGACATTAAAGAATAAATGGTACCATATTCTAAACTAAAAACCTTAATACGAATAACATAATCACCAGATAAATTCAGATATTGTACAATCATTCATGATAGAGATAAAATGTTTAATCACTCTACTGGGATGAACAACTGTTCTAAAATCTTTGATGTTATCTGAAATTGTGTAGCTGTGGATGCTTCTCCAAAGCCCACCTGATAACTAGTTCGACTAAAAAACTTCACAAAAGCTGTGCTTCAAATTCATGAGGAATGACCTCAGCCTGGCATAGCTATTGTCTAACTGACAGAGCCATCACTTCTACATCTATATCTATATCTATATATATATAGGTGGTTCTCAAAAACATGTGTTATTTCTGTGACACAGAGACCCCAAAATAAATTTCACTGTAGATATATGTCTTTGTGTCACACAGTACAGCATTTCAATACACATCATATTCTAAAAAGGAAAAGATGATCTGTCAATTCATCTTCTTGTAGTAGATGATTAAAAAATCATTTTTTGGTTGTGTTACGGTTGTGACGTGGAACCCAAAAAAAGTGCTTTGAAGTGTTTAAAAACAGCATGCTTTGTAAAATCTGGTACAATTTATTTGTAATCAAAGGAAAGAAAGGTTCCCATGTAAAAAGAACTTTCAGAATGAATGGGAGTGAGTATTTTTCTGTAATTTTTAAGTTGCCCATTAATCCTCCATGCTCGCAGCAACTTCACATTCTCATGTCTCCATGATTATTGAACTATACAGCTCAAGTCAGGCATGCAGTATTTCATATCCTTGCACTCAAAAGATACAAAGCAGATTTTCAAGCCGATGTACCATTTATTGTCTTTCATTATATAATAAAAACAATGTGTTACAGTTGTGACATGGAGTCCGTTACAGTTGTGACATGGAATCTAATTCTACAAAACAACTTAAACCAACTATGGACATGGCAAACATGAGCCAAAAAGGAAACAACTGACATTAGAACAACCAAAATTAAGAAAATAGAAAGGATTTCAGGTCAAATCACTGATAAATGTTATCTATTTGGAGTCTGTTACGGTTGTGACATGGAATCCAACTCTACGAAATAGAGAGAAATCTACACGTACATGGCAAATATGAGTCAAGGATAAAACAGCTGAAAATACAACAGTTCAATTCAGGAAAATAAAACAGGTGTAACAATTTAAGCATTATATATACATTTGTCAACTACACTTATGGAGACGGATGATGTCAACTACTAAAAGTGTAGTGACCACGGCCATCGATCCATGGGTCGCCCAGTACTTGTGTAATTTCCTGGATCTTAACCCAGGACAAATCCGTCTGATCTGGCCATGTATAATAGCAGCCTGAGGGATGGTGTTTCAGGTAGCTGACAGCGATGTCCTCATCTGCTGCGTCAATGGTTTTAATCTGCAATTAAAAGCAACAATAGAATTATTACCCAATGACAGAAATTAGGAGTATTAGTAATAACCACACTATATCTAATTATACTATTGGCTCTATTAATACTACCATCACCATTAGTGAAGCATTTGGACCCTTTGGCTGGTAACTTGTCATCTAATGGCAAAAATTAGTTGTGTTAGTAATAACCGAGCTGTTTCTATTATTGATCCTCTTAATACTGCCATCTTCATCAGTGAAGAATTTGGACCTACTGGTTGGTAAAGGTTGGTAAATTTTGCTTAATGTTAAACAACTTGATTTGATTTTGTGTTCTCAAAGAAGTGTCTTACCTTTCCAATATAATGTTCTATCTTCTGTCCAGTCTTCCTAGGAAAGGCCACTTCCACATACTGATTAACTTTCAGATGACTGCAACACAGAAAATGACAATGTCATTAGTAACATATTTGTGTCACACACAATATATTAATGCAATGAAGAATAGATTGACATAGTAACTTTCAGTCTAATACTTTCAGAATGCATGTATGAATATTGTTCATTTTTGTTTTGTATCATTTGGGCATACAATATAAAACTACAATATGGCTATCATTGAACACACACACACACACACACACACACACACACACACACACACACAGCTGTAGCATTAATGTTACAAACACACCAGTGGACAGTGACACTAATATCAAAGTAATTACATTTTCCAATGAGTTACCTGATTTTCAGAGGTTGAGTCTTCTCAGTCACCAAAGTTTCTGGATCAGGAAGAGGGTGGCTGACTGGAGCTTTTGAGGAAGTCGTGTTTCTGGCCTTCCCATCAGTTTGTTGTTTGCCCAGTCTGGGTAACTGAAAATATATCGTAACAATGAAAAGCAACATCTCTCTTTTTAACACGTGGTGTGGTGTGTGTATGTGTGATGTATGGTATGGTGTGTGTGTGTGTGTGTGTGTGTGTGTGAGGTGATGTCATACGGTGTTTAAAGTTACATTACAATCCTTTTCCAATGCAAAATTATGTGTAATACATGACATGGAAACAAGACATTAATTATTAAAAGAAATTAGTGAAGTTAGTCAGATAGGCAATTAATAAATTACTTTAATGAAATCAATGAAGACTGTTGGGAGAAAAAAGGTCGGAAGACAACAACTTGTCCTCAGTGATACATACATTAAAGATAAGTGAAACACACACACACACACACACACACACACACACACACACACACACACACACACAGTGACACACACACATAGTATACTTTACCACATGACTGCTAGCAGGACTTGTTTCCACAGAAGATGATGGGACAATGTCCTCTGGGCCAGGAGAGGCATCAGGTGGCAAGACAATCTGCACATTGACAACATCTCCAGCAGACATTGCTGTGTTGTCAATGGCAGGCAGTGTGATGACTGAAGACATGGTGATGGTATGGTCTTCAGTCAGGGCAGATGGAGGATGGTCAGGGACAGAGGAGATGTTTGGTTGGAGGGAAAGGGAAGGGTCAGCTTCAAAGCCTTGAAGGTCAAGCACACAAAACAGGATTAGCTACTTCCCTAACACTATCTTCTACTTCCCTAACACTATCTTCTACTTCCCTGACACTATCTTCTACTTCCCTAACACTATCTTCTACTTCCCTGACACTATCTTCTAGAAGGGCTGGAAAGACAGGAATATTTTCTGTCACAGATGCATCGGAGCACTGAGGCGCAGGGGCAGACTGGACATGATGGACCACATGCTGTGTCTGTTGCTGACTGGAACAACTTTGTGGTTGTCCTTGCTGACCTTGCTGATGATGCAAGTCATGGCACACCCAGGAACCCACAACATGTTCTACAGGACAGTGGCCTACTCCTGTTTGGCATGGCATGCACATGCATGTGAGATGGCGGCTGTGGATAGAATTTTGCTCAATGCATCTCACAGAGTGGAACGATCTTGTTCCTGCCACTGTCTTGATATTTCGATGTGGGCGATGTCTCTGGATGTCATCCTCTCCAACCCAGAAGAAAGAACGCAGAAAGTGAGAACATCCATCTTGTGGTGGCTGCTTGTTCAGAGATGAACTCTGACAATACTGGAACATGTCCCAGGCATTGGCAATGATAGCCTTCTTGGCCACAACAGCGGAAGATGCATGGTGTTTCACTACTGCGCTCTCTCCATCAGAGGGACTCTTGCCATGGCGAGAACCAAAGAAATTTCTTTCTAAGGTGGCATCAAAGTCAGCAAGAGAAGAAGCAATGTCAGCAAATGGGCCTTTACTTTTGTATTGGGAAGCACAACCATCGGTCCATTGAACAAGATGGGAGATGGTCAGTCCTCGTGCTTCCCTGAGATGGGACAGTGCCCTCAGGGTGAAGGCCTGTACAGCATGGTGGTCATGCTTCTTGTCAGGTGAGATGAAAAACCAAGGACTCTGTGGTGGTTTCATTACACCCTGGGCACCTGTAGTATGTGACTGTTGGATGAAGAGTCACTTGATCATGGTGCCAGTGAGCTGCCTGTATCTCATCCTGGTAGGTGCAGGCAAAGTTTTCAGCAAAATCCATCACCATACAGACAGTCTCAGATGGGAATGGTGTAATTTTTCTCATCTCTGAAAACTGTCGAAGCTGCCAGTCTGCCCGGAAAAGATGCTGAGCCAAGAATGTCAGCTCCTTTCGGAGATCACCAACAAGCTGCTGGATATCTCCCTTCTTGGTAGCAAGAAATTTGCGATTAACGCGCTTACCATGGGAGAGAGCAGTTTTAGACTCCCAGCAGTGCCAAGTCAGTTCTCCGGCATGACTTAAAAGTGGGCCAACATGATGATCGAGCTTTTGCAAGCCACATTCACCACATTCACCATAGCAGCATGCTTTGTTGTTTGGATCACACGTTATGAGTGCAACAGCATGCCGCTCATGCCGGATCCAGCAAGTTCTGTCATGGACAGCTGCAACTGAATTTAGGGTGTCCACTTTCAGCTTTAAATTTGTGCAGTACTCACAGAGACACTGCCTCAGTTTTGCCTGTGCCATAAGCCGAACGTTTGCTGGACGGCACTTGGCAAATTTAGAAAAGCTGATCTGCTGACCACTGGTGCAGAACTCTTGATACAGTTCCCTGATGGGTCTCTGCAAAACTGCAGCTGCCCTGCCAGTTTTCCTGCTCACCAGTTTCTTGTCAGGAATGGTTCTGGCAGACTCTTCAAAAAACTGTCTTGCATGCACTTCTGCTGGATTCAGTTTTTTTGTTTTTTCTTTTTGGACTTCATGGCGTTTCACCGTAGTCCAGTGGACACCCAGCATGGCGCTTCTCTCTCTGTAAGAACCAATGCCTTTGCAGACACTGAGGAGAACACGCCTGGCTTGCCTGTCAGCTGAAAGCTGCTTGTGTCTTAGACGCAGACAAGCATTCATAAAAAGGTGACCCATCTTCTGTGCAGGATCACCTTGATTTATCCTCTGTGCAAACAACTGCTTTTTCCTTGGGCTAGCCTTATCAATCAGTGTTGCCACAGTGGATACAAATTTTCTCGGGCTCTTTGGTAGAGCACATCTTGCCCTCTGCAATGCTTTGCGTTGGGCCTCTGGGGAGCGTTCTTCAAAATGATGTGAAACGCTGCCCTCACACTGAACTGACTTGGAGTTGTTCTCCCTTGCTGCCTGCTTTTTCTGTTGATACAGAAACCTTCTTCTTTCATTTCTTTTTTCCCTAGTTCTCCAATGCATCTTTTCAGCTTGCTGTCTTTTCTGCTCCCTCCATTTTGCCCTTTGAGAATCTATTGCTAAAATGTCTGTTCTTGTTTGCATTTTTTCTTTTTGACACTCCTTCTTCCTCTGCCTTTCTTTTTGTTTCCTAAGTGTAGCTTTTACTCGCTGTTCTGCCTTTTCTTCATCTGATAATTTTTTTCTATATGTTTTGCACTTTTCTTTGTTTTCATCTAAGTATCTCTGATATTTCTGTGGATCCTCTTTTACTCTCTGCCTGTATGCTTTGACCCTCTCAGCATTTGACAAAGCTTTTCCCTTAGGCTTGGAGGAGGGGATAGGGGATGAAGGTTCTGGGGGTGCTGGCCTGGCCCTCTTTTCTGCCAGTCGTCCACATCTCCTAGGTTCCATACAAGGTTGAGGTTCCATACAAGGTTGAGGTTCCATATTAGGATGAGACATCTATGGGCAAATGAGGATGACAGAGATTGAAGGGACAACAGGGAGGAACAACGTGAAAAAAAAGTTAAATGAAAGAAGACATATGGTATAATCTGTTTATTTTGGTATATAAAAAAAACAACTGTCTGCTATCAGCTTATTTCACACACACACATATGCACGCACACACCTATGCAAGCGTATGCGCGCGCACACACACACACACACACACACACACACACACACACACACACACACACACACACACATGCGTGCACGTACACACTACAAATTTTTGGAATGAAGTGGAAACAGTGATGGTGACAACTGATATATAAAACTGAGAACAAAAATAAGTGATAGTTAACTCAAAATAAAATAAGTATATAGCAAGCTTTTTTTTGCCCGACACAGAAACATTTTTAATTCTGATTTGGAACATGGAGTGTTCTTAGTTTCTCATCACAACTTAACTGAAATCAACCAATATGCTCTGTATTTACTTAAGTCAAGCTCAGCATTTGTTAGTTTTTAAATTTATTAGATCTTGACACAGCAACGAAGTTTGGGGTTGGATGAGAGTGATGTATGGATACAGTAGAGCAAAATCTCATATTGTAGTCAGAGTTCACTGCCTGGTTTCCATGTCACAACCGTTCACTTCTTTTTTAAATGACAAAGTATGCACTGGTTTTGCACACAAACTAATTTCATCGACGAGACGAAATTCTTAGCTAAAAAGCGAATCACCGTCAATCTTAAGTAAAATCACGCGGAAGAAGGTGGGAAAGGGAGATGAGTAGAGACACGTTTTCGTCGTGACGAGAAACTCGGAACAGTGTGTTCCGCGAGCGACCGTACATACTTCTGACGAAGATTACAGCAGAAATAACAAACCATCGTTGCTGGCAAAAAAAAGATAAGGAGCACGGGTTTAACGGCAACATTATAATTCTGTGTCTTTCACCGAATCAACAATGGGAATATGTGATGTATGAAAAGGAGAAATACCATGACGAGGCATTTCGGTCGGTAAAAGAAACCATGTAGATTTCATTTCCTGTCGCGACCAACACATCGGTAAATCTTTATTCCGCCAGTGACAGATATAAATAGCAGTAATAGAAACGCAGACTGTAAATTTTGTTTTTAGTAACCGATCCATTGATAAACAAACAAACAAAAATGCGAAGAAGCAACTGACAGGCAAGTACTTCATTTTATCGTTTTCCGGATCTAACAGTCGCGACAAGAAAACAGCGCGTCATAGTTTCCTGTCGCAACTGTAACACTCAGCCTGACATTTACAGACACAGAGGAAAATAAACCCACAATCAAAAGTTCGAAAATCATATTCAGTATATACTGTACAGATATGTTTGGTTATTTACATAAATGAAGTAAAGAAAAACATCAATGACACACAGAAGAAAAACGTTTCCTAAAATTCGGTCGGTCGGCCCAAGAAACTACGGCTCTTTCCTCTCTTGTCGCGACCGACACGCTATTCACAAACAGATCTATTTATTTACATTATGCTTTAAAATTTCACCCCGCGCAGGAACAGTCGCTTTCTTTAATCAAAGTGTATGTCTTCTGATGACATTTTCTACCTCTGTAAGCATCCTGTCTTTATAAAAAAAAGACTAAGTTCTTTGGAATTGGTTAGCAAAACCAAATCATCGGTAAAGATGCACTCTTAGAGAACATCCGAAATTATTAAATTTTTCGTCTTAAACACTGATTTACATTATTTTATGCCTTGATTAAAGTTGATAATGTAACAATATTCTTTTTTTCTAAAGAACTACTCATAATTAAACGATCAAAAACGATGAAACAAACCAGTACACCCACCTTCAATGATGTAGTCGCAGGAGGCTGGCACAGTCGTGACGTTTCCAAAGAGGATGGAAGACAAAGGAACCAAACTGTAAAATGTACTCATAAAGATGATACGGCGGGAAAAACCGGCATGCCAGAGATGTTTCAGGTCAAGGCTAAGTGCCTGACTTGGAATCTCGGTCAACTGACCTTAGTCTCAGAGTTCACAGAGGTTTTCCGTTGTACGGTCGCGACCGTGAAAAATGGAAACGATGCCGGGTGACTTAATATGCGATATAACTTAAGAGGACAGGAACTGCAGTTCGTATGCACCAATTGTTCCTACTGTCGTGCACTGTTTTCTTCATCAGTTTTTGTAGAAAAGCATTCTCTGGAATGCTGAATAGTTTTGTACATGAAACATTAAGTCAGACCCGAAAGTGGAAACCATGCGTCACGACCGTAACAAAAATATCATATGCCCATATATAATTAATATCAAGACACAGCTAAGATTTTGTTTAGTGCAAAGATACATAGATATCTGTACAGCTGTTTGATGTTGTTTTTGTTTCAAAAAACACTTCTTAAAGAATCTTAAAAATGATCAGTTTACAGTGTGTTTCTTCATGTCACAAATCCGCCATATTGTTTTGTGTGTGTTTTTTGTATTGAATGCTCAATGTACAGCAAGAAAGATAAAAACATGCAATAATTTTTTTAGACTTTATTTTTTCAATAGAAACACTACCAAAATACAACAACCATCACAAGCATCCACAAACAGAAAACAAATTTCAAGTGTTTCAAGTGAGTTACCCCTATGCCACACATGTTTCTGAGAACAACCCATATATATATATATATATATATATATATATATATATATATATATATATATATATTATATATTAAAAGGATACTGTCTGCAGGTTTTTTACCCATTAATTTGTTTAGTCACTATTTTTAATAAACTGAAAAAAACACACTATCTTATTCATCATAATGAAAGATATGTACAAAATCCTTTCATCTTTCTTTCATAAATGCTTAGTCTATGATGCATTACCATGAATTAGCAAGGCACAACTGACCAATCAAACTACTCACAGATTCTTTAAGATATCCCTGTCCAGCCACATCATAGAGAGAAAGACCAATGCGGGTCTGATGGAGCCACACTTTGCGCATGACGTAGTTGAAAAACTGCATGATGGACACACGACCAAATGGATCATTCTGTATCAACTTGCTGAACACAGTTGCCTGGAAGAAGGGTCTGAAACATTCAAACACACATTCATGTCACCAGATCTGACATCTGCATGGTATATTTCACATACACAATCACCTCTGAGGTACTGTTAAACTTTAAAAAAGAGTTAACTGCATTCTGATTAAAACTGTTATAGCTGAAAAAGCAGCATGCCAGCTGACAAACAAACTCAAATTATTCATTTGATAAACTTAAGCAGCACCACATCTCCTGCCTTTCACCAACAATCCTAGTCTGAAGCAACGTTTCATTTTTGAAATCTTTTTATAGATAAATCAAAGGCAGACTTTGTTGTTGTTCTAGGAACGTGTTTGTGTTGCTACTCCTGTTGTCAGCAACTAGTTTAAAGAACATTTCTTGTTGTGACATACAATCAAAACGTAAGTATGAACAGCATATTTGAGAATAAAGACATATTCAGTTCTGATGTGCTGCATATAGGATAAGTTATCTTTCTGAAGTCTGCAGAATACCAGTAACATGATGATTTGGTCTTCTCAAGCTGAACATGCTGAAAACTTTTATCAGTCTTTCAGACAGGCCCTGCATAGAAGGAATGGGTTGCAGGTCAATTCTCTTACACTCCCTGAGCTCATGGTGAGTAGCCACTGACCCTCAAGGTAGCCTTCACATGCTGCAACTTTGCTTCCCTGCCAACTGTCTCCATGAAGACGACACAATCTCCATGAAAAAAGACCCCAACCACCATGTGCCATACTGCAGATGTGGTTAGACACAAAGCTCATATACTGATCTGTATGTGCTGGTTTCCCACAGATTGTCAATCTTGTAACACCATTCCCAAGAACATGCTTTTGAACACTGGTCTCCCCTCTCCCTCCATCTCCACTGTGAATTGAGTGTCTAGTTTTATAACATTAACTCACTCAGGACGGAGAGTTTTTCCCCTTGCGTTTCCCCAGGGACAGCTCATTTTGAAGGGTTAGGAAAAAAATCACAAAAAGTACAAAACATACAGGAACAAAATGAAACTTTCAGATCTGAATATTTACATGCTGGGTTAGTTCATGCCAAAATATTGAAGTTCTTCCATGAATATTTCTTCTTCATGTGCCATGTTGAATATACCCCAAATTTTGTGGTTAGGATCACCGTAGTCACACATTTTGATCAGCTCCATGAATACACAGTCAAAGGTGAGAAGGTGTTTGTATGCACAAAATAACACGAATAAAGTAGACTTTGCTCAGGGTTAAAAAAAAAAGATTATTAGTGACATTATATGAATTAATGTTACAAATTGTTACACTGGGGAATTTGGAAAAAGAGGAGCACACCGGATGCTTCAGTCCCTATATACTGTTTTCCTAATCATCAGTGTAGTTCTGCACTAAGTGATACAGTTGGAAGCAGGTGATGGTTTTGTTGGGCTAGCATTGTTTGTCACAGAGGGCAATCCCACACTTTTTACACCAGTTGGGGGTTTGCCGCAGTTGGACCTCCGGGTATCTCCTGCTGCCAGCACTACACACATGGCACTTCCTATAGTTCTTCCTACCGCTGGGGATGGGTGGCAGAGGGCAGGAGAAGTGCTCATTCTGCTTGCCACTCAGTTCTCTTATGCACATCTGTTTATGACACTAGAATTTTTAGAAAGTCTTCTGTCACAAACTGATTGAAGAAATCAATGGGGGCGTGGCACTCAGCTGAGACATGCAGGCCACAAGAGCCAGAGAACGGAGGCAAAGTGGGAGAAAAACTAAAATCTTCGTGCCAGTCATGCATACGAAAGTCAAAGAAATCATTATCAGACATGTGACTCACAGTACAAGGCCCACTGATCGTTCTCCTCTCGTGACATGTATGCCCACCTCCCTCTCCCACTTCACTTGTCATCTGAAACTGGGTCACTGTCAGTATCTTCTTCCTGGCAGCTTCCATCACTTGATACACTTTCACCATGATCTTCATCATACTCCTCGATGACCAATCCTTCAGTCTGAAGCACTTCAATCACTTCAGTAGCAGTAAAACGCCGCCGTCGCGATCTACTTTGCTCCAAAACTCGTACTTGCCTGCGATGCCATTTTCGACACGAATACAGATTAGCCAGTCGTGTGGGGTGCCAAAGTCAATCGTTTCCCAACGAGTTTATGGCTACGGAATCTTACGAAGTAACTTTCCACTTGACCCTTGACACTTTCGCAATGACCAGTGTAACTTCGGTTGGCATGCCACGGCGCGAGGGAAGCGTCAACAAATTTTTAATTATTGAAACCGCTATCGCGTTCCGTCGTATGAAACCGTGCCTTTCGTAATGAACGCTATAGCATTCCGTCATACCGAGTAAGTTAATCCCTCAATCCTCTCCCCAACATTCTTCAAACACTTGTACTGGAACTCTAGGAAATAAGCATTTACGACCTGCTCTGATAAAAAAGTATAAAGGTCACACAATATGTTTTTCTGCAATGGGTCAAAATTTCATGTGCGTCTATGAACTAGATTTTGAGCTTTAAGTATTGTCAGTAACTAGAGCCATTTTTCTACCACACATGTTCAGATCAGCAAAGATCTTACAGTGAACTCTGAATGGCTTAAAAATGTTTCTTTCACATTAGGATTCCGAAAATAATGCTGAAAATGACTGGTTTTCAGAGTCTGTCAAGCCATAGCAGACAAAACTATAGCAACCATCTATTCTCTTAGATCTAATTCTGAATGACTAAATGGAGCTTAAAGAGCAAAACTGTCAAATTTCAGTTCTTCAAATGGCCTTAAAAGCCTGTGTCAATGGACATTTTGTTATTTAAGATCTCTCAAATTTGAAAGCCATTTTCTCAAATTTACTTCCCCAACAGTTGTATATCATGTTTGAAAAAAGCTACTAAATGATATATCAAATGACAGCTAAGAAACTGTAATTTTCAGTGATTTTGAAATCCCAAAATTAGACTGACTGACCCTTTTATCAGCGTGTCACATTTAGTAATACTTCAATAAAACTCCAGTTTTCATTTGCATGCAATAAAATTAAAATGCACTCACAATGATGGAACAACATAAACCTATACAGACAGATGGAATAACAACTGCAAGGACACCACTCACTTGCACTTGGGCCCGGCCTCAGCAGCTACAGACAGGAAGTCCTGGTAGCTGATCATTTGCTCTTCACCATGTAATGGTGGTGTGTGGTGCTTGTCCAGCAGAAACCACAGTTTCTGTCAACAGAACCAACTGTGCATAAGAAATCATAACATCACCAAAAGAATGCATTGCAGTTTCTATTTCTGTGTCTAGCCAAGCACAACAAATTGCAATAATTTTATCTGAGCCATTTGTCTGCTGCACAATTTGATATCACACAAACTAATGAATCAAAAGAAAAATGACAGAACTGCCAAAGTTGTTTCTCAATACATCATTTTTCTTTTGCTGGTTATTTGGTTGGCTGGTTAGCTTGTTGGCTGTTTTTCTAGTTTGAGTCTCCAGAGGGCATCTACCGAAAACCAAGAGCAACAATAACAACAAAGTCAATCTGCCCATAGAAAATAATAACAATAATAATAACATTCATAAGGCACCAAAGAATTATCATACAATGAATAACAATAAATAAATAAATCAATAAATGACTAAATAAATAAATAAAACAACTACACAAGTGGACTGATGACGATAACACATCTACATGTTTGGTTATCAACAATATCTCCTTGACCAACCTATTTAGCAGTAACACAATTATTGATTAAATTTCAAGTAGGAAAGACATCATAATTCATTTTACTGTATAATTTAGACTCTAAATATCACATTCATAGCCCAGTTCTATCCATATGCTTCTGGGTGAGAGAACTGTTAGCAAGGTGTTTACATGTTTAAAGATATGCTGGCTGTGTTTTGAATTCAAAAGGAACATCTGTGTGTAAAAATATGCAACTATGACAGTAGTCTTATCAACCACACTGACCTAGATTAGTATACTTATGACTCAAAATTTTTAAAAAAAGCAAATCATAAAAACATAATTCATATAAAAAAGTTTTCCAATGAACTAATGTACTCTATGGCTATTGCTGCTTACCTGCAGTTCGTCATTGTCAAGTAGTTCACGACTGCGTCTCTGAAGAAATACAGCTCTGAAAAACAAAACATTTTTTATCAAATCAATCTTGGAAGCAAGAAGGTGCAATAATGGATTAATACAGTTCCAAGCTGCTAAAATTTGACCATTGCTCTGTTGTTTTTGTCCGATGTGCTTTTATCATTTTTATGTATAGATAAGAGGAAGTGAACAGACACATATATACATAAAATATGATTAATACATCAAGACAAACAGCTGAATCCTTCAATCTTTGATTTTATCTTCTTTAATTAATCTTACATTCAGTTCACTGACTGAAGAAGCAAAATCCAGAAATTTACTGTTTTTAATCTGATCAATGTATTTATCTATTTTCATTTGGTTCAAAACATTTCATATTTTGAAAAAGATGGAGGGATGTTATAATACAAATTTAGACACACACACACACACACGCACACACACACACACACACACACACACACACACACACACACACACACACACACACAAAGCATACACATACAAAGAAACACACACAGACACATGAAAGGAGGGTGCTGAGAGACAAAGAGTTCAGCGATGCAACGAAATACACTGCAAAATGTAAACGAACATTTTACCTGGATTCTTCTCTCAGTTTCAACAACAGTGGTTCTTTTTCAGAGGGCACCTGAGGATTATTAAAACAAATAAATAAATGAATAAAAACAGGTCAGAATGTGTCTGTATTCTGCATTTTATTTGAATCTGAGATTAGTGAGAATCGAGCCATTCAATGACATCATATATTAAATTCAAATGATCAAGCCACACTTGTGTTCTACATTTTACTTTAATCTAACTAGTCCATTTGTTACACATTTTGATATTTCCATCATTCTAGCAGTGTCAGCTTAATGTTTCATAGGTCCTTCTCACCTCCCCGTTTCAAAACCTTGCCAGCACATAGGGTTTTCACCAGTTCAGGAAGTCTGTCAGATAACTGCTGGCAGATTTGGATGAAATGCATATGGAATAATCTCAGAATGATGAAATTCTCTTGAACAAATTTCATAAATGTGAGGATTAACCAAATAACATATCACACACAAAAAAGTCAGGCCTTACCTATGCTTTTTATTTCACTTGAATCTGAGATTAAACAAATACATGAGAACAAAATGGTCAAATATACTTCAATTACTTGTGTTCTTCATGTTACTTCAGTCAGAGAATTAACCAAATAATATAGTTTACACCACAAGATGATCAGGCCATAACTGTGTTCTTTGTTTCATTTGAATCTGAGGATTAACCACATATACACTAAAACACAATAGGTCTTAACAATTTTTGTTTCCTTCACTATTAAATCTGAAGATCAACCAAATGACACCTTACAACAAAATGATCAGGCCAGACTTGTGTTCTTTATCCTATATGAATATGAGGACTAACCACCAAATTATTTGAACAGAACTGGTCTGGCCGTACTTGTGTTCTTCATTATCTGCATCTGAGAATTAACTACATAATACATTAAAATAAAACTGGTCAGGCCTTACTTGTGTTCTTCATTTCACTCAAATCTGAGGATCAACCAAATATAATATATCAAAACAAAATGGTCAGGCCATACTTGGGTTCTTTACCTTAACACTGATCAGGCCATACATTTACATTCTTCATTTTATTCAAATCCAAAGATCAACCAAACAATTTTTGTGTTCTCTATTTACTTGAATCTGAGAATCGACCAGAAAATAAAGTGGGTAGAACAAATAATATAAAAGTTGTCTACATAGCTAGAGTCAGAGTCAAGAGTCAAGAGTCCAGGGTCAGAGTCAGAGTCAGAGTCAGAGTCAGAGTCAGAGTGTGTGTGTGTGTGTGTGTGTGTGTGTGTGTGTGTGTGTGTGTGTGTGTGTGTGTGTGTGTTTGTGTGTGTGTGTGTGTGTGTGTGTGTGTGTGTGTGTGTGTGTGTAAAACACTCCTGCCCCAAATTCCCACTTCAAATAATTAAATAATTATGAAATCAAACCATGACCATCTAGTAATACAGTCATATCTTTCTATCCTGCTGTTGTTATCTTGCCATCAGGCTGGACCTAAGCACATAAGCCTGACAGCTGCTCAAACAAAGCCCCTGGGTCAAACGGTTATACAGCCTATTTTCTACAGTGGGCTCAAAGACCACATGCATGGCCTTGAGCTTGTAGTATTTACGGTATTTTCAACCAAGCATGTTAATCTGGAACCTTAAAACAAAGTCTGGACAGCTTAAAAATAATGGTTTACTTTTAGGATATTGAAATTATTACTCAAAATACATACAGATTTTTGATGTTTCTGTCAAGCACCAGTGATAAAAACTTTAGTGATCAAATCAACTTTTGTATCTGAATATGAAAACTTAAGAGTAATGAGTATAGTTGATATCAGTTCTTAAAATTGGTACTAAAGCCCACTCCTGAAGATACTGGGTCTTTTCTGGTCTCCCAACTCTGATAACTGTTTTCTCAAAATGGCCACTACAACTATTCACAACTAGTTAAATCAATACATGTAAATTTCATCTAAGAAAAGCTAAAGTTTTAAATCATATAACAAATTAAAGCCATTGTTAAAATCCCAAAACAGCCCAAATGAACCAGTTCAGACTTATAGACGCTCGTGAGAGTGATCACATTCAATATTAAGCACACAATATACAACTGATGGTTGGGTGCTTGCTTACTCGCTTGGACTGTTGGCTGATGGCTGATTGGTTAACTGCTCAGTTATATTTTTGTTATAGTAACTAGAGGTGGCAGACCTCAGCCCCAAAAGAAAGCAAAGTTATCTGCTCTGGCAAAGGTAAAGGCAAACAGGCAGACAGATGAACGGACAAGCAAGCAAACAAAAAACAGTCTTCAGACAGAACAAACTCTCTGGTCAGTAACACCACAAATGAAAAAGAAAACGTTCCAGCAGATAAGCTTAGCTGATGAATAGTTGGCTTGTTGATGGGTAGTCTTTACTTTTGTTTCATCAGTTTGTTAATGAGTAACCTTTGTAAAGTTTGTTTTAATTTAGTGAGTGAGTGAGTGTGAGTGTGAGTGTGACTGTGAGTGTGTGTGTGTGTGTGTGAGAGAGAGAGAGAAAGAAAGAAAGATCGTATATGAGTGTGTGTGTGTGGGAGGGGTGTGTGACTGTAGTCTATGGAAACTCAACTCTGCCAAGTTTTATGTAATATAGAGTTCCTTTACTGGAGTTTGTTGAATGGCTAGTACTGTAGTAGGCTTTTTTTTCATGAAACCTTCTTCAGGCTGAGTGGTTAATTGTATGACTGGCCCCGTCTCTACAGGGCGAACAGTAATTACTTTTTGTGTGAGCATGCCTATTTGTATAATATATAAATGAGTGAAAATATAGAATTGGTACCCCAAAGGGGTAGTGAACATTTTCCTCTATTACAGCTTAGAAATTAACTCCCAGATAGCATAAAGGCTACTAATGTACTAAGTTAACAATGAAGAAGCTGTGGTAGCAGCGATGGCACCACAATAATTTTCATTTTTAAGAAAAGTGCACTTTAAATGCGAAAAACAAACAAACATGGCCGCTGAAAAGTTGCAGCTGAACATGTGCTTCGAATGTTGCAGTCAAACACACACACTGTTTCAATTTATTGTGTGGTGATTGTTTTAAATCATCAATAAAACGTCAATTAAACTGTGACGACAACGCGATTAATTTTGAAAAGTGTGTTGCGTAATTATAGACTCCTGAAAATGACCATTCCGTATTCACAAACGGAGTCACGCTATGGTGTGTGCAGTGCCTGTTCGCTACACACAGTGCCATTCATCTCAAGCACAAGTTCAGCTTTTCATCTTGAAATAGATATGAATTACCTTACAACCGATACCATTTAACAGAAATAAAGCAAACTATTAAATTTCTAGAATTTTTTTTGTGAATGGCGTCACACTTATGATGCACGGAACGCCATGACTTCGAAGTCCGATTGTAGCAGACGAACGCTGCCTGGCCAGTTGAGCGACCGTCTAAAACAACTAATCATATGTACACATCGAGTGATGACGTTTGTGCACAAGTGTGTACTGCTAAAAATAGCAGAAGCACAAAAATCTGTGTGGTGTCACACATCGTGTCCTTGTAAGAACGGAATGAGAATTCCCCGCGCGAAATCAGGTCAACCCTTCAACTTACTTCAAGACTTTTCCAGCCCTTCACTGTGTTCGCGATGAGTGCACGATGCCTTTTTTTAATCTCTTTTTGATGTGTATATATGAGTTTAAATGTGTGGTAAAGCGTAATTTTAGTGAAATGGGTCGATAAATTCCAACACTGACTTATTTGTCTCATCGGATTGTGTGTGGCACAGTGTGTCACACTTGATTGTTGATGAACGTAACGGCATCGTCTCTGTTTTAAGAATTTTAGCATGATGAAATATGCCCAGTGTTGTTAGATGACATGTATTGACACAAAAGATAAAAGGTCTTAAAAATCTAAGTGGAAAAGCCAGTTTTAGACTTGATCATTGCCTGAAGATATGTCATGTACCTCACGGTGTCACATGTAATGTCAGCAGTGTCACATGTGAAAATGTGACACAAAACATGATTATCATGATGATACTTTTGATTTTTGCCTAGAAATTAATTTAATATATCTGGTTCTTATGCACACAATAGCTGTTGATCATGCACAATAATGATAATGCACAGACTCTTACAAAATAGTGCAAACTGAGATCAATCTTAAATGTTTTCACAGTGTCACACTTTTCAAGTGCTTATAATAATATATCTGTACAATATGAAATGTTACATTTGTGTTTTCTATCTTGTTTGGTTCCTTTGTTGTCAACAACCACAAGATGCAGCAATTATTTTGTATTTTTGTATATCAGAACTTTGAGCCACGTGGTGTCACACTGTGATGCACGCAACGCCAAGATATATTTTTGATTTATTATGCAAATTACTAAAAAACCAAATGAGACCCAGCTTTTTAATTTATGTTCCCTTAAACTACATTGCTTTAGCTTTCAAAATATGGCTAAAGTAAAACTATACCTCTATCTTTATTTTTGACTGCTCTGCAACCTTTGGGGTACCAATTCTATATTTTCACTCAAATATGTGATTGGCAGATCAAAACTGATCTTTCTATGATTAAAAAAAAAAGCTATTAAAACACCGTCTGTCTTCCAATTCCATGAGACTGTCAGAATGCATGGCACCTGAGTCAAGGAGCACTAAAACATCAACAAGGCAACAGTTACAGTTGCATAATAATGCTGCAAAAAAACCACAAAAAAAAACAGGACACCAAATCTCTTGGAAAAACTAGAATTTTAACATCCAAATATCACACTTCACATTGAAAAAATCAACAGTTACAGTTGCATGATAATGCTGCAAAAAAAAAAAAATAACAGGACACCAAATCTCTTGGGAAAACTAGAATTTTAATATCCAAAAATCACACTTCACATTGAAAAAATTAGAGCACTGGCTATCAAGATGGCAGGTTATCTTTGAATAGGAACATTTGATCTGAACAGCAAGTCATATTTACATTATAAGCAAGCGCTCACAGCAAGTATCCAGTAAAAACAGGGCCAACTACCAGCCAACCGCTCAGTGAGAAGACGGTCCCATGAACAGACTGAACCGTCACTTCCTCCACATTTCAAATCCAGTGATGGACCTAGCTCTTTACATGTGCGTGCATACATAAAATGAGTGTGTGTGAGAGTGTATATATATATGAGACAGGCAGGCAGGCAGGCAGGCAGGAAGGCAGACAGAAACAGAGACAGACAACAACAGAGAAAGACACAGAGAGAGTAGTGTGTGTGTGTGTTTGTGTTCATGTATGTATATGTTTTATTTTTTTATCGGTCTGTTTTATATATTTGAATCCCAGTTATGAAGACACAGCATACCTTTGAAAACAAACTGGGAGTGTTGGTGTAGTTGTCATCCAAGCCCTTCCATTCTTTGTACAGCCTGGTGAACTCTTCCATTTCTTTGTCTTCTTCCCCTTTGTCATCTTTGATTCCATTTTGTTCCACTGGAAAGTAAAAAAGAAAAAAACCAACAGTTTTTTTAATTTCAAACTGTAATGAAATAAACGATATATGTATAAAAAGCAAGCCTGATGTCAAATCAATTCTAAAAGACTTTTTTCCCTCTTTGTAATGATGCTAAAACGCTTTCTCATACAAAACAGATTACTTTTCGTTTTCCCAGTAAATTACCTTAAAAATATAGGCCCATATCATATAAGACAAGGTACTGGCCCAGGAAGAACAACATGGATTACCAGAGATTCAAGAAATTGAAGCTCATAATCAAATTTAAACTTCAGTTGAAATGTTTGGATGCTACAAGGAGAAAGAGGACAGTCAAGAATGAACGCTCACAAAAGTGTTAAATCTCCTAAATTGCCAACATTTATGGATGGAAAAGACAACACTAAGTGTTTTCTAGAATGTTTTGCTAAAGTGGCTGGATGGCTAAGAAGACACCTGGGCACCCAAACTGAATACTCTGTTAATTGGTAGAGCACTGGCAGGGTTCTCACAATTGTCACATGACAAGGCATTGGATTACAGTCAAGTGAACAGGGCTTTGCACCAATGCTTTGACCTTACACTACAGACCAGGCCTCCTGTCACTGTTCCTGAGACTGCAGACCAGAAACTGGAAAGATTTCAAAGCAGTCTGTGGTCAGATTTCAATCATCATTTATATCTCCAACAATAAGTGAAAATATCATGTAACACTAACAGGCAGTAAAAAATACTCTGACTGACTATACAGTTTGAAACAAGTTTGACTGCCCGCGCCCAAGCAAACACAAACCAGAAGAACAAGAAAACCAATGTAAGCGCGTATCCAACGAGACAAAACAAAACAAGCGCAAATTTTCGGCCAACTAGCCTTTGTCAAGCGTGAACGCACGGTTCCATTTCTTACCCACTGGACGAGGCGGCAGGGAAGTTTTTAGTCCCGTTTTTATTATCCATTGTTTGGTGTCTGTGATCTGTCTGTGACAGTGCGTTCGCGCTTGACAAAGGCTAGTTGGCCGAAAATTTGCGCTTGTTTTGTTTTGTCTCATTGGATACGCGCTTACATTGGTTTTCTTGTTCTTCTGGTTTGTATACAGTTTGATCAAGAGTGAGCATTTTGTCAATGGGGCATATCCCAAAAACAAATATACACTAATGTGAACAAGAGTCCCTAGGGGTACAGCTGTAGAAGACACTGCCAGTTTCTGAACAATGTATGTTTCTAAAGAGACAATAAGCAGCACTGTCAAACCTGAGAAACAACTGATCAAATGACGAAGTGTGGAGGTCAAGCCTACAAGTCAGCTGATTACCCAACACCACCAAAAGAGTCAAAACAATTCCAGGATCATAAAAGTGTATCCGAAGGCCTTACAATTCATCCCAGCATAACGGACAACCTTTACCAACAAAAGTGAGAAGTGCATTCAGCAAAACCAAATCTGCATTGGCACTAGTGACATTGTCCACTGGCTCTCATATGGCTACCCCTTCTGAAGTAGAATCCTGACATAAAAATGGGGAATTACAACTTGTCTGTGGGATGAAGACTACCCCTGCCAACACCACTACTGCTAAACCTGTGATTTATGAAGATTTTTTTTTTTTTAAAATATGCAAGTGTTAAAATGGACTGTTGATAACATTGGCAAGCATAAAGATAAACAATGTGGACAAATCCTTGTACATATACTAGCAGGCATAAACAATGGACAACATCCTCATACATATCCGCATCTGGGAGGCACTCCTATGAACAGTGCACAAAACATGTTAGTTTCTTCATCAAAGGCCTGGCAGAGTACTACTGTGATTTCATTCTAAACTTTGCTGCCACAAATGCACCACTGATTGACTGACTTACTGAAAAATGGAAACCCAACAAATCAGTGGTGGATTCTCCACTGGTTCACAGAAAGGCATACCAGCACATTTATCACTTTTGTGATTCCCTGTCCCAGAATGTAATGATTTGCCATCAGATCTATCAGTATCAAAGATATATGTACTGAAAACTGACGCATCATATCTTGGCATCGGAACAACCCTGACACAGAAGAATGACAGAAGACTATTTCCTGAGTTCTATGCAAGCAAGAAGCTCTGCAGAATTAGGCAAATCTATTCTGCCAGATAACAGACATCACTAACAAAATTTAATGACAGTTTATTGTCCTCTTGCAAGATAACTTGTTTCACAGCAATAAAGAACATCTAAACAACATAAAATGTACAAGTAATCTCAACAAGCATGATCACACACACACACACACACACACACACACACACACACACACACACACACACACACACACACACGCACGCACGCACGCATGCACGCACGCACGTACGCACGCACACACATGTGCGTATACAAGCACACCCGCATGTGCATGCACATACAGTGATACACATATGATATATAACATCTCTAACACACATGCAGATAGAGACAGATGGAAGTCCATGATCACCAACACCATGCAGTAAGGCACCTGATGATGATGATGAACACACATGCACAAAAAGTCACACACGTACACATCATACAACCATACAGATAAAGTTTGATCTTCATGTCAGGTTCCAAAGTGAACAAACTTTGAAGTTAGCAAGGGCTTATGCAGAACTGGTGCTGACTGCCTGAGCAGAAAAACCGACTAGATGATCTTTTCATGTTGCCTTCCATGATACATTTGTTAAACTGTCTCATTAGATTATTTGGAGTTTAAGACAAACTTCCTCTTAAGTGGGCAGTAATGTTAAAACATATCTGAAAATTAACTAACTTTCATCTTTACATTTAAACTGTACACCTAAATAAAGTCTGGATAAATTATGCCAATGGAGAATATAACAGTGCTTTGATGTCAAAATCTTTGTGAGTTTGTTGTCTGCTCTAAAAGACTGTCTGACTGAAACGGCTTTTTAGTTTTACAGCACCAGCAGATGAATTTATCCTTCTCTCTACAAAAATTGTTTCCTATTTATTTGGAACAGAAACTGAGAAAGCAAGACTGTATTAACAACAACAACAAAAAAAAATCCAAAATAAAAAAGCGTTAAAAAAGGAAGGTTAGGTAAGTTTTATCTAAGGATGATTATAAAATAGTTTATTTGAAGGGCACAGCAGTCTGGTAAGTAAATGTCAGACTTCCAATCGGAAGGTCCTAGGTTTAATCTATGTAGCCACTCCATCTGGTGGGTAAAGTGTGGAGAACTATCTCCTAGATCAACATGTCTGCAGACCTAGGCCAGTGCCTAAACCCTCATTTGCATGCAGAATATAAAATATGCATGTTAGAGATCCTGGAAGTCAAGTCGGTGATTGGCTTATATTATAAATGGAAACATGAAAACATCCTCTATGCATGCCCATCAAAGGTACACACTATGCAACAACATTGTGGAATGTGGTCAGCTTGCTTAACATCTTGTGTTCTATGTGCTCCAATAAAACATCAATCTGATTATGTGTAATATGCGGTTAGTTCAAAAGCTTGGAACATAATACTAAACATGGCTGATTTATAACAATTTCCAGATCAATTCATTAACAAAAGTGATAAGGATATTTTAGTACCTGGCAGAAGACCTTTCAGTTCAGTCCATATAGTTGGTTATGTTAAATTGATAGAATCAGAATTCAAACAGGAAGAGATAGCTGTCCAATGCAGCAAGATAGAACTTGAAGTTTCTAGTCACACTGCCAGTGAGGCGCCTGTTCATTAGTCTGAGACTGACTGGAAAGACATCCAGCATTTGTATAGATTGTTGTTAGAAATTCAGTCTGAAGTGGGTTATTCTGTTGGCAAAACATGAAAATTAAAATCCCTTCAGCAAACCTAGGACATAGTCAATACAGGTACAGGACATAAGAAAGCACATCAAGACCTGGTGGATGAGAACATTATTCAAGCAGGTTCATTTTACAGTCCTTTTGTTGTGCTGGCAAGTTCAAATGGAAAGCTGCGGATTTATGTGTTGACTATCAAAAACTGGATTTCAAACTAATGTATGACAGATCACATATTAGTTATTGGATTCACCGAAGGGTGCCAAATATATTTTTCCACATTATATTCAGGGTATAACCACACAGTTGTGTATGAGAGGAACAAACACAGAATGGCATTCGTTATGTCTTGTCCTTTGATTTGTATCTTATGCTTTGCATCTAAAGGCAACAGTCAAATAACTTGTGACTCTGACATACCTTACAGTAGGCCTATGCATTACCTTGTGTCTCAAATTCTGTTGGTTTACGCTATATAAAGGATATCATGGTTAGCCAGACGTTCAAGGTATACCCTGATTGTTTGCAATCAGCATCGCATGATTCCGTGTGTGGCCTCTGACTGAATGCAGTGAATCTTGAGATGATATGTAGGGTTTGCTTGGCTGGATCAGCAGATGATCATATGATGAGCTATACATGTACTAATGTTAAGGGCCTGGATTTTCATTTAACTAAACAAAACCCTTGGCATCTGACAGTCACAATATACTTGTGTATAACATATAAATTTCTGTATCACTAAGCGACAACTACCCTCAGTCCTCGTATCATCTGGAACCAGCAAGACCAAACGCAAGCCTTGTGAAGAGCATTTGGAACCAGCAAGACCAAACCGTAGTGGCAAACGCACGCCTTGTGAAGAGAGTCCGTAGTGAATGCACCAGTGACTCTGAGTGAGTGAGTGACCAGGCTAAAACTGGTATTAATGGTGTGAGAAAAATACACTGTGCTTAAGTGCGCTCCTACCTTTCTTTCGTTCGAGATATTTGCGTAACGTATTCTGCCAGTCGGGATTTTGCATTCCGTCTTCTCTCGTCCACGTCATTGCTCATCACGAATCCACAGAGGCATAACTCCTGCGATGTCGTCCGCTACAATTCAGTTTGCACAGCCATCTTTGAAAGTTTACATGCCCGCTGCAGTTTGATTGGTCGATGCTAAGGAATCGCGTCCTCTAACCGAAAGGGGAGAGAATTCATTCACGTCGGTTCATTACAGCATGTCGGTGCTTGATGGACAATGCGTGGGACCAAAGATAATCTACGGTGGTCTTTAGTGGGATTGCGACCCCACGCGTTGAATTCTTGTTTCCTCTTGTCGACGTCATAGCATGTCATCTAACATTCCGATCAGTTCATATTGACTTTTCGGCTTTAGCTCCGTGGCTGTTATGGCACGATAAACCATTCCGAATGGCATTCGCACAATAAATTGAATAATAATTCTCAAATATATGTAGGCCTATATCATTACATCATCTATGTTTTGTAGTTCTAAGTAAAATTAATGGAGAATACAATTATCATATGTTCAGTGTTGAGATCTGATAACCCCTGAACCGCAGTTGGGAAAGAAAAGCTTAAGAAGTCTTCCAGACCATTTACTACAGATTGCATGAAGCACAGAGTGGGCTGTATGAGTGTGATGAATTCTTGCTTAGAATCATTCCAAATTTCAATCTTTGAACATTGAATTGCTACTGCCATCTTATATCCCCCTAAAAAAATATATATATATATAAAGGGACATGGTGATGAAAAAATCATTGTGTAGCTTTCAACAGGTGATGTGTTATGTGTGTGTGTGTGTGTGTGTGTGATACAGAGACAGGATAACTTCAGTCAAAGGTCACACAATAACAGGCAGAGTGTACCCTAGCTTCTTTTGTTTTTTGGTTTCTTTTCTGTTGATGTTTTTAGCATCCATTGCGTGTCTGTGTGCATGTGTGTGAGATGGAGATATTAACTTGGGTCAAGGATCATACACTAACAGTATGAGTGTAGTC
Organism: Monoplex corrugatus; assembly: GCA_030674185.1. NCBI lineage: Eukaryota > Metazoa > Mollusca > Gastropoda > Littorinimorpha > Ranellidae > Monoplex > Monoplex corrugatus. The sequence continues at coordinate 50,941,955 of JAPXFY010000012.1, forward strand.
TTGCTCAGCATCCTTTGTGTATGTGTGTTTGTGCGTATGTGTGTGTGCATGCATGTGTGAGTGTGTATAGCACATTGTTTGTGTCTCTTTGATTATTCAATTTGTTTATATTATTTAATTTTTTTAATGTTTCTTCCTGTAAAGTGCAACAAGCATGCTTTTGACGTGGACCATTTGCGCTACTCTACTGATATTTTTTTTTTTTTATTAATTTGGAGGGAGTGGGCAAGCAGTTATGGATTATCCTGGGCAAGCAGTTATGGATTATCCTGTAAAACCACAGAAAACACTTGTACAAAGTTGACGAAAAAGAGAGCTATCACTCTTCACCAAATGTTGATTATGTGTCTCTCCAGAACATGAACACCAAAACAGGACAAGTAGAAGTTTCCTGCAGTAGTCTGCCGTTATCTTTTGGTCACATTGGCATGGGTGGCTCTTAAGGCTTTCCATTCATGGTAGTTTGTGTTTATCAGCTTACTTATTTGATGCCATCTAGTTACTCTGATCTGTTTCTCAGGAAGATGATCTTAGATAGCTTCTTTCATTTTGTTGCATGTCCAGCATGTTTCCATCTTTTTCCAGCTGTCAGTAAACATGCATGATGGTTCTGCAGGCTTCCCTCACTGGTCCTGTCGTTATGTTAATGAATAAATGCCAACTATTTTCTAAAGCATCTTCTTTTGGCAGCTTGCTGACTGTTGGGACATGGGTTAGTAGTACTTAGTAACTTTGATATCTTGCATCCGCATCTTAGTAGACAGTTGGTTGCTTGTTCACATATGTTAACTCTCTAGAGGGGTGGTACTGGTACAGATTTTCCATGGCGGAAAACCAAGCCCAGTGAACTTAATCATTTGTGCCCCATCAGGATAGCTGCACTACAATTCCTGTGATTCAGCCCTACAACAGTAGAATATTATGCATTCGTTTCATCACAGTGAAAATACTGCATCTATTTTGTTTTGCCACTCAGTTGTGATGACACTTATTTCATACAAATCACACTTTCAGTGTTAGATGCTGACATTTGGATTTGAAAGAAAAAAACACTGCATCACTACTTTCAGTCATTTGATCCAGTGACTGGTGACTGATTTTCCACTCAGAATATTGCTTTGTCTGTCGGTATTCACAATACCATGCCAGTGCCCACTACATCACAGCTATGATCTCTTAAATGCATGGCCTCCATCTCACAACTGGTATTTCACAATTGTCCATGTATGACTAAATTTCCTCACTGGAAACTATAAACTCATGAAAGAGACTGTATCTGTGTTTTTTGTTACTTTTTTGGTCACAATGGACAAACCATATGACGGACGTTTAGGCCACTCTTCCCAGGGACAGCCTGTTACTACAGTGCAGTGCCACCCATTCTTTTTATATATGTGTGTACCAGTGTTTACCCTGTGAAAGTGGCGTTTTACTACGTAATTTTGCCAGGAACAACTCTTCTATTGCTGTGGAATCTTAACCATGAACTGAGAGCATGTCCTACTGCGACTTCAGTTTATTGTCTCATTAGAAAGAACTATACCTTGATCACCACTTCAGATGTAGTGGAAGGGGCAGAACAATTTTTATCCGATCAGTGATTTGAACCAGAGTTTCTTGCATTCTTTTCAGGTGCTTTAATCACTATGCCACATTCTCCACACAATCGAGTACTTTGAAGCCAGTGAGGAGAAACCAGAAATGTTTTAAACTAGAATGAAAATGCGTTCTCAATTAGGAAAACATGACAGGAACAATGACCGCATGCAAGATTCTGAAGGGAAAATCTGTCATCAGTTATTGCTTGAACATTGGAAGTCACTTTTGTTCTGATTGCATGCTATTTTATCGAGTGCATTTTGTTTGTATGAAACTTTTACGTACAATACATGACAATCCCATTCACTCTGCCTGAATACACAAACACACATGCAAACAAATACACACACATTCTCTCTCTCTCTCTCTCGCTCTCTCTCTCTCTCTCATACTTAAACACACAAAGTCTGGACTTCACTGTTCTTTTTTTTTTAATGAACTGAAGCACTAGAATAGAACCTTAAACCTCTTAAGAATAAAGGAAACAATAAAAGCAGCACTGACACAACACTGCGACTGATGTGTACCACAATAAGTAATTACTAAAGGTCATTACATTTATGTGCAAAAAATCATGTGCCCGAGTGCACCAAATCTTTAGGTTTCATTCAACATCTTAAAATCAAACAAGGCAACAAACAGAAAATTAGAATTTGTGTAATTTTTTTAAATTGGAAAAGGAGATTAAAAAACAAACAAAGAAACAAAAATAGACTATCTGATTACATTCAATTTCATCAACACAAGTCTAAATATTGTTACTGCACCCAATGTCTTAGCGCCATGTGTCATCAGAATATATGAATTAATACCATTTGATTTTTACTGCAATTTGTGTAAACACAATACCTAATCAGAATTACAATGGGTATAATATTTAGATGTTAGTACATACTGTTCATCCCTCTTATTGAGTCATCTACCACAACAAACATCAATTTATATTGCTAAAAATGAAATAATTTTCAAGAATAAGGAAACAGTAATGACACAAGAATCAAATGGTCAAAGCAAAGGAGTAAACACTAACCAATCCAATGGTCTAAAGTTATGGAGTAAACACTAAACAGTACCTGTTACAGATTCGGTTTCTTCAAAAACATCTCACACTGTGTCCAATCAGACATACGTGCGATTCTGCATGTGCAACACCTATAATGTGATGCAAGTCCAAAAACAATCTAGGCAGATGTCAAAAGGTCAGTATCTTGAAAGAACGAACACCTCTTAAAATATTTTTCTTTAAATATCTTCTACAAAAAACAAAAACATAACCAAACAAATCGGATTAAATCAGCGTACATTACTTCTACTTGCAAGCGCTGAAATTCAAACTAAATCATGTTCTGAGGATTACTGGTTGACAGAAAGCTCACACAAAGAAAATGGAAAAGGTAAACTTAATTCACATTTTCTGTCACCCTTTTTCACAAAATCACCTATAAATTGCATTCTTGCACAGCTAAAAAAAGTACAAGATCTAAAATTTATAATGATACCAATTTGATTTCTTGATTATGAAAACTGACTCAGAAGATACTTTTTAACCTTTGACTCCCGCACCTTGTCCACCAGCAGCTTGCATTGTCAACCATGCAAGCAAAGCTAAAACTTAACCCTTTGACTCCCTCACCCTATCCATCAGCTTCCTGCAGGAAGCTGGTGGATAGGGTGAGGGAATCAAAGGGTTAAGTTTTTGCAGTTGATGGTTAGGGTGCGGGATTCAAAGGGTTAAAGCCTGTAAATGCAGGATCAGCCTTTATCAGAAAGCAAGCTTCAAAGACTTTGATCATACTACTGGCTCAAGTCCTTAGCAACAGGTCTAAATCTCAATGAAATTTACTAAAAACTTTTCAAGTAGGTAATTTGCAATTTTCATGCATCAATCAACTTCGGTGTCTTTTCTTGGTTTCTTTTCAACTATCAAAATATGACTGCGGCATTGGAAACAGCAAAGTCAACACTAAAATCATCTTCTATAACATTATTGTACAATTTCACTCTTTTCAAAACATGTGAAAGGGAAATGATAGAACAGACATCTATGCATCTAAAAATGCAAAAATCCCACTTTTCTCCATCTGAACCCTATCATCTTTCAAGGCCTCTAACGCAACTCAGCCTGTGCAACTTAGAGTGAATATTTTGAACGGTCATATTTCATCTCTCAACAAACTGGGGGTTTTCCATCTCAAATTCAGTCTGTACTGTTAAAACATGGTATATGCTGATCAAAATTAACAAGTTTCTGCTAAGCCAGTTACAAATTCCGAAACATTAAACATGAAGCTATCACAATTACAAACATGCAAAGGAAAATATCAGTAATTTCACCATCAAACAATAAGTAAACAAATAAACCTCATCTGTAACCCCTTCTGAAAGAAGAATGTCATGTCTGATGTTGTGTTCTGAGCGTCACTTCTGCCAAACAACAAAGAGGAGGGAGAAAAAAAAAAACAGGAAGAAGAAAGCCAGTTGCAGTTCATGTAGAAAATCACAGTTATGACTTTCGTCGGTACGTAAAGGGTGTTTAGCTCAGATCAGAGCAAATGAGAGCAACACCGCGCTCATAGAAACCATGATCCTTGCCAGCAGGCTTGGCAGCACAATCGAAGTCCAAAGTGAAGAGGAGCTGCCCTCTGGTGGCATTCAGGTAGACAGGGAGCGTCACTCTGCCAGCTACGCTCTTGCTACCATCAATCCTGAAAACAGCACAGAGCCATATTCAACCGGAAAACAAACACACACACGAGACAGACAACTTGGATCTGTTGTTCTTGTCTAAGAATCAATCTCTTTCTTAATGTCCTTGTCCGATTCCATGCACGGAAGTTTTGCCCCACCAATACACGGATACTGACCCTTTAGTACCATATAGAGGTGAAAAACAAATTATAATTGTTCACCAAGGACCCCCAAATCAAAACTGACACTTTTTTTTTAAAAAATTGGAATCACATATCCGTGATTTATTCACCATCCATCCATTATTCAGTATTAACCAGAGCCTGGAATTGCTAAGAAAAAAAAAAGAGGAAACTTCTAGGGGGGTCCGGGGGCATGCTCCCCCGGAAAATTTTTAAAATCAAGACTAAAATCTGTGCATTCTGAGGCATTCTGGAGACAAATTTAAAGGCATCTAACACACTGAAAATCACAATGAATATCAGTCAAAAGAGTATTTAATAAACATTGGGCACAAGATCAGGATCCATCATACACAGCAGATCGTTTCAGTGTGTTCATACACAGACATATTCATCAAAACTAGCTAGAAGGCTTATCCAAGTCAGAACGACGAAAGAATCTTGCCAGCGATTTTCGATTTTGATTTCCGTGGAAATCCTCGTTTCCACGACGAATTCCAGGCTCTGATTAACTTAAGGTTCTTTGAAATTACAAATCAGTAAGTTCTTTTCGAAGGATCTCGTAATCAACGATGTCTATAAGTTTATTCAAATTTTGTTGAAAATCTTCCATTTTATCAAGTGAAGAGAACCAAGATGAAAATGACAAAATAATCTCAATATTGTGCTTTGTTTACCATAGCTAGATAGGTTCTGTATCATCCACAATATTCATCAGAACAGAGTGAAAGTGGACAATGAATTAAGTATGGAACTGCTGAGAGATAGCAAAGGTAGGTGTAGCCTTGTTATCCCAAATAATTTACCTATGTTAATGTAATCTTGCATGTAAACAGTAGTGATGAGCAGTTTGTGGTGCTCCTAGTACTCTTACACACTGAAAGGAGTGTGAAGCAAACAGTTTCTAGTCTATCACAGACAGACAGACAAGACACACATGCACAGACAGACAGACAAACACAGATACACAAGGACTGTGCTCTTACTTGATCCATCTGAGGACAGTGAGCTTGAGGTCAGTGGAGATGGTAGTAGACAACTGCAATTTGTTGCTACTGCACACTGCGCCTTGCAGTTTCAGACCTGTGCCACACATTAACACGACAAAATTCAAGCTGTTGAATAATTACATTTGAACGCAAATCACATAGCATTAAATACGTCATCTCATGAACTAAACCTGCTATGAGCAAGCATGCAGGAAAACAGACATTTTATGGCCTAATATGGCCAAATGCCTCATGATATTTTTTAGAACATAGTAACATAATACAATCAATTATACATGTAGAGTCAAGACAGGAAGATAGCTATGTGAGCTAAACTTAGTGTTTATGTGTGATCCAAATGTAATACCGGTAACTCATAAAGCTCTTGCATTTTCACAAAAAATAACATTACCTGTAACGCCAAAACTGCAATCATCCAGAGCTTGTGGCTTGCCATCTTGTACCAACACCTGATAAAAGAACAAACATTTGTCAGTTACAACACAAAAGTACACAACCTGTAATGTTGTATCTTCCACCTACCCACTGTTTTTCTTTCTTCCTTTTTTGCTTCTTTGTTTGTTTGTTTGTTTGTTTATTTGTTTGTTTGTTTCTTTGTTCATTTCATTGGTGCATTCAGGCTTAGAAGCAGTTGGCTGGCTGTAAAACAATGTGCACAGAATTGGGCACACATGGTTAATAGCATAAAACCTGGATACACTTGAATCATTGGAGAACATATGTAGACATTAATGGTTGACAAAACCTCTTTCATTACAGCAGCCTCCCATCACAAGACATTAAAGATGAAGTAAACTTTTCAATATTTCCTACACATGCACCTTTACATGATAAAAAATGAAAAAATTGAATCCCCTGTCTCATGATTTTGTTTTGCAAACAAATACTTTATGTTTCCGCTCTTCCTTTTGTCACCTAATCACGAAAACAAAAATCACCCGAGCAGTTCTATTATTTACCATTTTTTACACCAAGGACAAAAAAAAGCACTACAAAATGTGTCTTACATCCAGGTAGAGTTCCTCAAGGGACCAGTTGTTGGCCTGAGCAACAAACTGTCTTGTAGCTGTGATGTAAGCTTCTGGGATGAACAGGCCCCCTAGCCAGACATTCAGGTTCTGCACAAAAAGAAATACAGAAAATGAGAAACATTCATATATTTATCTGCTAATTATTTTTAAGTATCAGTTTTCAATCTACTAATTTACCATGTAGAAACTTAAAAGAAGAAATAAAACAAAATGACTAAATACAATGTGTATTCACAATCACAACAGATGACCCCAATCCCCACTTGTCCACTACCACAAAGATTCAACTGAAATCAACACATTAGGATAATTTTTCTGATTAAATTAAACAAAACTCCTCAATTAATATACATTCTGAACAGCATATTCTTAAGACATCGTTTCTCTTGAAATGCTTTTATCCTTACTTACAATATAGAGACATGTCAACAGAATTTAAATAACAATCTAATCTACATGAACATCTGATCTTCCAGATTTGTCTAATCTATGTAAACATTCGATCTTTTAGATTTATCAAAGTAATCCACCTGCAAACTCACAGAATGGTCAAGATTATTAAATCTCGAGCAAATAAAGTGTGACCTGATGACCATCTATGTTATGAGGTCCAATCATTATGTAATATCTGAAAGGGCGGCTGAATGCTGTTTTTGGTCTGCAAATACATAAAATGCATTTCATGGCATTTCATGCTTCTGCATCTTTACCGGAAAGAAACTCAAGGATGAACCACTAAAATTCATGTGAATATGGAAGTAATTCATAGGAAATTTCTCTGTCGCACAGCACAGTTTACAGATGGCTGTAGCGTTTTAAAGCTGTGCACATTTGACCTTGAAGATACCTACAAGCTGGAGTGAACTATGACATCTACAAACCAAAAAAGTCTGCTTTTGGTGAAAGGGCTGGTGGAACACTCTCATATTTATGGCCACGAAGTGAGACCTGTAATCTGTCATTTGGAAGAGTAGATCTCATTCTGTGATACAATTTGATCTGGGGGGGGGGGGGGGGGGGCGGGTGTAGCTTTGAGATGGGTACTCAATTTGTGAAGAGACGGGGAAAAAACTCCAATGGGTTTAATATTTGACAAAGTTACTCTCAACAGCTGGGTAAGACGGTTCCCAAGCCTAAGTGATGAGACCACTGGTGATGAAACTTGATTGTCATTTTATGATATACCCAAAAAGCACTTGGAACTTGATTGTCATTTTATGATATACCAAAAAGCACTTGGAACTTGTCATTTTATGATATACCAAAAAGCACTTGGAACTTGATTGTCATTTTATGATATACCAAAAAGCACTTGGAACTTGATTGTCATTTTATGATATACCAAAAAGCACTTGGAACTTGATTGTCATTTTATGATATACCAAAAAGCACTTGGAACTTGATTGTCATTTTATGATATACCAAAAAGCACTTGGAACTTGATTGTCATTTTATGATATACCCAAAAAGCACTTGGAACTTGATTGTCATTTTATGATATACCAAAAAGCACTTGGAACTTGATTGTCATTTTATGATATACCAAAAAGCACTTGGAACTTGATTGTCATTTTATGATATACCAAAAAGCACTTGGAACTTGATTGTCATTTTATGATATACCAAAAAGTACTTGGATCATACATGGATGTTCACCGATGTGGATGGACCAGTTTTTCTATGGCCAGATTTTCAGCATCAGAAGAGATTGTTTTCAGTTTTTCTAATACCAATGGCCCTGTCACCACTGAGAAATTCATACCCATCGCTCATTACTATGAGGCAGAGTCTGTACATAGCTCCCTAACCGTAAGCACAAGCAGAACCTTGTTACTTCATGACAATGTTAGCCACCACAAAGCCAAGGTCACTATGACTTATATCATTCAAGTTCTTCCCCATCCACTCTTAAGTCCTGACTTGGTCCCATGTGACCTTTTGTTGTTCCTATTAATGAAGCAGAAATTGATAGAACAGAAATTTTCATGAGTCCAAGGCTAGTCAAAAACAGTGTTTTCAGTGCTTCACAATTTGTTTCCATCAAATTATCAAAACGCATTTCGATTTGTAGCTGAGGATCTGTCAACTGCGAGTGTCTTGTAGAGGAGAGTATTCTGAAAGACCACGACATTTATGAGTCATTCTAACTGATGGTTGCTGTTTTACAATCACACAGACAATATACAATGATAGGCCCTCATAACAAGGCTCTTAATTCTTAAGACAGTTTTCATCAGAGCAAGGTTGTTTTTTTTCAAGTGAATGAAGAACATCCACCATAATCAACTTCAGTTTCTTGTTGGTGCATTTTCAGTTGTCTTGACCAAAATTTAACAAGAAGGAAACATTCTCCTGATTCAGGTCAAAACTTTCTGTTTGATATTCACAGTGTCACCCGTCAAGGGAAACCAAACAAGGAATGTCGGTTAGTGTGACTGACCTTGAGTTCTCTGGAGCTGGAGGCCTGTGAGGCCTGTACTATCGACTGCAGCTGCTTGATGCGCAGAGAGAAGTCTGTGATCCACTGAATCACTGTCAAGCCGGCTGGCACAGTGTAGCGACGCCAAGATCCTGGGATAATACCTACAAAACAAAGAAGAAAGCTGTCAATCAAAGTCAGTCTCATTTTACATCTGATTTGAACATGTCTGTTAAAACTAAAACAAATGCATAATACAAAGCAAAACAAGATGAAGTGTGAATGTGAGTGGGTGGGGTACATTCACATATGCTTTTTTCAATTATTTTACTCATACGCATTTATCGCTGAGAAAACATGATTTATCTTTTTTTTTTTCAAGGGGGGAGGGGGGTTTGCTCTTGAAAATGCAATTGTCAAAGAAATCAATAATTCAAAATTGATCAGCAACTTGTACAACTTCTTTCAATATGGTCCACACCAGATGACCTCTCAGAAACCACTACATGATCCTACCTTTGACAAGATCAGCCATCATGGAACGATGATGGTTGGTTGGCTTCTTCTCTCCCTGGCACACCTGCATAACGTCATTCAGGTCACGACGAACATCCAACAGGAGGCGGGATCCAGTGTTGACTTCACGCTCAAAGTAGCGGAATAGGGGGTCCTTGATGTTCTCCACAGTGCGCTTCATGGTACCCAAAGACTGTAAGTAACAACACATAAGTCAAAATCATGGAAAACAAATTTTTCTAGATAGCGAGACCCTGAGAATGTAATCAACAGCATGTGTTATCACCTGTGCTTCAAACTTCTGGATGATCATGTTTTAATCAAAGCATGAAGATTATTTCCCTGACTTTGTCATTTACTTATGTAGATCGTTTTCACCAGCTAAATAAGAGAACTGCTGCAGTTGAAAGTATTTCACATTCTGCTTACAGTGTCTGCAGCAAAATCTGATGATAAAAATATAATCAAACATGATCACTCTATTACTTTATGGCAAAACAAATTTTCATATGCATATAATCCCTCTACTGACTCAGGACAAAAAGTAGGTGGCACATATCAATGACATGACAGTCTGGCTTTGTATGTTTTGGAAGCTATGTGGATTTACAGGAAATTATACATATCAGATAGGCATTTATACTTACTGTACACATGGACTTTGTAAATGTAAATATTAACATTACTTAGGTGATAAAACCACACATTGAAATTAACCATCAAATTTCATGAGGAAAAATGAATCCAAATCTATAATGTCAAACTGTCAATCTTCCTCGTACCTGCATAAAAAGTATTTCAATAAGAATATAAAGACCCAGCAGCCATTTTTCCTATCGCCTGATAGTCATCTTTATAAGCCTAAACATACGAAAACTAAGAGGGGAAAATATGAGGAAAACTTAACCCAGTTTAAAAATAAAGTAAAATCAAAATTGTGACAAAAAGCAAGAAAAAGGAAGAAAACAAAAACGAAATTTCAAAAGCATATTTTACAAGAAAACTTCCCAGACATTTCTACACAAAAACAGTGGAAGCACCAGTGGTAAAAAAAAAAGTCATTTAGAGCAATACTGAAAATAAAACAAAATTTTCCAATGGTGACCACCTGCAAACAATTTTTAGTACTATATAAAAACATCCAAGGAAAAAACATATAAAAGATAAACCCAACTAAAACAAAAAACATAAAAAAGAAGAAGAAGAAAGCATGTTTACATTTTCCAAAGGCTGACAAGATCTCTGTTTAATTATTTTATTATTTTTATATATGCAGCTTTTTGTCTTCTGCGAAAGGGAGGGTGTATGGGAGAAAGGGCAATATTTTTCTAAAGCTTGTCAAATCTTTCTAAACTGCTTTTCATATTTAAAAAGTATGAATGGGAACAAGCTGAGAAGAAAAAAAGTGGGGGTGGGTGTAAGAAGAACTGAAAACTGTCACAATTGCGGTTCTTTTATGCACACAAATTAACTAATGCAGTCTTCACTGATCTTTACATTTATTGACTGATTATTTTTTTGTTGTTGTTGTTTTTTGTTTTGTTTAAGTAAAAAGAAATTAATCACTGTCAAAAATTACAGAGACAAAATTTTGAGAAAGCTTGAGAAGGTATGAAAGTGGAATTGTTTTTTCCTGTACTTTTTTCTGTATGACAAATAGTTTAGTTACATGCATTCAGTTATACTGATATGATGCACAAGGAGAGACAGATGGAAGTAAGGAGAGACAGATGGAAGTCAAAAAAGGGAGTGGTTGATAGTTGATCAAAATAACCAACTGACTGGAAAGAAGTAAGAAAGAGAGTAGAGAACTTACATTGATATAATCCGCAAAATGAGAGAGAAAGCCAAATAGTAAAACTCTGTGTGTGTGTGTGTGTGTGTGTGTGTGTGTGTGTGTTGTGGGGTGTTGTGTGTGTGTGTGTGTGTGTGTGTGTGTGTGTGTGTGTGTGTGTGTGTGTGTGTGTGTGTGTGTGTGTGTGTGTGTGTGTGTGTGTGTGTGTGTGTGTGTGTGTGTGTGTGTGTGTGTGTGACATAGGAAGAGAAAAAAAACAGATGAAAATTTTACATGTGCAAAGGGAGGAACAGAACAAGAGGGAGGGAGAAGGATGAGGGAGTGAGTCGATTTACTAAAATCACAATCTGAATGAATACACAGGCAAGAGGATGTGCGCTTGTAACAGAGGATCAGGAGAGCCTAAAGCAACCTTACACAGAAGACAAACTTCACTGGTCAGCGAGAGAGAGAGATATACAGACAGACAGACAGACAGACAGAGTGTGTGTGTGTTGTGTGTGCGAGTGTTGTATGTGTGTGAGTGTGTGAGAGAGCAGAGACAGACAGATTATTAACAGACTTCAGAGAACATCTGAGTGCATGCAGATGTATATACAGATTTGTATATCCCTCTTCAAGATAACTTTTAAAATGAAAAGGACAAATTATCTTTGTTGTGGCATACTATCAGCAGGAATGCCATGTGTACTGCAAATCTTCAGTGGTTCAGCCATATGGGCCATGTGAATATTAAGGCAGTGAAGAACCCAATGCAGCACATCTGCTGGTGGAATGGAGACACACTGTGCTTTGTCATCACCTTGCGTCTCATCAAGTAATGGACTGTGGCTGATGGTCTAAGGGCAAGCCTAGACTTGAATTTGTTCCGATCCCATCTCCCAAGCGCTCTCCACAGCATCCTGTGGTGATATGTCAGTTTTCGCTACCACAAAATCAGGAGCAGGATCTCGCCCCAAACTTGCTTGATTCCTCTTTGTTTTAAATAAAGAGTCAAGGTGGGACCTAATCTCATGACTGCCATGGTGCTAACAGTCATACATAGTAAGTAACCAAACATGTATTTAGATAAAAATACTGCTTTCTTCAGCATTTCTTCAGCATTTGACCAATGGGAACAACGTGCTACACTGATTCTCCATTTCTTACAGAAATACTACACACTAATACTGAAACTGGTAATAAAACAAAAATATCTCGTAAAACTTCAGCATGTCTACATGGTGGACTGTTTAACAAGCACAAAAAAGGGGCAGTTCAAATCTATAAAATGTGTAGCAGCAACAAAGCAGCTTGCAAAAGAAAAGGGGTAACAAGCACAAACGGCATCCACTCACTATATTTCATGACCATGGTGACAATCAGGAAATGGTGCAACTTCTTCTTTTACATTACAACAGTAAAGGATATTAAAACTGGAAAAAAGGTTTATACACAAAAAATATCATCTGAAATCCATTGTCATCTGACCTGTTTTGATGAAAGTATTAAACAATGAGTCACAGATAGTAACATGTCCATTATTTTTCTGCAGATTCACTACCACTAAATACAACAGCTAGGTGGATGGGGAATGACACTCACAACTCAAAAAAAGAAGAAAAAAAAACAATGCTGTCATTTCATTTTTTTATGGCCTCATCTAACAACAGCAAAATGAGAATTAAAATATCAAGCTCAATTCCCCAATCAAAATCTTAAATCAAAGAATAGCAAATTCCACAGATTTCTTTGACCCCTATCTAAAGCAACCATGTCCCTTGCAATCTTGAAGAGGGTGAACAAATGTAGTGGGCTTTGGGAAGGTATGTAATTCTCACCTCTGTTGCAGCAGCCTGTTGGTAGGAATGGACATGCATTTGACAGTAATTATATGAACACAAGCACAAACAAATCATCTATAAGATGCGTACCAAGCAGTATACATTAAATGTACTTGTAAGCGGAGTACACACAACTTTACTGCACAGCAGGCAAGCACTGTATTATCTGCATGAGCACCTCATATTTTTTTACAGGACTGTATTGCTTGAACTGGTTAACTGTTAAAAAAAAAAAAAACTTTTATCTTTCCGTTTTTCTGTTGCCAACACTCAAGGGAAAATAACATTTTGAGTACAAAACACATGCAAAATTCTGTTAAAATATGAGGGAACGAAACATTTTAGGAGGTTACACTTAAACAAGATATCTGCATAAATACAAATATTGTGGTTTGAATGTTTACAAGAACAAACATGGTGAGTACAATCATACATGCAAAACATTGTTAAAATCAAGACAAAGGAACAGATTTTTTTTTGTGTTTTGGTTATATTAAAAAAAAACATATGCACAAATACATATCAGATGCACACAATATGCATACGAACAATCAGAACAAAAAAAATAGGGATCAAAATATCAACAACAAAAATCACACAAGCAGGCAACACTGACAAAATCAACAAGTTCAATTTTACAAACTGCTCATTTATCATCACAGGAGCACAATTTCACTCCCTTGCCCCATCCACAACTGTCCTGCAGAATGCTGGTGGATACGGCAAGGAGGTGAAATGGTTAAGGATCCTTTCTATCAGGTGAAGTTGATTACCTGAGGCACCAATTTAAGCCAGGTGGTCACAGAGCTGTGAAGGGTCCTCATCCAGGCAGGGCGACCATCAGCCAGGCGCTGCTCCTCCTCTGGGGATGCACCACCTCCAATGTCCACATCTGCCTCTTCCAGCAGCTGCATGCGCATCAGTTTAGCGATCATGTCACTTCCTGCACACCCCATCACATTCAATTAAGTAAAACCACACACACATATCAATATAAGCATACACACCTGGGCTCATGCACATACAGTATGACAAAAAGCGCACTATTTCCTATGTAAAAAACACACGTTATCTTCTTCTTACACGCTGAGGACAGTTTCCATCCTCTGACACATTTCATCCCTGCACACACATATACATACATGTATGCAGTGACAGCAACAAGTTCAAAGTGTCATCTTAAAAAAAACCCTCATGATGGAACTTCTGTTTACATGCAAGCCTCCTCAAAGCCTACTGTCATGACCACATCAGATATCATTTGCTGACACTAACTACTTGTCAGATACGTGAAGTTTACAATGCTCAGATGAAGACTCATTGCTCTTGTGATTTATTACATGTTTGGATTATGGTCTTTAACGTCGACTGAACTTAAGAGAGGATCAGACTGGGTCAGGTGAGAAACCACTTGAGGAAAAAAATCGAGGATTGAAAGCTTAAGACTTACTGTTCGCCGGCTGAAGTCGTCAACGCAACAACAAGAGAAAGTATGAGCTTACATAAATAAGAGTGAAAGATAATGGGGAAAAAAGGGTGCTCAGGGTACAGTGCTGTCGAACAAAGAAAGGTAAAGGCTCTGATCAAAACAGGCAAAAAACATCAAGATGCTGAGCCGGGAGCAAACACCAGGTACAGAGAGAAGGCTCAGCAGAGTGCAGAGAGTACGAGGTTGATGCTTCAGCATACTAAGACAAAGAGGACAAGCATCACTCAAAATGGAACCAGGTATCGGGATAGGGGTGGGCTCGACAAGGGCCTGATGGTGGATGTCTTTTCACCAATTTCTTGACCACCCGGTACACTATTTTGCAGTTAGTATGATATCTTGCATTACCTAAGCTCATTCACTTGTAAGCTATGGTTAAGTGCAGTTTAGCTATGGTTAAGTTGTGTGCTATAAATACATGTTTAGCCACAAAATCACTCCAGAACTGCTGTACTGGGATGATCCACTGTACCTGACTAATATTTGGACCAATTTGAACTAATGTATACAAGGAAAAGCTGGAGAATATCAACTCATTCTTTATTTTTTTTCAACTTTTTTTTTTTATCAAGACAAGAGTGCATTTTTCAGATCAATGTATTAATAAACACACTCACAACAAAACCCAAGCAGATTCACAAAACTCAATGATAATGTAACTTATATGAAATCAAACAGATTATAACATGCAAGTCAAATAATCATTTTCAGGTAGATACAAGAAGCAGTTTGTCACATGCACGTGTGAATAACATCACTGCATAATGTACAGAAAGAGAAGTGAAAGGAAAGATATAAGATTCACTTTCAATAAACAATGGCTTATGATACCATCTGACAAAAACTTCTGTTGACTGGAGATTAAGTTCTACCTAATATTTTTTTTGTTTTGTTTTATACAGCAATACAACGACTCTACCCAGTGGAGATAATTGCCTTTTCATCCATATAAATCTCTTCTCCTGCCAGTATTTCATAGTAATCAATTTTTTCACGATTATGAACAGTTAGTGAACCATATTCATAAGATTTTAATAAGATTTTGTTGAATTCAAGCAAATCCCTTAATGTTGCATATTTCAAACTACTGAACTATGTTTTTTGTTCATAGTAAAATTGCACATTCTGTTCTATTTACTGAAAATAAGCCATTCACAAAATGAAGCACAAACCCAGGGTGGTGAGCAGCACTTTCTCTGCATTGTTGGGTAGGCCCAACCAGGATGGAGTTTGAGGGCCTTCCATGTTGTCCACAAACTGCACGAACTGTTCTCGCCTGTGCCAAACCAACCAACAGCAGTGATATGACTGGATATCAATTCAAATATGTTCTACACGTGTGCGCGCGCGCACGCACGCACGCACATGCACATGCACACGCACACGCACACGCACACGCACACGCACACACACACACACACACACACAGCTGCTGAATGACATACATATATTTCTACGCTCCAGTCTGAAGCAAAATGAAATCAACAGTACTACCAAAACAACATCTCATAAATAATCAGAAACACTCAATCTCAACGAATGCAATCCCTCTACGCTCATATATGTATTCAATAATGAAAATACAAGCACAATCATATCAAATAGTTGTATATGCTTCCTACTGTTTTTCCTGTGTTAAATGAAAATTGTAAAACAAAGACCTATATATACAGTATATACCCATGACCTACCTGACTCCATCTGGCATGCCAATGTGTTTGCCAGCAATGTCGTCTACATTCCTGACCAGCACAAAGCTGCTGTCATAACTCTCTGGGGTGAACAGTTTGTTCACAAATGTGTTCAGCAGGCGCTGAAAAACACACACACGCACACACACATGCACATTCAGTTCCTCCAGGGAATGCTCCTTTGGAATTAAAGATAAAGACTGTCCCATAACTCTCAGTTCATATTACTTATAGAGGTAGAGACCTTAATTTTTCCTGGTGCCTGCATTATAAGAGTGATGACCATCTCCTTTCCTTCACTGTTTTACATTTGACCATCCTGAACCCTGAACATGGCCGGGTACCCATTCACAGGTGTAAAATGGAGAGAGCATGTGCAAATTTTTCTTGAGCTAAATTCAAATCCCTGCAGGGACCTCATGAAATTCTTTTGAGGAAGAAGTGCAAAAGCTTTGATTTCTCTCTCTCTCACACACACAAGCACACGCGCACACACACGCACACATTTTTAGTGCGTGCGTGAGTGCGTGTGTGCATGTGTAGTTCTCCCTAAAACTAAAATGACAAAACAGTACCTGATCAAAATCGTTGTCGATCTTGCCACCATAGATGCATTCTGCAAGCAGTGTACGCAGAGCCTCCCAAGGCACCTTCTCTGGTGGCAAATTGGTACGTCCCTGTAACAAAAACAAATCATGTCTGATGGTCCGCAACAAATACATTATTATTTATTATTTCTTCTAAAAACAATTAAATCTTTGAAATATGCCAGTATATCATGTTCTAAAAAAATACACAACAGGGAGAAGTATCATGACTCTTTAAAATTTAAGTTTTCATATGCAGAATTCATTAATCAAACATGAACAACAACAATCTCTTGCATAATTTAAAAGCAAATTACAATCCTGTATAACTATTTGCTTAAATCAACAGTAATCGTCAATAGCTCTTTAACTCACTCGTTACATACGATTATGGCCCTTGCCGTTCCCCTGATTTGTACCATTTGTATAGGTCATGAGAAAAATTCTCATACAAACAAATGAAACAGAGTATATTAAAAGATTGGTGTACAAAATGCTGAAATTTCAACTGTCTAACCCTCATGGTTGCTGAGTAATGGTACAAGTAAAGTTAGAGACATTTTCAGGCGAAAAATGTCTTACAAAATACAGTTCCTACAGTCACATTTTGAATGAAATTTCATAAAATCCAACATGCACACACTCCACATGCACAGAAGGAAGAGATCGTGTTGAACAGCGCCGAGTTGCTGAGTATTGTTCACCCATTTACATTTCCATCGTCTGCTTCGATGTGGAAATAGTGGGTCGTTAACTTTGCACTGTCCACACACCAACTGCATAGTACAGTGACCTCATGGCCTGAAACAAGGCTGGGAATGACCAAAGAATCTATTTCTGAAAGCCCCGCGAATTTGCAAAACTCAAGTCGGATTTCTCTGATGCTTGCAGACAAGCGCTGTTCAGACATGATCAGGAAATCCCTACACTCGTAGCGAGAGAGTTAACAGCTTGCAGGCAGAATTTCGTTGTCAACCATATCTACAACATAGAAGGTTCCTTACCATGGCTACAGAGTCAATCCAGGTGTCCAGCATGTCACAGGCAACTTTCAAGTCTGACTCAGTAAACTCATACTTCTTGGCCCAGCCCAGTGGGGTGTAGCGCATTCTCTCCTGGACAATTGCATGGAACCAAGCCAGTAGGAAGTACAGACGAGCACGCTCATTGGGAGCCTAAAAGAGAAAGCAAAACATACATGCTCACATGAAGCCAAATTGAGAAAACAAGATATTTTTAAGTATACACTAAACAAAATATATTTTCTAACAGAGACACATATACAACCTACATCTATTTTGAATGTCAGCATCCAGCTTGCTGATAAAACTAAGTCTATGCCTGAAGCAGGGGTAAAGGTCAGATACTGCAGCCCAATTCACTTGCTGTTTGCGTTTCAGAACTTTAAAGGTTATGTTATCAATTTTTGGGGGATGAAAAAAAAAAGACAGGATTCACTCAAGGAAGTCAAAGTCGAATGGGCACAACTATTCCCTCAAATTACAATTTTGACCAAAGTATAAAAATGTAACAAAAATCAACCACAAACAGCACAGACATAAAAAAAAACCACTACTGGAAAATATAATATATGAACTTTGTAAACAATTTTACTTGAAATGAACATTCCTGAAAGTTTAGGAGGGGAAATCTACTTTTATCTGGTCTGTACTTGCCTTGCACATCCTGGATGCGGGCACAGTGCTGAATGTTCTCATCAGGTTGGCAGACACACCTGGGGGTGGCTCAAACACAAACACACGTCCCGCACGCAACAAGTTGGTAGGCAGCTGCAATACACATGCACAAATATTAGAGGTGTAACGCTCATATATAAACATTACCAAATTTTCCTCACTTCTGGAAAGACGTGCAACAGCAAGTCCAAATGTAGGAATGGTGGATAGGATGACGTAATCAAAAGGTCAAGTTTTTGCAGTTGGGTGAAAGGATGTGGGAGTCAAATGGTTTAAACTCTTGCTATAAAATAAATACCATTGACCTGTAACAATTCGTGAGCACATACTAATATTTCTCTCAATACTGTCTGAAGATGAAGAACATACATTCTTGTAAGCATAATCTTGTCAACTACTCACCTTGGGGTTGATCTCCATGGTGAGGAACAGCCTAAAGGATGGATGTGGAGCCAGGTTGTGCAGCTTCTTCTCCAGTTGTACAAGCCACTGGGGTGCCAGGTGTACGTTCTTCAGCAGCACCCACCTACCAGACTTGCTGGATGCATTGATGGCTTTTTCTGCCTGTGAGAAGCCCTCCGCTGAACCTATAGTTTTATGACAGATATTTCTTGTTTGAAATAAGTCTACAAAGCAAGAAGTAAAAAAGGAAACGTTTTCTGTTGTTCTGTCCACAAAGAAAGTACCTCACACTGTTCATGGTGCATTTTCAAAAAGCAAACAGGCCAAGGATTGTGCCAGGAAAGTTTTTGTTTTTTAGAGTATGCATACACTTTCAGATTACTTCTAATAAAGCTATTCTCCTAGGGAAACTATGCATAAATCCAAAATCCAAAACATACCTCCAAATGTGACTACTTTTATCAAATGTCTTGCTACAAAATACAATGCAAAAGAATATAATGTAAAAATTACCTGGAGCTTGTACACTTTTAGAGGAAAATGGTTGTTATATTTGCAAGTGGTAGAAACAAATGGCTGACGTAATCTCTGACATATTTGTAACATTGAAATGCTCTCAATTAAACTCAGGGGTGTACATTTATTCTTATGTTATTTGTAAAGTGACTGCATTTCATAAATATGTGTACTTCCCTTGTAAAGCGCTAATGACTTTATGATTTTTTTTACACTTTAGTCAAAATTGTGTCATATGAGGGAGAAGTTGCACCCCTCTGAGACTTCACTGCTAGTGATATTGTTTTGAGTGCTGATAATACACTATATATTTTCCAAGGCCCAGTTGTGGGCAGCTTTGTCACTGACAAGGATCAAAATTGGCATAACCAGGAATTCTGTAATAATCTTAGTTGACAAACAAAATGAATTCATTAAATATTCATAATTCATACCTGCATGGAGAACTCATGCTGTTAGCCAAGCTGACCACATTCCATTAAAGTCTCCACCTTTGGTGCTTGTGCAAGCTGGGCATTTTCATGGTTACATAAGCAAGCAGCTGACATGACTTTGTTGGCAAAGGTATATTTCAGAATTTGGTATATATGGAATGATTTACACTCTCTATGTTTGTACATTCTGATGGTCATGGCTTTGTCCAAAGTTGTTACAGACTGTGTTCAACTGTATGTACAAAAAATCTTCACAGGAAACACAACCTGTGATCAAACAGAGAAGTCATTTCTGAAGGTCCCACGGTTGTTCACTGCAATCACACTTTACAAAGGTAGGTATGAATATACAGGGAAAATGGAAAAAGAAAAAAAGAAAAAAAACCCACACACAAAAACCAAAAGAGTAACAAACCAATGGCAATGGAAGTCATCTGCTTGCTCAGTTCAGCAGCCAGGTCATCCACTCGACTGCTGGGGTCATAGCCAGGAGCAGAACACATCAGTACGGGAGTGTTACCCTTGATCTGTAAACATGAAAGACTGATGTAATTTTTTTTAGTTTGTGCAAGACTTATTATATGCACTCGGATGATGATGCATGCACTTATCCCATTCCACCAGAAAAAACACAGATCTCAAAAGATACCTAAAGCCTCCTAGATCTGGATGTAATAAAGGCTAGTATAAAGTTTAAGGCAATATATCTTCTATTATTTCAATGGCACAAGTGAAAACCTATGGCAAAATTGAATTGGATGGTGCTTCTTGTTTTTAACTACAAAAACAATGGCAAAGTCAAACTGACTCATATCTGTGTTTTCAAGTACTGATACATGAAACAAATAGCCACAAATTTCTACATTTCTCTTCCCCCAAAGCAAAAGAAGCCAACACACACATCAATGTGAAGGATAATACAGAATACAAATTAGAAGGGAATAGAGGTAAAAAAAAAAATTTTTTTAAATTATCATCACAAACCTCTGTTTCAACAATCTGGGAAAGGTTGAGCTCCTTCTCAGTGATGTGGACAAAGTCAGTGCCCAATGTTTTCTCCACAAAGATACGAGCCATAGCAATCAGGCGATCAGGACGCAGGGCTTGGATCACAAGTAGCCCATGAACAGCCTTTGCAATGGGAGCTAAAATTGAAGCAAAATGTTTCAGAGATTATCACCACACAAACAATACACTAACCATCATCTTATTTCAATCTACAACAAACAGATAAACAAAAAAACAATTTTAAGAAAATACATTCTGTTTTCATTCTTTCAGCTGTTTTTTCTGCTAAATATTTTCTTAAATTTTGGTCCAACAAATCAGCAAATACTGAATATCAAACAAATCAGCAAAGCTTCTTCTGGCATGCTATTCTCACTGAGGCTTGTCTACCACATTAACGGAAAAACAATGAATCATAATTAACAGTCCTTCTTCCCCATTCTTCCCCCGACCTAAAAAGCACTTTTCAACAGAACAATCAAAATTTTTTTATCAGATTTCTGACACAATTACTCAACAGCAGAGCTTATATACATATATTAAACTTACTCTGAGCTCTTTCTTCAGACCAGAGAGGAGGGAAGTCCACTTCTGGTTTGGCACTGTCCAACCAAGGCTGGAATTCCTGCACAAAGAATTCAGTGTACACTGTGAACTATGTTAACAAATAATTCACCATGCTAAAACTCTCTAATTCCTCCATGCTTACTTTTCCATTACTTACAGAGATTTCAAAACCCATGCTGCCAACAACAAAAACAGTGTAGGCACTAAAATGGCCCAAGCACTCAAGTTCATATGAAATCACACCTAAAAAGATGTACTCAGATAGACAAAGCAAATAATAGCACCTGAAATTTAAGATTATTATCCATTCTACTTAGAAAACAAAATGTATATAAATGAAAACACAATGTTGTACATGAATAGAATACAAGTTAAAGGAATGCAAACAATAAAATCAAACAGGTATTCTTTACTCACAGCATTACTCTTGACTTCGTTCAGCAGATTTCTGAAGGCAGGCAGTTTGCTCAGGCGCAGCAATGCAGAATTCTGAAAAAGAAAGTTAATTTGAGCATTTGGTGAATATAATCAAGTACCAACAAATGATATGACATAAATATAATCCAATATCCATGATATGACATAAATATAATCCAATATCTATACAAAATCAAGTATGATTTCTGCTTATATCAACCACAGACGTACCTGTCGTCAATATTTTTTCTCTTCTTTTTCAGTCTAAAATAAGTTTCCTGCAATCTATGTCATGAAAATGTTTTATTCATTTGTTTGTTTGTTTGACTGACTGTTAACATACAAGTTATCCTAAAGCATATGACTGACCTGCTGTTGGGAGAGACCTGCAGAAACAGGTCCTGATTTGTCTAGAAGCAGCCCCTCTTGGCTCCTCAGGAAATGGTTGAACTCTGCATCAAAGGTGCCCTCACTGCACAAAGATGGTCACCATAGTGCAATCACTATAATATCCCAAAAGCCCCAATTTACACAAATCATAATGCTACAATCTCATCAGGTACACTGTATGATGCCAAATTCTTTTAAAATTAATCTTACACGTTAATTAGGATAATCAATCAGTTTCAGTTTCAGTTTTTCCAAGATGATGTCTATGCACTCAGAATGAATTCCATGTGCACCGACAGCACTGGTGCCATGTGATGGAGAAGATCCAAAATGATCAAGGCACAAACTCTAAGCCTGCACATAAACCCATGAGCTGGCCAATGTGGCCCTGTTAGCTTAGATAATCAATCAAAACAACAAAAGAGGACAAGAATCAGTATTTGAAATAATAAACATAACATAGGATATTCTTACCTAGCCATGCCCTCAAGATGAATGCGGCAAAGCTGAATGGCAAAAGTGATGCGGTCTTGATACAGCATGCCACGTCCAACACGTCCGTAGGTTTCCTGAATTATTGAAAAAAGAGCAGGTCATTCTTTTTTTTTTTTCAAAACAAAAACATGAATATCAGCACGGAAGTAAACAAATTTTTGGAAACATGAATACTTTGTTTTTATGTCTACAATACCAATTGTTTTCAAAACATTCAACTATATACAAAAAAGAAAGAACAAATATTACAAAAACATAAATCCTCTTCTAAAGATGCAAAAATAATGTACACATTCAAAACATATACCAATAAAAAATGGAGAACATTACTTTTTGTTTACTTTTTCACCCAAAGATATAATGTTTGCACAGCACACCAAAGAAGCAAAATTAGTCCCCTTTTGCAAAGGAACAGTGACTTTGAAAATGAACTAAGTCAAGCAGTGGAACAGTGCCTTTGAAAATGAACTCAGCTGAGCAGTGGAATGGTGACTAAAAGTGACCTCCGTCAAGCAGCAGAACAGTGACTTTGAACTCATTTGAGCAGTGGAATGATGACTGATATTCATGTCCTCAAAACAAATGGAAAGAATAAAATACTGACGGTGAAGAGACTGGAGGTAATCACAGACAGGCGAGCAGCGTACTCCTTCATGGACCCCAGTTGCTGCGTGTTGAGTGCAGCATGGAAAATCTCCAGGAAAAACTGCAGAGAGTACTGGTACAGGAAGTGAACCTGCAAACAAACATGACAACAGTGAGCACATGAAGTAATTCAATCTGTTTAGTTCTCTGGGAGTGAGTGAGTGAGTGAGTGAGTGAGTGAGTGAGTGAGTGAGTGAGTGAGTGAGTGAGTGAGTGTGTGTGTGTGTGAGTGAGTGAGTGTGTGTGTGTGTGTGTGTGTGTGTGTGTGCGTGTGTGTATGCATGTGCATGTGTGTGCATGCACGCGCGCACGCACGCGTGTGTGTATGTGTGCGTGTATGTGTGTGAGTGTGTGGCGTGTGTGTGTGAGTGTGTGGCGAGACAGGGCTGCATGTGGATTTAAAAGTGTGGTTTTTGACCTTTGGTGAAAAGACTTCAATAAAACCCAAGAGTCTTCACAATTCAAATAAGAAAATTTTCCTCCTTACTTAGCCAACTATGCAAATACAATATCTGCACAAATCACAAACACTCATTTTTATCATTTTAACCTGACACAGAGTCAAAACCTAAAAATTTTAAATGAGTAATGCCATACTCTTCAATAACAATCCTGGTAGTTAGTTTCTTGTAAAAAATGCAGATATAGAATGTAAAATGTGAACACTACATACCTGCTGCAAAGCCTCCAGAGTGAAGTAGATGCTGCTGCAGCTTTGTGCCAGAGGTATGTACTGTTGGGATGTGGTCTCAACCTCTGCCATCACAACGTCTGTCTCCTCCACTTTCTTGGCTACTTCTGCAGCCTCATGCTTCAGGGTTTCCAAGTGTGTGAGAATGCTGATGGATAGAGAAACCAAGAAGTATTTTCAATGCTTCCACTACATCCTTTCGCCTGAATTAATATGTGAAACGAAATTCAACAGTGAATGGTGACATTATATCTGAATGGCTTAAAGGATCACATTCTTCCTCCAAGCCTTACTAACCATATTGTACTTGTATGATAGGATGCGTGAGGTAATGATATTTATGTTTCATCCATTTGTTTGTAAGCCTGTGAGAGTGTGTGTGTGCATTCAGTACCATGAGTCTTTGTGTAGGCATGTGTGTCTGCTTATGTGCATGTGATCATGCATGCAGACGAGCCCATATATGTCTGAGTATGTCAATGGATTCATGTGGAAGCGTTTTCTTATCATTCACATTTGTAACTATTGTTTTATTTCCTTGTTCCATATCATATCACACTTATTAACTCACTGATTTACTGTTGACATTTCTTTTTTCAAACATTTTCTGCAAAGTGCTTGAGAGCTTTCTTCCCAAGATGTTTCACTGTATACATCTTCATTATCATTATCATTTCTTTCATATTAACAATAACGGACATACTAATATGACAGTACCTGACAATTCACTTTCTTTTCGTGGATAACTTTAACAAAATTTTGCACTACAATACTAACATTTTTTATGAACATTCTCACCTGTCATCATCCAGAATGTTGCCCTTTGCATCATTCAGTGACTGCAGAAGAGATTTCTCAAGATGTCGCAGTCGCAACTGGAACTCACCTGAAAATTTCACAAATCTGTAATATAACCTGAAAAAGTATCCAGATCTCTCCCTTCTCCAACTACTTTCTGAACATTAATTCTTTGCCAACACATTTTTCTAACATACAGATTCAATAGTGTATTATGTGCAAGGAAAGAGGATGGAAGAAATCTCAAAAACATGTGGACTATTACTTTTCAGGCAGCCAAAGCACATTCTGGAATCAAAATGTTATCTTCGCAGATCAGGACAAAGATACAGTGGTGTAGACTGACAAAGTTCTAAACTAAATGAAGCATAAAGCAAAGGCCACAGCAGAGTGCATAGATAATCACTGACATTATTCATGTAACATACATAAAAACATGCAGGAAGTGGAAACTGGGTTACCTTGCAGTTTGAGGAGGTCAGATCGCTTCTCATCTACATCTGGTCGTTCAGCCTTCAGCACCTGTCCATCACGTAAAACAGATAATTAGATATCGACATTCCATTCACAATATTGTATGTAAATGTTAGTGATGAACATTTATCTCCAAACTTCTTACTTCTATTTCACTTCCTTTTCTTTCTTCTAAATCCATTCAATCTCATGCTCATTATACTTCGAATTCAACTCTACAAGTTCTTAGATCTTACTCTATTCTTTTCCCAACTAAATGTAATCACATTCATTTACGATTTTTCAACTAATTATTGATTGCAAACATTGTGCAGTATATAATATAATCTATAAAATACTGACATTAGAATGATTCTTCTTCTATATTCATGGGCTGCGATTCTCGCATGCACTTGTATATAAAACTAAAGTTAGCCATTGTATGGCCATTCTGAAACACACACAAATATACACAAGGTGACAGTTACAGCCATTATTTTATGAATCAAAGACAGAAGTTGGCTATGTTACCTGGTTGAGGCACTGGCTCTGCAGACTACTGCGAGTCACTGTGAAGTTGACAAAGGTGACACGAGAGCAAAGGTCTGGAGGGAAGTCAGTCTGTGGATAGATGCAACATTCTTGCTATTCAATAGTGAGTAAAAAGTTGTATACAAATCAACCATAAATTTGCAATCAGTTAGGGTTCAAACTGCATACGAAAGGGTGGATAATGTTGAAGCATACATGCACACACATGTGCACGCGCGCGCACACGCACGCACGCACACACACACACCAAAATAAAACAGAATAAATGAACACTGACATACAAATATGCATCTCCCCAACACACCTATGCTACACATGTGCATATCCATCCAACTAATACCCCCTCTCCCTGCCTACCTCTTCTTCATTTAGCTCAACATTTTTTAAATCATCTGGTACTACAGGTTATTCAAAAGCATTAAAATGATAAGACCTAGAGTACAATAGCAGCAATTCCACATTATGACATACTCTCTCACACACAAATATGAACGTGTGTGTATATACACACACACACACACACACACACAGACACACACACACAAAGTCAGTGCTGATAAAACTCACATTGGGGTCTCTGGTAGCAAGGAAGATGGTGAAGGAAGGTGACAGATCAATGTCTTGGTCACCCAGTGTGATCAGCACACGTCCTCCAGTACGACGCAGCTCTCGGTTCAGCACAGGGTTTAGGACAGGATCATAGCTCTCCACGTCCTGAACATTCATACTGCTAAGAAACATCTGTCTTGAGATTTCTGGACTAAATGATAGTACATCTTGTTTTTCAGTGTGGCTCACATACATGCACACATGTGTGAGAATGAATGTGTGTGCATCTGTCATTACATCTCAAGTAGAGAAAATACATTTGTGTAAAAAAGAAGTGTGTATCTAACTGTTGTGTAATGTAGGATTCATCTATTTAACACAGATCAGTTTACCCAAGCATATCACATGAATCCTAGGTATAAGCATAAGACCATCCGGGTGTGAGCCAAACAAAGCTTTCATTAATGCTCTTGACCAGACAGAGTGATAATTTACATGTTTATGCCGTTGTGGGGCATGTTTGTTCAGGATATGACAGAATACTTGGTACCAGATTTCTAAGCTGTTGTTAGGATTTGTGTAGTTTTATACAGAGAGAAATAGTCCAAACAGATTTTAAGACTGAACACAAGGAGTTCTGTGGTTTAAACAGGTTTATTTTAGTCACCAAAGCAGACCGTTTTCAATGATGTTAAGCAAAGACAAATTGTCCTTTTGTTGTTTCATCCATATATTAATGGAAAGATGAATGAGAATGTGTAAAAACATATCCAATATATGTTGAAACTTTTCCACACAAACACAAAAGATTTTATTGCCCCAAATCAGGTGTCCTCAGATAATTTGTGTTGTAGATGCAGAGCTATCAACGCACTGAGAAAGGTATGTTCATGTGTGTTGATAGCATTAAGCTGGTGCTGTCATTTTACTCACCTGAACAAGCAGAGGGTTTCCAAAACGAAGAGCACTCTCCAAGTTCTTGCGGAAAGCATCATCGAGGAAACTGCAAACAAACAAAAAATATGCAAATGATACACAGATAAGCCTTTTTAAACATGTAAGCTAGATACACATGTACAAGAAAGAAAGAAAAAGAAACAGAAAGCCAAATCACAGGGGGAAGAAAAATGTTTATGGTCAAAGAATATGAGTTCAAAGATTTTGCTGGGAAAATTGTGGACTTCTGATGAAGAAGTAAACTTTGTTTCAATCATAATAACAACAATAAATCATCATTGTACAGCATTATTCTCTGAACATTACTCATTTACAAGACATAGAATGCGATATACATACAGAAACATTAACACCCGCGCGCGCACGCACGCACGCACGCACGCACGCACGCACCACGCACGCACGCACGCACGCACGCACGCACGCACGCACACACACACACACACACACACACACACACACACACACACACACACACACAGAGAATACATACATCAATACACATGCACAAATGATACACATTAACATACATGCACAAATGAATAAATGCTAACAACATATGAGCATACATATATATGTACCTACGGTCACAAATGTACACATGCATGAATGACTACGCAATGCTACGTGAACAGTAGTTAGAAGTGGATATACATGTTGGTGGATGATCAATTATAGTAAGAACAGTGACAAGAGAAGTGCTGAATCTTAAAACATTTAAAACAAAACAAAACTTATCTATATATTATTTCTCACTTAGATTTCAAACAGCACACATTACTTTATTATCAACAAAAATCACTGTTTTTTTCGCTCAAGACTGTCTCATCTGAACTGATAAGAGTGTGCATGTGTGACAAAAACATGTCAGCAAGATTTTTTCCAACTGTCTTAGGATGAATCTGAGGAGTCATGAATGCATAAAACTGGACATCATGGCACCAAGTCATAGTGACCCCCCAAAAAAGTGCCCAAAATCTGCAATTTCTCATGAACTTCTAACATAACTGACACTTGTTTTTGTTGTTGTGACAGTTGTTTTTGTTGTTGTGACAGTCTACCATAGTCCTTGCTTCACGACAAGTTTCACTTGATCTGACAGTGTTCCAACTTCGCATAATCAATGACACAGTGACTTTAACTTTTTCCGCCCGGAGCACTCACATTTGAGTGCCGGCACAGAACTCTGCTGCGCCCTGAGCACTCACCGCTTAGTGCAGAGCCGTAGCCACTGTGTGCCGGTGCACTCAAATCTGAGTGCAACGCGTTTGAAAAATTCTGTAGGCTTCCTGCTTACGGTCTAAGCGAAGTAACTCCTACCATATCATTCTTTAGCATTTCAACTATGTACTAAGCAGTTACAAAACCCGGAAATTTGTCCTTGACCGCTATAGGTACACATGAACCTGAAGTACCGGTATTGCCAGAGACGGTCTGGAATTTTCGGTATTTCCCCTAGCCATGACCTCGCTTCACTCGCATCGTAGCCATGGCGCGTTATTTCACTGTGTTTCCGGTAGTACTGTGACCACTTATTTTGCTAACAGTGACCAGTGACTTATGTGGATTTGTTAAACTTTGGATTTAATTTGGTGTATTCATATTGTGGATGTGTTCTGCTGAACATTCTGTTGGAATTATAAGGTAAGGAAATGTTTTAAGTCGTTTGTTTTGATCGGAACAATGCATGTTACACGCACTTCCGTGTTGTTTTTGTAGCTCATTTAGTGTGCTTGCACCGACTCCCATAACTCCAACAGGAAGCTTCATATCAAAGTAAAGTTCACTTTTTCTGTTAGGACTTGAGTAGATCTTTCCGTAAATACCAATTATTGCACGAGTCTAGTCTTGAAACACAGCGTAAAAAAAAATCGAAAAACGCTAAAAATGCTCCGGTCGCAAGGGTTGTGCAGCCACGCTCAGCGCACGTGCGCGGGGAAGTTCCAGCACGTGCTACTGCCGGGCGCATAGTGTTAAGCAATAAAAAATCTTGATTTTCTGTAATATGATTTTCATGGCCTGTTTCATTTTACTATACATTCTATCAGCTAAACTGTACAAAATTCAGACCTGGTCTTGGTGATCTTGCGTTCACGGTACTCATTCATGATGAACTCTGTAGCCTGGCCAGAAGGATCCACAATGAGGGGGTAACGGTTGAACCTTCTCAGCATGATGGCATTCTCTGTGCACAGTTCGTCTGTTGGCAGTGCATTGGCCTGCCAGCTCAGTCGCTCATCCGCATTGGATAGGTACTGCCAAAGAAAATGAATGACTATACAATGCAACCTAATTATTCTTTTTATTTCAATTTTAATGTAATGTTTCACAGACTTTTCATTTTTTATTTTTTTTATTTTTAAATGTAATATGTTTAACAGACTTTTCATTTTTTAATGCAATGTTCTACAATCTTCAATCGCTTGCCAAGCATTAGGAATATTCTTTATTCATGTATAAGAATGTGTGTATGTGCGTTTGTGGGTGGGTGTATGCATGTGTGTGTATGGACATAGATGTCAGATTTTAGAATGTAACTTTTGTTACAGAAATATAATGGATTTTCTACTTCTCCACATTCTCTCCAACACATTAGGTAGGTAATACAACTAATTTTTTTTCTCACACTATCATAATACAGTACTTCCAATGATAATGTCTTTCTTACTGTCTGAAAACTGCATACATGAAAAACATTTAATAAAACTCTAGGACTGAAGAAAGTAAATAACCAAAAACAGAACAGCACAACACAGAAACATCTGAACCAACATGGCATGCTGAGAAGAAGTCAGTAACTGGCAGTAACAGAGTCAAGTTGTGAAACTGTG
The DNA here is from genome assembly GCA_030674185.1 of Monoplex corrugatus. Taxonomy (NCBI): domain Eukaryota; kingdom Metazoa; phylum Mollusca; class Gastropoda; order Littorinimorpha; family Ranellidae; genus Monoplex; species Monoplex corrugatus. The sequence goes on from JAPXFY010000012.1 coordinate 50,972,187, forward strand.
ACCTCTTTTGCTTTGGGAAATATTTTGTGCACAGTTGGATCTTAGCTACCTGTGCCAGTTATGACCTGTGACACATGGTACATTATATGCAAATAAACACTATGATAATACAGTTCTGACAATCATTACACTTTTCTTCCTGTTCATAAAATACAACACTGCAGAATTCATCATCAGCATTCAGTAAAGCCTTCTCACCTCTGTGCGAGCGAGGTCTGGTCTGAACTGGATCATGGCTTGGTGAAGATGGGTACACCAGTTGCCGAACAGGTTCTGTCGCATTTGCTGATCAAAGTAACCTGCACAACCAAGCAGACTTAGTCATCATCTATAAAATTCAAACAAATACATAATGCAACAAACAAGAAAAAATGAAATGTCTCAAAATGCTAAACATACAACAGCATCGGACTAGACTACCTGACAACCAACAAAAAGTACTGCTCCACTGTAATATCAACAATACCCCTTCATTATTAATGCATTAGACTTTTATATGCAAGTCCTGAAATGAATATCTGTCTGTAAGTATTGATCATTTGAATATATTAAGGGGGGGGGTCTTTTTTTGCTTTCAATCCCAAAACTTCTCCTGTCAGCATTTTGTCTGGAGTGGTAAATGACTGTGAGACTGCACTCTTAACCCTCTAGGGCCGTGAGTGCCAGATATGGGACATCAACTTTTAAGGTCCATCAATTTGCTTCAAGTGATGCAACTGCCTCAGTCCTTTAGTGACTAATCACAGAAGTGTTACTTTCTTAATACACTCCCTTGCATTTCCAATCGAACTTTTAGCTTTACTGGAAACTTCCTGTTTCTCCATGCCTTTTCCATGCGTCAGAAGCGCTGCTGCACTGTTGATTTTTACCTGTTGCCTACAGTGAAAGGTAAGCCTACTAACTTTTCTTATGTTGATAGATTGCAAAAGCTAGTTTGTCTTTTACATTCTGACACATTATTGTTTGAAAACAACTGAGATCTAATACACTTGAATGTAGGCAAATTACATGTTCCACAAGTGGCACATCCGGCCTTGATGATAAAATCACTTCTACAGGATTGCAATTTATAGCAGTCAGTTCTATCTGTTCAACAGCAAGCAAGCAGACAGGCAAACATACCAGCATAAGCCATGAAAGCAGCAGACAGAAGAACATCCCCAATGATGGTGGCCATCTGCTGTTTGAACGTCTCACTGCCAGCTTCCCAGCGCTGTTTCTCATTCCCCAGGCTGTTCAACAGGGCCACACTACGCTCCACCTACACACGCAAATATTTCAGCATCGCGGGATCCAAAGGCATAAAAAACCAATGAAAGTTGTATTCAATCACATGAACATATAATGCAGCGACAACAAACAAATCTACACACAAAAGTCACATTTCAACAATGCACAATTAATCAAATACTTCATAGACTATTATTAGAAATCTATATACAAACGTTACATGTTCACAATGCACAAATAATCATATACTTCATGGACTATTATAAGAAATGTATACACAAACACTGCATGTTCACAATGCACAAATAATCACATACTTCATGGACTATTATAAAGAAATCTATACACAAACGTTTTATGTTCACACTGTACAAATTACTGCAAGTACAATCCTTCTAAGAATTTAACACTTGTTATGATGTATAAATGACACAAAAATTAATCAATCAAAATAGGAAAGCATGACAGTAGTGGCATTTTAATAAACCACATCTATCTAAAGGCAAGTGTACATATATACACAGACAGTTTCAAAACCATTTGAAATTTTCAGTTGGAAATTTCTTGAATTGCAAGAACTGTTGTCAAATTTTATGAGCAATTACCTTGGCCTCAACAGCAGCCAGATCAGCCTTGATAGCCTGTGCCTGTGAGATGAGAACAGCATATTCTTCCTTGTACTTTGCGATGGACTGCTCCAGACCCTGGATCAGCTTGTTCACTTCCTCCCCTTTCAGTCGGTTCTCCTCTGCCTGGGTCTCCAGTTCCTTCAGCTCATTTCGCAAGGGTTCCACACGCTTCAGCATGTCTGCGTACTGGATCTGTTAGAGCCACAGAAATTTACAGTTCTTTTATAAAGCCAACACAATCTGGATGAACAAAATTAATTTATGGCAACTCTCAGCTGCAAATGAAAAGCATCAACAGTTAAAGACTAAAATACAAAACTGCAGGAGCTTGTCCATTAACCTTTCGGTTTTATACGTAACTTTGTCAAGCAGACTGGAATGATTTAGCAGGATCAAAATGTTCTCACATTGCAATATGAAAATATATGCTCAATGAATTTATACTGTATAGGATTCAGCGCGGCAGAAAAAATTTCCAACCAACTGAACAGGCATTAAGCTTGCTTTTTCAGAACTACTATCAAAAACACAGGTATGTTACAAAAAAACAATAGGGAAGATGGCCGGGAATGTATGTGCTATGTGCACTTATATGTGCATATGACATAATACTGCATGCCTGTTAATTCAAACTATGTTGATTAATGCATGCCCGTTTATTTGAAATTACAGCTTGTAATTAATTAAGCTGACCTGAGCGATGGCCCATTTCACCATAGGTCCACAAGCAAGACTGGCACGGTTCACTTTTTCATAGTTGTAGTCAGGATTGGCAAGATACTTGGTCCTCATCTTGTTGCGGATGTCATCCCTGTTCAAATAACAGTAGATGTTACCACAATGACCAATATAATGCTTGTTTTAATCATCCAAAAGTGTACATTTTAATGTAACATTTAAGGCACAACAAATGTGTCAGCAAACTTCTATTCAATGGAATGAGTCCGCTTCAAGAGGAAATAATGTAATTTGATAGTTTAAATGTTTGAATCTTCACTTTCAATTCATTAGCACAAAATTCACAACTGAATTCCACTGTTATCTTTCCACATGAACCAGGATCGAAGTCCTGAGTAACTAACATATCTGATTCTTGTACCAGTGGTAAAGAATAAAAAATTAATTAAAACTCTGTCTGCAGTAAAGCAACAGACTAACACTTTCAACATACCTTTCAACACTACAGTAAGCAATCATGTTTTAAATATAATCATAATTTACCACAATGCATCTTACCAATTATAAATGAACACATAACTTAAATAAACTGATACATAAAGATAACTCATTCAAATGAAGTTCACTTTCTTTGGAAATAATAAAAAAAACATGCTCAAAGAAATGTTACCGGGCAAAATTTTCAGACACTGACAACAAAAGCAACGCACAACTAAAGCAAAATTTATCAACCACTTAGGACAAGAAAACTTACCCACACATCACATAAAGACTGGAGAAACAAAAGTACAAAATGAATCAGCTTAATTGAGTCCTTCCACTCAGTGTTGATCTCAAGCGCCTTCATGTCACGTTTGCAAACGTCTTTGTATCTCAGTTGTGGGCGGCCAAAACAGTTCATAAAAGAGATGTGAAATTTCATACTCTGATTCAAATGTGATGTTTTTCATATGTTACAATTCTTCCTGGATGTGTGTATGCACTCTGTTCTGCCCACATTGTGAAGTGGTATGTTGCTGCACAATCTGCATAATCTGTCTCTGGTGAGCATGCATGCTGGGTGTTTTCATTTTTCTATATGCCATCCCACCTAATGTGACTTACAGGATATTTAATATGCAGATTTCATGTTGTGCGCGTGAATACGCAAGACAGGGATTCATGCACTAACAGGTCTGTACACGTTTCCATGGGAGATCAGAAAAATCTCCACCTGTAAACCACCAAAAGAGAGGTACCCTCGCTGAACTGAACCAAGACTTTCCAACTGGACATCCGATATCTTACCTTTTTGACTATCAGGCCCATCTCATCCAGACTGTTATACAACTTTTCAAGTAATACACAGCTCTGTTCTTTTTTCTTTTTTGTTCATAAAACTCAAATTTACAACTTTGTACATTTTTTTTGTTTAATTAAATTTGTCATAGTACCATTTCCCATCAGATCCAAATTGAGACATTTTGCTATTAATCTTTCACAAAATCTTCCTTTTCTGGAAATTATTACCAGTGTCCTTTGAGATTTCATTAAAACCTTGCTGCGCAGCCAGCTTCAGACATTTGGTGTATTTTAATACAAGAACAAAACTTTATCATTAAAATTCCACAGCAAAATTGGTGTCTGTTCATTTCTGTAAGTTCCTTGCTGAAATGGTGCTCCCATCCTTCCACACCCCTTCCATTTTCTTTAATTATACGGGTTGCAGATTTATGCCCATAAACAACTGTCACACTATACCTTTTCCAAAATTGCTGGACCTGTGATCTACTTATTTTCTAAAAATTATAATTATAGGCAGTAACAACTGAAAAATTATTGCTCTCTCTCCCTCTTTCTCTCTCTCTCTCTCACACACACACACACACACACACACACACACACATTAAGACAGGACCTTCCCCTATTTATCCAACTTAATTTGTGACAGTGCATATGAAAATCATGGATAATGGTCAAATTTCAAAAAATGAGCTAAATATGCTATCTGAAAGAAGAAATAATTCTAAATAAGACACAAAAAACAGATTTCATTTATCTTTATTAGATTCCAAGTTACATGCATTTAAAGTTCCCAGATGACCGTGACCTACTTTTGAGAAAATCATGTTTTAAAATTACAAATTTTCATTTAGCTCTAATTTTGTTATATGAATTTTTCTAAGTAAGTGGGTGATACCAAAATAACAAGAATAACTCAGAGAACCTTGGTAACTCATTCAATTTCACCAGATAATTGCTATTTAATATAAAAATCATCCCAGTACCTTGCTCATTGGGCTTAAAATGTTGAAAACGCAGAAGCGTTTCAAACTTTTACATAAAAATTTGTGGAAAAATAACTATAATTCAGAATCACTCCAAATTTTCAGGAAACATAGATGTGTAAATGTATTTTAATCTGTATGTGTTAGTTTGTATGTATATTTGTTTGTAACCTCTGATGACACATTTGCTTATTAAAATTATGGTATTATGTTAGTAATATCAATTGAAGAAAGACAGGTATTGATACAACACAGAAACTCAACATAGCAGTATTATGAGTCACCAACTTGAAATTATGATCAGGTATCCTTATTCCTACAAAAACAGCACCAGAAAGAAGATCCAGAAATGGTCTCAGGGTATGTTCACTTTTCACTGATTTCAGTCTCACATCCCTACTTATCCACAAGGAAAAAACCCAACAATATCAGCACAAAAAAACAAATCACACGACTGTTTTCTTCTTAGGTCCTCTCTTGTTTTTCTTTGGCCTGCCTGGAGTCCTGGAAGAGGATGGTGGGGTGGCCTGGCTGGTGGATGGTTTGGACAGATGGGGGGAAGGAGGCAGGGACTGCGATGTGGTGGCCTTGGCAGAGAATTTGAGGCTGATAGGCTCAGGGCAGACCAGGTCTCTCTTCTCTGGGTGTACAAACTCCCTGATCTCAGAGAACAAGTATTCCTGTCTTTGTTCACTGAGACCACTCGGACGAATGATAGGCGGGAGATCATCAGGCAGGGCAGTGGGCTGTTTCAGTGGTTCGAAAACCTGCACTGGTCCGTCTGCAGACTCCTTGCAGCAGACTTGAGGCTTCCCATCCTCATTGGTTTCAAACTTAAAGTGATGGTACTTTTTCAGCCCCACCAACTTTCTAAACCACTGATTCAGGTATTCAGTCCAGTCACGGGTAGGAACCAGAGAGTTCCCGTCTTGGTCACCGCACAGCTGTGGTATTAGAATACCAGATGGCGATGCAGATGACACCACTTCTGAGATGTCATTCAGACAGTCCACTCTTGTCCGGCGAAATTTTCTTTTGAAGAGCCCGAAACAGGCATCAGGGCCAAATTTGGTGTGACCTGCCAAGAGAAATGATAGTGTGATGACCTTGTGACGGCCAGTCATGACACGCCACATCAAATATTGCAACATGGCATTGTTCTTATTTTGCCCGGCACAGTTATCTGCATGGAGATGGCACGATGCTTCTTTTAACCCATAGTTTTCCAGGAAAAAATCCACAAAAGAAATCACTGTGTTTGCTCCCTTCCCTGTTTCCATTGCTTCATCAAGGAGAAACACAACCATCTGTGGGAGGGCCTCTGTCATCATGCCAAAGACACCACATTTTCTAGGTGTTTTAAAGTACACCGGACCGGGCTGCAGGGGGTCTGAAGGATAATGGACTTGTTGTGCAAAGTCAAAACTGTAGTGGGCCATGATGTCCCTTGAGCAGGCTGCTGTGTTGTTTCCTGGTGTCTCCAGTCGGTCCAGTCCTGCAGTCTTCAGCTCCTCCTGCAACAGTGCAACTGCAAGCTGTGGTTTTGTTTTTCCTTCATCAAGTTCATGTCTTGTTTTCACCTGGTTGTGTGTGTGTGTGTGTGTGTGTGTGTGTGTGTGTGTGTGTGTGTGTGTGTGTGTGTGTGTGTGTGTGTAAATTTACATTAAAATTTTTTGTGCATGCATGATGACCTGTATTGTTTGTGTGTGTGTGTGTGTGTGTGTGTGTGTGTGTGTGTGTGTGTGTGTGTGTGTGTGTGTGTGTATGTGTGTGTGTGTATGTGTGTGTGTGTGTGTGTGTGTGTGTATCTCTGTGTGTGTGTGTGTGTGTGTGTGTGTGTTAATTTAGATTAACATGTATGGTGAACTGGTATGATAATGTGTATGAGAATCAATACTCCAACCATAGATAATGTGAATCAGAATGCTACATTTTATTGCTATAATTCTGTGCTTAATACATGTATCATTTCAAAACACTCACACATACATACATGTACAAACACAGAGTACAACCTGACAGACACACACACTGTAATGATAAAGGGACACCCTGGAATCCCTAACTGTGATAATGCTATTGAATTTATAAGTAAAACAGCAACTTACCTTTGCTCTGGCAACAACAAGCTTGTACTCCTCTCTCTCTCTGTTTGCTGCAGCAAGGTGTTGAACTGCAGCTGTTGCCAGTTCCATCTTCTGAGTGTCAGTCATGGTTAATGACTTCATTTGCTGCAGTGCATAGTTGTTTCTCTGACATTGCCAGCAAAGGTCTGTCCTAGGCTTCATAGGCAGGATGTCAGGAAGGTGTTTCTTCCACAGGTATAAGAACGTACGTTTTGAAACGCAGCGTCCACCATCGGCATCACAGGCAACAGAATACTCTTTGTGCACAGCAGTTTTAGTGGATGAACAGGGAAGCAGCTTCAAGTCATCTCTATGGTAGCCTGGGATTCGACCCGGAAGAAGGATTCCATGCACTTCTGCGTAATTCGAAATGAAGTCTACTACCTTCTTTTGTTCCTCAAATGTTAAGGCCTTATAAGGCTTTCTGTTGGTGTTGCCATGTTGCCTTGGGGTCAACCCATTTTCTTTATAATGTTTAATCAAGTGGTCCAGTTTCTGACTCCCAATGCAATGGACATACTGAAACAATTCACGGCATATTTTGAATCCATTCAACATGTACTGACTGCGGCACTTCTTTCTTGGAGTATTCTGCCGACGCTTTGTATTCACCGTCATTGGACCAGTTTGAAGAAACGCCTTCAGTTGGCTGAAGATGGCATTGTCCAGTTCTTCTTTTGTCATTGTCAGGTGATGCATACGTAATTCGCACAGCTCTTCTGACTTAAACTGCAGATAGCAAGGCTGTTTATCATTCAGCTTACATGCACACTGGAAGGGAGCAGACAGCTTTGGGTCAGGCTTTCCAGCGTTCTCACTGAAGCAGGCTGTTCCATCGTCAAATTCACTATTAGTGTTACAAGTGTCCGCCTTGAAAATGACTGGTGGACGTATCATGTCACCCTCAGCCTCGTCTGGGTCATCAGCTGAAAACAAACAGTATGCACACCTTGTACAAATCTACAATATGAAACTAATAATATTAAATATAAATTATCAACACACATTCACACACATGTATACACAATTTTAATCATGTATGCTCACCAACACACAAAAATACACACATGCACTCATGTATAAACTGTAATCATGTATGCACATCAACACACACACACACACACATGTTTATGTGCATGCACACACACACACACACACACACACACACACACACACACACACACAACACACACACATGTTTATGTGCATGCACACACACACACACACACACACACACAACACACAACACACACACATGTTTATGTGCATGCACACACACACACAGATTATGTACAGCACTGCCCACCCCCCACTGACAATGAAAATCAAACAAAGAAACTTTTTTTTTTTAATTTAATAAATGTTAATAGGCCTTTAGCATGACAATGTCAAATATACTTAATCAAGTGTGAAAGCATGCCATAATTATTGATAATCTGTGATGGTGCAGCACTTGGTAGCCTAGTGAAAACAAGAGGGTTTTCCAGCTTTCGGTTTTGCCTTGTCAGTCTGCGGCTAAAAAATAGCATCAGCATTACCAAATTAGATCACTTGTTTTTATGAATTTTGGGTCTACTTACATTATAATTTACACAAATCAAATGGATACGACTTATTCCTTTCATGATAATAATTCTAGTTCGCCAGTAATTCATACAAGGTTATGAACACACCAAATAAACTTTCGAAGTGAAAGCAATCATGACATGACTGAACAGTAGGCCTACTTACCAGAACTAGATTCCATGTGCTCGTCTTCAAAACCATTCGGCATGGGCATAGAATCCTCTTCATCACTGCTGGAATCTATTTCTGACTGTCTGTCATCTCCAAAGTAGTCTGTCACTGCTTCAACTAATTCTGGAGAAGTGAAATCAGCCGTTTCCGACAACATTTTACAGAGCTGTGCGCTCGACACTTTCCGACGCGCCGCCATTGTTTTGCTTCGACTCGTGTGTTGACAACACACACAGTTGGGGGTCACTCACTTTCTGTAATTATTGCGGCTTGTAGAAAAAACGTAGAGCGAAAAAAATTCAGACTTTGACAGGAAATGTATGATAGTTTTCAAAGAAATTAAAAGAGAAGGATATAATTGTAGCAATGATTAAACGAGCTTCAGTTAAAATTGATCACGGGTATGTCGCTCTGAACACACTACCGCCTGAAAAATCGAATTAATACGCCCGAATACAACACGAAGAGAAACAATGACCGTGAAAGTAGGGCCTAGAGACTAGTTACAACTTACAAGTTGTGTCCTTTCACTTACTACGACTGGTTTTATACAATGAAAATCGTGTTCAAAGTAGGTCAAATTAGTCCGTTGCTTTTGCTTAATTTCCCATCACATCCCACAGAAAAATATTTAATTAAAATAGTTTTAGCTTGTATTTGTTGATAATACTTTGGAATTTAATAGAAAAAACACCATTGAACCCTAAAATACAAAAATTTCATCATCGATATGTTTAGGGTCAGTTACTTTCACAGCCTGTTGCGCGAAATCTCGACTGGCGACTTATCCGTGATTTTCATGTGCACCGCCACATTTCTTCTTTTCTTGGACACAAAGGGAGATAAATTATCATTTTAATAGTAAAGGAGAAAAGAGGACATGGAGAAAGAAAAAACAATCACAAAATACAATACAAACTTAAAAACTATTGTTTTTTGTTTAAAGCCCAGCCAACTGCACAGAGCCATATCAGGTCTATAACCATTTAAAAAAATTCAACAGGTAAAAAAGTAAAAGAAAATTAAGGACGCAAGGAAATGCCCCTGGCGTTAACCACTATGTCCAATTCATCACACGGGGGATTAAAAAAACCAAAGCTGAATACAAACTGAAACATAAATAAGGACACTAAAACACATAAAAACAAGCCTAAATGACCTTAAATTGTTTCCGCATATCTCAGTTACTTTATTTCTCCAGATCAATGTTTTCTCTGGTGTGTGTATGCATGTCATTTGGTTCCTAATGTGCAGGAGTTAAGCTGTTGTATAGTCTGCATACTTTGTCTTCAGTGGGCTCTCATATGGATGTGACATGTTATATAAAGCCTGGTGTCCTACAAATCTTCAATATAACTGATGACATAGACTGTCAAGATCTTGTTAGAAAAAAAAAGGAGAAAGAAAAAAATGGGATAGAAAGGAAGCCTATGACGGAAGGAAAATTGAAAGTTTACTGTACTAGATATCCCACAATACTGATGTTGACAAATTCTGAAGAGTCCTGAAGGGCATGCCAACTTTTATCATTACATCTTTCACATGACTCAAAGAGGCACAGTATTCCAAGAGAAAAAGATTTACTGAAGCCACGATAAAAATCAAAGGGCATGCAATTATATTACTTCTAGAGCAGTGCAACAGGAAACAATAAAACTAATCAATACTTTTATTAACAAATAGTGCAACAAAAGTAGTTCTTCCATTTATAAAAAGTAATTATCAGCCAAAAACAACAAAACAAAACTCAAACAGAAAATACCAAAAGCCAACACAGCCTCCAAACTAAATATGAGAGATGAAAATGAAATAAAATACAACCATATCTGTAAAAAAACCATAAAAATAAAAAAAAAACCAGTGAGAGAATAAAATTAAAGAAACAATAGTGAACAATGAGAGAGAAAATAAAGACACAATAGTGAAATTAAACACTTTTCGCTTGTTTTACAAATACACACATAAAGAGAGCTATCACCAGCATTTAACTCGAGCACTCCATGCAGTGATCCTAGAGCTGTAAGCTACATGGAGATGCCAAACACCAGCTTGCCCACACAGGATGCAATGTACCCCAGCCCTAAGCCTCCACATACTCACGTGATATCATCAGTTTTATAGGACACAATGGTGGGCACAAAGGTGTCCTTCATGATGACCTGACGGATGGACCTCCAGTCTGAGGCGTTCTCCCCCAGCAGAATACAGATAGCCTCCAAGGCTATTTTGACCATGGGGGGAGGGTTGCCCATCGAGCGGATCTCCACTAGATCCTTCTTCTTGATCCCCTTCACAGCTGCATGTGGGCGAAGAGCAATCCAAAACAGTTATCCACAAATCTCTATTCCATTTCTCTAATGCCTACTTTGTTACTTAATCCTCTGAGATCAAATGAGCTTACCTGAAGAAGGAAGGACTGTACAACAGATCTGGACAGTGATTTCTTTTGGATGATATCAAGAAAGGTTTGCCAAGCTGTCAGTGATAAATGTCTAAAGAATCTGCTTTGAAGTTAAATGTTTGCCTCAGTCAGATGCGGAGTTTCAGCAATTGCTTGTTATATAATCATCTGACATCTTGTCTCAAAATTTGGATCCTGAATATTTTCCTTGGGTACAAAATTATCAATAATAATGAACTTTGGAATTACTAGATTTTTGAAAAACCCATTTTCAAGAAGACCTTCAGAGCAGATTCTACCACACTTAGCACAGACTGACTCAAGGAGGGCATGCCAAAAGATTTCCAAGAGGGCACAGAGGGCAGGTGTGAAAGAGCAGCACGGGGGAACAGTTTGGGGTCCACTCACGTAATATCATCAGTCTTGAAGTTGATGATGGTTGAAATGAAATTCTCTCTCATCAGGATGCCACGCAACTGTTTCCAGTCCAGTTCTCCTTCACCAAGCAGCACACAGATGGATTCCACAGCCAACTTCACAGCTGCTGGTGGGTTGGCCAAGGTTCGAACTTCCACCAGATGTTGTTTCTTGATGGCACTGACAGCTGTGTAGTGTGGAAGGGGAATAGGAAGAGCCAACAACAGTGCAAAATAATGACATTAAGCTGTGACAAAAGCATGCAAGGAGCAAAACAAAAAAATACTGGGTTCTGCAAAAAGAGGTAAGAAAATTTGAAACATCTCATCTGTCAATACATACTTTGCAAAAGATTTTGACAAAGCATAGGTATGTTTCATGGACCAGGTAATTTCATGCATTTTCACAACTACCTTAGCAAAGTTTGCCACTGACTCAGCTATACACCAACATCTAAACTGATAGATTCAACCAAGCTGATTAAATGTAAGACTTGAGCCTGCTGGTCACATTCACAAAACTCACAGCTATCAGAAAATACCATTTATTCAAAAAATGTATCTGCAGCATTTACTTCAAAAAAGTTTACATTTTTTTCCAAAAAACATGCAGATCCTTGCATATTATTATAAAATGGTTCTTGAACCATGCACTTCATGCAATTGGTCCTCATTCATTTTTTGTTATCATTCACAGATTCCTACAGCTGCATTAAAAGAAATAAGCATAGTGGTTGAATATCTTTAACTGTAATATTAAAAAAGGGCAAACCTGGTTTCAGTTAGTCAGTATCATGCTATCTAGATACATTTCAAAGCTTTAACTGAAACCACAAATTTTAATCAATTTATGATCTCAATGCAAAATCCATGCAGAAAAACAGATTTACTGACGACAAGACACCTACCTACAATATACAGTGCAACAACTGATACCCCATAAACAGTCAAAACAAAAATATAAAAAAAAGTCTCCACCAATCAATAAATCCCTCAGTGTGTTCCATGCAATAACCATTAAACCTCCCCGCTGTTTCCCATGCAAACTAACACCAAAAGCAAATTCAAAAACAGAATAAACCAAAGCTGCAAAAAGGACTGCAGGAAAGAAATTTGGAACAGGATCTGGGAAAGTGAACCGTATGTACAATTCTGTGAAGTGATAGGACAGGACAGGAGAATACAAGATGGGTCTGAAATTATCAGAACACAAACTAAATGTGTAACTTTGTAAGGTGATAGGGTGGGAAATTTCAGAATAAATGGAATCATCATGAGCACATTTACTCCATGAATAAAAAGCTTTCAGTAAGACACCATGAAAATCAAATGGGAGTGAATGAATGACCAACAAACATAAATCATATCCTTTAAATAGTACCATCAACTATTAAACACATTTTCTGAAAAACATTACACAGTTAACAAAATTTAGCAAATTACATACTGGTGCACAGTCGAAGCAACGTCAAATTAAATATGCACCTCCAAAAATAGCATTCATACAAAATCCAAATCATTTCTTACCTGGTCATTAAAAAATCCACCATCAAACATTCAAATCATATATCATCAATCACACAGAACTGCGACTTGCATGTTCTATAGTAATTTTTTTTGTTTTGTTTTTTGTAAGCAGCACAAACCATCAATCACACAGAACTGTGATTTGTCTGTTCTACATATGAATTGTGAAGTCGAAAGTACAAAGGTCATCCAATATACAGTAAGAATACATTTACAAAAATGTAAAAATAAAATTTAGAAAAAAGACAGTCAGTATTGTTCTATATTCCATTGATGTACCATCTGTTCATAAGGTCTGAAATAACCATTCTTAGGCAGAGTTGATATAATGTACATGCTTGTCACCTTCACTTCCAAAGCATCCATGACGCAGAAACATACACCACAGAAGGGTTCTTTCAACTTGAAGAATACATCAATGAACAGGACAGTTGTGGCAGAGCATCTAAATGATATGATGCCATAAGACATGTAATCCTCTCTGCCTTGTGGCAAGAGGCATCATCATGTAATATTAATGGCACATCATTTAACATTTACATTTCCTTCAGATTGTAGGTCTTAGTATCATCATTAAAAGCATCCTGTAGTAGTCTTGATTAACAGTTTGCCCCATTGAACAGGATGCACCAGCAATATACCCTCCTTCCTACAGGCACATATTATCATCATCTTCCAGAATTTCCTTGCTTTCCTCTACAATTGGTGGGCTTTAATGATGGCAACTATCCAATTCAAAAAAGCTGTCACCTTCATTATTGTACCTATTTAACAGTACCGCTAAAACAATGACATCACAATAAATGACATTACAATATTTAGTATTTAATTTCATAATCAGACAGAAATTGGAGTAGGTGTGCATTAAAATTTAAAGAACTGCAATAATTACATTTTACGCTATAAGGATATTCTCACTATTTACTGGATGACCATTATATTGTCGCATGCATATTTTGTCTATATATTTCATTTAATCAATCTGCATATTTTAAAGTTACATGGGATATGATTACAAATTAAATACTTGCGTGTAGATGTCTGCGTGTGTCTGTGTGTGTGTCTGTGTGTGTATGAATACTCATTGATGCAAATAAATTTTAAATGAATCATAAGCCTGACAGCAATCAGTTTACAGACCTACTGACTTTTTTTTAAGGGTTTAATGATGATGCAAAATAAAATCTGACTACAACAGAACTTTGCAAATGTAACAACGATGAAAGATGACAAAGAAAACAGAAAACTGGACAACTAGATCATCACAAGAAATGAGATAGCAACTCTTTTTCCAGACAACTATATCATATCATCACAAGAAATGAGATAGCATCTCTTTTTCAATGTTAAATGTTAACATTCAGAAAAAATTCAACTTGAAAACTGACAAAGATTTTTCTTCATGCAAACTCCAAACTTACCATTCTGAGCCTCAATGACAGCAGGCTCGACTTGAGCAAGATCTTCCATGACACTGGACTGTTTCTCATTGATGACCTCTGTCTGTTTGATCAAAGCCACTTGGATCTCCTGGGATGTCACCTTCTTGCGTTCAGCTTCTTGTTGATCTTTCACCTGGATGGCAAAAGTAAGGGTATATTTTCCTCTATCTTCATTTGCATTTAAAATAATTTCAGAAACATTACAACCTTCACTGTGAGTGTAAGTGTGTGTAAGTGTGTGTGTGTGTGTTGTGTGTTGTGTGTGTGTGTGTGTGTGTGTTGTGTGTGTGTGTGTGTGTGTGTGTGTTGTGTGTGTCTGTGTGTGTCTGTGTGTGTCTGTGTGTGCTGTGTGTGCCTGTGTCTGTGTCTGTGTCCTGTGTCTGTGTCTGTTTGTGTCTGTGTGTGCATGTGTGTGTACATAGATGAGCGGACGCGCATGTGTGTGGTGTGCCACAAAAGAAAGGCAGGCATAATTTGCATGTTGAAGATTACGTTACCAATCTACTTCTATAAATATAGCAACAATGAAGATTACATTACCAATCTACTTCTATAAATATAGCAACACAACTGCTTGTAACAGATACAGATTAGACACTACACAGTGAGAGCATTATTAGATACAAAACTATTCTCAAATCAGCAGCTACAACCTCTGGACCCTGTGGCATATTAAACAACACAATGTCACTGAGACTTTACAAAACATCCCTTAAGAAACTGCTTTTTTAAATAAAACTTAACACCCTTCCCCTAAAATAACAACTGATTTAAGAATGCAACAGCAAAATGGCAATATGACCAAACAAGGACAGACATCCATAATACCATCTGCTTGAGTTTGAGATTGGCGGCATTGTTTTTCTCCTCCAGCTCAATGCGCTTGATAGACAAGGACTTCTGCAGCTCCTCCACTTGCTGCACTGTGTCTCGGATCTTCTGCAGACCCACGTTCAGGTGAAGCTGCTGCTCTTCCAGGTCTGATCGTTTCTCTGTGTACAACTTCACCTGCAATTACAGGCAGTTCATCTTCAGAGCAAATTATGTCTTCACTCAATTAACAGTCAAGTTATATTAAATAACACATATAAAAATATATCAATTTCATTCAACATCTAACAATATATTCATAACCACTCATCAATTAAAAGCCAACAAATTTTCCATGCATTTGCTATTTCTTTTTTTATTTTTCAGTTTTAGTATTAGTTCTAAACACACAGTATTTTAGGGCAAACAAACCTTACTCTATTCTGTTTCTAGATTTAAACAATCTCACATTTTCAAAATTTAACCACATCAACATGCCAGAGACTTAAATTTTCACAATGTAACAATGAAAATGCATGAAACCCACATAGTGATTGATGAAGTCTAAGTAGTGTCTTGGTGTGACAGCAGTGGTACGGCCACCACGGCGAGTGATGCGGGTGTTGGCCTGATGCAAAGAGAGGTGCACATACACAAAAGCATTGACCACAGCTTCTCGGTGACCAGGGGTGGCTGGCAGGTTCTCGTAGGCAAATGGAAAGTTTGATGGTGCCACGTACTGGAACAAGTGGAGAAAAGAATATTTCAGAACACATTTACATGAGGCATTAACCCTTTGATTCCCGCACCCAATTCACCAACTGCAAAAACTAAACCTTCTGACTCCCTCACCCCATCAGGAAGCTGGTGGATAGAGTGTGGGAGTCAAAGGGTAAGTTTTTGTTCTGCTAGCATGGTTGACAATGCACGATGCTGGTGGACAGGGTGTCAAAGGGTTAAACATGAGTAGTCTTCAGTAAACAACAGTGATATTTTCTATTCACATAACCTGTTTCTGGTAACACGATATAAACATACATGTATATGTACACACACATGCACAAACACAAAAAGACTCTCTCTCTCTCTCTTGTTTAATGAAACAAAAATACACACATGAAAAAGTGTTAACTATGAATATAATTCCTCAACAAAGTGTCTTAGTTATCAATAAAAACATAAGAATAAATATATAAATCAAACATAGAATTTACCCTCACATCAGAGAAAACACTAACACACATACACACAAGCATGTATAGATCTGCCATACATGCAAGAAACTACTGATAAAAGAATACTTACGCCTCCCTTCTCCAGGTCCATCTTGCTGGTGAACTCCTTGCCCACCTGGTAGAGAGCCCCCTTAGACCAGTCCCCAAACCAGTTGAGCACACATCTGTTGAACAGGGCAGGTGAGGTAGCTGCACGGTCCTTCAGGCCTTCAGATGAGGGGTTCATGGTGAACACCACATGCAGGTTCTTGATCACCTGTAAGATAACCTCATCATTTGAACCTTGTTATCATCATCCATCAATTCTCATGAAATGCACCATTTCCCACAACTAGTTGTTCTGTCGCACTGAACTGAATTACCTTTCATCAAAATGGAAAGACAGAAGGGGGAGGGAGAGAGGAAAGAAGGACAGAAAGAAAGGAGGGAGGGAGAGGTGGAGGGTGGTGGGGGAGACAGAGGAGAGGGGGAGAGAGAGAGAGAGAGAGAGAGAGAGAGAGAGAGAGAGAGAGAGAGAGAATTTCAATTTCAGTCTCTCCAGACAAAGTCTCCATGATCAGAACAAATTCCATATGCACTAATGTCACAGGTGCCATGTGTATGAGTGAGAGAAAGAATAACGACACTTTTAGAATTCAAAGGGATGAGGTAGGAATGAGGAGCAGAGCTGGTTATTGTGCTAAGTACTGACTCTGTGTTATCAAATTTGCTGGTACCCATTTCTTTACTTTGCTGAATTTATGCTCTTTCTGGCTATCAAATAAACACAACACTAGCATTACCTATACCAGACAATAAAATAATCAAGTCTTGGGTCAATAATACTGATACACAACAAAAACATTTTACCTTAGTAACTTAACCTGCTATGAAACTTCTTCAGTCAAAGCCATTCAATTCTTTAAGATCAATGATGTAACAAAACTGGGTTGATATATTCTGATTTTCGTAAAATACATCTAGTAAATGTCTGCTGTGACAACAGCTGACCCACCTGTTGAGTAAACCACTTGTACAGTTCCTCAGCAGAGTCAAGCATCAGTCCCTCTCGGACTGCACCCTCCTTGCACTGTGTCATGAGTGTGGTGTACTCGTCACCTTCAAACAGACCTGGCACCTCGCCGTTAGCCAGCAGCGTGTTCATGCGCTCCAGGAAACTGGAGTCCAGCACATTGGACTCGTCCATGATGAAGCAGATTTTCTCATCCTGTGACACATCAGTACCACTTTGTTCAAATGTTATCAATACTTCTCCAATATGCGTTATCACTTCAGACTTTTCAAAAGGCACAAAATGTGGGTTAGGACAAGGGTCACTATCCTAAAAGCTAAGACTATATGTGGCGCAGAAAGTATGGTTCTGTTGCCCTGATGTACCGAGACAAAGATGACGATGGTTACTCAAGATATATTTACAAGTCACTCTTATGAGTTTAATACGGTTCAAAGCCAACATAGTATCTTTCTGCTGGACATCCCCTTTCAGAAACATCCAAATGGCAACAACAGAAACCTTTTTTGATACAAGAAGTAATCAAAAAAATCACAAATACACAACTGAACATACAACATATGAAGGCAATTTACAATTTCCTCATAACTGAAGATTATCATCAAAATTGAAATGTATTGTACTAGTTGGGAGATAATCATAAAAATTTAAGACACTTTACCTTGCAACCTGAACGGCGGAGCACAATACGCAAGTCTTCATCAAAGTCTGCAGCAGTGTACTTGTTGTGCACTTTGATCTGGTACACAGTCAGCCCGTTCATCCAGGCCACAAAACGGGACAGGGTGGTCTTCCCAGAGCCACTCACTCCAATCAGCAGCAGATGGCCTTGGGGCTGGCGGAAGATTCGGTCAATGCGAAGCACATGATCCAGCACTTCATCGAACAGCACAAGAGGAACATCCAGTTCTTCTTCATAGAACACCTGTGGCAAGAAAACATCGGAATGGCACAACAGAATGATGAAATCAGGCACTTGAAAGTAAAAGTTCTATAATAAGCACAAACTGGAAATCCTCAATTTAAACATAACTTGACAATAAAAGATATTATATACAAAAAAAAAACAGTTCAAGAAGTCAGGAGTCAACAGAGAAAAGCCCTGATGTGGAAATTACAAGAGAACAGTTATGTAGTCACAGGTGAACAGTTTGGAAATTACAGAACAGTTATGTAGTCACAAGCGAACAGTTTGGAAATTACACAAGTTATGTAGTCACAGGTGAACAGTTAGGAAATTACAGGAGAACAGTTATGTAGTCTATCATGAGAGATCAGTTTACAAGTCAAACACAGACAACACTTAAGAAGTCCCAGTCAGTGGACAATTCAGGTAGGTCACAAGAACATAGTTAAAAAGCCTAGTCAAAATAATTGGAAGGCACTTCTGATATCTGACTCACATATTAGATATATCCTTTAACCCTTTCACCCTGCTGGAAACTGGGATAGGGTGAGGGAGCAAAAGATTTAAGTGTCACGCACTAACCTTGAGTCTGGCCTTGGTGTACTCTCTGAGCACCTCCCTGTCCACAGGGACATAGTCCTTAGACAGCCACTTGCTGAACAGGATGGGACGACACAATGCTACCTCACGGTCAATGTTGGGAAAGTGTTTCAGGGCAATCATGTCCACGTTCTGGTCTGTCCATTGGCGCTCCTCATCCTCAATCAGCCTGAAAGTTCACCAAAAAAGGTAAATATGCAAGTATATGTAAATAAGTACATAAGCAAGTGGTCCTGGTAGTCAAGAAGTACACATACACAGTTTTGAATCACACATTGATAAAATATTCATTCTATACATGTTTTGTCTGGACAGTGTGGCCTTCAATCAAGTTCCAAAATGAATAGAAGTCAAAAGATCAATCACCTGAGGTACTGTTACCAAAAAAAAATAATAATAAAGGAGGTAAATGAACTGAGGCACTGTTGCCAAAACAAAAGAGAAATAATGGAGGTACTGAAATGACAAGAACTGACATAGTTTTACTACAAACTTCAAATAAATGTAACTGGTTATCTCAATTACCCATGCAGTCAAACCATACAGTGATACATCCACCATTTGTACTTTTGATTCCGTCAGCCTCGTTCAATAATTCAAATATTTCGCTTTCATGGAATTCAAGGAAAAGTGTACCATCATCTGGGACCAAATGTTGAAAGCACTTGTTAATCCATTGCTCACCAAAATAAGAAAATGTCCGATCACTAAGACGAAAATAACTGACATTCAGTCAATAACAAAGACAACGCAAGTTGGAAAAGAGAAAATTAATCCAGATTTTCTTGCCACCACTCTTTCTTAATTATTTCCCTACAGCCAGCATCTGAAAGTCTCTGAATAAAACATTTCCCATTCAAAGAACCCCAGGGTAGTCCCCTTAACCCTTTCGCATTTGCACTGCTAGATGTAAAGCTAGCTCCTAGTATTCACATTTGAATGTACCACAGAGTCAGTACAAAGTCTTTCACAAGTGAATGGAAAGTTCCTTGCATCTCAGAATGCTTGTACTATTTTTAGAAAATTCAACGCGAGACTGACCAAGATTCTAACCACGCACACGATAAGACAGCAAGGCCAGTAGTGATGGAAATTCCCCACACATGTGCCGTTAAAGGTCGGGCGATCTCAACCGCTACGAACGGATCGGCACATTCTTCCGCAGGGCGGTTACCGGCTTTGTGAACAGCTAAGGGTTAATGTAAAGCTCTGACCTGTCCTGGAAGAGACGTAGAGCTTCGTGGGCCCAGATCCTGACCAGCCCAGCCAGATCCAGAGTCTCCATGGGACGGATGGCCTCACAGATGCCTCTGACCCAACGAGTCATTTCACGAGGGCTGTAGATGTAGTGGGGTTGCATGTCCTGAGTGAAACGCTCCTGCACAGTCAAACAAACTTTGTCTTGTGATCACAAACATTATTTTCTTTTTGGACAGTCTAAATTCATGGTGAATAAAATAACAAATATGGAGAAAAACAAAGGACTTTAGTTCTCAGAACACTGAGGAAAGAGAACACCTATAGCAAAAAAATCATGACAGATAAATGGCACAATTTTAAAATGACCTGTGTAGTCACAGAAGAAGGAAGTGTTAGCACATTCCAGTCTGTATCCAATACAGCTTGAGGAACAAAAAAAAAAACATTCCTGGCACCTACTGCTTAGGTGATGATTCTAAATCCTCTGAACTGGTTTCTCAGACCTTTAGACCAAGTGTAAGCAATTACAAAAGAGACACAACTCAAGGAACATCCTTCATTCTTTTCTGATGAAGAACGAGCACTATTCAAGTAGGTTTTAGCCTGCTGTATGCATTTTTCCCCTAATGATACTGGCCGAGAGGCATCGATACATGTCATGCAAATTCTCAAGGAGATATTATAATCACAGAGTTATTCTGATCATGAAAATAGCAGAAAATGGGGACAATGAAAGAAGAGATTAAATCAAAATAACTTCAATTTCAAAACAAATTTGAGTTCAAATGGTTTAAATGCTGTGTCAGAAGTGCACAAATTTACAAAAATAACTAAAATTATCTCACATCAGTTATTAGCTATCACATTTCTGCACATCAAAATATTGTATAAATCACTTGAATGGTGTATGGGTTATCAGTGTAGTAAAGCACCCATCTATGACAAGCAACACAGCCAAAAACAGACAGATTGTCCAGACTGTCCAAGCTTAACAGGGCTTATAGGATTAAAGACATGAACTTCTCATGGGACCAGCATTATAAAGACAGTGTCCTCCTGTTTCTCATTGCTTCATTTTCAAAATCTTTAAAAAGGGGCAAGTACCCACTTACAGCTGGGTGTTGTGGGCTTGTGTATTCAAGCCAGGCAACAAACCTGAAAACCCACTCATCTGCCAACCATGTTCCATTGTGCTTTCACCTTAGCTTTCATAAGACATACAATACCACTACAAAACAAGCTGATCAAGCAAACAAGCACATAGAAAACACACAAAGTACATACATACAAACAGAATCTACTTTACCTGTGACATCATGTAGAACTCGACCATGGCATTGGTCAGAGGGTCAGCATATGGCTTGAGGGAAGGTACCAGCCTCAACATGGCACGGTTGAAGGTGCCATAGATCTGCTTCAGTGACACTTCTCCTGGATAGTCTACGTACACCACAGGTACATGACGCAGGAATCTGAAAGGAGGAAAATAATGACTGACTGATCACGTGATCAGGACGCAAACAACAGCAGCACCACAGGAACGTGAAAGAGTGAAATATCAGAACAAATAAGCAACACAATATTACTGACTAATCTGAATCCTACTGCAAGGCTGTGAAGACAAAGGTTGTTTAATGTACAATGAACTGGACATGGTCATTACACATTTGAATTTCTTCTTTTAGATACAATAAGTAAATAAACAAACAAAAACTTTAAATGAAAATACAAACCAGCTCTTCCCTAACTCTCTGTTACTAAACATTTTATCTGATTCTCTTACAGTTCTGCACAGATATTTGTTTGTATTGATTCATACTGTTGTCAGATAGATAGCTAACCAGTAGATAGAGTGACAATGCAGTCGATATTTATGCTTAACTCAAATTGACAATGCAGACATTTCGTTTATATTTGGTAAAAGTATATTCCAGGGCAAAGACAATCAGAAAGTGAATGAAAAACTATTCCACATGTGAGATCAGTTCACATGTGGCTTGTTATGAGGCCCCATTCTGATCAGCTGATTGACCTATCCATGCCCATTCCCGCACTGTCTACTCGGTATATATACTGAACACTTGTGAGGAGGTCCCACTAATCGGAAAATAACCACTTAACTCTATCCACCCGAACATACGCATATGCGTACCCCACGCGCATAACGCTTCAGCCCGAACCTGCGCATATGCGTACCTAAGCTTTGGGAATTTTGGGGGGACAGGGTCAAGGTTGGATGCGAAACTAAACATGCTGGCTCCCTTGTATGACATATCAAGAGTAGGTGTGTATCCTTCCCGAGTGCTGGCGACCTTTGTTCGTCGGTTGAGGCGAGGTCAAAGCGAGTGACTTGGTGCTCAAGTTCACCGCATGGTCGCATGGGATCAACATGGCGTCGAGTCAAACACTGGCTAGCCGTGCACGGGGAATAAATGCAGGACTCCCAAACTTGGTATACACACTAACCAATCATAAATACACAAAATAAAAGAATTTTGGAGTGTATCAAACAAATATTGTGATTTTTTTGTTCTTTGAGTATTATGATACCCCTTTGCATGATTTTTTCAAAAAATCAAATTTTTGAAAAAAAGGAAATTTTCCTTCTAAAATTACGTTTAATCTAACATACTTACCGTGGGTTAAATAATTTCATTATTTCACGAACGAACACTTTCAAACTTGCACACAAGTTAGTTTATTCTAATGACAACATCTCTACAAAATTTCATTCCTCTATCTTTACAAGTTATTTTTTTACAAATTTATTAGTAACATATACAATTTGGCCAGGGGGGAGAGGTTGTGAGAATGAGCACCCGGCCAGGGTGGAGTGAGTTAATCTACACCTAGGAAGAAGGCCTGTAATCCATTGCATTGTAGAGCAGAAAGTCTGATTTCACACAATAAATATCAAAATGTCCTCATTTCTGCATTATATAAGTGCAACGGATTATACTATCAGATGACTGTCACACCAGAGATGGCTTTAACTTATCTAAAGTAAAAAAAAAAACCTCACCTCTACACAGCTTTATATACATAAATTGTAACAGCATCCTATGAAATCAGAAATGTAAGAACAAAAACGTTAACTTCCATTAACCACACAACAACCACTAATTCTTATATAGAGGTAAATTTGGCCACAAATCCTTAGGTCAAAGGACAGTGAGGCAAAGTATAAGCAACCTAAACTTTTCTCCCAGCCAGCATTATCAGGGCAGCATCCACCTCCCGTCCATTACTGCTTTAACCCTTATCGCCCCGACGCGGCCGAAAGCGTCCGGTAAAATTTCGTACCGTTAAACCCCAAAGCGTCCAAAAGCGGCCGCCAGACACGTGGTTGCTATGGACGCAGCCATAGCCGTTTACATAAACGAGAATCTCGTGAACGTGAAAGCCTCGTTTTCGCTACTTCCCGCCGTGTCGTCTGCTGTTTACTGAATCGAAATCGGTCAAGTCTTCTGCTTTCTACAATTTTTCAAAGTTTGTCAACAATGAGTCGGATGTCTGACGAAGATCTATGGCGTCTGCTGAATGAAGACAGTGATGAAGAGGGGGTGTTTGAAGGCTATTCTCGCGAGGAAATCGCTGAAAATCATCCAGGAGATGCTGAAAGTGATCTGGATGTTGACTTTGATGCTCTCCACGCCGAATCCAGTGACAGTGATTCAGAAAGTGACGAAGAAGCCGGGTCAAGCGTGGATCGTTTGCCTGAACTTCCAAACCGAAACTGGTCGCACGAGTTTGTCAACATTTCTCTGGACGAATTCAAGGAAAATATCGGCGTTTTGCACGATCTTCCTGTCGGTGCAAGTCCTTTGGAATATTTTTCATTGTTTTTTTCCGAGGAAATGTTGACGGAGTTTGCCAATCAAACGAATTTGTATGCTACCCAAATACAGCAGGAGAAGAAAAAAGTGGATCCAAAATGGCAGCCAGTGACAGTCAACGACATCAGACTGTACATTGCCATAAACATCATGATGGGCATTGTCATTCTACCACGACAAGACAACTACTGGTCCAGTGATGAGAAGCTCAACATCCCCTGTATTTCTCGACTCATGTCAAGAACGCGTTTCGAGAAAATCAGCCAGTATTTTCATATAAATGATAGGTCGAAGTGTCAACCAAGAGGCCATCCCGAGCATGACCCTCTCTTCAAAGTGCGACCAGTGCTGGATGCTTTCAAGGCACAATGTGGACAGCTCTACAAGCCTGGGCGTGCTATCAGTATTGATGAGGCTATGATCAAGTTCAAGGGGCGGCTTCAGTTCAAACAGTTCATGAAGTCCAAGCCTACACCGTGGGGGATAAAAGTCTGGTGCAGCGCAGATCCAACAACTGGCTACTTGTTGGACTTTGACGTCTACACTGGGAAGGCGCAGGTACCATTGAAAGGTGAGTATTCTTTTCTCTAAATTTTATTTTCAATAATAGCAGATAGTTTCCCCTTTTTGGGGGTGGTGGGGGGTGTTAAAGAAGAGAGGGCTGAGAGAAGTGCAAGGGTGGGGAGGGGGGGGGGGGGCGGGCACAAATGCCCACATTTTTTTCAGAAAAGGATGGGCTGCAGATTTTGTTTTCATTTTTATATCTAACCCTGCATGGATTACTTGATAATCATTATATGGGCTTGACTGTGGGCCAAGTGTTAACAAAAAACAAAACAAAACATACTCCCCCCCCTCAAAAAAAAAAAAAAAAAAAAAAAAAAACAGGACTGTTCTGTGTTCACACAATTATTCGCTCAATAACAGATTCTTTTCCCTTTCAGTCTACACACACACACACACACACATCTTTTCCCTTTCAGTCCACACACACACACACACACACACACACACACACACATTGACATGGTCTGACTTAGTGTATTTAGTGTATATTTTTTATTGCAGGTGGTCTAGGACATCACGTGGTGATGACAGTGGGGAAAAACTATCTGGGGAAGGGGTATCACTTCTACCACGACAATTTTTTCACGTCTGTCGCCCTGGCCGATGAGCTTCTGGCCCAGAAAACTCGTTCTTGTGGCACCATCCGCACGAACCGAAAAGGCTGGCCTGACGAGCTGAAGGTCAAGCCCGGGAGGGGGAAGAAGATGAAGAGAGGGGAGGTGAAGTTCCTTCAACAGGGGCAGAAAGTTGCTACGCTCTGGCAAGACAAGCGTACCATTGCTGTCCTGTCGACCAATGCTGATCCAGTGATGGGAAAAACCCCTCGTCAGACTGGCAAAGGTGAGCAAGCCCTTTAGTCTCTTTTTATCACTATTATAATTACAGGTTACCTGGTACATGGATGGAAAGTCAGAGAGCCGCCACCTATCTGTGGTAATGTGGGTAAGTAGTTACTTTCTTTTAATTGCAAGCATATGTTTTTACTTTGCATGTTTTTTTTTTCTTTTAAAATATCAAAGGAACATTATTTTATTATTTGTTTTTAATAATCTAATACAAAAGACTCAAAATCAGTGTGCTTTGATTTCAGGCAAACGTGAAGATGTTCCTGTGCCGCAGTCCATCATCACCTACAACCAAAACATGGGTGGTGTGGACCTGCATGACCAACATCGGGCGTACTACCCTGTGGGTCGATCTTGCAGAAAGTGGTGGAGATATTTGTTCTGGTTTTTTGTCCAGAGCAGCCTAATAAACTCCTTCATCATTTTCTGTAAGACCAACTCTCCCAGGCCCAGGTCCAGACGGCATCAGGATCCACTCTACTTCAGGCTTGCCATCTTCGAGGGGCTTGTGCGCGGCAGTGTGGTCACCAGGCGGCAGGTAGCTTCTTTGCAGCCTAGTGTGATGGGGCGTGCTGTCACTGACATGGATGGACACCCACTGGTTCGCTTCCAAGGACGGAAGAAAGTCTGTGTGCAATGTTCAAGGATGGGACGTCGTCAGGCAAGTGGCCACAGCAGGGAAACAGTTATGGGGTGCCCCACCTGCAAGGTACACCTGTGCAAGGGACACTGTTTTGCACAGTTCCATGCTGAACTCCAGCTGTAGACACTTATTGATCCCCAGCATCATCTGCAGGCTGTTTTGAACTGTTTGTGGGTTGTTTTTTAACTTTGACATACCATACCTTTTTTTTTTTTTTAACGTTCATTGTTAAACTTGACGCTTTGATTTTTTTCTTGAAGAAATAACAACATGAACATAAAAACAAAATCTGTCTGTGAGTACTTTATTGTATGCAGAGTGCAGGAAAATTGATTCATTGCAGCAAAAGAAGGTAATTATATTTTTAATCTTTTCTTAAATGTAGTAACTATCACAAATTGCAGGAGTTGCTTCCCTTGGCGCAGGATTTCAGAGACATTTTAGTGCCAGAGGGTCTGGGGGTATAAGGGTTAACTTCTCCATCTCTGAGTAGATGGACTGGAGGAAGCACACACATGAAGTTTTGTATATACATGTTATGAATCACATTTTGCTCATACACATGTTAATGAAACTAGCTCACATACCTTCCCTTAACAGGAAACAACCGACAAACCATACCAACCTGTGTGAGAGGGGCTTCCTGCCAGGGTCAGTAGGAGGATTGCAGGCACCCACAAACTGGATTCTCTCAAACTGAACCCAAGCCTGGTCTGAGGTGCGATAGAAACCACCATGCTCCATCATCTGACGCAGGAAGGAGATCACACGCTGTGTGCCTGACAAAGACAACAACACATCAAGGTCAAAGTCATTCAGCATGACTGGTCCTGTGAATTTTTTTTTTTTTTTAATTTGCTGTCACATCTTCTGCACCAACTACATGGAGTTGATCCCTCACCGCTCTACAACACACAATAACGCAAGTTCATTTAGTCAAAGTCACAGTGCCAAGAAGCTCACGGGAACCAAAGATGTCAAGCCACAATGTGGCCACCCACCAGAAGAGGCCCTGCTGTGTCACTTTGGAAGAGATCTAATATTGCCTATTCTGGTCAAATTTACTAATGCTGCCTACTCGGCCCTATATTGATGACAGTAATCACTCAGTCATGGAGTCAAACAGCATGACACACTTCTTAACAATCTCCATGAACCACAGACCCCACCTTGAATTCCCCTCAGGCAAGCAAGCAGCAGAGGGAATCGAACCCAAGATCATCATGAGATGAGGGTATGAAGGGTCACAGAATCTGGGACAATTTTCGTGATGATATAATGAGTGATGATTTCATGAGAATATGGAATTCCAAGACCGAGACTAGGTACCGGCAGGCAAAATTAGGATAAACATGAATAGCTTAGCCTTCATACTGTTCGTACAGAACTTTTTAATAGAAACAAAATGAAAAAAAAGTAATGTTCTGTCTCTTTTCTTTCCTGAGATAATGACGTTTTAAGATGACACCTTTAACGTAACAGGCAAAAACACTATGGAAAGCTGTTTTTGATTATGTGTATTAAAAAAAACAACTAGAGATTTCATTTTGAAATAACCAATTCTTTGTAATATAAGGTTACACGAAAACAGAAAAGCAGGACATTTACTCAGTTACAAAGAGAGTTATAAGGGAGCAAAAATAGCAAAATGCGTATTTTACATAAGTTCAAATTAGCACGGCAGGGTATGTTTTCAGGTTCATATCTTGGAAAAGATGTGCTTTAATTGCAACTTGTGTTTGTACTTTAGTACAACTGTCTATATAGACTTAGTCTAATTTTTTTGAAGATGAACAGTAGCCACGTTTGTTTGTTATAAAGATCAAAATTTCATGAAATTGCCAAAATCGCCTGTGACGGAGGCACCAAGCTGACATAGGAGTACAAACGACTGTAACTTTTGAACCAGTTGTTGGATTGACTTCATATTTGGACACAATACACAGAATGCTGCCCTCTTTTATATTATTTACTTGTATTCAAATCAGAAGAAGGTATGAGGTCAATCCCTCACTAAAATACCCAAATTTCATGAGCCCAATGTGAAGTTATGCTAGTCACATCATGACAGACGGCCATTATGAAAGCAAGAACCTGAATTTTAAGCTTGCCTACTTTCTAGCAGTTATGTCCACTCTGTATTGATGAAGTGTGTCAGTGTTTATGCTATACTTATAAATGATTTCATAAACAAATGCCAGGGTTCCAAAGGGACCAATGTTGAAAAAGGACTGTACGATTTGTGTTGACACAACAGGTATAGAATTGTACTATTACTAGACTAGAGTAATAGTAATACAAGTGTTACTAGTTTGCTTTCTTATGTAACAAAACAGGGTCATGTAAAGCCTGAATTTGGGTTTAATTACATCCAAATTGGCCAAACTCCAGGTTCCTCTGCTGGTTGATGAAGGGACTAACTCTATATCTGATGAAATGATGTACTTTCTGTGGACTACATCATGTTCTTTTCACCTAAAAAGGCTTATCTTCCTTCTTTTGTAGAGAATTTATGTCTTTGAGAAGACCAAAAGACTGAGGCACAAAAGACAACACTGGATTTCCTGAAAGAAGCTGTGAACGTGAAAGTCCAGTCTCTTCAAGGAAAGGGCTAACACTCAGTTATCAGCACAGTCTGAGAAAGAAAAGCTGTTCTCTGAGATGGGTGTGCAGTCTTCAACTTTGTCTCAGTTTTGATGGAGATAGCGTAGTCTGGAAATTTCAGCAGATGGAAACAGTTGCTGGAGGAACTGTGCTGCCCCATCAAATGGCTTGTTGCCCTGCTCCATCAGCAGCATCACCTGGTGACATAGAGGAAGACTGTCTCAGTGACTTTTATTGTATGTGTATAGATGGAGAGAGATCAAATTTTGAACTGCATGTGTGTCTTCCCAAGTATTGGAAAAGAAATGACTGAATACAGGACTGACAGTCTTTTGTGATCATGAGCTGCAAGTCCCACATGTGTTTTCATTAATGGCTCGTAACAGCCAAGTAGGAAGTCGTATCCATTTTTGGATTTGGGGATCAGTAATATGTAGGGCCTATATATCTCCTACATGATTTGATCTGATGCATGCCTAACTAACAGGTCTGCAGTTAAGTTCACCTTGGAGATGGGAAATATCTCCACCTTTCAATATTTACCCATCAGACCCAGACAGGATCCAAACCATAGATACTCCTGTAAAGTTTTGATGCTCTGACTACCTGGTAGCCTACTTGATTATCATACCCATCATATGCAATCAGTGCTTAAATAAATAAATGTTTCAGTAAATGTAATGGAAGGATGGAAAGGGGAGATGAGACAGCTGAATGTTTATAACCTATTCATACTACAGATAAAAATTTGATGAAAATCAACCCATAATACTGAAGTGCTGGTCTAGTATAGCACTGTTCCCATGTGCGCTGAGGGCACACACATGTAATACACTGTATCCAACAACAGTTGCACTCTTGATCTACAGAAACAGTAGGTCTTATATATGATCATGTTTACTTTGTAAGCAATCATTCATAATAAAAAAAATTCAGATTCTAAGATATCTTATATATTAGGGTATCATGTTTACTTTGTAAACAATCATTCATAAAAAAAAATTCAGATTCTAACACTTTTTATATAACTTTTTAAAGAAGCTATTCATCACTGATCTTATATAGATCTATATAATCATGTTTGATCAGTAAACATTCATTAAAAAAGATTCAGATTCTAAGACTTTTTGTATAACTTTTTGAAGAAATTATTCATCACTGATCTTATATAGATCTACATAATCATGTTTGATCTGTAAACATTCATTAAAAAAAATCAGATTCTAAGACTTTTTGTATTTATAACTTTTTAAAGAAATTGTTCATCACTGATCTTATATAGATCTATATAATCATGTTTGATCTGTAAACATTCATGAAAATAATTCAGATTATAAGACTTTTTTTTTATAACTTTTAAAGGAAATTATTCATCGCTGACAGTCAATATTTATGGAAAAGACGAACTTAAGTTACCTGGCTTTCTCTGTTCTGTGAAAACATGTGCTGGTTTGTGATGGAAATGATTGTTGCCAGTTCTGATCAAATAGCTTAAAATCTATTCATCTAATCTCACAGCAGAGTAAACCTTACTCATAAGATGAAAAAATGTGATTTAATTCATCCATACTTACCGATATGTACTCGAATTTCATCAAAAACTGACGGCACAGAATCGAAAGTACTCGACGTCATCTTGCTTTGAGATCGGCAGACGATGGAAGTCGGTACTCATTCAAACTGACAAAAGTGTATTCGCGACAGCGTATGAATGCGACTGTAACCATGCGCACACGAAAGAGTATTTACTCTTTTATGTTTTCACTTGAAGATGGCATATTTTCAAGATTCGTGTGTGTCAGAATTCGAACTTTTAGAACACCGTGCGTACAAAAGGGTTAATATCTTGCAAATGGTTAATCAAATCAGACTGGCTGTTAGGTATTCGATTTCCTCATGGCCTGACCGACATTTTGATACTACATATAGCTATGCAGTGCGAGTGTTGCGTGTTGACTTTCAGCTGAAAAAACGAGTGTCAGTTTGGGGCTTCACTCGGCCTCTACCAAAAAGCGGTACAACACGCGGAAAGCGATCACACACACGGCTCGTATTTTGTCATCGTCCATTCACCACACACACTCAGTAATAACAAGAATACACTCGACTGAAAGAAGAGAAATCAATCTTTATTTTTCTCTTAATGGTTTAAAGAAGTAGCGATGTGACAGCTGAATATGCGTTTGATAAAAAACACCAAAATCGTCAATTTTTCACAATGATGTCAGCAAAATGACGTGCCTGCCGGTACCTACTGAGACTGCCAGATACCTGCTGTGCTGGTCAAGAAATTTGAGTAAAGGTCTCAATAACACATCTGAACAATGGATGACGCTTGACTGAGTAATCCTGGCCTTCCAAAGAGCCCACAGCTTGCTCAACTTTGGGCAGGAGCTAGTCAAGGCAAAAAAAATCTACAATTCTTTTGAACCAATAGGAGTTTGAACCCACAACCTCAGTCTGTTGTCAACTGTGTACTCATTTCACTACGGGCGATTGGTGATTTCTCATGAAATACATCATACTGTTTGTCACACACCATAAGAAAAAAATTCAGTGAAAAAAAATTGTTTTTTCAAATCTGTTCATATTATTCCATACAGCAAAAGGACGTATATACTTGTTTAAAAAGGGCAGCTAGTACAGATCTACGCTTGCATAGAAGAGGCTGTATACATATCACTTCACTTGTCATTTTTGCAAGACAGGTTTCAATATATGTGTTCTTTATTTTCCTCAAATTTGTTTAGTGAACAACATATTTTCAGATAGCTTTCTCAAAACATCAATGCAAACTTCAAGAATCAGGAGTTTCACTTTGGCTTGCCAGAATAACTTACCATATTTGTCCATGTCTGGTAAGTTGATTTCATCACAGAAGAGTACCAGCCACTTGTTGAGCTGTACAGGAGACAGCACAGTGCCATTGGGAGTACGGCGGAACTCACAGTAATGATCAAACGTCTTCAGCAGCAGCTCTGGAGTGGTAGCACTGGAGAAGTTCAAACCTACCACCTGCAAGTACGAATGTACTGTCATGCTTACTGTACATTTTACAAAACTGTAAATAGCTCCTAAATGTAATGCTTATTTTTTAATCTACCTAATTTATAAGGGCATTCATTCTTGCCTTTCTGTTATGAACTTTCTGATGCATCTCAGACTACATTACTGTTTAATGGTTTTTAGATCAAAGCAGAACACTTCTAAGCTTTACGATAAGCTGACATTTATAATGGTTTTTACAAATTATAAAAACCCACAAGTCTATAATGCCCTAACAGTTTCCTAAGCATTTGCACAGTCCTATTTCAGTTTTCAAATACACAAAGCACTAACATTTTCCTATACATTGCAGTGTCTCCTATTTCAAGGTTTTCAAACATACAATGCTTCAACATGTTATTCAGCATGATGGCTTTCATTCAGACAGTATCCATTCATATTCCTACCAAATCAAAACATTCTTAATACTGTTACAGACAGAATCAAATAGAATCACACACTCTATTTCACCCAGCACTGACCTCCATGTCAGGCAAGGCACGGAGAGCACTGAACAGGGTCATGGTTTTGCCAGAACCAGGCGGTCCACAGAGCACCAGAGGCTTGTGTTCAGCCAGCCAGGTGTAGAGCAGGGCTTCATGTCGTACAGTGTCAATGGTGGGAATGACCAGGTCAGCAGCAGCTACTTTGTGGGTCTCCACCTCCACCTTGGGTACCTTGGTCTGCCATGAAGCCCACTCACCTGCTGGAGTCACCTGAAAATGATGTCAGTGATGTTATAAATTATACTACAATCTTATAAATTACACTTAAACGCTGTACATTGTAGAGAAGTAAACAATCCCACATGCTCTGTAACGCATTATAGTCAAAAAGTGACAACCTGAAGCACACATCTATATCACTCATTTACCAAACTGAAGTTTATCAATGGTAAACTGATTTCCTAATTTACATGACCATCTGCTTGACCAATTAATTTTATATCACTTGAAACTGTCTAAAAGCCCATGCACACACACACACACAC
Source organism: Monoplex corrugatus (assembly GCA_030674185.1). Lineage (NCBI taxonomy): Eukaryota > Metazoa > Mollusca > Gastropoda > Littorinimorpha > Ranellidae > Monoplex > Monoplex corrugatus. Next base: position 51,004,935 of record JAPXFY010000012.1, read on the forward strand.
ACTCCTCTCTCTCTCTTTCTCTCTCTCCCTCCCTCCCTCTCTCTCCTCTCACACACGTGCGCAAACATACACACATGCGCACACTCACACACATACACACACGTGCACACATACACACACACACACATACATTCACCTGCACCCCTCCATCCACCCACCCCCTCACACATATACAGAGAAAAAAACATTACAAATCATAGAACCTACTGGTCATACTATACTAGTCAGACACAGTACAGTATGTACCAGTCATACACACTAAATATACACAATACAATATATAAAACTGAATAATTTTTTCTTGTGACATAGCACTGTTTAACAAATGAAGTAAACTGACCTCAAAGTCAATGATGAGGGAGTTTGAGGGTGGCAGAGGGATGGTGGTGATGCCTCGCAGGAAATCGCCAAGTTCTTGACGTACTCTGAGTCGACTGTCACCAGTGATGGACCACAGCAGACTGTAGATCAGGTATTTGCTCATATACCGCTCCAGGTGGTCCGTCTGTTGATAGGTCTTTATTCAAGGATTATCAGTATCACCCGAGAAATCTACCTGATTATTTGCCTTTTAACTGTTTTTGCCTTTTAACTTTTTGATTGTTAAACAAACTTTAATATACTGCTGTTTAATACACACACCCATTGATTTTCTTCTGCCATGCAACAAGGAGTCACTCTAAGTATGGACTGCTTGCATATTTCTGATGTGTGGGTTTTTTTTAATCCAAACAGTACATATCAATATATTCATGTCCATAATCTATAAATTCAACCAAATCAGCAAAACTTATTAAATGCTAAGATAAAAGCAATAAAAAGTCAATAAATGATATATACAAATTATAATAACCATTTTCATCATATAATGCTTCCTTCCTCCCCCTCTTCCATGTTCATTTTCAGATTGGTTAAGAATTGTACAAATGCACTGCCACCATTATACATTTCCTTCAGTCACTCTTAGTGCATGTACAAACATTACAGCAGCGTGTGTGCAACTAAACATTCTATTAACAATAAGGGAAGTCACCAAATCCCCTCTCCAAATCAGAAAAAAGCACAAGTGTTTTAAGAAAAAGCATTTTCGCTAAAAGCATTACCAACACACGTAACACACATCCCTAACCTGCATGGGGAAGTCATGGGAGCGGTTATACGCCAGCACATTGCGTACACCCTGGTTCAGCATGGAGAAGAGGGAGTTGACGGCACGGAAACGTGTGAAGTCCATGATATGATCCAGATCTTTACCAAACTCCAGACACTTGATGATGATGCCATCCAGGGAGAAGTAAGGCATCAGGACACTGGCAGCATCACGCTGGACCTGTAAAGATATTCATACATATAGAAAATCTGTTTCCACTGTTCATCAGGGGATTTTAGTTCAAATATCCTTTTAATAAACATACTACCATATCTTACAAGTGCATAAGCTCAACTAATGGAAGAGACCATACTAACTGCAAAATACTTGATTGGTGGTTTGAGTAATCAGCAAAAAGATATCCACCACCAAGTGCTGCCGTCAAGCCTACCCCTGTCCTTACACCTGGTCCCAGGATGAAAGCATCCATCTCCAATTGGCTGGTATAAAGAGACTTCTGATGTGAGGGCTAAGAGCCTGACGTGCTGATGTGTGCTGCTTGGGCTCCCTAGCCCTTTGTAAGGCATCCATGAAAAGTTCCTCCATTGAGGGGATGGGTGGGGAGGAATGATGGGGACTCCCTGAGTGATCCAGGGAAGGTCTACTTTGGAACCAGAATGAAGGTCGATCTGAGTGTCCCATGATTGGGAGGTTTGAAACCAGTGTTGTCTAAGTTGACGTTGGAGTGCCAAAGAGAGCATCAGGGATACATGAACAAATACACACCGTCTCTCTCTCTCTCACATATGCACACATGCTCTCATGCTCACACAAATGCATACAAACACAAGTTTCACACTGACCTGTAATGTGGGAGAAACCTGGTCTTCCTTGCCCTCAGCAGACCCTGCAGTGCGTGACATGTAGCGGGCATCTTCTTCACTCTCCTCCAGAGGAACGTTCTGCAGAGTCTGTATGTAGTGCTCAAAGATCATGTCTGTGGACAGCACATCCTCGCTGAACCAAACCATGCCACAACGACTGACTGTGGCCAATGTAGCATAGCGCAGATCTTGTACTTCAAACATGATGCGCACCTGGACACATCAAATCAATCAAAGATTCAGCAACTGACTGTAACTGATAAAAGCTGATATATTACATGACAGTTCTTAATCCTGTACTTTTCTGACTTACCAAGTTTGATATAATGACTAAATTCATTGATGCATGGTATCATAAACTATTTGGAAAAAATGGAAAAAATACACTTCTCACATGATACTGCATTGCAGCTAAGTTTTATATATTCTTTCCAATGATGAAGCATGATATAGTTAATGCTTGCATCTTAGAGCTACAATGTATCCCCATTTCACAAGTACAATACATTTTTCCATAAAATCATAGCTAATGAACAGATGCACTGTATTTGTCAACATGGTGAAGTAGTTAGTCCAAGAACTGTCCAGCTCCTACTCAGAACTGAGCATGCTATGCGCTCAGTGGGAAAACTCGGACTGCACAGTCATGGTTGATCCACATTATAATGAACACATCTTCAAAGACACTGAAATTTCCAAATCAACAATGCAGATATCTAGAGAAAATCTCTCAACTGGGTTGAAATCAAGGTATTTTATGAAAGGAAGCATTGTACAACACTGTCAGTCTCAATCCATGGCATCATGATCATCATCCTCTTTATCATGAAATCATAACAGCATCATGAAAGCTCCCAAATTCTGTGGCCCTTCATGTCCTGATCTCACAATGACCTCATTTTCGTTTCTTGTACCGCTTACATACCCGAGGTAAATTCAAGCTGGGGTCCCTAGTGTAAGTGGTCCATGGGGCTGACATTACAGGAAAGCAGTGATTGTATCCTTATCTGGGAGGTCACTAACTCAGTCTGGTTCCACGACTGTATGATTAGTGTTGCTTAATTTAAAGTAGGCTGTTTCCATAATAACTTGGAAGTAAACCAGTTTCAGTGCAATGTCTTCTCTATGGGTGGACCAATGGTGGATTGACATCGCTGGCTCCTGTGGCAGGGTTCATACAGATTTCCAGACAAAAAATTTAAAGACTTTTTAAGGACTTTTGAAGCACTTTTTTTTTAAATGCCTTCACACGAACGAAAGCTGTAATGACTTGTCACTACTTTTAAAGTCCACAGTAGTTCAGCTTTCATTGCCTCTGTTTTAGTACGGCTCAGGCTGTTGACCGACATCTGAGTTTGAGCAGAACAGTTGGTTGATGAATTGCAGGATGACGAACTGCTAGAAGTGATGGGATCGCTCGTTGTAGAATTTTTTGTAATAAAATTCCAAAGACGAACTGCAGGATTTGAAGCCTTCATCAGGTCGCAGTGTTTTTTCCCTTTTCCATGGGTATTTACAGCCGATTCTCCCATTGAACAAATGTCTATGGTCTTCTTACAAATGCGGGAAAAGGCCTTGCATCTGTCTCCACTTGGGTCTGCCTGCAGCCATTCTTTGTATTCGTCTTTTTCCAGCCAAACCACGTTAAACAAACACTTCCCCGGCATGTTGACTTCTCAATTTCAAAATGGTGGAACATTCTTTCACGTACACGCATGCGCCATGAAGGCCCGTAACTCTGTGTTTTGACCTATAGCAGACGACGTATCGGGTGAGATCGTTAGTCTTAACTCCGACTTTCTCTTTTTTTTTTTAATTCAATTTCAACCTTTTCTTTTTTTTTTTTTTACAAACTCAAGATTTTACACAGACTTTATTAAAAATCATAGGCAATGACAAAACTTAAGGACTTTTTAAAGACCTTTCAGCAAAAGCTTGATTTTTAAGGACTTTTAAGGCCTTAAAAAGCATGCCCTCAAAATTAAGGACTTTTAAGGACTGTGCCACCCTGTGTGGGCTTCCTAGTATTGGGACTTTCAACTAAATGAAAAGGGGTTGACAGCCTGTGACTCTTAAAGGTCTACAGCTATTGAGTATGAAATTTTGTTACTGAAAATTATCTTCTAAAGAAAGATATACATTATTCATATTTTTAGTTTCATTCTACAGTGGAAACACCTATGAAGCTATATATAATTTTAGAGATCATGTAAACACTATAGTTCTCACCTGTCTCACCTGTCGGCGTCACCGGGAACAGTGTTGGCCGCTGCACATGATGTCCTCACAAGTTGCCTCCAGCACTCTCGATCTTGGCTAAGTCTGACCACCTCCTGGAGTTTCTTGCCACTGATGTTTGTGATGTTTCTAGCAAGTGATGCAGGTGGCCGTCCTCTGTTTCTCTTTCCTTCCACTTTACCTTGGAGGACAGTGGACATCAAGTCTGTTCTCTCATTACGGATTGCGTGTCCAACATATTTCAGTTTCCTCCGTTGTATGAGTACTAGAAGCTTGCGTGTAGTACCCAACTCATTCAGTATGCTTTCATTTGAGCGCCTATCCGTCCATTTGACCCTCAGCAGTCTTCGGTAAAACCACAGCTCTGCTGCTTCCACTCGTCTTTCATCCTCTTTCTTCATTGTCCATGCCTCGCAGCCGTATAACATCACTGGCCAGACAAGACATTTTAAGAGTTTTATCTTAAGGTCTGCTGTTATGCTGTGGTCTTTCCAAATATTGTTCAATTGAACCATACTGTTCTTGGCCATTCCAATTCTCATCTTTATGTCTTTTGAGCATGTTCCATCGTGTGTCTTGACTGAACCTAAATATCTAAAGTCCTTGACATTTTCTAGAGGGACTTGGTTTAGCATGATCTGGTCCTGTCTAGTGTTATATTTGCCTGCAACATGCATAACCTTTGTCTTCTTTGAATTTAAGTCCAGCCCAGCTGCCTTTCCAACCCGGTCTACCCTGTACAGGATCCTCCTAGAGCCTGTAATGTTGTCTGCCAGTAATCCTGTGTCATCTGCGTAGCGTAAATTTGACAGGTTTCTACCACCAATATTTACTCCCATGTCTTCTATGTCTGCTTCTCTCATGATATGTTCAGTGTATATGCTGAAGAGATGTGGAGACAGGATGCAACCTTGCCTTACCCCTTTAGTGATGTTAAAAAATTTGCAGTTTTGATTATTCCATCTGATTGTTGCTTTTTGATCATTATATAATGAAGCTATGAGGGAAACCAGATGTCTTGGAAAACCCATTTTGATCATGAAGTGGAAAAGACTTTGGTGAATCACGCTATCAAATGCTTTGCTGTAGTCAATGAAAACGATGAACATCTCTTGGTCTGTGTTTCTAATCTTTTCTATCAATATCTGGAGTACAAACAGCATATCTATTGTTCCCCTGTTTTTCCTATAGCCTGCCTGACAGTCGGATAGCTCTTCCTCTACTTTTGGCTTTAACCTGTTTAAAATTATTATCAGCAGTATTTTACTGGCATGACTGATCAGTGCAATTGTTCTATAATTGTTGCAGTCTTTGACATTTCCACTCTTATGTAACATGACAAATTCCTGGAGCTTCCAGTCTGTAGGCCACTGACAAGTCAAACACTATAGTTAGACACTGAAAATTCGGAATTATTCACATTCGCGATCAGGAACATTAGCACAAAAATTAAACATTTACAATTTTTATTTCTACTTCCATCTGCATTTTAATTAATCAATCAAGACAATATCAAGGTGCACAAGGACAATCTGTCTGCCTCATGCAATACAATAACAAGACAAACCCAAGCTCACATTGGGAGGTATGCCAAGACGTTCACCATTGGGCAGAGTGAGCAGTTTGTTGTCATCAAGCACAGAGTTCAAGTTCTCAACCCATTCTGGATCAACATCTCCATCAAAGATGATCCACTGTCGTTTGGAGAGCTCTCCACGTACATTGTCAATGATTCTGCACAATGACATTAAGATGCTGAATAACTATTGTGCACAAATGAATGACTTGATGAATTTAAAAGGTCATGTATTTTGGGAATAAAACAACTTTAAAGAAAAAATTTTAATTTTTAACATCTCTTTCTTTACGCTCATCCTCCCTTTTTCCCTTCATTTTCTTGGATTTTTGTGCTTTTCTGTATTTTTTAGTTTCCTACTTTCTTTTCTTTTGTTTTGGTTTTTTGGGTTTTTGGTTTTTGGTGTGTTTTTGTTTTTTGTTTTGTTTTATGTTGTTTTCTGTTTTGTTTTGTTTTTCTTTATTTGTTGTTGTTTGGACAACACATTTTCACTCACTTTCTCAAGATGTGTGTGAAGAGACCATCTGTCCATTCACGAGTGTTGGGGTCCAGGTTTCCATACAGAATTTCCTTGGAGATGGACTGTGAACAAACAAGTGACATTCTGACAATCCTAGCAAATAAGTTTTATGAAGCAGTATAAATAATTAGTATAATTACTGACCCTCGAAGAAGAAAATAAGGATGTCTAAATTAACAGTAAAAAGATTTTCTTTCATCGCTTTTAAAGGAAAATGAAAAAAAAAAGGATGTACCTTGGGATCAATGACATGGGCAACTCCTTCTGTCCCTTCCACTCTCTCCAGAGCTTTGAGAAGCACTCGCCAAGCAGTGGATTTACCACTGCCACTGGGGCCCACCATCATCAGTCCATGGTGCAGGGCTGTGATCTGATACAGTTGCAGCACCTGCACACAACATATGTCCACTGATATAATACCAACCTTTTGTATTTATATTTTCTCCTAGGTTTAACTAAATGCAAATGCCATCCTTGAGCATGCATCAATTAAAATCACCTTCACGAGAAGATTCACCTGCAATAACTGACATATCTGTTTTAACTCCTTCTTTACTAAGGTAAACTATATAGTACTCAGATGCACATGTATTTGTTACTGAAGTGTGCTATCGTATACCTCAAGTGTAAACATTCTTAGTGCATGATTCAAAGGTCATACTGGCTGTGAATGTCTTTCTTTAACTAGAGATAATGCATGAATACCATATTAATAGCAATAAATGCCTGTGCATGAACACAACTCTGTGTGTGTGTGTTGTGTTGTGTTGTGTTGTGTTGTGTTTGTGTTGTGTTGTGTTGTGTTGTGTTGTGTTGTGTGTGTGTGTGTGTGTCTGTGTGTGTGTGTGTATCTGTGTGTCTGTATGTGTGTGTGTCTGTGTGTGTGTCTGTGTCTGTGTGTGTGTCTGTGTCTGTGTGTGTGTCTGTATCTGTGTGTCTGTGTGTGTCTGTGTGTGTGTGTCCGTGTGTGCGTATGTATGTGTCTGTGTGTGCGTATGTTGTGTGTCTATGTGTGTGTGTCTGTGTGTGTGTCTGTGTGCGCATATGTGTGTCTGTGTGCGCATATGTGTGTGTGTGTGTGTGTGTGTGTGTGTGTGTGTGTGTGTGTGTGTGTGTGTATGAGGAGGGGGATAAGGAGGAGGATATGCTGCAAGAACAATAAAACTGAACCAGACGACACATACTTCAAGAGACTGACAGGTATTTGTTTTATTTCATCCATATTTCAGCCAAAGTGAAAGGGGATTTGCACACACATGTGCCTGACAAAGTCAGCTCTTTTAAAGTGACATGAACCATGATAAACATATAAAAAGATACACGTTTGTAACAGAGACCAATATAAACAGAAAAAGATATTATGTAATGAAAAAAAAAGAACACTTAAAACAGACAACATAACAAAAAGCACTTACTTTTTCAACCCACTGTGTCCCTTGTTCATCGTTTTCACCATAGGTGAGGTGCATCTCGGCACACACCTTGCGCAGCTCGCGGCGGAGCTCCACCATCTGTCCAGGTGTGTAGGCCACACCTGGGAACACGTCGGATAGAAGAGAGTGCAGAAGAGGGATGTCTTCTGCCACCAACTTTGGAACCATTGTTTCCATTACGCTCTGAATCAGAATCTGTTGCACAGAAACAAAAAACACCACATCACTGGTTGAACAGATCAGAAAGAAGCATGAAATTATAAGCCAGCCAGGTCCAACAATTCAAAACTTGGCATCAGGATCTGATGAACTGATCTAACATACAACCATGTGTCTTATAACTTAAATACCTAACTTGCTCATAATTAAAATGAGATCTTAGCATTTGACAAAAAGTTTGTTCAATCCATCTTCAACTTCAATATCATGAATACACCCTTGATTAAAAAAGCCAAAGCAATTTAAAAATACAATACTGTACAGACTAAATTCTCAAATTCTTTTCTGTTTGAAGATTTTCATACTGGCATAACAATAAAAACAAAAACAAAAAAAGTCACTCGCCAAAATGAAAATACCCCCCAAAAAATCATAAATAGACTAAATTCTAAAAGCTGTATCGGTTTCTCTTCTGTCAACTTGAACGCATTCATACAAATACAAACAATACAGAAACTCAAAACAAAATAAAAATATATCACACTCTTTTTCAACCTGAACACTCACCTCTGGTTCTGGGACGTTCTCAGCAATGGACGTCTCGTTGACAGGTTCTCCTCTGTCCATGAGACCCTGTTTGACTGACTGTATGCGGTCACGTTTCACATTACCGGCACTGATCAGTACACTCTTCAAGGCTCGCAGCCCAAAGTCATAGTGAGACTGAGGTGACAGCTGCTCATCACAGAGCCTGTAAACAATAGAAAATCAGATGCAGCTAAGGCAATAAAATGTGATATTATACAAACTTGTGGTAGTCTTCACTGACAAATTAGTAAAGTGAAAAACTTGTGTTACCTCCATTTCCTATTCTCACTTAAATTATTCTTCTAGGGGAAAATTCCAAAAATTCTGTTTATTTCTAAATAAAAACATGCATCTCACCTTTAAAAAAATTTTTTCTTTCTATAAATTACTTCATTCATTCATCAATTTCTTTGTTTCTTTCTTGAAATTGTATGGCAGTAGGGAATGACCACACTTTGCCATTGAATCTACATATATCAGATTTCTATAACCCACTACAAACAGTATTCTTTCCTTTACAATCCTGGAAGAAAAAAAAACTTATGTAGAGCTAACTACTGTGATCAAAATTGAAACATGTTTCTACATAACCACACTATTCTGACCATTTCATTTTATTTATTAATGAATGCTTACCTTCTAGATAATATCATTCTTTCATTACTTCACATAATCTGTACAACTCACTGGAAGAATGGGACAATCTTGCTGGCGAGTTTTTCAGCCTGCCGGAATCCCTGCGAGTACAGCATGACCTGGGCAATGAGCTGACGGTCAGGCTTGGTCATGGCCAGACTGCGGAACAGTTTCTTCAAGTTATCTGGGAGGTTGGAGCGGCCGGCATATCCAGGGTTCATGGTGATGAAGATGGCCATGTCAGGGTTCACTTTCACCTGACGATTGATCAGCTCCACTGTCATTGGAGAACCTTTCAAGAACAAAGTAAAACCATGCTGAAACTAATGCAGTGTTCTGTCGATTAACCATTTCTTCATGTCTCATGACCTGCATGTTCAGGCTAGCATACACATACGTAATTCATATTTGACACTCAAGAGCAAAACAATGTGTTATGCATGCATACGGACATTAACCATAGTACATTCTACTGTCAATACTTACTGAATAGCTACAAAGAAATGAAATTATGATACTGATAAAACTACAAACAATAATGACAAACACATTAAAGATAGAGATTATAAACAGGGTGTCCTTTCTATGAAAACCAGTGTTTATGATTACAAGAATAAAACGATAATCATAAAATAAAAACCACACAGGCTGATCATAAAGTTGATGCTATGTGTTATGAAAGCATGGGGAAAAGGCATATAAACTTCCCTCTAACAATCTTTCCTTCTTTTCTTTTTATTTTTTCAAAGAACTGAATTTGTTTTTGATGTAACATCAACAATGTGGTGATGATTTCTTACTCTTGTCTTTTCTGTCAGGGCTTGCGAGTTCTTTGAGAGCTTCCTGGATGGTCTGTATCTGTTGTGACACAGCAGACAGCATGCGCTCCTCCAGACGATTGAACTCGTCGAAACAGCCCCAGGCTCCCACTTGACACAGACCCACAAAGATACGACCCATCGCCTGAAAAACAAGATGTTCAGAGTCTAAAAAAAAAGGTACAAAGTAATTATATACAAATTTTCTCTCAATAAAACTCATGCGCAAGGTAAATGAATTTTTTCTTTAAATCACATTGCATAAAGTTTCTTACCAATACAACAGCTGGCAGCAGATTTGCTATTTCCATATTAGGCGACTAGTACTGGTATGGGGCAGGAAAACAGACCTGAGCTGGCTATTGCATCAGTGAGACATTGTAAAGTATATGCAATTAAACTTCTTTTTTAAAAGACACACCAAAACATACAATGTGTTGTTAAAGGAGTGAAAATAAATACCTGTAATGTCTTGAGAAAGACTGGAAAAGCATGTGAAAAATAAAAACGGCACAATCAACAAATGTTGATGTGGGACAGCTCTTGTTATTTGACTGAGATTATAAAGAAAAAGAGAAAGCAAGCAAGTTAACTAATTCAATACAAAGAAAACCTTACAAACATTCTGCACTTTTTTAAACATCAAGCAGCACTCTCTACAAACAAATCTTCAATACCACAAGTCATCCATACTGTCTTTCTATTCAGACTGGCTAATACAAATGTCACAAAAAGAAAAGACAAATGTCAATGAAATGTCTGTAAGTATTTACAAGAAACGACCATGATAATGATGATTCTGACCTGGAAGTCAAAGGTCTCATCACAGTTGAAAACCAGCACAAAGCGTCCCAGCTGGTTGCCCAGGGCTTTCACAGACTCAGTTTTACCTGTACCAGCAGGACCTGGGGGGGGAAATAATTACACTGAAATTAACTGAAATTAACTCTTTCATTCCCGGCTTCCT
>JAPXFY010000012.1:51020843-51153343 GCA_030674185.1 Monoplex corrugatus
TGAGGATTTCTCATCCAATAATGCATCTTCTGTCAGTTACAACACATCTGCAAATCTTCATCGAGAAGGTTTCACAGCAACTGTTCTCCTAGATAACAGATCTTTACTCTGATTACATGAGGGGTTGCTAATGCTTAAAAACCTCAATTTATAATGGCTGCAAATTATTACAACTAAACATAAAGACACAGCAGGAAACAAAACTGCTGACATCTAAACCCTACCTCCTCTCCTTCTTTGGACGTCAATCCAATGACATGAGAATCATCTTCGTTGAGGACAATGGATGCCACACCAGCAAACATTTTCTTGAAGTGCTTCTGCAGGCGAGGAATGTTCTTGCTGTTGCCAATGATCTCCAGTAAATCTTCATCTCCCACAAAGTAGAACCTGTACCATAGAAATTAGGTCTATCAGTTGTGTTTTACCTACTATGAACATTCAGTTTGAAAAATCCACTGGTTTCACAACAGCTCAAATGAAGAAAATCTATGGTTTCAGACCAGCTCACATACAATACAAAATCAGTTGTTTCACAACAACTCACAGAAACTGAGAGCGTAATTCAAAATTATTCAGACATGAAATAATGTTAATTCATCAAACTGGGGGATTTTAATCCAAATCCCCTTTTAATAAACATACTTATCATATCTTACAAGGGAATAAGCTCAGCTAATGCGAGACACCAAACTAACTGCAAAATACCCAGTTTACGTTTGAGTGACAATTGTCCTCTTTGGTGAAGCAGATTACAATAGGAAAATCTGATGCCAACCACCATGCAGAGGACAGCGTGTAAGGTGGGCATGTATTAGTTGTAAGATATGGTTAAGATGTTTGTTAAAAGAGGATCTGGATTAAAATCCCCCGTTTAATAGCACATAACTTAACCATATCTTACAAGTGCAGAGTGGCACAACCTGGAAGAGAGGTGATGATACCTATTATTGCTTGGGAGCAGAGATGACATGCTGGGCGCAGACAGCGAAGGTAATGCCATGGGATCCACCTTCATGTGTTCAGAAGATGCCCTTGAGGTAGAAGGAGATAAATGTCCCATGGAACGCCAGTAGTCGGCGTCCCAAGTTTCGAGGCCCAGGTACATTGTTCATGGATGCTGGGTCTGGTACAGTCAAGCCCCTGTGTACTGTAAGCCTAGCTAATGATGCCTGAGATCCGCCAGGATAGACAGAAATGTTTGCTATTCACAGAGTAATCTGGGTTGAAAGAGATGAAGAGGTTGCACTAGTAAGGGTGCCCCAAAGGAGAGGAGCGTTGAAGGTACTGACAGTGCATTCTGACCGGGCAAAGGCTGCAATCCAGATTGTCTGTATCGCTACGGGAAGGAAAAGATGTGATTTTTGACTGTTGTTGATTTTTGACTGGGAATTCTGATAAGAAGCGGAGGTCAAAGGATCTGTCACATTCTTTAGGGAGCCCAATGAAGTCACGTACTTCACTGCAGCACCTGCCAGAGGCGAGCATGACAAGAAAGGCCATTTTTCTGAAAAGGTTTTTGAGAAAGGTATATTTGGGGGGTAAAAAGGAACATGAGGACAATGAAGAGGAGGTCAAAGGCAGATGTTCTGTGAGAGGCAGAGGCTTCTGGAGAGATCTCTCAAGAGGGGATTGTCCTAGAGGGAGGGGCCACTGATTGTGCAGAGTGGCAACTCAAGCTGGGCTGAAGAGGGAGCCCGATATGGGAAACTGGGCTCTGAGGGGTGCACAGGCCTGAGATTTGAAGACCAATGAGTTGGAGAGGAGCAAGTCCCTCCAGAGAAGTAGGTAATTCACATATAGGGTGCCAACTCCTTAGAGTGCAGCCCAGTGCTCGCACAAAGCCAAAAGAACAATTAGAAGGGTGATTCCAATGGAGAAAGGGTGAGAGGTTGAAATATAGGGATGCCCCAAGGAGAGGGTAATAAAGAAAGATACCTGGAATGGACTAGGTTATGGTCTTTTGTCTTTGATGGAATATTCTAGATGGTAGCTGAATGAACAGTTGAACGAGTGCAGGTCATTCAGGAAGCAGACCAGAATCAGGTATCGGGACAGAGGTGGGCCTGCCAGCAGCACCTGTAGGTGGATGTCTTTTTATCATTTTCTCAAACACCCAGTTGAGTATTTTGCAGTTAGTATGGTTTCTCACTTAAAATGAGCTTATGCACTTGTAATATGCAGTTAAGTTATGCGCGATTAAAACCCTCATCCAGCCAAGCTCATTGGCTCTCTTGACAGCCATGGACTCATGACCTATGTCTTGAGTTCAATTCCAGTTTGCCGCATAAAATCAGTCCTGTTTGTTGGCCACCTGAACGTTCAAATCACACTGATTATGTCAGTAAAGCATTTGTAGGTCTCTTCCCTCCTCTCCTAATTTCAAGACTTTGTCAGCACTTATGATTTTGCGCCAGCATTTATCTGGCAGATTTCTGTAGAATGCTTATGGAACTGTCCAAGTGCGATGAATACCCACTGACCAAACTACAAACTTTATATAGAAAAGTAAATTCTAATGATGCCTTTTATATCCAAAGAGCTCCTACATCCAGAAAATTTCACATGAAAAGAAAAGCTGTTTTCATACGACATATCTTCCAACACAAAACAATTAGATTTGCAAGATTTTTGATATGCAATAACTTTCTATCACTAGCATGAAACATGTGCCAAAGTGTACCTGGGGAATGAAGCTCTCTCACGTTCCAAATACTCTCCCAGAGCCTTCTGAATCTTGCCCAGCAGGTCAGCCAGACGCTCAAGTTGTCTCTGCACGTTGGGTACATTCAGCACATCCATCACCAGAGGTGACTTGGCCACCTTCTTCATCAAACCCAGGAACTCTGTACTCACTCTGTCAGCAGCAAAATAAAGTTGATAACAATGTTGTGAATACTATCTCCTTTACAAACAGCTAGTTCTTAAACATATCATCACAATATCTATGCCTAAAGTTCAAAAATGAAATGAATCCTAAAATTTCATTAAGTTTCTCTGTTGTTCGCTACTCCGGATATCTGTTCAATCATTCCATTTGTCAAACTCTGTTCATAGCTCTGGATACCTGCTCAATCATTTCATTTATAAAACTTAGTGAAATGAGTGTGCATTAAGTACATGACAGGTCCACTGATATGGATCACAGATCATCAGCATACATTTAAACTCTCATTTACATGCACACATGAAGAAAAGGGGGAAAAGAGCGACAACAACAAAAAAGCAAATCCTGTGACTGACAAGATATTCCATTTTCCTCCATAGCTATGAAATGATAACATATGTCCATATACTCTTATCAACATTTTGAATAAGGGTATACATGTGTTTTAAGAAAAAGTCTCTCTCACCCCTGGAAGCGTGAAGTCTCTACTGGCAGGAGATGCTTGATATCAGCACTGCCAGTGAAAATGCCTTCTAGGTAGACCCATCGTCGTTGAACGTCGATCCACACATCAAAGAGGGCGTTGATTCGGTTCAGCTTGTCCTCCCATGCTTGGGCATCTTCCTCAAATTGCTGAAAAAATGACAGTGCACATGAAATCAATTTCACTAATTACCACACAAGGAACCATTTAAACACAAACAGACAAATGAAAACTGAACAGGTTAAATCCGAATCTAGTGTGAACCATTTAAACACAAACAGACAAATGAAAACTGAACAGGTTAAATCCGAATCTAATCTCCAAAAACACTGAGCAAGAATGCTTTATATCTCTGGATATATCTTCAGTAATTCCATGTGTCAATCCCAAATAATAAATGAATCTCAAGCATAAGAAAAGATGGACTAACTCCTGCAAAACTACTCAAAATGTAAATAAACCAAAAATAGAATACAATAAAATACATTAAAATAAAATGTGAGAGACAGCAAGACAGAGTGACTGAAAGAGAAAGTGAGTAACAGTGAAGTGTCATGAGAAGAGAAACAGAACATATTGGAACAGAGAGTGAGTGAGTGAGTGAGAGTGATTGAGTGTGCATGTGAGAGAGTGTGTGTGTGTGTGTGTGTGTGTGTGTGTGTGTGTGTGTGTGTGTGTGTGTGTGTGTGTGTGTGTGTGTGTGTGTGGTGTGGTGTGGTGTGGTGTGGTGTGGTGTGGTGTGGTGTGTGCGTGCATGCATGCGTGCGTGCGTGTGTGTGTGAGACAGAGGAGGAAGACAGCTTGGGTTAGGTGTCACATGCTCCATTCATCTCCTGTCTTCCCCCTCCCAGTTTCCATATGCTTTGTGCTAGTTTTGGTTGTGCTGGGCGACTGCTTTGGTAAATGACAAGAGTGTGCGCCTTGGTTCAATTCCTAAATCAAGATTTGGCGCCTTACAAACATCATCATTATCATTGTTAATTCCAATACTCCACAATGACATCTATTTGTATCAAAACAAAGCAGTTTCAGTTATTCAGGATGCAAACATTGATGTCAAAGCAAGAACAGAGCTTGGTCAGTAATGAAACATAAATAAATGACTTACCCTGTAGTATGGTGAGAGTTTCATGGCACAGACACTGTTGATGTGCTCCTTGACCTTGGTGAACAGGTCATCCCAGCCACGGATCAGTTTGCACTTGTTCTGGTAGTTGATCAGGTCCAATTCATAGCTGCGCCACACCTCACTCACCTACAAATGCCCACAATTCAAAATAAGATTCTATGGAGGAAAATTTGGAATACATCACCATGGGTGAACATAATTTGAAATACATCACCATGGGTGAACATAATTTGGAATACATCACCATGGGTGAACATCACCCAGCTTTTCTTTAACTCTACAACAAAATAACTGATCAATATAGACCTTAGGAAAAAATCAACAAGTACAGTGACAGGGCAAAATTTGTTATGTACTGATACAAATTTGTCAAAGCTGTAATTCACACTGTCACTTTCGTAACACTGACTGATTATTCATACTGTCAAACCAGATTTTATTTCAAATCCACTTTTAATGAACATAAACATACATAATCATATCTTTGAGTGCATAAGCTCAGCAAACGCGAGAGATCATACTAAAAGCAAATTACTAGACCGGGAGGTTGAGAAATCAGTGAAAAGACATCTATTGCCAGGTGCTACTGTCAATCCCAATTCTGTTCCGATACCCAGGTCTGGCTCCAGTGACAATTATCCTCTTTGGCAAAGTAGATTAGACCAGAAATATTTGATGCCAACTGCCAGGTAGAGGACAGCAAGGTTGATAGACGGTTATTAATCGTAAAATAAGTATGTTTATTAAAAGGGGATATGAAATAAAATCTCCTGTTCAAGAAGACATAAAAGGGTGAAAAGGAGGGCCTCTGAGAAACTTCAGGATGAGGAAGAGGTCCCAGGGAAGTGTTCAGCAAAGGGTAGAGGCCTTCCACTAGGTTATGCCTCTGGAGAGATCTCACAGAAGGTGAGAGTCCTCCTGGAAGAGGCCACCGATTTCACGTAAGGTGGTGATGGCAGAACAGTGGGCTTTGAGTGAGAGAGCAAAAAAGTGTAGAGTGGAGGAGAGGTAGGCAAGGAGTCCATGATATGGGCAACAGAGGGGTTAGTAGAAATAATCCCTTTCCGTAAGCATCCCTGAGACCACTTTTTCCAGTCATCATCATCATCAGGTGCCCTGCCACATGGGGGCTGGTGATCATGGACTTCCAACTGTCTTTATCTTGACTTCCATCTGTCTTTATCTCTTGTTGCCTCAAGCATCTCCTCCACCCTCCTCGTCTTCAGCCACTCTGCAAGTCCGTCTAGTATTTTCTCCCTGGTGCTCTTTCCCTCCAGCTTTCCTGTTGTGACCAGGTGCTCCAAATCCCCTTTCCTCATAAAATGGCCTATAAATGTTGCCTGTCTTTTCCTAATCTTCCTTATGAATGATCTACTTGTGTCTGCCTCTATCAAGACTGTCTGTTTGTTTTCTTTGCTGTCCATGGAACTCTCAACATTCTTCTTAGAAACCACATCTCGGCTGCCTCAATCTTGTTCTGCCTTTGTTTGTCGACTGTCCACGCCTCACAACCGTACAACAGTATTGGTTCTACATAACATTCAAGAACCCTCTTCCTGATGTTAATTTTCCAGTGGGAAGAATAAACGTGCTTGGTGCCAGCCATTTGGGAGAGGAGCACGAGGTCAACAGTGTCTTGAGCGAGCCCTTCTGCTTTAAGTAAGTGATGCACAACCTGCAGGCGTGAAGACTTAAGAATAATTGTAGTTTGTGGTGCCAGATGCCCAACTAAGATTGCAAGAGGTCCCAAGGCCCCATCGCGATTTTGACTGGGGGGATCAGACTGAGTAGATTTGGATACCAAGCTTGGGCAGGCCAGTTTGAGGATAACAGTCACATGATCTTTGTTTGCTTTTCATACAACTTTTTCTAGGAGTGGAAGAGGAGGGAAGGCGTAAGCTAAAAGATTCCCCCAGTTGGCTGAGAGGGCGTCCTCTGCCCATGTTTCCCGATCCAGGCACATGCAGAAGGGGAGACAGAATTTGAACTTGGTTGCAAACACAATCATTGGTTTGAACCACTGTTGCCAGATGGATTGCAGCACTTTGGGAGTGAGAGTCCATTCTGTCTGGAGGACCATGTGGGGTCAACCGAGGGCATCACTAGACTGTTTAATTTGCCTGGGGCATGTTTTGCTCCTAGAAAGATCTGTTGCATCTTCCCATTAAATGAGCTTACGCACTTTAAGATATGGTTAACTTATGTGCTATTAAAAGTCCTGTTTGAAAGCTATAGAAAAGCATTAAAGATCAGCCGATTTGAATCCCAATTTGACAGGACACTTCCTGTCATATGTTATCAATACAGCTATACTTTACACGTGCCTCAGAATAGCTACTCACATACACTGACCAGCTTCCATCAGTCGGTAGATTGTTTTATAAATCACTTGTTACTTACACTGATTCATAAAAAGGGAGAAACGACTGACCTCTCGTGCAGACTTTATTACTACAATACTGGTGGTAATACATGTAACAGTACAATTTGTATGTGAAAGGTAGGACTTATATGACCCAAACTATTCACTCTGTTTTACTAACTTAAACCAAACGTATTAAAACTTACCTGTTTGAGGAACTCCTCCAGAGCCATTTCACCCTGGGCAACAAGGATGATGTCTTTAACAATGGATTCATGTCGCTGAAGGTCAATGTCCCACACCTGACCCAGGGTCAGCTCTGGCAGGACCCAGTTGACGTTGAGGCGACGCATCAGCTGTTTCCAGTGTCGCTCCTTCAGGGCTTCTGACTTGAGTTCTACCACCAGTACGTTCACCTGAACATTGTTCCACAGATGTTGAAAGATATGTTGCAGTTGGTCTAAAAATTGTTTCATAAACAAGACAAAATTTTAAGATTTATGGATAAATGAGCATAAAGACAACTTCTACACTTACAAAATAGTTTTCTTTTTCTTGTTAATGAAATATGTCTGCCTATGATCACTCTAATTTTAGCAGTAACTAACACCCACTGTCATAAAAACAAACAAACAAAAAAAAAGAAGCCCAAAATATTCAAATTCAAAATTCAAGATCAATGCTCATTTTTGCCATTATCTTACCTTGGCATAACCCTGCAGGGTCTTCTTGACATGCTCAAAGGATGAGTAAGTCCTCAGACGAGCTGGCATTTCTTTCATCTGGTTCAGCAAAGCATCCAGTGATTGACGAAGCTGTAGACAAAAAACATATGGCAATGAAAAAGAAAACATCTCCTCCAGTCATAGCACACTTGGTCATGATTTATATGCTCGTTCTCAGTACTGCCTGTAACTCAATGAACTCATTTCATCACGATATCTATTATACTCACTGTCAACACTGCTTCTAACTCAGTGTAACACATTTATTACTGTATCTACACTCATTCTATATGCCACATGTAAATTAGTGCTTGCATCCTTCTTAACGATTTCAGACTTCCCCCAATGATGTACCATGTAATGCTGCACATTTAAAAGAAAAGAATCTCTTACATGGGGAAAAACACACACACACACACACACACACACACACACACACACACACACACACACACACACACACACCACACACCACACACACACACACACACACACACACACACACACACACACTCTCTCTCTCTCTCTCTCACTCACTCACATTTACATACACTTTGATAAAGTTTACATATTCAGAGTCCAACAATCAATTTGTACCTTCCTTGGTGCCACTGACAGCCATGGTTTCTCTTTGAGTTCATCAATCTGTTCCCAGATGCGGGCCAACTCCGACCACACGCCTTTCAGATCCGCAAGCTCTTCAAGAGCAACCTGCATGCGCTCGTGGCTGGGGCTGATCTGACCTATTGGATGAAGCACAAACAAAACATTCAGCAGTTTCCACAGTAAGAAAACGGGATTTTAATTCAAATCCCTTTTTAATAAGCCTACTTACCAGATCTTATAAGTGCGTAAGCTCAGTGGATGCAAAAGACCATAGGCAGTGGATGCTCTCTGCACTTGTAAGATATGGTTATTGTTATTGTTATTCTTGTTTAAAGCCCAGCCAACCGCATAAAGCCATATCAAGGCTATAACCATTTCAAAACATATAAACATATATAACAGTTCAACACGGGAAAAAAAGGAAAAGAAAATTAAATAAGCATATCAATGCATCGGAGCACAGAATCTGAGGAGATGCCCCTGATCTTGATCACTCCATCCCATTTATCACATAGGGAATTTAAAAAAACATATCTGAATACAAATTTAAACATAACTAAGGACACTAAAACATACTAACAGACCTAAATTACCTAAAATTGCTTCCACATATCTGATTTCCCTAGGGCCAAAAATGCAATACATGCACCCAATTATCAATCCTAAGAGAAAGTATGTAATAAGACTTTATCAAAGATATGCAGGTGAATGGACCAGCAAGGCATCAAACGATAGGACGAATTGACAGAAAAGAAAGGAACAAGGCAGGAACAGACAGAGTGACTGAAAAGAGGACATTTCTAGTACAGAAATTCCAGAAGGTGGGGTTACTGTTTATACTCAAAGAGCCTCCAGCATCCCCATGGGGGAAGGATACGGTTAAATCATCAATATATGATTAGATTATAAGCCACTAAAATAATCTTCACATGCATATTCAATGATTTAGATAGTAGCTAAACTTGCCTTACAATAAAATCAATACATGCACTCTTGTTAAAATAAAGAGAATCTAGGGCACAAAAATGAATCTAAATTTAAAGAACTGTTCAAAAATGAGAATCACACACAGAGCAAACTCACTGGTCACAGATTAAGTCTCGCATCCAAAAATGGGTTTATTTACATATAAGAACAGCTGGAATGGCTGCGACTATTAATTTAAATCACTCACTCCCTGAAAGATAGGAGACACAGACAATGTCATTTCCTACCTGGTTCTGCCAGTTCCAGAGCTTCTTTGGCCCTAGACACATTGTCTCTCTCCTCTTTCAGACGGTTGAATTTGCCTTCAAAGATAGTCAGATTCTTCAAGGCAATGTCAGGTCTCATCTCACCCTGTGAACAAGGTCAAATCATTACAAGACACTGAACATCTTTCATATAATGTTTGAAACTGCTGTCTGCTGCAAGCAGCATCCTACAATGACCCAATAAACTACCAAAAACAGAAAAAGAAAGAAAAACTGAAAGCAGCGAGGAAAACAAAATAATTTCAAACACTTTTCCAGTTCCACAAAGGAAAACAAAATCATTTTTACACTTTTCCAGTTCTACAAAGAAATTGTACACCACGAATCTTTGACAAAAGTTAAGTTGCAAATGAAATTACCTACTGAAGTTCAATACATTCATCTGCACACTAATGTGACTGTCAAATACATGATATTCACAATCATCAACAAATCAATGGCCATCTTACCGCCACAGGTTTCTCTTTCTCCCATTCCTGGAGCATGGTGCTGGTCTTGTTCTCCACCAGTGTGTCTTCTGAAGATATCTTCATCTGAAGGCTGGCCACTTGGGTCTGGATAGAGGAGTCCTTGCGTTTCATGATGTCACTGAATGCACCCCACTCACCCTCCACGTTGTCAATGTACAGCCAGCTGGAGGGGAACTGGAAACGCTGACGTTCCAAAATGCGCTGACCCTCCTTGTACATCTGTACAACCAACATGATGGTTTCAATACAACTGACTGAGCAAACAAAATTCTTTTAAGAAGAGCTTCCAGAGCAAACCTATAATATCTTCCTGGATTAATACAGATCCAATCCATTGTACTGCACAGCATGGTACTGAATTGTCCAATTCCCCTACCCCATTTCAAGACCTTGCCGGCACATACGGTTTTTCACAGGCTCAAGGCCTGCACATAACTCTGGCAAACTGAGATGGAGTGCATATGGAATTGCCTGAGTGTAATGAATCCTCTTGAATGAACTCCAAACCCTTGATACTATGATCTACAACAGTACAAGATGTCAACAGATATGTTAAATACGTGGAATACAATTTATTCAAACATACACGTAAATTTGATGAAAGCAATTTGCACATAAAGATATTCATCTAAACTTTCTTCTTCCTCACTGAACTAAACATCAACAGAAAAACAGTAAACTGTGCTTTTAATAGCAAAACATAATCATATCTTACAAGTGCATAATATTCAACTGGGAAATTGGTGAAAAGATGTCCACTGCCAGATGCCATTGTTGAGCCCACCCCTATCCCCACAGCTGGTACGCTACAGCAATATGACCATACTTTCTGTGCTCCAATCAGTCTTCCTTTGTACACCCAGTCATATTCCTCAGCTCTCAGACTCAACTCTCTCAGTGTTTTCACCTGTTTCAATCCAGCTGAGCTTATGCACTTTTAAGCTATGTTCATTTTATTAAAATGGGATCTGAAATAAAATCCCCTGTTTAACTCTCTCGCTACGAGCATACAGATTTCCCGATCATGTCTCAACAACGCTTGTCTAAGAGCGTCGGAGAAATCCAACTTGAGTTTTGAAAATTCGTGGGGCTTTCAGTATTCCTGTTAACAGAAACTAATAGCCAGAAATAGATTCTCCGGTCATTCCTAGCCTCGTTTCAGGCCACGAAGTCACTGTACTGCGCAGTTGGTGAGTGCAAAGTTCACCACCCACTATCTCCGCAGCAAAGCAGACGACGGAAAAGCAAATTGCTGAACAATACTCAGCGACTTGGCGCTGTTCAACATGATCTCTTCCTTCAGTGCACGTGGAGTGTGTGCATGTTGGATTTTATGAAATTTCATTAAAAATGTGACTGAAGGAACTGATGTATTGACCTGACTGCATATTTTGTAAGACATTTTTCACCTGAAAATGTCTCTAATTTTACTTGTACCATTACTCATCAACCATGAGGATTAGACAGTTGAAATTTCAGCATTTTGTACACCTATCTTTTCATATATACCCGGCCAAATTTCAAAACTCTCTGATATCGTTTGTTTGTATGATAATTTTTCTCATGACCTATACAAATGGTGCGTATCAGGGGAACGGCAAGGGGCATAATTGTACGTAGCGAGTGAGTTAAGACATTTACAATCACACTCTCCTGTATGATTTTTCACTTTTAAAACCATAACACTCACGTCAACTTGTTTCTCCCAAGACTTCATCTTGCGTTTGAGGGCCTGGACATGAGTGATGAGACCCACAGCCTCAGAGGTGTTGGCTGTGTCCAGTGACTGCTGCTCAAGGTCTGATCGAGACTACGTAAAACAATGATAATCATTAGTCTCACATGAAACATTACAAATGCATCACTATGATTGACTATATATCATCATCATAAAGTTAATGGATAAAACACTGCTTCACATACTTGTGACATTATGTACACTATGCATAGCAATCCCATGTAATGTAATCACTAATTTTTATAATAATTTTGAGTACTTGTATAGTGCCTTACCTTGCAAGAATCCAAAGTGTTTCACAAAAACGCACGTGGCAGAGGTGGATACATGCAGAGCAGATACATATCAACCCATACCACTATGATCACAGGGATGAAGCACGAAACATAATGTTTAAAAAATATGAATGAATAAATCTGCCACCACATGTCAAATGCAATGACGATGGTAAATGGCTGAAAAAGTATGCCTTTAAAAATATGTAATATATGCATTTCTCTCTCTCTCAATCCATCCACACACACACACACACACACACGCACGCACACGCACACACACACAACACACACACACACACACACACACACACACACACACACGACAGTTGAAAAAGATGAATCTTGATGGCAAGCACAAAGAAGAGATTGATGCAGAAGGACTAGTTCATTTGAAATGTCTGAACCATGATAAACAAATGAATGCTGCAGGATGAAACATGCTGTTAAGACTACTGCCTGTCACACTTGGACTGCTGCAGATACCTTATGGTATTGTGTTTTCTTAGCACAGGGTGTAGGTGGGCAGGAATGTGAGCTGAGTGAGTTTTACATCCACCGTTCATGTTCTGTGAGGAAAGAGTTGCAGGGGAATACTTTTGACCGACCAAGAATGTCCACTTGTCACCGATTTTACAATATCCATGTTAAACAGCTACAACTGTAGTAAAATTATCAACTGCATACTGAGGCACTATTCAACACTTACCTTGGAGACCTGAGAGTGAAACTCAGCCATCTCATTGCCCAGCATGCTGCCAAACTTGCTGAGGACTTCCTTGTGCCATGAGTCATACTTCAGAGTCACCTTGGACTGCACCTGTTGCAAAAGAATAGCAAACATGAAGACTTCTATTACATTATTGGGTTTCTGTTCTTCATAAAATGCATGTGCAAATTTAATAGACTTAATGTTTGCCAACACTGACCTGTCAGTGTCTCATATCCTATGGTTAACCTTGAAAACTGACCAAACATATTTTCTGAAGGCAGTATCTATTGACACATTTCTTATGGAGCTCAAAAGACCTTGCTAAAAATTCCTCCAAGACAATTTCATATGGGTAAATGCAAGAAAAATGGGGTGGGGTGTGGGGAGGGGGGGGGGGGGGGGTAGAGGAACAGCGACAATGATTTCAAACAATTAAAACTAAAGACTAGTCTGAAAAAGCGACATAAAGTTAAAAACTTGAAGAATCAGGGTCCTTCATTTTCTCATTAAGTTGTTTTTTCTGACCTTGCCAAACTGCACCACCAGGGGCCCAATCTCTGTCTGAGTCTCAGAAGTATCAAAGGTCTTTCTGGATGATCTGTAAATCAAAAGAGAATATATAAGATGTTGCACCACAACTCATATTCTTGCATAATCTATGCATACATCATTTATATCAATTTACACAAGCATCGTTTTATGCCAACTCTGTGACATTGTCAAAATGTGAAGTTACACCTTGATGCTTCAAGCTGAACCTAAATAAACAAGGAATTATTCTGGATCCACCTTAACCTTTTCAGATTTGTAAGGCAAGTCAAAACCTTATCTTAGGCCATCTTGACAGGTATAATCGGTAAATCTCATCAGAATACCTGTGAGTAATTGAATAAAAAATATCAATAAAAAACAGTGTTGCAAGAACTGTGGAGTCTGCTTGGAAGTGTTGAAAGAAGGGGGAGATAATCAGTTCTAACAAGTGGGAAAAAGAATGACTGTAAAGGATGTTGTGCGGTATCCTACCAGTCTTAGCTGATGCTGCTGATCAGCACTTGAAAGAAATAATACAAAGTGTGCGATCAAACCATCATTAAAATCTTTTTGAGAATGCACACTGATGTTAAACTTCATAATGTTCTGCATGAAAGTAGGTTACTCATTCAAAGAATTAGCAAGCTTGAGGTGGAGGCCACCAAATTTTTGGCTCTTGGTCTCCTCTGTAGACTTTTCTCAAGCCAAGTGGTTGGCTATGTGGCACAGTAAAAGTAATGTATAAAGGCCTGCCACACAGCCAACCACTTGGCCTGAGAAAGGTTTGAAGATGACACCAAAACTCAGTCTCATAAAACCTATTGACACAAAAGTGACTAACTTTCACATAATGAAATCATTACCACAATTTGATGTTAACAATTAGAGAAGAGCTGTTACTTCTCTTGCTATTCATATTAAAAATCTTAGCACAGTATGTGTATGTGTGTGTGTGTGTGTGTGTGTGTGTGTGTGTGTGTGTGTGTGTGTATTGTATGTGTATGTGTATGTGTATGTGTGTGTGTGTGTGTGTGCGGGTGTGTGTGTGTGTGTGTGTGTGTGTGAGTCGAGTGAGTGAATGAATGTGTGTGTGGTGTGTGGTGTGTGTGTGTGTGTGTGTGTGTGTGTGTGTTGTGTGTGGTGTGTGTGTGTGTGTGTGTGTGTGTGTGTGTGTGTGTGTGTGTGTGTGTGTGTGTGTGTGTGTGTGTGTGTGTGTGTGTGTGTGTGTGTGTGTGTGTGTGTGTGTGTGTGCGAGTGTGAGTGAGTGAATGAATGTGTGTGTGTAAGTGTGTGTGTGTAAGTGTGTGTGTGTGTGTGTGTGTGTGTGTGTGTGTGTGTGTGCGCGCATGTGCATGTGTGTGCATGCGCGCGTGTGCGTGTGTACGTGTGCATGTGTGCGTGTGTGTGTGTGTGTGTGTGTGTGTGTGTGTGTGTGTGTGTGTGTGTGACAGACGGGGTTAATGAACAAGTGTGTCTACTTATGCGTTATATGCAATACTGTGTAAAGAATGATTGCCTAATTATTCTGAATGTGTCATTTTCATATCTAAGCACATCTCAAAAGAGTGTACATACTTGATCTCCTCCAGTGTGGCCATCCACAGTTTGAGGGTGGTCCCCAGGCGACCATACAGAACATCAGGGTTCAAGTCCCACAGAGACTGGTAGCGCAGCCAAACCTGACACAAATAAAGCATTTGTTAAATCTATTTTAGAGGCAATAGAGTCCCAGTTAAGCAAATGTATGGGCAAACATCAATCATGTTTCTAAGTTACAATATGGATTTGCACTTTAAAAACATTCTGTATTATCTCTGTAGCTCTTTTCATCACAAAATTTTCTTGTACATTACTGTGTCCATTTATACTACATTAAAAACCACCACAACAACCCCATCACTTCACAAACAATTTCACTATTTACATTTTTTACCTGAAAAATCGTACAGTACAAGGTCCACTCTACAAAATACAACACACACACACACACACACACACACACACACACACACACACACACACACACACACACACACACACACACACACACACACCACACACACATACACAGCAATCAACCAGGTACTTACATTGACATACTTCTTGAAGTCGCCAACAATCTTCTGCACAGCAGCGTAAGCATCATCAAGGCCCTGGCTTCCCTCTGGCAGCTGGGTGAGCACTTTGCGATATGTGCGGTCCATCTCTGACTCTGTGTCAGGCCCAACCTGTACAGAATGGGTAACGCTTTCAGACACCATCACAACGTGCTGTGTGCACACCTTGCAGGCAACAAAACAAACATGATTCCAATGCTCAATGATTATCCTAACAATCAAGAAACCGTTGCCATGCTCTGACTTTAATTTGCCTTTTTTCTTGAGGGGAGGAGGATGTTTATGTGGAAGAGGGTGCTTGATTCAGTTTGTTTGTTTGACTAGTTTTACTTTGTTCCCTAACAGTTCTACCTCCAGGAACCACAAATGCAGAGACAACTTCTACTCTGCAAAGACTGACAGGAATGACAATGATGGTAGACAACAATATGCAACTTCTCTCACCAAAGATATAAAATAATTAATTACGTAAATTCACAGCCTGAAATCAAACTCAAGTTGTATCTCATAAACCAGTGCCATGTCATGATTTGTTATTCTGTAATCAAATGCAAGTTGTACATTATGTTTGTCAATTAAAACAAGATGGGTGTACTGTATATACTCTGTGCACGTAACAAACCTGGTATCTTGAGTGCTGGATGCGAGGCAGCATGGTGACAATGGCCTCCCAGGCAAACAGTTCCTGCAGCAGCTGGTACTGAGCATCCTCCACGGGTGGGTTCACGTACATCACCTGGTTGGTGATACGCAGCTCATGCACCAGGGGCTGTAACCACAAGGCACTTGTTTACTGTGGGAATCAGGTGGACCAAAAGTTTGATGCGACATACAATTGAAACAAATGAAAACTTAATGTGTGAAGCAGTGTTTACGTTCAGGACAAAACATGATTTACGTTCGATTCCAACTTTCACTACCAATTGCACTTCCACTGCATTATGCATTTCTGAAATTCCATGGCTAGAAAAAGTGTTTCAAAAAAACACGTACAGAAGAACATCAAATGATGTAATGCATTAAACATAATTTCAATTACCTTAAATTGTAACCCTGCACGTCCTTACCTCTACAGAACACGAATATCAAACAATTCCTTGTACAAACACTTCGCAGTCCCAACACTCACAAAGAAGTCATCAAAACAAGCTTTTTACTACCACTGAAGTACTGGAAATGTTTCAGATTGCAGATTCAGACATTGAAGAGACAGTTTAAGATGACAGTGATAGTTTTTCTGATGAGGAGAGTGATCAATTGGCCAATTCTAAGCACCAACCCTCATCAGTCACTGACTTGAGTGACTAGGATATTCACTTCATAATGACAAAGATACAGACCACTGTCCTAACGTTAGATGGAGAGACGATTCCAAAGTACCACGGATGTAACAGAAGCCTTTATAAATGTTATGCTCTGTGACTGGCATCAGGACTTCTGGTTTTTTCCTGCTGTGCTGCCTTTTGTTGGAGTGCCTAGGTTGTACAAAACCCCAGAAAGCCAAGTCCCCATGATTTCATCAAAGCTGAAGACCCAACATCTTCCCCAATGAGGTCAAGTCCAGGCCTTTAGACAAGGGATATCTGCTTCTGTTGCTTTATTATTCATTATCATTTGTGCAGGATAAATAATAAATGAATAAAAATAAAACAAGAACAAGCTGTAGGCGTACCCTGTAGACCTAGGCCTAATAATGATAATATAACTGCAATAATGATAGTCCAATGATAATAATAATAATGCCAGTAATATAATTAAGACAGATTTCAGAAATATTTCTCATTATTAATTTCTGGCAAGCACACAAACTATGACTTCTTCCTTTAGCGTGTTTGATTACCTGGGATTTCGATGAACATAAGTACAGAATACCATGTTTTTTCTTGTGTGTGTGTGTACTATATCTGAATTGAAGTTCAGACATTTCTTAGGTTATTCTAAGAATTGGCTTTAGTAATTAAAAAATAAGAATGCTTTATTCTAAAATTGAAAATATGGATATTTTTTGCCTAAGCCCAGAACATCCAGTTTTCACTAATAAATTTTCATACTTTGTCACAAACTGGTCAAAGGTGTTATTGATCAGTTCAAAAATTTCATTACCGAACTTTAAATGACTGGCTTTTTTATGATGTTATTACTACCCATACAAATATTCAGGATGTGATAAAAAATAGGGGAGAAAATTGCCAGAAATGAGCGAGTTAAGAAACATTTATGCCAGATGTGTGTGTCAAGTTACTACATACAAGTGGTATCAGTTGTCCAAATTCTGGAAAAAGAAACTGTGAAAGACACTATGCAAAAAAACATGAAATATGCATTCTAACCTTGATGTGTGGCTCTCCACCAGATTTGTGAGCCTGCTGCTTGGGTTCATCAGTGTCCATGGAGTTGTCTGTGGGGTCTTCCCTCACTCCCTGCAGGCACTGGATCCATGCTTTCACGCCTGCTTCCAGTCTCAGAGCCAGGCGCTTCTCCACCTGGTTTATACACACGTACGCACGCACACGCACGCATGCACGCATGCACCACACACACACACACACACACACACACACACACACACAGGGACATAAACACACCATACACAATGTACATGCATGCGCAAGTGAATCACTCCCTTTTCTCTCCTGCATCGCCCCCACTCCAAATCCTTGCCCCAATCCCCTTCTGCATATATAAACACACAGAAATTTCTACACGTCTCCTTTATGTCTGAAAACAAAACCGATAACAACATTTGCCCATTAGAAAAGTCAACACAATTCATAACTTTTACTCTCCTGAACAAGATGCTCTCATTCACTCACTCACTCTCTCACACACACACACACACACACACACACACACACACACACACACACATACACACGCGCACACGCACTCTTCAAAATCAGATGTCACACAAACACAATCTTAAGAAAACCATAATATAAACTTGAATATTATTCATTTCAATGTGACTTCTCCTAGCAAAACTTCTTACCTCTTCGTCCACACGGGCCACCCACTGGGGCAGGTTGGAGAAAGAGTGCAGGGACAAGTTGTCAATGGCTTTCTGAATCTTGGTAAGAATCTCACGGAAGGTGGTGGCATTGTAAGCACAGGTCTCCAAGCCACGGATCTCCAGGTCAATCTCCTCCTCCATTGACAGCAGGTCATCCACCTTACAAAATATAAACAAAATAAACATTTTACAAAATAAAAATAACAAAACAAATATAATAATAAATTAATAGGTTACGACAGAGAGTGGGCGATCACTAAATAAAATGAATGAATGAATGAAATATTTCCTTTTAAAAATCCTTGTTAACCCTTTTTCATACACCTTCAAAAAGTGTTATGCACATGACAAGTCTGTTTTATTTCACAACAGACAAGGTATATTTATGTAGTGTCACACTACAGAAAAAAACACCCCAGAAAAAAACAGAAAACCACACACCTTTTCTTGGAATGCGAAGACAGTGTCAGCCAACCTCTGAACATAGGGATCCAATTTGTATGACTCCCATGTCAATCCAGCACCCTGAAAACATACAAGATATTTAGCCATTTCAAGAACACTCTTAACATATGAACTTCTATAATCCCAACATCAATATAGCAAATACTAGACAACTGAAAGCCTGAGCATTATCACTTTACATAAGCATGAGATTTATCACATTCACATTAGTATTAGTAAACTTCAACTTTACCTCTGCCACCAGGTTCTGCACATCTTTCCGCATTCCAGCAATCAGAAGTTTGATGGAATCCTTGCCTTCAATCTGGGGAGAAAACAACACCACACACTTAGCATACTTTAGTATGTGTAAGATGAACTTTTTGACAGGAATTTATTGTACCTATACATTATAATTTCCGCTGTCTTCTGAGAATTTCCAGAGAGAAACAGACAAAAAGACTGAGAAAGGGAGAAACCGAGAATGGTATATGTTGAGAGAAAACATGTTATGTGCACTTCATGTTGGATGTCTTTCATGCTGAATGCATATATCTTTTATACCGTTCTTGTAACTGCCACATGATCTATCCATCCACACACACACACACACACACACACCACACACACACACACACACACACACACACACACACACACCACACACACACACACACACACACACCACACACACACACACCACACACACACACACACACACACACACACCACACACACACACACACCACCACACACACACACCACACACACAACAACACACACCACACACACACCACCACACACACAACACACACACACTCACACACACACACACACACACACCACACCACACACACACCACACACACACAACACACACACACACACACATTCTCGCTGCAGGCAAATTACAGATACCAATACCTTTTTCAGTGTCTGGTCGTAGGTGCGGACACTCTCTGACAGAGAGATGGCGAAGGGATACAGCTGATTTGCCTGGTGGGCTTTGTTCACGTTGGCTAATGGAACACGGAACCCAAGCCAACGGAGGTTACGCACCTGTAAAGACAATCAGGCCTTATTACCGGCCATGCTCATACAAAAGTTTCTCTGGATTTCAAACATTTTTTATATTACAATTATTTCTTGTCGTATTCACAATATACTATACATTGCTTTGGTGTTAGAATGTTATAATACATGCACATGAACAGAACTCCTGCCTTCCAATAGTGACATCGTGGACTGTCTTAAATTGCAAAAATGCGTGCATGCCCATTTCAGTTCACCCAGCACTGAATGGGTAACTGACTATTGTTCAAGATAAAGGCAAGTAAAGTTGATCCAGTCATAGCGAGGTTTCTGCTACCTCACTCTCAACACAACAGGTACCTTTACCTTGCTGATGCACTCAAATTTTAGAACATTATCTTTCAGAATGTCTAAAGATAAAGACTGCTGATTATAGACAGAACTTAAAAAAAATTATATTAAAAAGTGTGAACAATGTACGCAGATTTCTGTTTAATAATTCTATTTTAAAAACAGCTCATCTAAAGATAATATAAACAAATCAGCCTTCATAATCCTTTTACTTACTTATCTTGCAGCTTCCAGCAGAAAGCTGGTGGATCATGTATGGGAGTGAAAGGGTTAAAACCGCTCACAATAAAACAAAGAGATAATGAATACAACAACGTACTTCCTTGGCCAGCTGTATGATCTCAGTCTGGAAGTTCACACCCAGCTTCAGGATATTCTTTGTGGCACCTCTCTGACTGGTGATGGCAAATATCTTTCCTGACACAGAGAGCTGCTTGTTCTGGACCTGAAACATATACATACATTCATTATCAAGGTACCAGAGTCAATATCTAGAAAAAAAACTTTTTAAGTAGACCTGAGTTGCATGCAAGTACACTAAGCACCTTGGTTTTTTTTCTTTTCATCATTTTTTTCTTTTTTTTTTTCAGTGCTGCACAAGTCCTTCTTCATTGATCTGTTTTCTTTTTCTTTTCCATTTGTTTTTTTACTTTTCAAATATACAATTTCTTCACTGTCTTGTCAGCATACTACATTTATGTACTGGTACATTGTACCACCCAGTGGAGACAAGTTGGGTTTCACAGGAAAATTGGCTATTTTCAACTTAGCATGTCTTCAACAAAAGTTTCATGACTTCAATGTTTAGTGATGGAGCAATATCTAGATAAGAAAACTCGATTAAATCAATCTATGCAACGGAAACAATCTTGCATTTTTCACAGGAAGTTTGCTTATGTTTTGTTTTCAATATTTCTGTTGATTTTCTTGTGGTTTGGTTATGATTGTCATTTACTTTGTGACTTTGTTAGCTACACACGAAGGACTATGTAATTTTTATGCATGGGACATCTGTGAATCTCAAGGAAAATTTTCTTTAAAATAATTAAATCGATGGCTTTGATCAGATATGTTATCCATTCCATGCATAAAGCTGAAGTATGTCAACAAATAAATAAGCATCCATTTATTTCTACCTGTGCACAATACGAATGGGGGATTTATTTCAAATCCCATTTTAATAAACATACTCAGCATATCTTACAAGTGCATAAGCTCAGCTAATGCGAGAGGCACTTGTGAGATAGGTTTAAGCTATGTTATAAAATGACTTTTAAAATTTTCTCTAAGAATATGTCATATTCAATAAAGTCTAAATGCAGTTCTATTTAGCAGGTGTTCAAACTCATTTACAATAATTCATTTTGACAACTATACACTTCCAACAGTTCTTTTAGGTTTCAAAAGTTGTTTTTGGTTTCAATTTTATATACAGCAATTTAGATCACTGTATAATTTCGCAATGAAGATGATAATATCTTCCATCAATTTCACAATACTCTACATGAACATGTACAAAATGAATACCTTGCGTGTCCAGTCATCAAAGAGCTCCTGTGTGTTCAGCTTCATGCGGAAGCTGTCTCCATCCCCCTTCAACTTCTGTCCCTCCACATGAGTTTCCCAGCCTTTGCCCAGCACATCCTCCACACGACGCATGTAGGCATTCAGCTGACGTTCAATCTGTGAACAAAACCTGATTCTTCATACACTGACTACCACAACGACATTCTAAACTCACTGGTGATGTTATGGCACAGTGTATGAAGCCAGAATGACAAGTTTTTAAATGTACCCACAATCAAAACTTTCTGCCAAGAACTGGAAGCTTTACATGATGCATAAATGCAAGAACAGAAATACAAAT
Source organism: Monoplex corrugatus (assembly GCA_030674185.1). Lineage (NCBI taxonomy): Eukaryota > Metazoa > Mollusca > Gastropoda > Littorinimorpha > Ranellidae > Monoplex > Monoplex corrugatus. The sequence goes on from JAPXFY010000012.1 coordinate 51,042,836, forward strand.
ACATCTATTTATGGGCATATGTACACACACACACAACACACACACACACACAACACACACACATACACACACACACACACACACACACACACACACACACACATACTTCACACATTATATCCAGCGTTTCCTCAGTTACTGATAAACTAGATAGACATGCATCTAACATTTAGCAAGCTGAATTGGATGCATCTTTAAACACTGATACTTACCCTTACTAAATCCTTACCACTAAGGGGGACGTCTAAACGATAACAAGAACTAACCTGTCGCGCCCAAATGATGGATCCAGACACAGGCGGAAAGTCATGGCCACGACTCATCCGGCAAGACTTGCTCTGAGGATACTGCACCTGGTAAACAATAACAGGTATAACATTATTAAATGCATAAATGCACAAAAAGAGTGCAATTGGCAACAACTCCAAGACTGGAGAAAGGGTTGGGGATCGTGTTTTATACCCAATACTTTTTGAACAGACACGCAACATAATGTTATAATACAACCTGGTACAAACCAAACAATATTAAGCAAAAGTTAAATATTAAGTATCATAAACAAAAGTTTTTCATATACTATACAGATAGTCCTTGGTCGCACATTTTTTCAATATCATCTTCACTCATCAACACATATCATTCTTACTGAAATGTATGCATTTAAAAACTGCCGTATTTTTTCTCTAATTTTCACTCTTCCTTACCCAAAACAAACAACAAGAAAGATGCAAGCAGCTAAATGCAAATGATGGCAAAATATAAAAGAAAAATTAAGCATCTAACTTTACCTTGAACTTCTCATGCAGCGATTCAATGTCATCTTTCACTCTCTGAATCAACTGCGTTTGGTACTCTCGGATAGCACCGCGGATGTGAGGACGCACAAACAGAGCATTGAAGCGTGAGAAGATGCGGAACATTTCATTGGCATTGCGAGCTGTGCCCAGCTGATCACGCAGACGAGCAGTGATGCGAGTCTCCACACGGTCAATGCGCTCATCATACCTGGGCAATAAGGTTCTTACTTAAAAGTACATACAATCAGGAAAGATCTTTCTTTACCTCTTTCTGCTAATAAATGAGCCTCATCTCTAAACATTCTAAATTTCGAGCGTATCTGATATTATCTTTTAGACAGACTGGGCATGTTTATGTTACAGTGCACTTATACTAAACTGTGAAGTTTCTCTTAATTCTTCAAATACTAATTCTGTGAACAACCTTCTCCTGCACAAAACTCATTATCATCATCATCAGGTGCCCTGCCGCATGGCGTTGGCGACCATGGACTTCCAACCATCTCTATCTCTCGTTGCCCCTAGCATCTCCCCCACCCTCCCCATCCCCAGTCACTCTGCAAGTCCGTCCAGCATTCTCTCTCTGGGTCTACCTGGTGCTCTCTTTCCCTCCAGCTTTCCCGTTAATGTTAACATTTACCATAAAAAGAAATAGATGTATACATAATTTACTTTAATATCAAGTTCTTCACAAATTTAGAAACTACCATTCACGCTACTAAAAACATACCTCTTGATGGCAGCTTCCCAAGCATCTGCTCCTTCTTTGGACACATCCAGAACATCCACCTCTTTGACATTTTCATAGGCCAGATTCACCTCCTGAAAATTCACAGTGATACTAACAGAAGCATTTCCTAAAAAAAAAGTAACATAAAATATTTGCTCAAGTCTCAAATCAACTATGAATGCAGGAGTAAATAAAACTGAGCTTTTAATCCAAAAATCCAAAGGGAGCAGGGTGGTCTTATTCAGGATTTCTCAGATGTGAATAAAACTCAGGCACATATAAAGCACATTTCGTAATCAACACTTCACCTTTTGCTCCATTGTCAAAATTAGAGTATTTGGTATTTTGGATTTAAATTTGTGAAAGGGTTCACTCTTGGGTCAGCTAAATCTGAAAGCCACAAGATGCTTCAACTGATTACTCCAATGGCATTCTTTTACCAATACTATCTTTACAGTTATCTGATAACCTCAGCAACAGAAAGTGGGAACAGAGGCTCATTCTGACTCACCTCAATGGCATTGGCATCTGCAGCCTCATCCACCACAGGTTCAATTTTCATGTCCTGCTCCTCAGCTCCAGGTGTACCTGTACGACCCTTGGTGGTGGGGCGCAGCACTCGGATGATCACCTGACGTAACTGTTCATGCTGTCGGCGAAATCTGCAATGAAGACAGAGAGTCTTGCTGTACTTTGGCTTATCACCTAATTGGCAGATGCACACCCTTCCTTCGGATGAAGAAAATGGGGATGGTATACAAAAAAATATGTATACAACTGATAAAAACAGCAATGAAATTATTTAACCAAATCTATTGCGAAAGTTGAGCAATGAATTTTTGTTGGAGAAAATGCTTCTCGTTGAATAAGGACATACCTAGCACATGCAAAATGCTGACTTGGTTATGCAAGCTTTATTCATTTTTGAACGGACTGGTGATATTGAAAACAGAGATAGAAAAGCTTTGAATGGCATGCTTACAATGAATGTGAGATAGGGTGACCAATATCCAATTTAAAAATTTGGAATTTCATAATAAAGAAAAAGCAAAAACCTGTCACAGAAACTACCAGACCACAGAACATTATGATAGTAATCACAAACCAATCATGCTTACTTCCTCATGTGATCAAGACGGCCCTGAAGACGTTTGTGTGCAGGGTTGACACGCCAGACCATGCGAAGGTGTTCTTCTCTTTTCTTCTTCATCAAATCTCTAAGCATTCCCTGCAGTTTGTCGTATTCATCATCCCATGCACTGAACACATCGAAGCATGAAGCCAGCACCTTCTCAAACTCATCATATGGGATATGCATCAGGCGACGTGTGCCAAGAACCTGCGTCAGAAAAACATTCACTGAAAGTACCAAAATGGGACACATTTGGATATCAATGAAATTTATTGACTATGACAAGACCACTTTGTATGTCCTAAATACACGCAATCTTCCTTTCTTAATACGATGATCCAGGCTTTTAACAACAAAAATCTTCACACACTCATATGAATTATTACAGAAACTTATACTGCCCTGACACATATCTTCCCTCTATCATAGTTTATAATTATTAGTAACAACTTCCTCACACACACCACACAACACACACACACACACACACACACACACACATACACACACACACACACACATACACACACACACACACACATACACACACACACACACACAACACACACACACACACACACACACACACACACACACACACACACACACACACACACACACACACACACAAAACCATGCACATACAAATATTATATGTAAACCAGGATCAAAATCCCCTGTACTGCAAAGGATGACTTACCTTCAGCAACTGAGCACTGAGGTCCCTTGAGATTGCTTCAACCAGACGCAGAGCTCGCTGGATGGGATACTTGGTGGGTCTGATTTTGCGCAAGTGCACAAAGATGCTCTGCAGCGCTATACGCAGGCGGTCCAGCTCTGTGGCTGACAGCAGGTCATTGATGGGAAAGTCTTTCATCAGTTGGTTGTAGTCATTCACAGTCGCCATTGCTTGCTTCAGACCTGAAACAGTAGCAAGTCCACTGAAAATGTAGCAGCACCAGTCAGGGTGAATGTAATTTTTACAAACCTTAAATACTCCTACAAAACAAAGAGAACATACCCTCTGTCAATGTACTATGAGGCAGAAAAACTTATGAGTGTACTTAATTTACAAGACTGACAGAAATGTAAATGCAAATGTATACCTGCTAATCACTGTCTTTTGTCCTTTGATGTCACAATAATACCATCATCCAGACATAAATCAGTCATCAGAAAAATGTGCCTCAGCATTCCACATTCATGCAGAGATGCTGATAAATGAATGCTTTACAAACTGCAATATATAAAACAAAACAACTAGGATCTGTCTGTAATGTTATTATAATACTTACAAAAATGAATGAATGAAAAAGAGAATTTTAAGAAAATGACAAAACATATATCAATTGTTGTTAAAAATAAATTCTTTCTAAAGCCATCCAAAACTACTGTTAATTACAAACTCAGATGGTTCCAGATCAGAATTTTGCATAGACTGCATACCAATGCAATGATTTTTATTCTTGCAGAAAATTATACTGCATGTTCTGTGTAAACAATGAAGAAACTATTTTATACCCTTTTCGTAAATAGCTTTTAAGCTGTTTTATTCCTGAGGCTGACAGACAAATGCCAACATTGTGACAATTTAACATTTTCTCATGTGCAAGTTATACCTGGTTTAAAACCAAGTACTGTTTTGATGCGGCTCTAGACTTACTATTCATATACTAAAAGTGTAACACAGAAAACAATTTCAAACATGACAACATCTAAGATAACAGTAAAACCAAGATATACTGTTAAAAAAATTCACACTTTGTTTTTTAAGCACACTGCCTGCTTACAAAATCATAACTTTCCTTTCTTATCTTTACTTAGATGTGAAATGATTTCTCTCTCTCTCTCTCTCTCTCTGTGTGTGTGTGTGTGTGTGTGTTTGTGCATGTGCGTGTGTGTGTGCGTGCGTGCGTGCGTGCGTGCATGCGTGTGTGTGTGTGTGGACTTGGGAGTGTGCATGTTGAATTAAATTATAAAATTCCCTGTTATGTAGTGTATTTTTGGGGGGTTGTGGTATTGATGCAAGTGAGACAGTTGTGTTGATACTTCCTAAAACATATCATTTCGAGCTTCATCAATTTTTGTTTAGGGTCATGATAAATGTTATCTTGTCTGCATAATGTGTCATCTGATCTGATTTTGTACTATGCTTTCTTTGTGGTGAAAAAAAAAAGAACCTCCTCTACATGGGGTGAAAATTTTCTAAACTTTTTTTAAAACTGTAACAAATTTCAATACCAATAGATATAACTACAGCAAAAGATGTATATAATCCCCTAACAACTAACCAACCATATAAACACTCATTTTTCAAATAAGAAATATGAAAATTAATCTGAAATAAATATAAACATAATATATACTGAAATAAATATAAACATAATATATAAACAAATACAATAGCATCCACATTACATACATAATCCTAACTGATCACTAAAGGAAATTAAATTTCCGAAAATTACATTTCATATAAAATACCATGACTAACGAGTGCTAATAATCTGCAACTACTAGCTATTCCTGCATCATGAAAAGAAAAGCGTGCTGCTACCAGCAAAACTGAGAGTGTTAAGGTGTCAGCTCATTCTCCTATTGTTTAGTCTTTGAAATAGACAAAAAACTGAGGTCCCATGTGCATCACACACTCAGCATATATTACAGATCCCAGGGAAACAAGCAGTTGTCTTTGGCAAAATTGACTTTCACAGGCAAGCAGAAATTATATGTGCATACAGTTAAAAAAAATAAGTAAACAAATGGGAAGCGCTGACTGTAGCAACACGCTCTCTCCAGGAACAGCAGTCCAAATTTCACAAGGCAAATCCACTGTGATAATAAAAAAACAAAAAGAATGAAAACAAAAAGTTTTCATGTTATTTCTTACAAACACAAGTTTATTATGCATATTCTCCAATAAAAAGTAGACAAACATTTCTCCTAACCTGTATCAGAGTCAAAGCTGACAGTGGCATGGAATCGCTTGCCATGCTTGAGGATGTCAAGCGTGAGCACAATCTCTGGACTTTCTCGTTTCTCCTGGATGCGGAGTAGTGCTCTCTCCAGGTTCAGCCAGAAGGAGATTTCTTGCAGTGCGGTCCCTGAGGCCGGATCACGATCCAACTTGGTGACCTGTTTGTGAATAAAACAATGTATACAAATTCAAAATCGAAATTCAAAAGTCTGCAGCAAAACTAGTTTTGAAGGCTTACAAATATAATCATGATCAGCACTTCTCTACAAATTTCACTGGGTAGTCTTCAAGCTCTCAATTCTCTGTTACAACCTTTTCTCCGCCTACGTTTCTGATCTCCCTACCATTTACACTCCTTCTATTGAGACAGCTCCAGTCATTATCAGATGAACACGTTCTCTAAGTGCTTCAAGTACAGACAAAGACTTAGCCCTTTCAGCCATTTTCTTAAATCTTCACGTGCAGACTAAGACTTTTGGCCAACATTCATTCTCTTTCTGTGCACGTAAACAGTGAGACACACCTCCCTCAGATATTCGTCACTTGCAATCTTTGTCTTCTTTTAAAATAGCTATAAAAACTTATCTCTGTTACTAATAAAAACTTATCTCTGTTACTAACACTAGTCATACTGTCTGTATTGTACTCACAAGACTGGTTGTATGAGATAATGCTATTTGTCCATGTTTCATTGATATATTTGTAAGCCTGCTTCAGTATATGTGCGTTCACCAACATAACTTGAACCAAGCAGTGAAAATTGTAGATACAACACTAAAGGCAAATCACCTTTTGGATCTCACGGATCCATCGGTTGACTCCACTCTGCAGATTGTTCAAGAACTGTGCATCTTCTACACGGTCTCCAAAGTCCTCCACCTTAGGTTTGCGATTCTCCTCCTGGCACTTCTTGATCACTGAAGACACAACAGGGTTGACGGGCAGGCTGATCTCTGGGATGTCAATGTTTTGCTGCAGATGAAGGAGACCCATCTCCAGTTCTGCAATCTTCTTCTCCACTGTGGGGGCCATCTTGTCACCATCTCTGATTATGGACAAACCAGAAACCATCATAATTACTTCAAATGAAATTCAATACCATAATCTTCAGTAATTTTTATGTACTGCTGCTGTGAACAAACTGACAGACCATAACCAGATTCATTTCAAAAGATAGTTAAAAGCTTTCTTTTTTTCTTTTTTTTTTTTTTTATTGTAGAAAAAACTGAACCTGGTAATTTGAATGACTTCCAATGCCATTTACTGAACTAAAGTAAATCATGAAAAGCTTTGTTTAGTATTCCAGAGATGCAATTTTTTACCAACTTTACCAACAAAATATACCAAATTATCATAGCAAACTTATATGGAGACATTACACAAATCTAACGTACAACAACTCATACAAAACGACAAACCTTTCAGCTTTGCCTGTCTCTTTGATGTAGGACTTGAAGTATGGAGATACAGCATTGCTGACATAGGCATGAAGTGTCTCATAGGGTGACCCATCACTGAAGTTCATCACTCTCACCTGGGAGGAAACTGCTTTGTCTGCCTCCACCACTGGACCTCGTTTGATGAACACAACACTGTATAAGGAAAACAGAATTAATTATCAAACTGTACATAAAATCTGAAAATGTGTGGACAAGTTCAAAATCTGCCATCACATTAATGTTTTATGTACCACATTACCAATTACCAAATTGTACATAAAATCTGAAAATTAGTAAAGAAATGCCATCAGATTAACTCGATGGTGACGCTCCGCAGCTAGTTCCATGTCTCGATTGTGACGCTCCGCAGCTATAGCTGCAGAGATGTTATGGGTTTTTTTTACCGAGACTACTTGAAACTATAAGAGAGACTATACTGACAGCAGAGTTTAACCACTTTTCTAAGTAGATTTTTTTTCCCTTTGACCGTAGGAGACTGTTGAAACTATATTTTTGGCCTGTTTTCGCGGTATCTGAAACAAAGGAATTTCGAAGAGTCAAAAGACTCTACGCCTGTATTTAATCATTTTTGGGACAAAATATTCATAAAAGCAGAACTCATAGTGACTTCCAGTGAAGAATGTATATCCTGTGGCATGTTAAGTGCAGTTTTGTGACATGGATATTTAATGGATTACAAGCAGCAGTTTGATCATTCATGTGTGTGTACATCCGGAACTTTTCTTTTTTTTTGCTATTTACATGCCTTCTTCAATGGTAAACCAGAAAATGCATAAACAAGCGGTCTGCACAGTTACAAAGTAGACATAATGACCTTTTAAAACATATATAAGATAGGTTTATTGTCGTTGGATATTCTCCATAAGTTTTTAAAAAGTACCAAAAACTGTGCATCTCAGAGTTTCAGCAGCCATTTTAGGGTGCGTCTCCAAAGAGTTAATGCTTTATGCACCGCTTGATGCTTTAAAGTGTATGTGCGCGCGCGCATGTGTGTGTGTGTGTGTGTGTGTGTGTGTGTGTGTGTGTGTATGTGTGTGTGTGTGTTGTGTGTGTGTGTGTGTGTGTGTGTGTGTGTGTGTGTGTGTGTGTGTGTGTGTGTGTGTATGTATGTGTGTGTGTGTGTGACACTATATAAGTGGGGGAGGTGTGTGTGTGTGTGTGTGTGTGTGGTGTGTGTGTGTGTGTGTGTGTGTGTGTGTGTGTGTGTGTGTGTGTGTGTGTGTGTGTGTGTGTGTGTGTGTGTTTGTCACACTGTGTGTGTGTGTGTGTGGTCGTGTGTGCGCCACAACTTGTGTATGCATGTGTGTGTGGTATAAACGGGAGAGAGGGCGACAAAAAATGGAAGGGGGAGGACTGTGTGGGTGGGGAGGGTGTGGGAATGCATCCAGTTCCACAAAAACAATTCTGAAGTATCACTACTTAATTAAGGTTACAAGAAGTATCTGACCTCACAGGAAGACTTAACATTGAACACTTTATCTTTTAGAGAGGCCATTGTCATCAATAGGCCATCAATTTCCCAAAATCAAAAGCAAAACAGAAAATGCACTTTTATAATGAAGTATATTAGTTATTATTACTAAGCAATTTCAAATCTTTTCTCAGAACGACAACAAACATGATGTACGTATATGTTGTAATATCTAAAAAAAAAAGTTTAAACATAACAAATTACAATAAATATATAAATGTCTAACCTGATCATCTTGGCACTGCTGAAGTGAACCTCTGGAGCAATATGGTAAGCAAAGCTTCCATCAACATCTCCCTCAGGCGTCTCTTCCGATTCATCTGTAACAATAATATACACATGTTCCTGCTGTTCTGTTACACATTTAAGTACTATAATAAACACCAATGTTGACTCAACAGACCTGGGTAATATAAAACTGAATGCCAGACACAAGACTTTCCTCTTGACATCTTTACTCATGGGTACAAACACTCTAGAAAATATGCCATGTTCTACTGTATTTAATTAACTAAACACAGTACGGGAAGTTTAGCACAAAGATTTTTCACTGCCATTTTTACATACACTAAAGGAAATTCAGCACCAAGATTTTTCGATGACATTTTTACTCAAAGGTGTAATGCCTTGTTCAATCCTTTGACTCCCGCACACTGTGCACCAGCATCCCTCATTGTCAACCAAGCTAGCAAAAAGCAAAATGAACCCTTTGACTTCCTCACCCTTTCCACCAGCTTCCTGCAGGAAATTGGTGGAAAGGGTGAGGGAGCCGATGGGTTAAGTTTTTCAGTTCGTGGATAGGGTGCAGGCCTGAGTCAAACGGTTAAAGCAAGTGTGTCTGCTCTCAGAGTAAGTCTTGGATATCTGGCGCCAGTACTATCTGCAAATTTGGATGGCTGGCAGCAATGTGGGTTATCCTCTTGGCTAGGCTGTTGGTATACAAGACACATCTAATTTCATAATCGCTACTGCTATACTGATGTACATGTACAAGCTATCCTCATTGGCACCCGTCAGAAACTTTCCCAGCTGCCTCCTCTTTCTCTCCCATTATGTAACACATCAGTCCCAATTTCTGATTCAGCTAAAAACCTTGGTGTCTGCATTGACTCTACCCTGTCCATGAACAACTTTGTTTCTCAAACTGCCAGATCTTGCTACTATCATCTCCATCGTATAAGCCTGATCAGGAAGTATCTCTCTGTCGAAACAACTGCAAAACTCGTTCTCTCCTTCATAATGTCTCGCATTGACTATTGCAATTCACTCCTGTCTGGTCTTCCTGCCTCCACCATTCACATCCTACAGCGCATTCAAAACAATGCTGTACGCCTTGTACTCAAAAAGAAAAAAGCTGACCACATATCTCCTCTCCTGGCACAACTTCACTGGCTCCCTGTATCAAAGCGCATACAGTACAAACTAGACACCATGTGCTACAAAAGCCTCAATAACGCAGCCCCCGATTACCTGTCAAGCCTACTTGAGATCTATGTTCCCTCACGTACCCTCCGCTCTGCCTCCGATCCTCTGACTTTTCGCTTTCCACGCACTAAGCTCAATACCTATGGTCCACGAGCCTTCTCTGTTTCTGGTCCACTCTCCTGGAACAAACTTCCTCTCTCAGTCCGTCAGCAACCTACTTTTGCCTCCTTCAAGTCCGCTCTCAAAACTCACCTTTTCTCCTCTGCATAAAATCCTAACCTCACTCAACCCCCCTCTGCAGCCTGTCTCCGCTCGGAGGGGAATCACTTTGTTTTAATATATAATTGTATATGATGTGCTCTCTGTGGTTTTCCATTGGTTTTATTCTTGCTTTTATTGCTTTTATTCTTTTCTCCCCATTTGTGGCCATGCATGTGTGTGTGTGTGTGTGTGTGTGTGTGTGTGTGTGTGTGTGTGTGTGTGTGTGTGTGTGTGTGTGTGTGTGTGTGCGTGCGTGTGTGTGTGCGTGTGTGTGCGTGCGTGCGTGTGTGCGTGTGTGTCTTTTCGGCGCTTGGATTTGATTTTGTCGAGATTTGCGCTGTATAAATGTTGTAATTATTATGTATGCATGTGCGTACGTATGTATGTATGTATGTATGTATGTATACGCTTAGATTTATGTATGTAAGTATGTATGCATGTATACGCTCAGCTTAGATTTATGTATGTAAGTATGTAAGCATGTATGTATGCATGTATACGCTCATATGTATGTAGGTATGTATGCATGTATACGCTCAGCGCTTAGATTTGATTTTGTCAAGATTTTGCGCTATATAAATAAAATATATTATTATTATTATTATTATTATACAACATATGTCAGATAAAGTATGACATTATTCAAATCAACACTGCAGAGATGTTGACCTTGAAGTTAGAAGATTTAAGTTCTCCCACAGCTCTTTTCTATCTTGAGTATAGCAAGCTTAGTCGTATGGTGTGGTGTGCGTGTGATTGTGGTTATGGGGAAGGGGGAGGGGGGTTGGAAGGGTGGTGAATGAAAAGATGCAATTTCTGGCCTGGTTTTCTCCCAGCATCCTCTCCCTCTGTGTGCGTGTGTGTGTGTGTGTGTGTGTGTGTGTGTGTGTGTGTGTGTGTGTGTGTTGTGTGTGTGTGCGAGAGAGAGAGAGACACACACACACACACACAGACAGAGAGAGACAGAAAATATCTAATAAAAGGGGTGTGGCATTTCAGAAGTACTGTGCGACAATTTGATGCAATAGCCTACAATATTGCAAATGATTCTTTATTTACACTTTGGGACTATATCATTACAAAAAGTATCCTCACTTTTTTTAATATTTAGATATAGGCCTAGTATATCTAGATCTAGATCTGACCTATACTTTTCTAGTTTCCGGGCGAAATGAACAAAAACGATCAATCGAACTGGCTAATCGAGCTGATCAATACTTCCGCAAATTAACAGATGCAATATGCAATATTTACCTTTGCCGCCGACACGTTGAAACAGCAGTGTTGATGTTTGAGAGTCGTTGATGAATTTCTTTATAACCTCAATGTTTTGCTTATCTGAAACGGCTGTTTTGAAGGCCTTCAAATTCGGGTCTTCGTCATCAAGCAGAAGAGGCACAACCTTCTTCAGGTATTCAGAAAAGACGCCTACATCGATAGCAGATTGTGTTGCTGCTGCAGGCGGAGCCTCTTGCTCAGAGGCATCAGCCATGGTTGTTGTTGCAGATAAATCTTGCGAACAAGATCCTCTGGAAAATTATTTCTGCGCCTAACTGCAAGTCTAGCATAAGTTCCACCTCATCAGCATCAGACGACATCCGGGGAACCGCTCGATGATCTCATCGGAAGTTCGTCAGGCTAGGCTTGTCCATATTAGCGCATGCGCATGGGCCAGGAGCGGTTTCTCCTCAAGTATTTTTTGCACTAGCCTAGGCCTAAAATATTGTTTGCCAGTGTTCAAGCAATTGAAAACCAGACACTTGTGAAAGTGGAATGTTGCTGATTACTTAAACACGCGTTTTTATTTTATTAACATGTGTTCCTATGTTGATTTGTTATCTACGTCACTTTGAAAAAGAAACTTGAAACGGTCTGATAAAAAAAAAAAAATGAATGCCATAGAAAAGAATAATATTGATTATTAGTAATAATAATGTCATCATCAACATCGTCATCATCATCATTATTATCACTACTATTATTATAGATAATACTCATCAAATCGTCTCTCTGTTCTGTCTCTATGTCTCTGTCAGTTGTCTGTCTCTCTTTCTCTCTCTGTCTCAAGGATTAAGGAGTTTTGAGTTTGTTCAAGGGGTGTCATCGCAATCAGATAATTCCATATGTGCTCCACCTACATCTGCCAGACATTATCTGACAGTGAGTCGGCGAAACCCTATGTGCTGCCGGACAAGGCCTTGAAATGGGAAGGGGGCTGGAGAGAAAGGAACGTACGAAAAACAAAGGTGACATCACCAGAATGATGGAAATATCAAGTTAAGAAAGGTAGCGAACAAGCCGACGTAAGATCGCAAGGCTCACCATGATGTACAAAATTATTAACAACATGGTCCAGGTGGATTTTGGCAAAATACACAAATGTCAGGAATCAAAGTTGAGAACACCAAAGGAGAGGGACAGAAGAGCACACTCAAGGCAGCTTGCTAGACTTCAGTGTTCGCGGGATTACAGAACGTATTCGTTCCTCCCGCGAATCATCCCTGAGTGGAACGAATCTTTGACTGAAGCTGTGGTTGGAGCCGCGTCTCCTGGCGTGTTCACGTCGGGAGCTCGCATACTCCACAGTAGGCTAGTAGTAGAAGTAGGTTGGGTTTTTTTTTTGTTTGTTTTTTTGTGCGTACCCCCCCCCCCCCCTCCCGTGTGATAGTGTCAGAATAATCAATGTGTTGCTTGTGGACACTAAACAACAAGAACAAGCCAGTTTTTTAATGTGCATTTGTTGCAGGCTGCTGGTGGGATTAAACTCGAGATCCAGATCTAAAAGAACCAGAAATAAAAAGAACTAGGCCTACAAACCAGCCCGCGAAATTTTGAAGCGTGGGGTCAACGGCTGGTTGATACGACGATGAACATCTGACACGGACGAAGGAAGAATAAGCAGAGAGTAACAATTGACATTATTTTTGCGATGTTAAGAAGCCACTACAGTCTAGTTCTCTTTCTTATCTGATAATGTTTAGTTTAGTCCCACTTTGGGCGAGATCTAGATGTACAAAAAAATAAAGTAAAATAAAACATTTAAGCACGCAAGTGCTTCCCTTCTGTTACCATCGTGAATAAAGAGTGTTATTTTTTCTCTCGGAAGCGACATCATTGAAGCGACTGAGATACGTTGAGGCGGATCCGATGAGGCGACTTTTGAAGTGATAGCCAATGAGGTGACATTACTGATTTGTTTGATAGCTAGTGATTGGAGGTTGATATTTGATCGATTACCAATGATTGAGTGAGATGACATTTGTATGACTACCTCACGACGAATGGTGCGATATTTTTCCAGTGGCCAACGAATGGGATCGCATTTATCCGAAAAACCAATGGGACAAAAGTTATCAAGTGAGGTGAAGACGCAGAGGGCAGAACTAGCTCAGTGGCGAGTTTGAGGCCCAAAGCTTATATGCTAGAAGGTGGGACGCATTTGGGGGATTCAGGAGTGGCGGAGGGAGATGTATCGTGGCATTACCGGGATGGATTAGTGTGTGCCATTATGAATATCGAGGCAACTCTTTTGCATTTTTTTTTACAGAAAGCGAGTTTGTTGGGGTTTCCCCACTCGTGTGTGTCTTGTTTTGGTTTGTTCTGTTTGTTTGTTTTTGTTTTGTTACTTATAGATATATGAAGCAGCTATTTCATGAAATTCATTTTATTGTCAGCTTCTTTAACACTTATAGTTCATCTGTTTCCAGCACATGCTCTCTCTCTGTCTCTGTCTCTCTCGCTTTCACTGTCTCTATCTCTGTCTGTCTCTCTCTCTCTCTCTCTCTCTCTCTCGCTCTCTCTCTCTCTCCACACACACACACACACACACACACACACACACACACACACACAAGATCTGATATTACAAGATTAATCCCAGCCCACAAGGTTTCAAGATTTGATATCTCGGCTGGCTGTTCACTACCCATCTTAACCCCTTAATCAATATTTCCATCATTCTGGTGGTGTCACAGAGCTGTGTTTCATACATCCCTCTCTCCTATCCTCCCTATTTCAAGACTCTACCAGCGCATTATAGGTTTGTGTAGGCTCAGTCTCAGTACCAGATATTTATTGGCAGATTTGGGCATGGCGCATATGGAATTATCCGACTGTGACAAATCCGTCTTGAACAAACCCCAAACTTCCTCATTGCAACAGAGGTTGTAATGTAATTGTTTTTTGTGTGTCTTACGTTGTCACTCATGCTATTGTGATGCGCACAGGGCTCTTATGGGATGAGACAGTACAAATACTTATTATTATTATTAAATTATTATTATTATTGTCATTATTATTATGATTGTTGTTGTTGTTTTATAATTAGCATTATTATTATAATCAGTATTACTATTATTATTATCATCATCATCATTATTATCATTATTATTATTATATTATATATTATTATCATTGTTGTTGTTGTATTGTTATCATCATCATTATTATTATTATTATTATCATTCTTCTTCTTATTATTATCATCATCATCATTATTGTTGTTGTTATCATCATCATCTCCTCGATGTTGCTGTTGTTATCATGATTGTCATTATTATCATTTTAATTGTTATTATTATCAGCATTATTATTGTTATCATATATGCAGTAGGCCTATATAAGATTATCATTATTGTGGCCCTACTTAATTTTGTTATCCCCCCCCCCCTTTTTTTTTGTTTTGTTTTTGTTTTAAATTTCTATTTTGTTTTATTTTGTTTACTTACATATTTATTTACTTATTTATTGTTATTGGTGTTTTTTGTTTTGGTTTTGCTTTTGTTTTTTGCTGCGTTGATAATTACACAATGCATGTAACTTGCTTCATTACAAACAGGCAAACAATACAAAATCCATGTGTACAATGTCACGTATGTTTCCACACTCTGGAAAGCTACCAGCCGGGCTTGCACTGTTGATATGAAGTACGTGTGTGAGCTAAGCTCAATCAGCATAGTTCTCATTATGTGTGAGTTTCTAAATAGAAATGCATGCGTCAGTGTGAAAGAAGAAAATACACTTAAATACAGAACATAAAGATTATTCTTGGTACACAGAGAGAGAGAGAGTTCGCGTTCGTGATCACAATAAAGCAGGTCGAATATAACACGTCACACACACACACACACACAACACGCACGCACGCACGCGCACGTACGCACGCACGCGTGCATCAATAGCTTACGTTAGTATTCGTGATTACTGCAAAGGTGAAACGTAAGATGTATACGTGATGGTATGCCCTATAATAGATCGTATCTAACAGAAGAAATGATCGTATCTAACAGAAGAAATGATCAAAAACAACGAAGTTCTACCGTCTACCATAACACTGCCAACCTCACTCGCATCAACACTGGCTCTCCTGTAAATTGCTTCTCCCGCCGATCTGCTTCATTTCGTCTGTCTGTCTTCAACGCCCAAGCGCTTGGGACTGGCACAGAAAAACGCTCTGCTCTGTCCTACTTCATCCACGACAACAACGTCGATGTCTTTGCTGTGGTGGAAACTTGGTTTCGTACTGAAGGTGACGAGGCTAAGTGCCGTGACATCGCTCCCCCTGGCCACCACACCCTCTCCTTCCCCCGCCAGTCCCGTGGTGGTGGCATTGCTTTTGTTGTTGCTGATCCACTCTCCCCTTTCCTCTCCACCAAATCCTCCTTCCCTTTCACCCACACTTCTTTCGAACTGGCACAACTTACCCTCACCTTCCCCCACCACACTTTCCACCTTCTGTGTTTGTATCGTCCTCCTCCAAACTCTAAGAACCGTCTCACTGACTCCAACTTCATTGACGAATTCCCGGATCTGCTGTCCTACTGTAACTCCCTCCATGGTTCCTACATCATCGCTGGTGACTTTAACATTCATTTTGATCGCCCCTCCGAACCCACCACCTCCAAAGTCATCGATTTTCTCGACTGCTACGGCCTGGTTCAGTGCGTCCACGCTCCCACTCACATTCGTGGGCACACATTGGATAATATAATCCACAGGACTGACCAGACCATGGTGAGTTCCATCATCATCGACCACACCCTCCCATCTGACCATGTCTGCCTTGTTGCTGATCTTCATTTTTCCCGCCCTCCACCCCGCAAAACGTACATTCAAGCCAGACACCTTTCTGCAGTGGACATGACTGTCTTTGAGGCTGACCTTCAGTCTCTCTTATCTGCTTCCCCGCCAACCACACCTGATGACCTCAACTCCCTTCTCCTTGGGCTCCTGGATCGGTTCGCTCCTGCCTGTGGCCGCCTTGTTTCCAAGAGGCCACCATCACCTTGGTTCTCCTCCATTGGGCCTCAGCTGCAAGTGGCCAAGTGTGAAAGGCGCAGAGCCGAGAGACAGTGGCTCAAGTCTTGTCTGACTGTTCATAAGCAAATTTTTCAAACTGCCAACAAAATTGTCAATAGCCTCGTAGATGCCTCTAAATCAGCCTATTACAATGCTAAAATTCTTGCCTGTTCCACTTCCAAACAACTGTATAATATAACTAATACTCTTCTTGGCAAAACTGGCTCTTCTCCTCTTCCATCTCACCTGCCACCTTCTGATCTTCCACAGGCTTTCTCTGACTATTTTTTCAACAAGATTGCTAACCTCAGGCTTTCTCTCGATTCCACGACGAACACTCATGCTACATTTCCTGAACCCCCTTTCTCTGGAATCCCCCTTACTTTCTTCCAACCCGTTTCTGAGGACTTTATTAAGAAAATCATCATGAAATCTGGCATTAAAACCTGTGAACTTGACCCATTGCCAGCTTCTTTTCTCACCCATTGTCTCGATACTCTTCTCCCTCACATCACCAATATCATTAACCATTCCCTCTCAACTGGCTCCTTTCCTTCTTCTTTCAAGTCAGCAATTGTAAGACCTCTTCTAAAAAAGACGACTCTTGACCCTGAGAATTTGAAAAACTATAGACCTGTGTCAAATCTTCCTTTTCTTTCCAAGGTCTTAGAGAAAGTTGTTCTTGACCAGCTGTTAAACCACCTTCATTTCAATAACCTTGTCTATTCCCTTCAGTCTGCTTACCGTTCTGGACATAGTACCGAAACTGCTCTTCTCAAAATCTGCAACGACTTATTGACTACTCTCGACTCTAACAACGTATCACTTTTGACTCTCTTGGACCTATCTGCTGCCTTTGACACTATTGACCACTCTATCCTTCTCTCCCGTCTACATCACTCTTTTGGGCTCCATGATACTGTCTTGAACTGGTTTCATTCTTACATCACCAATCGTCTGCAAGTAGTTTCTGTCAATGGTCTTTCTTCTAATCCTTCCTGTCTGACTTACGGAGTGCCACAAGGATCTGTTCTGGGCCCCCTACTTTTCATTCTCTACACCTACCCTGTCTCCTCTATTGTCCAAGAACACCTGCTTCAGCATCATTCTTTCTCGGATGACAATCAGCTGTATGTCTCTGGGCCTCTCCCTGACCTTCCCATCATGATCCAGAAAACCCAATCTTGTGTAGCTGACCTGAAGGATTGGATGACTGAGAACAAACTGAAATTAAATGAAGAGAAATCCGAATTGATCTTGATCACCCCACCCAAACTCCAAAATCACCCCTCTCTTCCAACCTCTGTCACACTTGTTGACTCATCTATCCCTCTCTCCCATTTTGCCCGTAACCTTGGTGTAACTCTTGATCAAACCCTGTCCTTCCACCAGCATGTGAGCAACGTCTGTCGGACTTGTTTTCTTGAACTCCGCCGAATTGCTTCTATCCGCCACCTCCTCTCAGAAGACACGACAAAGGCTCTCGTCTGTGCATTTGTTCTATCCCGTCTCGATTACTGTAATGCTCTTTTTTCTGGTTCCCCCTCTCATCTCATTAACAAACTTCAGAAAGTTCAAAATCATGCTGCCCGTCTCATCTTCCGCTCTTCAAAATTTAACCATGTTACGCCATTGCTCTGTTCTCTCCACTGGCTCCCTGTTCAGCAAAGAATATCCTACAAGATTGCCTGCCTCTGCTTCAAATCTATTGAGTCTTCCTGTCCTGAGTATCTCACCCATCTGTTACATCTCTACACGCCATCTCGAGCTTTGCGGTCCTCATCTGATACCCGTCTCTATAGTATCCCCATAGTCCGCACTAAAAGGTTTGGGCAGCGTTCTTTTTCCTATCAAGCTCCAACCATCTGGAATCAGTTACCTCGCTCTCTTAGATACTCACCCTCTCTGTCCACATTCAAACGCTCCCTCAAAACTCACCTGTTTCCCAAAACTGGTAATCTCTGCCCCCTTCCCCCCATGTAATGTAATGGTGACATTATAGTGTCTTAGTGTCAATGTGTCATTGTATTTGCATGTCATGCTGTGTGTGTGTTTGTGTGTGTGTGTGTGTGTTTGTGTGTGTGTGGGTGCTTCTGTGGGCGTGTGTGTGTGTGCTTGTGATTCTGGTTATATGTTTTGCCATTGTAAACGCCTAGGGCATTAATTTGATTAGGCGTACTAAATGTTCATAATAATAATAATAATAATAGAATGAATAGAAAGTTTTTCATTATGCCTCTGACTTTACAACTTTTCCGGGCAACAATAAAACGTGCACAGAACCCATTCAACTTGAATTAAAAGTTACACTGATACATTTGGTAGCAATCAAAGAAGATTTGGATCCAGTGAAGAGAAAATACAGAAGGCATGCCGTGTATTTTCGTGTTTCCTTAACCCAATGAACACCAACATGTCTGGTGTGACCTTTACCGTACAGGTTTGATTTTCTACAGGCATATATACAGACGTATTATGCTAGTATGTCTGTGGCGTATAACTTTATCACAAGCGAATTATTTCATTATTTAGTTTTTCAGCTGTCAAATTCTATGTCAGTAAAGGTAGAATTGCTAAAATGAAACTCATCACTGCAACAATTTTAAACGGAATACAATATTAATCTGACATAGGTCATTCACAAACAAGAAAGGGAACCGACAAAAGCTTCAACTGTACAATACATGTGATTTTGTCATTTTATCTGCACTGCTGCACACTGACCACTGTAAACGAGTCGAGTATATACCTAGGTCTGTGTGTATGTGTGGGCGCATGTACTCAAAAAGTTCCATCTTCAAATGCCCATATATAAAGTCATGCTAATAAACCGTGCGGGCCTCAGTAGCTCAGTTGGTTTGAGCGTCGGATTCACATGCTAATGGTTGTGGGTTCGAATCCCGGGGCGCGCTACATTTAAGCTGGCCTCCTCACGTCCCATCTTAACATCATTGTTGTTCTGGAGGTGTCAATATAGGATTAGATAAGTCCTCCTTCCCCCACTTCCCTGGGATGGTTATCCCCGTCGGCCATATCACCTGGGGCAGGTGTCCACGTAAAAACTGAACCAAATCAATCAATCAATCATTGTCCGTGCAGTAGTGGAACAAGTAATGATAAGGAGACACACTCTCTACCCTGTCCGCAGCGGCGTCTGTCTAGCTCACGGTCAAAGTCGACGTCCAGCAGTTCTGCCAGGATGGGCATCACAACCAGCAGACTGACCAGCCCGTCCATCATCACTCTTTCAGGGAAGCAACTACTCCATCAGCAGATGCCCGAGAGTCGGAATGACCCTTCTGTTGATCCATCTCCTTTTACACCTGAGAAGGAACAAATCTGATTCAACGGAATGGCGTGGTTTTAACTGTTGATATCAGATTAAGAAATGACTTCCAGAAAACTTGGAGGACCTTTCTGTTGACCCTCTCCCTAGATTTCCGAAATCTACCACATATGATTTAACTTACTAAATCCAAAACAAGTGCGACTGCCTGCGTTCAAGCAAACAGCAACCGGAAAAACACGAAAATAGAATCAGAGCGCGTATTTAATACAACCAGGCAAGACAGGCGCAATTTTTTTGTCAAGCGTGAATGCAAGATCACAAACAAACACCAAATACAAAAATTAGGAGAGAAAGACTGAAACTTCCATGCTGCTTCGTTAATTGTCGAAGATTGAACATGAGAGATATCATTGAGCCTTTCTGCCAATGCAAGGGCGGACAACTTTTGACACTCCGTGACTTGGTGGCGTACTGATGTCAGGGCAAAGTGCTGCTTCCCTTTGAATCTTTCTGTTTTACCGCATCAAACCTTCGACATTTACTCGCCATTTTCTTGCAACTGCACATGAGTGAATTTCACTTGCCTGTTTATCTTCCTTTTTTGTCTCAACGAAAAATGTGAAATGTATCGATAGTTGCACACCACATGGCGAAAAACAGGGTTTCACTCCAGCAGAGGCGTTCATCACAATTATCAAATAAAAAGAAGAACAACAAACAAACAAACGAGAGAAAGAGGACAGACAGAGTCGGTTTGTGTCAATATGTGTGCATACATGCGCGAGTGTGTGAATCATCATCATCATCAGGTGCCCTGCCGCATGGCGTTGGCGATCATGGGCTTCCATCTGCCTCTATCTCTCGTTGCCCCTAGCATCTCCCCCACCCTCCTCGTTCCCAGCCACTCTGCAAGTCCGTCCAGCATTTTCTCCCTGGGTCTACCCGGTGCTCTCTTTCCCTCCAGTGTGTGAATGTACGTATTAATTTTGCTATAAAAATTTGGCCATCTGATCTCTGTTTCCTTACAGGAAATTCTTCAGTTGAACATACAAATGCACATATTGTCTGACAGACAATTCTTTGATCAAACAAACAGGGACACACTGTCTGACAGACAATTCTTTGATCAAACAAACAGGGACACACTGTCTGACAGACAATTCTTTGATCAAACAAACAGGGACACACTGTCTGACAGACAAGTCTTTGATCAAACAAACAGGGACACACTGTCTGACAGACAAGTCTTTTATTTTTAAAACTCACTGAAGTCTTGACGGGTTATTCTACTCGTCGAGGACGTCAACGGTTCCAGTCTTGACGGGTAGATCTACTAGTTAATTGGAAAAACATTTTTCCCGGTAAAATAATAGGCTGGATATGTCAGTCCAAAAGGGAGGCATACCAGGAATGCCTGGATGCTTGGAACATGCCACGTTGATTTGGGATGCCATCCAAAAAGCAAGAACAGACAAGAGAGACATTGACGTAGTTTGGCTTGATCTGGCGAATGCATATGGATCAGTTCCACACGATATGATCCAGCTGGCTCTTGAAATGTATCACATCCCAGAAAACATCCGAACAATGCTGAGGAAGTATTTCCAAGGGTTCTCAATGCGGTTCTCTACCAAAGAATACACCACGGACTGGATAGACCTAGAGGTGGGCACTGCAATGGGCTGTGCAATCTCTCCCATACTGTTCGTGTTGGCAATGGAAGTCATCTTGAAAGCTGCAATGAAGAGTTCAGGTCCAGTGAATCTGGGAGATGGATACCAGATGCCTCCTCTGAAAGCTTTCATGGATGACACAACAGTCTTGTCCACGGATGAGGAAGAGACACACCAAATCTTAAAGCAGCTGGATGAGCTGGTGGCCTCTTCAAGAATGAGGTTCAAACCAAAGAAATCCCGAAGTCTCTCACTGCGAAAAGGAAAAGTGGCAGATTCAGTCAAATTCATGGTAGCCAACCAAGCCATCCCCACTGTCACAGAAGAGCCAGTAAAAAGTCTCGGAAGATGGTATGATGACTCTCTGAAAGACACACAAAGGGGATGTGAAACCAAGCAAACAGCAGAAGAAGGCATGAAGAAAATAGATAACTGCGGACTGCCAGGCAAATACAAAGTCTGGTGTCTACAGTTCATGCTGATACCAAAGCTGCTGTGGCCACTGCTAATCTATTACATTTGCACCAGCACAGTGGAAGCAATGGAAGCCAAAATCAACAAATACACAAGAAAATGGCTCGGTGTCCCACCTGGTCTCACTGATGTTGCATTCTACTGTCGTCAAGCAATGCTGAAGCTACCTCTCAAATCCATAGTGGAGGAATACAAAGTTGGAAAAGGAAGACTGTTGAGCATGCTGGAGGAATCGGAAGACAATATCGTGAGATCAGTTCAGCCAAAGCTGAGAACTGGCAGAAAATGGAAAGTCCAAGAGGCTGTAAACAATGCCAAGAGAAACCTCAGCATCAAAGAAATAATTGGACACACGCAAACCAACAGACAGGGACTGGGAGCAACAAAAATGCAGTGGTGGTCCAAAGCCAAAGGGAAGGAAAAAAGAGACATGATCATACAGGAGTTGAAGAAAGAAGATGTCAAAAGAGTGCAGAAGGCAGTCCAGCAAGGTCAACAGGGGCAATGGACAACATGGGACAGTGCACTCCAAAGAAGTCTCAGCTGGAACGATATGTGGCACATGGCTCCTCTAAGGATAAGCTTCCTCCTCAGATCTGTGTATGACCTGCTCCCCTCGAATGCAAACTTAGTGAAATGGGGGAAATCAGATGACCCAGCATGTCCGTTCTGTCAGAAGAAACAAACAGTGGAACATATCCTAAGCTCTTGCAAAGTAGCGCTAGCCCAAGGAAGGTATACATGTAGGCACAACCAAGTTCTGAAAGTGATCACAGACGTGGTTAGCGAAAAAACCATGACCCCAAACGCACCAATTGCTATGACAACGTTCTACAAAGCAGGAGGGAAACAGGTCTGGCCCGAAATTGCTATGACAACCAGCACATTGCCAAAGGGTCTTCTGGATGGAGCAGTCGACTGGGAGTGTACAGCAGACCTCCCAGAGTGGAGAAATTACCCAGATGTCATCAGCAAGACAGGCATGAGACCAGACATCGCTCTCCACTCTGACTCCTCGAAACAAGTGATTCTGAATAGAACTCACTGTGCCATACGAAAGCAGAATGGAAGAAGCACATATCTACAAGACCGAAAAATACGCCGGTCTTGCCAGCACCCTGAAGAAAGCAGGTCTGCGGGTCAAAATCTTCGCTATAGAGGTCGGGGCAAGAGGGTTTGTGGGCACCTCCGCTTATGATCTCATGAAACAACTCGCCATTTCTGGGAAGAAGAGGACTAGAGCCCTTAAAGCGATGGCAGAGGCAGCAGAAAGGAGCTCAAGCTAGATCTGGGCAAGGAGGAACCAAAAGTGAACTTCATAAGGATTAAATTCCCTACAGATGATGTGTGCCCCGTTAGCACATTGGTAAAACCGCGTACCGCATTTCTGAAGCGCAGAATCGCCCAGGTTCGCTCCCCGGCGTGGGGGAAAAAAAAAAAAAAAATAGACAACAGCAGAAGGGCATCCAGGAGTCATGACCTGGATGTGGCCCGGCCCCCCGAGAGTGTAAGGAGTTCAGGGCCGAAACACTTGTCTAAAGGGGGTTACTTCTCTGAAGACCTTCTGTTGTCTAGCTCTCCCTAGAGTTTCTTTCTTTAGCATTTATGAAGTATAAAACGCAAATAACGAGGACTTGAAGGAACCACATTCAAGACAATGATACTGAAACTGTTGTGCATACATGTGTCCTGACATTTCACTTTGTCCTGAAAAAAGCTGTTTTGGATATCTTGTTTTGACTGAAGTAGAATACACCACCACAGACAGACATCTGGAGTAAGACTGCCTGTGTTCATGAAAGTTTGATCTTTCTGTACATGTCTGTTGTTTGTGTTGCGTAGTTCATTTTTGGCTTTTTTTTAAATCTGCAAAAATCCTGTGATTTGTGGGAATTCCTATACCAAAATTCCTCCGACTCCATTGAGGGACACACTGTCTGACAGACAATTCTTTGATCAAACATGCACAGGGACACACTGTCTGACAGGCAATTCTTTGATCAAACATGCACAGGGACACACTGTCTAACAGACAATTCTTTGATCAAACATACAAGGGGACACTGTCTTACAGACAATTCTTTGATCAAACATGCACAGGGACACACTGTCTGACAGGCAATTATTTGATCAAACATGCACAGGGACACACTAACAGACAATTCTTTGATCAAACATACACGGGGACACACTGTCTTACAGACAATTCTTTGATCAAACATACACGAGGACACACTGTCTTACAGACAATTCTTTGATCAAACATACACGGGGACACACTGTCTTACAGACAATTCTTTGATCAAACATACACAGGAACATACTGTATGACAGACAATTTTTTTTATCAAACATACACAGGGACACACTGTCTGACAGACAATTCTCTAATCAAATATACACAGGGACACACTGTCTGATAGACAATTCTCTAATCAAATATACACAAGGACATACTGTCTAACAGACAGATCTTTGATCAAACATACACAGGAACATACTAACAGACAATTCTTTGATCAAACATACACGGGGACACATTGTCTAACAGACAATTCTTTGATCAAACATACACAGGGACACACTGTCTGACAATATTTTGATCAAACATACACAGGGACATACTGTCTGACAGACAATTTTTTTATCAAACATACTCAGGGACATACTGTCTGACAGACAATTCTTTGATCAAACATACACAGGAACATACTGACAGACAATTCTTTGATCAAACATACACAAGGACACACTGTCTAAAAGACAATTCTTTGATTAAATATACACAGGAACATACTGTCTGACAAACAATATTTTGATCAAACGTACACAGGAACATACTATCTGACAAACAATATTTTGATCAAACACAGGAACATACTGTCTGACAAACAATATTTTGATCAAACATACACAGGAACATACTATCTAACAGACAATTCTTTGATCAAACGTACACAGGAACATACTGTCTTACAGACAATTCTTTGATCAAACGTACTCAGGAACATACTGTCTTACAGACAATTCTTTGATCAAATGTACTGTTTTCTTTGATCAAACATACACACAAGCACGTGCTAATCAACAATTCTTTTATCAAACATACACAAGTACCAAACATACACAAGCACATGCTAATCAACATTCTCTGATCAGACATACACAGGAACGCACTGGTTGACAAACAATTCTTTGATCGAACATAAACGAGCACATCAAATATACCCACACACTTACTTTCGCAGCTAGGCTTGTCCATTCATATACTCAAATGCATGCATACACACATGCTTATTCACTCTTACGCAAGCTCACACGTGTGCACACACACACGCACACACTCACTTATTCACTCACGCACGTATGCACACACATAAATAAACACGCACAAGCTCTTGAAGTCAACAATTTTCTTTCAATGATCTATCCAATGTTAAACAATTATCGTGGTACAAAAAATATACATTCCTTTGGACAACAACGTCAAAGCTACAAAATCATACCGCACAGAAGAACATGGACAGCAGTCTCACTCAATTAAAATGGTACTTTTCCTGTACAAACATGGGCAGCAGTCTTCACAGTAAATTTCCAAGATCACGTTACACGTAGAAACAATAACAATGACAGTGTCAAAATGTCATAATTATAACTGAAACCGTGGACACCAACCCACCGTTACATGCATACATTTCCTGTGAAAAGAGAATACAGATTCAGAATAATGTTTATTCAAACCCTTAGGAATGCGTCAGATTAAAAAAATATCTAAAAACGTGAAGTAAAAGCTCTTTCAAACAACATCGTGATAAAAACGGACAATGAAGCAGCAGTACTGACGTCCTTGGTTCTGTCAAAATTGGTCAGTATTCGACTGCTCTCACCACAACCACCAGTTTGTCTCTGGTAGAAACAGAAAATCAACAACTTTTTCCAGTTTGTCTGGAACAGTAAACAGGATAGAATCAGATGCAGAACACATGTAAACAACGTGAAGAGGAACACTTAAAGTCCTGCACTTCATACACAATTTTTAAATGCAGCTTTAAAACTAGCGTCAAATAAATACAACGCATTCGTTGAAAGAAATGGCTATACTATCTTGCCCTTGAATAGAAATATTTGAAAGATACGGTCCAAGTTCCTTTGCAAAATTACAAAGAAAATTCCTTTTTACAGACGTGCCTTGCGAGCAAAGAAAAATGTTGTTAAAACAAAACGAAAGTCTGACAATCCACAGTTTGAAAATATTTCTGGGTCAAAATTGAATATCAAAACTGAACGTTATTCGGCTTGTAAATATCAATTCAAAATGAAGCGTTTTTACCACATATTAAATTCAATATGGTAATCAACTGAAAAATCTGCTGCTCTGGCTCACAAGTAACCAGAGATATACGGCCAGCATCAACAGATAAAATAACCAAAACAAAATAATGGAATACGGAGCTTAGTATCCAAAACAGCGGTATGAGAATGACAAATGTCAGCACACTAAATTTCTAACACTTAAAGAGGTCATCGTTAGCAAGCTAGAAACAGTTCTTGAGGATGCATATCCTGAGATCGATAACACAGAGGTACATGGACCACAATACTTTTTAGTATTGAAAGGTATGCCTTCAGGACAGAAACATTATAGATAAATTATGTCAAATTCTGTTGTAAAATCAATTGAATTATAGAGCACAGATCACAGTGTAAAAAATGTTTGATAAAAAGTAAGTTCAAAATGGGGGACAGATATTCCATTATACACACTGCATAGAAATTAACGCTATATTATCAGTGGGACTGGCTGACCAATTTCTTTTTTCCTGATTATGATAAATATTCTGAAAACATTTACTAGAAACAAATAAACTCCCATTACTTCAGGTGTATTAAATGTAAAACCACCAGGTGGTATAAAAAGACAACGAACATACATGTTCTAATTGCAAAACCTATCATAAAACGACATCACTCAAGATAGTTAAGAGCGTGAAAAAAAGGTTTCGTATTATATCATAACAAATGTTTAGCATCAGACTTGGGAGTTGGGAAAAAAGCTTGTTTTCGAAGATGGGAAAAACACATGGTTCCAACCCGTAAAATGCTAAACAATCTGGGTAACAAATGTTATGTGAAAAGAAACAGTAGTTCAAACCGATGATGACAGCCCATACAGATAAATACAGTTTATGTAAACTTACTGGCCACTATTTTTGGACCTGTAACGAAGTGAGCAGCTTTTGGACAGATCTGCAAAAAGTACTACAACAGAATGCACCTATTGTTCAAGAGCAATATTAAGTGCTGATAATTTCATCTGGAGATGACGAAAATCTGTTACAGATGACACATTTCTTTATTGCGGTTTAATAAAATGCATATTTATAAATGTAAAATTCATAACAGTTCACAAGGCATGTCGAATTTCAAAAAAGAGCTGAAATGCACACATAAAATTGAACATAATTCTAAAATCAAAAGTAGTTATATCAAATTTCAGGAAGATTGTTCTATTCTGTAATTTCAACATTTCCATTGCAAGTCTGTAACACTGAATTCTAATAACTTCTTACATGTAAATATTGAGATGCAAGATTTGTTTGTTGGAATGATGATAATACAACTCGTACTGGGTATAATATGCCTTACATGGACAACTTACATGCATTATATTGTTGAATTTACTGATATCATCTCCAAACGAATCGCTCTACAATTTGTCCTTTTGTCTGTTTATCCTTTTATTATATTTTTTTCATTCTTTTTGTTGCAGATTTGGCGTCCTTTAAAATGTCTTTCTAAACAATTCTTTTTCGATGTGTGTTTGCTATATGCCTAAAGACAATCGTACATTAAAAACGAAAATTTAAAAGAAGTGAAAAAAAAATAGAAATAGTTTTTCTTTCATTATTCCTATTGTCAAATTCTGTCTACAAATCTAGCATTGGAGAAATGAACTCATCATTGTTATCAATTTACACGAAATGTAATATAAATATCAGACGGAGGGAGGCCAACCACAAACAAGAACTGGAACCAGTAAAGAAGTTATCGGTGAGAATATCTGTGATTTTACCATTTCTCTTGTAAAGTTACACATTTTCCACTTTAAGATAAAAGAGTGTACATCTGTATATACACGTGTGCGCATATATGTAGATTCTATATACCAAAAAAATTCACCCAGAAATGCACATATACAATCATACTTTTTGTAACAATTTTGTACTCAATATCTAAAGTTTCTCTGAGATGAAATAAAATCATGACTACAAATTTTACCTTTAAAAGATAATCATATTACATATGAAAACATGTAGAGAAGTCCTACAATTGAACAGTTATATTATACAGCAAAACAAGGGTTGCTGTTTTACAATTAAAAGGTATTATATTAAAAATGTGACAAGCAGTTTCCCAATTAAAAGATCTTATGCACTGAAATATCATCCAAGCAACATACAAAAATGCTTCTGTAATCATGAATATCTTGCACACATGCATGTTTATACACACACACATTTTAAAAATCATGTAAAACTGACAATCATCAATCTGTGAACATTCCTTTGAATTTTTCGTCTTCACAAGCACACTGGGGGAAATTGCAGCAAGGTTGTTTCCACGGCTGCCACATTAGTCTTGACCAAGCCATCTGATATGGCACCTCCTGCACGCTGTCCTGGTGCTGCTTCAAAGCCTTCAGAATGATTGATACAATATCGGAATGCTGCGCAACATCAAGCGGGGAAGCAGCGGTGGGGTCAAGGGTCAGATCGTACAGTTTTGGAGTGGAGAGATGAAAGGCCCCGTTACATTTCTGGATGATTATTTTGATGCTTGGGTCTGGTTCACGAAGCATCAGTTTCCATTTCTTGTTGTCTGCAAGGAGGCAGAACAAAAATTGTGAAATACAGGTTAAACAGAAGTTTTGTTGTCATCTATCATCAATATCATCATTCTCATCATAACTCGTTGAACTTTTCCCTCGATGGTGCCCAATTTTCACGAACTGTATATGTAATTTATATTATAGCAGGCAGGGGGAAAATCTGATCGACAGACAAACTCAGATTAACAGAGTTACCAACCTGAAAGCAGAATAAAAACCATACTGTACAATTCATTTAATTATATATTCATTTATCTGTCACAATGCTTTTACTAGCACAATGCCAGCTGCTCTCTTCCGGGGAAATCGTGCCGGCTCCGTGCGGTGCTATCCATTTTTTACCATTTCTACTGTATGTACATGTATGTATTTTCTAACCTATGAAAGTGGATTTTTCTTCAGAAAATTTTCAGGGACAAGTCCTATGTTGCCGTGGGATCTGTTAACATGTGCTAGATTTCGGTTCATCGTCTCATCCAGAAGACTCAAATGATTACCCATAAACAATAAAATACCAGCACAAAATGACCAACCTTCACGAGGTCGATAGGTAACAGCATGCACGCTGTTCCTGCAGTAGTGGAACAAGAACTCGTGGGGTGACACACTCTCCTGCCCTGTCAACAGAGGCACCAAGGAAGCCCCGTCTATCACACGGCCTTCAGGCAGCTCACCGTCCAAGTCAAAGCCCAGCAGTTCTGCCAGAGTTGGCATCACGTCCAATAGACTGACCGGTTCATCCACCACCAACCCTGCAGGGAAGTGACCACTCCATCGGAATATGCCAGGGACTCGGAATGACCCCTCCGTTGATCCTTCTCCCTTGACACCTGGACACGAACAAATTTTAATTGAGTGGTTTGCTTTAAGTCAGTTGTCAGTGCTGCAAAATTGAAGACGGACATATCAACTGAAATGCATGCAACCAAGAAACAATCAGGAGCTGTTTATCAAATAACACATGTGCATCACTGCTGAAATCTGCTGATCACTGTAAAAAGAAAGCATGCTAAGATAGTGTGGACATGTAACAAGAGCAAACACTCTCCAACACTGTCTGTGAACAGTGCTGGGAAAGAGAAGTTAAGAAAGTTAAGAGTATTAAACTGATAAACCACGTAGCCCTGCACACGTGCAAGTATGTTTGTGTGAATGTGTGTAAGTGAATGCGAGTGTACTTACACACACACACACACACACACACACACACATATATATATGTGTGTGTGTGTGTGTGTGTGTGTGTGTGTGTGTGTGTGTGTGTGTGTATGTGTATGTGTGTGTGTGTGTGTGTTGTGTGTGTGTGTGTGTGTGTGTGTTTGATATGGACTGTTTGTGTTATATAAATGAAAAAAAAATATTATCGTTATGAGAATTGCTGCCAGCAAGGTACTTGCCCACAGAAATGGAATCAGATGGTACAATGCCCACTGATTAAGTACCCCAATGATCTTGGCCGATTACGGGACCACTAAGAAAGAAGCAAATGACACGACCATTTCAGATTTGAACTTGCTGTTCATATAGGCATTGAGCACATTGTGACGACAGGACCACTTGCTGCTTTCTGGACAGGTGGTATTTATCCCCTCCTGTCCGCGGTTCATGAATGATCGTGCAGTGTGTGGCTTGTAGGTCCGCTTATTGTCAACAGTGACTCCAAGGTAAGCCACTTCTTCGTTCTTCCTGAGAAAGGTTTCTTCAAACTGGATCATGCCTGCCTTTTGCTTGGTCAACAAAGTGATTACTGTTGTAGAGCACTTCTTGTTAATGGAGATGCAACACTCTTCCCTTTCAGCTGATTTGCTGTTTGTTGCATTCTGCCAGTGAGTCTAGTGTCGAGCGTTTCACCTTACACAAATCATCATGTGGTCTGCATACGGAGTAGCTTTGACAGTCCAGGGCAGTTCAGATCCTACGTTGTTGATGTGGAGAAGGAAGAGAGTAGGGAAAAGGACCCTAACTATGTGAAAACCATGGATTCTAGTCTTGTGGACTTCGTGGCACAGTTGTTGTTCTTTTTTTTTTTTATAGTAATGGTCAATGGAGACTGCTCTGCGATTAAAGAGGTGGGCCTTGATCCCCTGGTAGATGTTGCTGGAAATGCCTGCCCTCTGAAGTTTGAATAGTTCCTGTAGATATACCCAGGTAACAAAAAATCAGCTTCTGCTTCTGAAAAGCATCTTCAGTTGGTTGTGACAGATACATGCACCGACTTTTGTACTGCGCAGATGTCTGGATCCTGGTTTTTCAGATACAGCCAGAGGAATTCTTTCTCACCGCACAGCCAGACAGGCTGACAGGGCACTGGGTTGCGTTGGGTTCTTTCCATATGTCTGGATCCTGGTTTTTCAGATACAGCCAGAGGAATTCTTTCTCACCGCACAGCCAGACAGGCTGACAGGGCACTGGGTTGCGTTGGGTTCTTTCCATTCTTGAGGATAGGCAGGCCTACCATGTCCTTCTCCAGATCAGTCGCAGAGCCTTTCTTCCCAGCTACTGGTGAAGATTTCTGGAAGTTTGCAGACACTGCTAAATTTGTAAGCTTCTCTTTGGTGCTGCCATCTTGATCAAGGGACTTCTTTGTCTTTGTCTTCTTCAGTACTAAACTGAACTGATTCATGAAGATTAAGAGGTATTTTATGGGTTCCATTGTGGCTCTGCTGGTGGGTCTGTTTTTCACTTCTCTTCTTGCTTTTCACTGCTGGTTTTTTTTCTGGAATGTTGCTCTCATTTGCTCAGTTGCCAACCGATTGATCTGTTGCTTGTTTCCCAGTCAGAATCTTCCCACTTTCTTCAAGGGTGACTTTGGCTCTCCTGTTGTTTTTGTCATTATGCTGATTGGTAAGCCTCCAGATTTTCCTGCCATCCTTTTTCAAAGTTCAGAGAGCTGGTTTTATTTCTCTACATCTACTGTGGTATGATCACAGTTTTGCATGCAGGTGGTTTGTTATTTTCTACTGATGGGTTGGCTTCTGCTCCTGTCCTGGCTTTTCACAGGACATTCTTAAGTTTCTGTATTTATGCACTCCAGTATGCTTGTTACTGCTTCCTGGCAGCCCTTGATATGACTTTTTTTGGCTGCGTTATAATAAAGGCACAACCATGGTGATGTCTCTACCATGGACTGTGATTCTTTTGGCGAGTTCACTGTGTGGCGTCTAAAAAGAAAGTAGTTTGCCTTCTCATAGTTAAAACGTATCAAGGTAGTTTCCAAACACGACTCCACACCGTAGGTGAGGAAGACTGGACAGTAGTGGTTTCTTTCTAGTTGTTTACCCACCTCTCTGGTGACATTCTATTTCATGTCTTCGGTGCAATTTACCGGATAAGGGGTGCAAGTGGTGTTTGAACGCCTGGAATGGAATGTGATGTAGTCAAGACTGTTCAAGAGTGTCAGCCTACCAGTTTTCCACTTTTTTGCCTCGACCATCCATGCATTCATATCTTAGGTGTGTGTGTGTGGTTGATGAACTTACTAAATAGCAAGAAGTTGGAGGTCTGTGTGTTGATTGTGTTGAGGGAAAGGGCTTTATTCTTTGAGCAAAAGAAACTGACAAACTGAAAGTCTGTTGTATGCATTATTTGTCTGGATTCGGATCACTTGGTATTTGGAGTCCTCCATGTGTGTGTGCCTACAAAATAGGCACTGGTGTTATTCCGGATAAGGATTCTATCAGACGTAAAGAACTGATAGCCTCTCAACTTGAAGGACTTGTCATGCTCATACAGGAGATTTTCCAGCATCAAGAACGTTCATGACGAGAGAGAGAGAGAGAAGGGTTTGGGGATGGAAAGAGAAAGAAAGTGAAAGA
Organism: Monoplex corrugatus; assembly: GCA_030674185.1. Taxonomy (NCBI): domain Eukaryota; kingdom Metazoa; phylum Mollusca; class Gastropoda; order Littorinimorpha; family Ranellidae; genus Monoplex; species Monoplex corrugatus. Next base: position 51,075,526 of record JAPXFY010000012.1, read on the forward strand.
GAAAGACAGAGAGGGAGAGAGAGGGAGACAGAGACAGAGAGAAAAAGATTTTCCTGTGACATAAATGAATCACACATCATTGTCATTAATTTTGTTTTCTGATATGTAAAATTGTCAACAAACAGAACAAAGAATGTGAAGAAAAAAAAAGAGGAACAGATAATCATTTTGTTGCAAGCCAAATCAGCTACAAAAGTCATCTTGTAGTCAAGGTTGAAAAAAAAAAGAAAGAAAGAAAGAAAGAAAGTAACAACAGAAGAAAACTTTCACTTCACCACTAAAAGGACCGTTGAAGCCTCCAACTGTGTTCCCCATCAAATCTGTGGCATACGACGAGCCACCGTGGTCTGAAGTGAAATACACTAAAGTGCTGTCAGCCATGCCATACTGCTCCAAAGTGTCCAGCAGCTGACCAATGCCCCAGTCCATCTCTTCCACCGCATCCCCATAAGGTCCATGCGAGGATCGACCTCTGAACTCAGGTGCTGTCTCGAGAGCGGTGTGCACGTGCAACCAAGACACAATCAGGAGAAAGGGGGCTTGGTCAGCATGACGTGCCTGCAGGAACTCCTCTCCCTCTTTCACCAGCTTTCGGGTCACACTGGGTAAGTGGATGGGCTGCTCCACCAGGTCGTAGTTTCTGTATGTGTGAGGCAGAGGACAAGTGAAATAATGTTACTCAGTGTGTGTGTGTTTATGTTTAGGTAAGTCTGTTTACAGTGATTGTGTCAGTCTTTACTGTAGTCTAGACTATTGCATACAATCCTAGAACCATAGGTATGCCTATTCTTGGTTAAAAATACAAGGCAAAAACTGGTTATTGGTTATTTTTGTTTACAGCCCAGCCGACTGTGTAGAGCCATATCAGGGCAATAACCATTTCAAAACATACACAATACTTCAACAGGAAAAAAAAAAAGGAAAAGAAAACTAAGCACACATATCAATGCATTCGCGCACATGATCTAAGGAGATGCTCCTGGCGTTGACCACTCCGTCATAATTATCACACAGGAGATTTAAAAAAAACCCACCTGAATACAAATTTTAACATAACTACGGACGCTAAAACACATATAAAAACAGGCCAAAATTACCAGTAAAAATGATTTACGTAGTTGTGATCTCGACCTTTGACTGATCTTAATGAAACTTTGAAGAATAAATTTTCCTAATAAGCCACATATTTACACTAAATTTGTTTTACAGTTTCGTCCTCAACAGCCATGTCATTTTCTAATCAAACTTTCCACATGTTAGACTATCACAGTCTAAATACTGCACCACTCCAGCCAAAACGTAAGCATAAGTAACCAATTACTGAAAGGAACACGCACATCAAAGTTGATGAAAACCCATCCACATACTGCTGAAAAGTTCTGACATTTTTTTTTTTTTTTGCAGATTTACATACAGAAACTCATTTTCCCAGTCAATATCAAAATGATGTCCCCTTTACAGTTATAATTCAATCGACCACGAGACCACTAAACATTGGCAAACGCGATCATGAACATACGCGAATGATAAAGTTTAAGGGTAGAAACAGTACACCCACCACCCATGTGGAAATCCAGACCACTTCCTAACTCTACCATTTTGTACTAAAATCTCTAAGCGAAAATAACCTGATTGTGACGGGCACGCTAGCTAAGGGATTAGAACATTTGACTTCCAATGAGAAGATCCGAGTTGGACCCCTCTATGAAAACGCATGGTGAGTAGAGAATGGAGTTAAGATCTACTTGTGCCTGAACCCTCTTCGTGTGCATACGCATGCACCTTTAAATACGTACGTTAAAGATCCTGTAAGCCATGTCAGTGGCTCAATGGCTTATGGAAACATGGAAATACACAGCATGCATACCCATCAAACACCAAGAGCGTGCAGACTGTTCAGCAACATGACACCTGTATGGTGGGACCAAAAACAATATGCTCAAACGTATCCTCATAAAAAAGTTGCTCAGAATAAAAAACAAACAGAACAAAAACAAAAGGAAAAAACGCTTCAAGAAACAAAAAAGTCAAGCCATTCTAACAATCTCCCATTTTATACCACAATCATTACAGAGAATTCCGATTATGTATTTCTAAGGGTCACTTTGATCGTGAAGAAGCTTTTGTTGAAACCTAACTTGACATGAAGCGAGAACAATAGCAGACTGACACAACAGTGAAAACAGGCTTTTGATATAGTCGGTTCCTGAGAAAGTGCTGTTTAGATACCCCTCTCAAAAACTGCTGATTTTCGGCTCTTTTTTGGTCCGTATGACCCTGACTTTGAAATCTAGTCCTAAAAATTCATGCATTTGCAACTCTCAAAGGTCATTAACTTTGACTCAAATTAGGTAAATATCCACCCCAAAACAGCTTCAAACATCTTGAAAATGCATTTTTGTTAGAAACAGACAAACACACATTCTTCTCTCCGATCGATATGACACCTTTTTTATAAAAGAAAATTGAAAAAGAAGACAGACACACATCCCTCCATATCATTTATAAATCATCTATATTTTAAGAATGGGAGAATAAAAAACCAACCAACCAACAACAACAAGTCCACTGGTAAAATTAAAATTGTGTGTTACAGTGCAGGTAACAATGAGGTTATCTGTGGGCTAAATACAGGCAAAGGAAAGCATTATAGTATCATCACCATTATAAGAATGTTTGAGGATAGAAAAAAGCTCCACTGAACCAGTTTTTGTGCCATGTGTTAAGCACAATGGATTAAATACTGAGAAGTTGGAGGTTCGTACCTCGTTTCGTTAAATTCAGTGTACATGTATATATATATATATATATATATATATATATATATATATATATATATATATATATATATATATATATATATAGATATATATATGTGTGTGTGTGTGTGTGTGTGTGTGTGTGTGTGTGTGTGTTTGTCTGTGTGTGTGTGTGTTTGTGTGTGTGAGAGAGAGAAACATACAGACAGACAGACAAACAGACAGAGAGGAACAGAGAAAGAATGTGTGTGCACGACTTTTTTTTTCTTTTTTTCTGTTGTTTTTTTTAGCCATAATCGTTTCATATCCAGAACTGAACATGCTACAGGCTCATTGCGAAAACAAGGATCGTACAATTTAGTTACATCACTTCACAGACGCGCCATCGAGGGTGTTGCACCTGTTCTCTCTTGGGCCTGACTACGCAAAGATGTGACAGCATTATCAGTATCATAACCATTCACATGAAAGCTAATATTAATCTTAATACAGTGAAAAACTATCCCCAATTCAGTGGCCCTTTATCTCTTGCTCTCATGATGACCTCAGTGTTGTAGAGTTTAAACATCTGTTGGAGAACCGAAAATAGTGGCACAGAGGTCATGACACAGAGGCAGTGCAAAATAAAAGGCAGGAACAAACACTCAACTTGAAATCACAAAGCGATATCTAAATCTGCTATTGTGTTGTCAAACCAGGTCTGTAGGCAAAGCGACAAACGAACAAGAAGTCAGCCTTAACAGAGACATCAAACTGCGAGATTGATACCCTCTGAGCAGCGGTTCGTGTCCTGGCACACATAGTGCTACCCACACCGAGCATGGGGATACTGACTTATCATCGATTAAGCGAGATGGTGATCGCCTTCAAAATTGTTCTTGCCAGTCTTCACTATCTATGTCTCTGGCCTCAATATTGAGCAGCATTCAGCCAAATGAAGATTTCGCGTTGGGCTGAAGGCCCCTGAAACAACCAAACCCGAGCATGGGCGACACATTCATTTCTAGAATCATGTGGATGTAAAGAAAACATTTCAGTAGCTAAATTACCAAATCTCTCCACATTAAAAAAACAGATGGATACATTAGTTCACAAGTTAACAAGATATTAACAAAAAACTCTACACGGATGTGGATGTAAAAAATATATTTTAGTAGATAAATTATCAAATCTCTCAAAGGTAAAAAAACAACAACTGGATACGCTAGTTAACAAGTTAACGAGAAGTTAACACGAAACACTACGAGGGTGCGGACGTAAAGAAAACATTTTAGTAGATAAATCACCAAATCTCTCAACATCAATAAACAGGATATACTAACAAATAAATGCGTAAACAAAATGACAAAATGTATAAATACCTGAAGAAGTTGGAATTCATAAATTTTGCATTGTACGCAACAAAAAGGCCGGTGCCACAGACGAGGCCAGTCACCAATATAAAGAAGACAGCCAAACACGGATGGAGATAGCCCACACGAACCAGACACAGGGTTGAGATCAGCACAAGGACGAATGTCAGCACGAGCTGGAAAGGCATATTGGGATAACAGCGCACGAAAACAGGGTCACCATTGATTTTGGGGTCACCAAACTCCGGCATGTTGGTAAGAGGAATCCCATAGAAGTAGTCAAAGCCTTGGTTCAGTGGGTGTTTGTGGTCTGGGTCTGAGCGGTCCACGCTCCAGCCCTGATGCCATTTGCCTGAAAACGATGGATAAAATACACTTTTTATAAATTCGCTTCCATGTGCATGTGCATACGCATGTGCACGGGCGCACATGTGTGTGCATGAGAACTACTGAAAATAGTTACCCATTAGAAAATAGTTACAACAGAGCTGGACCTGTTCATGTGGTCCAAATTTGCTGCACAGTTTCTTGTACACTGCCAAACAGTCTTGACGATGTTGCATGTTTTCACAAGCACGTCCGTATAATATCACTTATAGTGAAAAGACGTTAAATCAAAGAACGAACAACGAACGTACGCAAAAGCGCACACACACGTATACTAAGACATGCAGCCTTTTTCAGGTCAAGAAGGGGCCTGTGCGGGCTGTGGGTTTTTTGATAGAGCCGTCAATTCAAATCTGGTATCTCGAGTTCAATCCCAACCAGCAACAGAAAACATTGGACTGTTCGCTTCCCATCTTATTGTTTCCATCAATCTGGTGATGTCAGCTTTAGTATTTCATTGGTCCTTCTCCCTACCCTCCCACTTGCTAGTACATGGGGATTTACGCTGGCTCAAGGAGTCTTGCCAGGTGGTTGCTGGGAGATTTGGGTGAAGCCCATATGGGATTGTCTGAATGCAATAGACCCCTTTTGAACAAACTCCAAACTCAATAGCTAAGTTGGTTGATCATCAGATTCAGATACCAGTGGCTGTGAGCTGAAAACCAGCGTACGCTACATTAAACTGGCCTTCTTGAGGTGTCAGTGTTGAGTTAGATAAGCAGCTTCCCTCTCCCTCCACTTCTGTAATTCACCCTTCTGGTCAACCTAGAAAAAAGAAAGGAAGACAGGAAAAGAACCAATATTGTATGATTCCTTCTAACCAATGTGAGTGTGAATAAAAGAAACAGAACCTACCTAGTAAAACATCACTGTAAATGAATGGAACAAAATCTAAAAAACAGAATCTACCTAAAACACCAGTGTGAAGGAAATAAAATGGAACAGAATCTACCTAAAACACCAGTGTGAATGAATGGAACAGAATCTAAAAACAGAACCTACCTAAAACACCAGTGTGAATGAATGGAACAGAACCTAAACACAGAATCTACCAAAAACTCCAGTGTGAATGAATGAAACAAAACCTAAAAACAGAACCTACTTGATACACCAGTGTGAATGAATGGAAAAGAACCTAAAAACAGAACCCACCTAAAAAAAATGTATAAATGAATGGAACAGGAAGTCAAGTCGTCAATTAACTATCTCAAAAAAGAAATTATATCTGTTAACAAACGAGTGAATTGAATAGAACATCCTTTAAAAAGGCACTGTGAATGAATGGACTGGTACATATCCCCCTCCCCACAAGGCAATGTGAATGACTGGAACAGAACATAACCACCATCACCTCCCCCTCCCCGCAACAAAACAGTGTGAATGAATGGAACAGAATCTACCCAAAAAGGTAGTGTGAATGAATGGAACAGAATCTACTCAAAAAGGCAGTAGGTAGTGTGAATGAATGGAACAGAATCTACCCAAAAAGGCAGTAGGCAACGTGAATGAATGGAACAGAATCTACTCAAAAAGGCAGTAGGCAGTGTAAATGAATGGAACAGAATCTACCCAAAAAGGCAGTAGGTAATGTGAATGAATGGAACAGAATCCACCCAAAAAGGCAGTAGGTAATGTGAATGAATGGAACAGAATCGATCCAAAAAGGCAGCGTGAATGAATGGAACAGAATCTACCCAAAAAGGCAGAGGTAATGTGAATGAATGGAACAGAATCTATCCAAAAAGGCAGCGTGAATGAATGGAACAGATTCTACCCAAAAAGGCAGTGAGAATGAATGGAACAGAATCTACCCAAAAAGGCAGTAGGTAGTGTGAATGAATGGAACAGAATCTACCCAAAAAGGCAGTGTGAATGAATGGAACAGAAGCTACCCAAAAAGGTAGTGTGAACGAATGGAACAGAATCTACCCAAAAAGGCAGTAGGCAGTGTGAATGAATGGAACAGAATCTACCCAAAAAGGCAGAGGTAATGTGAATGAATGGAACAGAATCTACCCAGAAAGGTAGTGTGAATGAATGGAACAGAATCTACCCAAAAAGGTAGTGTGAATGAATGGAACAGATTCTACCCAAAAAGGCAGTATGTAGTGTGAATGAATGGAACAGAATCTACCCAAAAAGGCAGTAGGCAGTGTGAATGAATGGAACAGAAGCTACCCAAAAAGGCAGTAGGCAGTGTGAATGAATGGAACAGAATCTACCCAAAAAGGCAGTATATAGTGTGAATGAATGGAACAGAAGCTACCCAAAAAGGCAGTAGGCAGTGTGAATGAATGGAACAGAATCTACCCAAAAAGGCAGAGGTAATGTGAATGAATGGAACAGAATCTACCCAAAAAGGTAGTGTGAATGAATGGAACAGAAGCTACCCAAAAAGGCAGTAGGTAATGTGAATGAATGGAACATAATCTACCCCCCAAAAAAATGTGAATGAATGGAACAGAATCTACCTTGCGAACGCAGAAGAAGAACAGAATCTACCCAAAAAGGCAGTGTGAATGAATGGAACAGAATCTACCCAAAAAGGCAGTGTGAATGAATGGAACAGAATCTACCCAAAAAGGTAGTGTGAATGAATGGAACAGAATCTACCCAAAAAGGCAGAGGTAATGTGAATGAATGGAACAGAAGCTACCCAAAAATGCAGTGTAAATGAATGGAACAGAATCTAGCCAAAAAGGCGGTAGGCAGTGCGAATGAATGGAACAGAATCTACCCAAAAAAGTAGTGTGAATGAATGGAACAAAACCTACCCAAAAAACCTGTGCGGTACCCAGCCTTTTTGGCCACCTCTCCAATAGTGACCTCACTGGCTGGAAGTCCACCAGCGGAGGCTGTCACCATCATGACTTCGATTTCGTGTGAGGATGTCATCCCTGTAAACAGAACATGCTTGTGTTTTAAAACAATAGAAATTCATACTCATAAAATTGATAAATAAAGAGGAAAGATCTTTGGACATCACCGAAATACTGCTGATCCTTACCGGTTTTATGCTCCTGCCACAGCATTTTCAAAGTCAGTGTATAAGAACTCTTTTAATGACAAATCTCTAGAGTGCAAAATTTCTGGCCCCTCCATTTTTCTATCATGTTTGAAGTTATTATTATGAATGTTAAAATCCAGCTGAGTGCTAAGAGCATACCAGAACTATAACCACTTCAAACGAAATGCACATCTGAACACTTCGATAACCCTGAAAAAAAATATAGAAAAGAAAATTTAGATACATAACAATGCACCCATGCAAATATTCAAAGGATATGTCCCTGGCGATGGCAATTCCACTGAATTAAAAGAAAAACAAAAATAACATGAATACAAATGCATAAACATAACTAAGTAGACAAGAACATACATAAAACCGGCCTACAGTACCTGAAATGGCCACTATGTGGTTCACATTTCCTAAAGTCTAAAAATGCAATCAATACATGTACCCAGTTAGGAATCCTTATGGACGTAAAGTAAGGCTTTATGGAAAACATGAAGATGAATGGACCAGCAAAGGCAAAAACTGAAAAAGGAACAGATGACAGAAAGCAAAAGCTCTAGCAAAGCAGCAACAAAAAGTAACAGAAAAAAGGAAATTTCTAGATTGAATTTCTAAAATGTGGGGTTGTTTTTATACATGAAAGCGTCCCTGGCACTCTATGGGAGAGGGAGGGAGGACACATTTGAAGTTATAAACAGATAGACGGGTGCAACAGATAGAATCAGCAGAGATCAACCATTTTATGTACCGTAGGACGTGCATGCCATTTTTTAAAATACACAGCGTTAAACTGTAATCCTTAGCTCCCCACCCTCCATCCCCATATTTTTCCACATGCTCTGTTGCTGTATGTCATTTTGCAGTTAAAACTGCAAACTCTACAGAACAACACTTTGACAAAACTAATCACTATTTAACCAAACGATCTAAACACAAACAAAAAACAGTAATGACCAACCAAACAAACAAAACACTTACTCATACCATGATGTAGGACCATGTGCACTAAGGCATCTGTTAGAAATTATATTGATCTGTGCGGCGTTACAGTCTGTGCGTGTGGGAACAGGTGCGGACGTATAGGGCGGGGAGTATCCATGCTTACGCGGGTGCTTAAATGCAGTTTTGCACAATAGGGACTAAGGGAGGAGTCGCTCAGCAGAGTTTCCTGTCATGATTCACTCAGCAGGGCAGACATCTTCCAATATGGCTGCAAGGATTCGTCGTTTTGCTCAAGAAGAAACTTCTACATGCGGTCTCCAGTCTTTGCATCTATAATTGGGTACCTCTTCCTGTTTGGGTTAGGGAATGAAAAGCGGCAAAGGACAGAAAGCGGACGCCACCTTCCTAATGCTGACTCTCCAACAGCTCACTCCCATATGACCCCAGCACTGTAGGTCAACTATTACCTTTACCTGAAACAATGTACACATGGAGTTTTCTTAAGATTTCCTTAGATTTTAATGCACAATATGCGCATGTGTTTTAGTTTCATTTAGTCATTGTTTTCTTTGGTTTACTTACTGGAATCTGACTGATTATCAGCCCGTCAAGAAACATCTTTTACAGGGGAAATAAAAGTAACAGTGGCCATGTTCTAAGTCAGTTTGTGCATGCTAGATTAGTTTATTTTAGTTTGTTTGTCCGTAATGTATAATTTTGCTTTGTTTTGTTTCAAGTTTTTCGTTTTGTTGTCTTGTCTGCTTTTTCAAACTTACCAGATCTGATAGGATATCTGCCAGTCAAGAGAGCTGCTCTGCTGGGACTACACATGGTAGCAGCCGCAATGCTGTGAGTCAGTTTCACCCCTTGCGTCGACAAGTTGTCCAGATGAGGAGTGTGGATGGTAGTGTTGCCAAAGCAGCCGAGGTCACCATACCCGAGGTCATCGGCAATAAAAATAACAACATTGGGCCTGGGACTTGCATTAGAAGCTCCAATATCTACGATCACAACACATACTGCAATGAAAAATGATAGTGGGTACTGCCACCTTTCCATGACTGGTGGGGTTCCGTATGTATCACAGCATTAAAGTGTCCACTGGTCTACTAAAAACGACGTGCCGTTTTGATATGTTGCCTAACTCGTTTTAAGCTTGGTGTGATTACATCAAAAGCCTGCTTGCGCTGGGCTGCACCTTCACTCGCTTTGGATGAAGTCGTGATTTTGTTGCCAGGAGCACGCTGATTTCACCTTTCTGTCATGCTTCCTCCACGGACGTGAGCTGGACTATGTTTTTGGTCCCCATTCTGGAAGAAAAATCATGTTGGACACTCGTTATTTCAAAGCTACACCATAACCATAAAGGTATTTGTGTACATGTTTTAAAAACTGTCAAAGATTGTTCAAGATGTTAGCTTATTTGCAACAAAGACAGCATCCAATTGTCAGTTTAAATATGGCAAGTTCCGGCTGATAAAGATTTATGCTTCATTTTAGACAGACAGACAGACAGACAGACAGTTCTAACATACAAGTTGTTCATACCAGTACTACAGACTTTCCACATGCTCCTGATATTGTATTTTTTCTGCATAGGCTGGAGTAGTAAAGACTGATATTCAAATGGAAAAAAAAAATCTTGACTGTACACTTATTGACAACTGGTCAACTGCTTCTCCACGTTCGAGCGATGCTGTCTGTCTCTGCACACTGTTCTGGTTCTGGTTTGTTTGCTCCGCTGACTCTGTGCATGCATTATGTTGCTATATAATAGGTATACTTTGTCTTCATGGGAAGACCTAGTGAATGGCAACAAAGATCAACTTTGTTGTTGCATATGTGTAGGCATTGTTTTGGTTGTGGTGGTGTTGGTGTTGGTAGTAATGGTGTGTGTGTGTGTGTGTGTGTGTGTGTGTGTGTGTGTGTGTGTGTGTGTGTGTGTGTGTGTGTGTGTGTGTGTGTGTGAGAGAGAGAGAGACAGAGAGAGAAAGAGAGAGAGAGAGCGTATATATACATGTGTGTGTCTGCAAGTGCACGTGCATTTAAAACCTATCACAGCAGATTTTTTTGGACAAAATGATTGTCATGGATAACTTCTCTGTTGTATGTTTTTTCTTACATGCGCAGAGTGAATGCTGCACACGGAACCTCAATCACTGCCTACAAAGTACAGAAAGAGATCTTCCTTGGTGGAGACACTATACCCACCAATAATGATGAAGCGTACTGAAAAGTGAAGCATGTAGCCTAGCAGATCAAGCATCCACCTAGAATGCCAGAAACATGGATAAATTTAGCTCATTTCAGTATTATCTTTTTTCCTTCCAGAAATGAGGTTACACACTGAGGACATTGATTTGGCTAACACTACAGATATTTTTGTGCAATAAACTTGTTGGTCACCACAGAATTTGTTTCATCAAGAGTAACAAATCGGTCAATAAGTCTGGTGGATCAGCTTCAAAACATTGTAGACTGTCTCAGGACAGGGTGAATCGTGCGTGTTTTTGCGCCCGTGTCAGATGTTTAAACCCACTTTGCTGAGATTTTTGTCATTTGCAATTCATTGGTCAAAATTCTTTGAACGCTCCAACAATGGATGCCTATGGCGTTAGCAATATCATGGATAGTCACACGACTGTCAGCCATGACCATGTCCAGAATTCTGTCAGTTTACCTGATTATTGGCTGTTTTTGGCTTTCCGTTGCGTTATTTTATTTCTTAACGCCTGAATAGGGGGGTGCATACTCCCACCACACCTTCATCACTTCACCCTAGGCTACTCTAGTGGTCTGATTTTTTTTCTGGCAGAATGAAGTAATGGCACGTTATGGTCAGTTATTCATTTTTTCAGAAACTGAGGTATGACGTAATAAAACCTTATAATGCCATAACAAACATTACTTCATTGCTCACGTCCCTTGTAGCTACAAGTACATCTCCCTCTCTGTCCTCAACCACTCTGCAAGTCCGTCCAATATTTTCTCCCAAGGTCTACCTGGTGCTCTCTTCTCTCCAGCTTTCCTGTTGTGACTAGGTGCACTAATTTCTCTTGCCTCATAAAATGTCCTATGAATGTTGCTTGTCTTTTATCAATCTTCTCTATCAATGTTCTTGTGTCTGCCTCCTTCAAGACTGTCTCGTTTGTTCTCTTTGTTGTCCATGGAACTCTCCATATTCTTCTTAGAAACTACATTTCAGTTGCCTCAATCTTGTTCTGACTTTGCATGTTGACTGTCCACGCCTCACGACCATACAACAGTATCGGTTCTACGTAACACTCAAGAACTCTCTTCCTATATTAATTGATAGGCATTTGTTGGTAAGAACACTTTTCATCTGTTATATGCTGTTTTGGCTCGGCTGATTCTGCTGGCTATTTCTGACGTGCATCCGTCATCTGGTGAGATAACCATTTCCAGATATTTAAACTTATCAACCTGTCTCAGTGTTGTGACATTTGCTGTTATTTTGCATGAGGAGATTTCTTGTTGTTGTTTGTTGTTGTTGTTGTTGTTTTTCTATTGATTACCATGACTTCAGTCTTCTTGCTGTTTAACTCCAGCGCTTTACTTCCACTTTCTAGTTCTATTATATTCACAAAATTTTGTAGGTCTTTTTCATTTTCTGCAATTAGAATAGTGTCATCTGCGTATCGAAGATTGTATATAATTTTTCTCCAATCTTTATCCCAGGGAATTCTTCAAGGTTCTAAAGTGAAAACAAATCTGGTGGTAGAACACATCCCTGCCTAACCCCTCTTTTGATATTTTGAAAAGAGTTTATATCGTTTTCTATTCTCATTGCTGCTGTTTGTTTCCAGTATATATTTCTGATTATTCTTAGATCTTTTCCATCAACATTGAGCCATTCTAGTTGGTTGATCAATTCTTCATGTCTTCTCTTCTTTGGTGTAATCAACAAAGCATAAACATATTTTTTATCCTTATTCAACCTGACTGACCTCTCTATGAGAGTTCTTAGGATGTCTGTGGCAATAGTAGTTCCCTTCCCTTTGACAAATCCAGATTGTTCTTCGGCTATTATTTTTTGATTCTGTTCCTTGTCCTCATCATGGTTATTCTGAATAGAAATTTTGTTGTATGACTCATCAAGCTGATTGTACGATGGAATTTGCATTCTGTAGCTCCTTTCTTTTAATGAAATACGCATTCTAATTTTTTTTGCTCTTTTGTTGTTGTTGTTGTTTTGTTTTGTTTTCCTGGTTTGTATGTGCTTGAAAGCAGGCAGACACTTTGATTCAGATTTGAGTTATCTTAGACAGCACATGTTATAATAGGTAATTGTGCATGAAGCTGAAATCAGAATTCTGCTTACGTGAGAATAATCACGGGGATAACTTTCGAAAAGTGAGTATATTTTTATGTATTTTGAAAACTTTCTCTCTGTATGTGTTTGTGTGCACGTGAGTATAAGTGAGTGTGTGTGTGTGTGTGTGTGTGTGTGTGTGTGTGTGTGTGTTCGTTCTTTCATTTAACGTCTTTTCACTATACGTGATATTAGACGGAAATGTGTGTGTGCATGTGTGTGTATGTATATGTGTGTGTGTGAGAGAGAGAGAGAGAGAAAGAGAGAGAGAGAGTGAGAGAGAGAGTCACGTGTGTGTGTGTGTTCGTGTTCGTTCCTTGATTTAACGTCTTTTCACTATAAGTGATATTAGACGGGTAAAAATGGCATGGAGGATGATTTTTTTTTTTTTTTTTTGGGGGGGGGGGGGAGGGGAGAGGGGACAGAGGGGAATAGAGTAAGAGACGGGAAAAAAAAAAATTAAAAGGAATCGGCAAGGTTTTTAGAAAAAGGATATGGATGAACAGAGAAATGAAACTAGAACAACGCTAACATTAAATGTAAAAGAAAACATCGTCATAAAAAACAAAACAAAACAAAATAAAATAATAATAATTAAAATAATAACCTTAAAGTAACGCATTAACAGGACTGTGAACCAATGATTCTGAAATTTTAACTAACAGAACTTGATCTGATATTACTTCTTTAAAATGCTTTTCAAGATAGTTTCCTTGTGTAAACATCTTTGGTAAGAAATAACGAAGCTTTCTGCAGTAAAACAAACAGTGATACAATGTGAATTGTTCACCGCAAATACATAAAACGTTTTTACAATATTTAGTTTTCAAAGCGTTCATTTGAATACGAAAATATGTGGTAACAATTGATCTCAAATGATATAACGAAGAATACTGAATTTTTTTACAGATATTTTGAACTGAAAGTTTGATTCTTTTTTGGGACACAAATTTTTCATTTAAATGTTCATGAAATCGAATCCATGATGCTAATTCTAGCGAGTTGTAAGCTTCATTTACCGAGGTGTTAACATGTAATTCTATGGAATTTTCAGAATTGAGTGCACCGGATTTAGCTGCTCTGTCAACTACGTTGTTGCCTTGAAGACCAACGTGAGAAGGCACCCAGCATAAACTGATTTCCGAGCCATTTATCTTTTAAACAGTGTATTAGATGATTTGCCTCAATTATTAAATCAGGTCTTGTGTCTGTATCAAAAGACTGTAAGGCATATAATACAGATTTTGAATCAACAAAGAGAACTACTTTGAAAGGCACAGGCCGAAGGCTTATTAAATAATGCAATGCTTGAACAACAGCGACCAGTTCTGCTGTATATATAGATACATTTGTCCCAATGAAAAAAGACTTTTTAATGTTAAATTCTGGAACATAAAACGCTGCTCCAGCGCTCTGATTTGCTAAGACTGACCCATCGGTAAAAATGTGGAGGTGGGTACGGTATCTTTTCACAAACTGTGGATAGCGTAATGTTGACATTATCATCTTTTTAACGTCTGCATAATCGAGATCAAACGTGGCCTTTAGCATTTCCCATGTAGGGATAGGCGTTAACGATGGTTTCTCGGCTATTTCATCCATAGTTATGTTGGATTGTTTGATCAGGTCAGATATGTAAGTTGCGGTTGTAATTTGTGATGAAATGTTTTTTGCTCGTTTTGGAAAGTCAATATCAGACCTGATTTTAATTTCTTTGCTCACAAAATTATTCGCTTGTGAAGTAGTTCTAATTGCAAACTTTGCTGTAGCTAGCTCACGATGGTTGTTTAGAGGTAGAATTCCAGCAGCTTTGTACGTTACCAGAGTAGAAGCATGAGTTGGTACACCTAGTGCAATTTTAAGACTTTTGCAGTCCAAGTTCTGAATCTTTTTTAGTAAATATTTAGGTGCATTGAAAAAAATTTCTTGCGCGTAGGATAATTTAGACCTGACCAGCGCTGTTGCCAGATGAATCAGCATATTTGTATCCATTCCCCAGGGTAATTTGCTTATTATCTTTAGAAAATTTAAGGTTTTTCGTGCTTTTGTTAAAATATAATCAAAATGGATATTCCAGCTTAATTTCGACGTGATGTAAACTCCCAGAAATTTTACGACCTGTTTGTAATTTAACACTTCACCAAGCAATTTGAAAGTAGGTAAGTTATTTGAGTTACCACCAGGATCAAACAGCATCATGTTAGTTTTTTCTGCCGACAATGACAGACCATTTTCTAACATATAGTTTCCAAGGTTATCAAGATCAATTTGATACAACTTCCTGATGTAATTCCGTGTTCTCTGTGGAGTTGTCTTTTTTAAAGTGATATTCATCCAAGTACATATATCATCAGCATACTGTACTAAAACAACACGATTTGAAAGAGCTTTAGGAAGATCCTGTATAAGGATATTAAACAAAATAGGTGCTATCACTGAACCTTGTGGAATCCCCATGTCGAGGCATCGTGAAGTAGAATAACTAGCTCCCACTTTAGCCCGTATTGTTCTATTAGCTAAAAAAGATTTAATGTAATTGTACATATTACCAGATAAACCAACAGATTTTAGCTTGAACAATAGACGTTTATGCCAAACTTGATCGTAAGCTTTTTTTACATCAAAGAAAGTAGCTAAAACACTTTTTCTGCGGGCAAACTGTTGTTTGATCTGAGTTGTAAGTTTAACCAGGTGTTCAACTGCGGATCTCCCTTTTCTAAAACCCGCCTGGTTTACCGGAATAACATTATTTTTATCACAGTAGTGTAAAAGTCTGTTTAAGATCAATCTTTCCATTAGTTTGCTCGTGTGGGACGTCAAAGCAATGGGTCTGTAACTCTTTTTATCAGTTTTCGATTTTCCTGCTTTTAATATCGGTATAACTATAGACTTTTGCCAGATTTGTGGTACAGTTCCGTTAACCCAGCATTTCTGCAGAATTTTGTGTAGGAAAATAAGATAGTTTTCAGGGAGATGTTTAATCATTTCAGTCGAAACTGCATCAACACCTACCGAACTCGTTTTGTTGTGTAGAAACAGTATTGTGTTTTTTAGCTCTTCTAAGGTGATTGGAGAATTAAACCAGAGATCATTCTGAGGTATTGGATCAGTGTAGATTGGGTTGTTATCTTCCATTTCTCTGTGATGTTTGCAGTCTGAAGATAAACCTTCAACTTTACTGTTTTTAGCAAATAATTCCACAAAAGTTTCTGCTTTGTCCATGTCTGAAGGAAATGTGTTACATGTTTCTATTATTATCGGACACCTTTGTAGGTTGGTTCCATTCTTCATTTGATTCATTTTCGTCCAGACTTTATGAAAATCTTTGAAATCTGAAATTTGTTTTGTGCAGAATGATGCCCAATAATCTTTCTTTGCTTCAGCGATGGTTTTGTTACATTGGATGTTAGCTTTTTTCATTTCCACATGATCTTCAGGTTTCCGGCTTTTGATGTAGATTTTGAATTTCTCCCTTTTATATTGAACTGCTTTCTCACATGCCTCTGTCCACCAAACATTACCCAATCGATTATTCGATCTAGAAGTTTTGAGTTTCGGAATTGATATGTCTGCAGCGGCTAGAATTGACTCTTGGAATTTAGAAAACATAATGTCTACATTTTCACTTTCATAATGTCTGTAATCCTGATTAGCAAGAGTAGTTCGAAATAAGGACCAGTCTGCACGCTTGTAATTATATTTTGGAATAATATCAGGAGAGCTGTCTTTCATCCTGATGTTTTTGTCAGTTATGGTTATGATGATAGGTAGATGATCGCTTCCCAAAGTGTCTCTGTGAGTTTCCCAGGTACAGGATGGTGCTAATTCTGGTGATATCAGAGATAAATCGATGGCTGTCGCCCTGTGTTTGGAGACATCAGGGATCTAGTGACACTACCATCATTTAGAAGGTAAAGCGAACTATCAACGATATTTTCTACCAAACGATTGCTTGTAACAGTAGAACAGTTCTTTTCCCAAAATGGGGAGTGGGAATTAAAGTCTCCACCTATTAGCCATTTACCACGCTGCTGATCTTGGATTGTGCGCAGCCATTCTGTGTTGTGGTCATTTGGACCTGTTGGCAGGTAGACTGACAAAACGTTGATGTTTAAAGAATTGCTTAATTGGACAGTGGCAGCACAAGCGTGCAAATCGTCGCTTGATTTCAAAACTGGGGAAGTAAGTAAGCAGTATTGTAAGTCTTTGAGTATATATATCGCGGTGGATACCTTCTTCCCGTGATTCCCACATTCATAGACTGGAGGATAGTAATAATTGGGGAAATTGGGAAGCTTGGTTGCGACAACATTCATCGACTGCAGAATCAAAACTTCACATCTATTTGATGTCAGGAAATGCTCTAAGTATGTCGAATTGGTGGAAAGGGATCTACAATTCCATTGCAAAAACTTGACTTGGGATTGCTGTCGCATTACTGATACTGGTTTATCTCCAACTTTCTATTGACTGTTATTTATGGACGATAATAATGAATACTTTGATTTTCTGTGTACAGGAGAGATGGACAGAAAGAAAATTACGCAATTACTTAGACTACGAAGTAAAAATAACAAAATTGTAGCAAAACGATGAAAAGAAAATTATATAGTCAACGTATAAATAACTTATTGAGGAGATATTAGATTACAATGAATAACAAATAACCAATAATCAAAATAATAGCATACACGTCTTCAAATGTACAGAGTGTATAGTCTGACTGAGTCTTGATAGTCGGACTAAAACCTGGTTATTGTATACTTTCAGCAGAAGAAATGTCAGAGATGACGCAGAAAAAGTCCTGTGACATGAACGTCAAGAATTGTATATGTAATACTGTTATATCAAAACATATTATACGGCCACCATGGTACGTAGTTGTCGAAAAGGTGGTACCGTCCTCTGGAGAATGTGGAAGGATGTAGCTGTGCTGATCTTGATCTTGCTGTTCTCCTTGGAGTCTCCCAAAAGAGGTCTCGAATGTGTCTTCCAAGATTTCCTGCAATGATGCTGCTTCCTCTGGTGGTGGGGTGAATGTCATCTTTTAGAAATTGTTGTGTGGTACGAAGGTTCTCATGTGATACTAAAGAAATATTTTTCATATCAACAAGTTCAGCAGATAGTAAAGCGTTGAACAGATTTCGTTGAACCTCCATTCGGGCCTGCCGTACAGGGGCAACCTTACTAATGACTAATTTTGAATTAGGATGTTCTTGTGCTATTTGTTTTATGCCTGAAGCGAGATGTTTAGTTGTTGCAGCGAGATCTTTGCTGTTCAAATCATGCACGCCACAATGAAAAACAAAACAGTCTGCAGTATCGTCACATTTGGAAAGGGCCATGTCTAATGAGCTTTGAATGTCATGAGGGGCGGTCACAGGGCACGAGTCTCCTTCGAAACCGTAAGATCGCCCCAGTCTTCTCGAGTTGACACCTCTCAACACAGAGTCGTGGACAGTGATAACATACGGAAGATCATGGTGCTTTTTATCTTGTTTTGGAATAGGCCTATCTTCAGAGCGTGATGTTGTATGGTTCGGATGTAAAATGACGTCTTTAGCTTGTGTGACGTCATGACGTTGTTCTTTCTTGTTTTTTATTTTCTTTTCAGGTACTTTTGTTGCTTGCTGTTTAGTTTTGCTGCTGGGGTTTGGTGCCTTGAGATTTCGAGCCTGTTTGTCGTCCTATGTGTGTGGTGTGTGTGTGTGTGTGTGTGTGTGTGTGTGTGTGTGTGGTGTGGTGTGTGTGTGTGTGTGTGTGGTGTGTGTGTGTGTGTGTGTGTGTGTGTGTGTTGTGTGTTGTGTGTGTGTGTGTGTTTGTGTGTGTGTGTGTGTGTGTGTGTGTGTGTGTGTGTGTGTGTGTGTGTGTGTGTGTGGTGTGTGTGTGTGTGTGTGTTGTGTGTGAGGCATCTTTAATCTAAAGACAAAGATTTGTCTTTAGTGCTTATAATGCAATTCACAACTAGTATCTGGGTCACTGGAGTATCTTTCAACTACTCCTGATAATACGCATTTTGACATTTAAAAATCTTTAAATGCATATAATGCAATTCACAACTAATATCTGGGTCACTGGAGTCTCTTTCAACTACTCCTGATAATACGCATTTTGACATTTAAAAATATTTCCCTAACCTATGTGTGTGCGTGTGTATGTGTATGTGCATGTGTGTGTGCATGTGTGTGTGTGTGTGTGTTGTGGTGTGTGTGTGTGTGTGTGTGTGTGTGTGTGTGTGTGTGTGTGTGTGTGTGTGTGTGTGTGTGTGTGTGTGTGTGTGTGTGTGTGTGTGTGTGTGTGTGTGGTGTGTGTGTGTGTGTGTGTGTGTGTGTGTGTGTGTGTGTGTGTGTGTGTGTGTGTGTGTGTGTGTGTGTGTGTGTGTGTGTGTGTGTGTGGTGTGGTGTGTGTGCGCGCGTGCATGCGCGCGCATGCGAATGTGCGCGTGTGTAAGCATCTGTTATCTGAAGGCAAAGACCTCTCTTTAAATGTTTACAATGCAATTCACAACCAGTATCTGGGTCACAACAGGGGTCTCTTTCAACTGCTCCTGATAATATGCATTTTGACAGTGTGTGTGTGTGTGTGTGTGTGTGTGTGTGTGTGTGTGTGTGTGTGTGTGTGTGTGTGTGTGTGTGCGCGCGTGCGTGTGTGTGTGCGTGCATGTGTGTGTGTGTGCGTGCGCGCACGTATTTCAAACAAGAAAGAGAAAAACAGGGACATCATTGACTGCGACAGCAGTTTGTTTGAGCTACAGTGTTTTTTTTTTCCTTCCCTCATTTTACATTTTTCTTCTTTAGTCCCAATACCCTAACTACTGTTTGAAATTGTGATTTTTTTTCAATACTATAAAACTCAGTGTATTTCTAAACTTTGTGTGACAATGTTGGTTTTTCAGATTTAAAATCTAGACCTATGCGTATGTCAGACTTTGAATATCTGTACTTATAACAGTACTTTCAATACAATTTTTCCCATGAATTTCAGGTTTCCTGGTGCAACTCTTGATGCAGAAGAGAGACAGAATAGAAGTAGATTGCAGACGTACGGAAGGCAGGATTTTCTCCAAAGGGATCAACAGGAATAAAATGTGTTCTCAACATTTCTTGCACAAGATGTTTGGCAAACAGGCCAGAACTCACATCTTAAACCAGATTCAGTACCTACCCTGTTTGATTCATGCAGTACCTACCCTGTTTGATTCATTCAGTCCCTATCCTGTTTGATTCATGCAGTACCTACCCTGTTTGATTCATGCAGTCCCTACCCTGTTTGATTCATGTAGTACCTACCCTGTTTGATTCATGCAGTCCCTACCCTGTTTGATTCATGTAGTACCTACCCTGTTTGATTCATGCAGTACCTACCCTGTTTGATTCATGCAGTCCCTACCCTGTTTGATTCATGCAGTACCTACCCTGTTTGATTCATGCAGTCCCTACCCTGTTTGATTCATGCAGTACCTACCCTGTTTGATTCATGCAGTCCCTACCCTGTTTGATTCATGTAGTACCTACCCTGTTTGATTCATGCAGTGCCTACCCTGTTTGATTCATGCAGTACCTACCCTGTTTGATTCATGCAGTACCTACCCTGTTTGATTCATGCAGTACCTACCCTGTTTGATTCATGCAGTACCTACCCTGTTTGATTCATGCAGTACCTACCCTGTTTGATTCATGCAGTACCTACCCTGTTTGATTTCTTCAGTCCCTGTCCTGTTTGATTCCTTCAATATCTACCCTGTCTGATTCATTCAGTACCTACCCTGTTTGATTCCTTCAGTCCCTACCCTGTTTGATTCCTTCAGTACCCACCCTGTTTGATTCATGCAGTACCTATCCTGTTTGATTCCTTCAATATCTACCCTGTTTGATTCCTTCAGTACCCACCCTGTTTGATTCCTTCAGTCCCTATCCTGTTTGATTCCTTCAATATCTACCCTGTCTGATTCCTTCAGTCCCAACCCTGTTTGATTCATTCAGTACCTACCCTGTTTGATTCCTTCAGTACCCACCCTGTTTGATTCATGCAATACCTACCCTGTTTGATTCATGCAGTACCTACCCTGTCTGATTCATTCAGTCCCTACCCTGTTTGATCCCTTCAGTCCCTACCCTGTTTGATCCCTTCAGTACCTACCCTGTTTGATTCATTCAGTACCTACCCTGTTTGATTCATTCATTACCTACCCTGTTTGATTCATGCAGTACCTACCCTGTTTGATTCATTCAATACCTACCCTGTTTGATTCATTCAGTACCTACCCTGTCTGATTCATGCAGTCCCTACCCTGTTTAATCCCTTCAGTACCTACCCTGTCTGATTCATGCAGTACCTACCCTGTTTGATTCCTTCAGTACCTACCGTTTGATTCCTTCAGTACCTACCCTGTCTGATTCCTTCAGTACCTACCCTATTTGATGATTCATTCAGTACCTACCCTGTTTGATTCATTCAGTACCTACCCTGTCTGATTCATTCAGTACCTACCCGTACCTACCCTGTGATTCCTTCAGTGCCTACCCTGTCTGATTCCTTCAGTACCTACCCTGTCTGATTCATTCAGTACCTACCCTGTCTGATTCATTCAGTACCTACCCTGTCTGATTCATTCCTGTATATGTGTATATGTAGGCGTGTGCGCAGGTATGTATGCATATAATGATATATACATCTATCTATTTATTATATATATGTACATATATATGTGTATACATAGGCTACATACATATATATATATATATATATATATATATATATATATATATATATATATATATATATATATAAATACACATATATATATATATATATATATATATATATTTACGTGTGTGTGTGTGTGTGTGTGTGTGTGTGTGTGTCGTGTGTGTTCCATTTTCATAGTTGGTGATGCGGTATCATTTTTTTTTATCAATTTTTTCATGGCCAGGCGCTTTGGTTGACCACCAGTCCCAGTGATGAAAACATGTAGCAGATCCGGTTTGCACTCTTCTTCTTTAGCCCTGCTTGTCAAAAATTCACACGTGTGGCGCCAGGAATGCTCTAGGTTAATGCTAAGTGCTCCTGGGGAGGTGTTGTTAGTCGGGATGTGTGGACTGGAAAACACCTGCTTCCATACTGATACGGCTAAGTATACCGATAAGGCTTTGTTTAACAGGTGTGGAAACTTGATACTCCTCAGTTTTGATAACCTGTTGTCACCGTCTGAGCCACCGCAGGCCATGGGTCCCCTCTGATAAACATGTATCTTGTTACATCTTTATGACCCTTGCTTGCCCTTTGTTTCGGGGCATTAACATTATTTTTGGGTTATTTTATACGTGCAGTTGATTTGACTTTCTTTCATGGTATTTCTGGTGACACGCAAATTTGTGCCAATACCAATACCGGAATGATTTATCCTGTGTGGGTGTGTTCGCTTTTTGGAACTTCAAAATGGCGAACAGCAATCAGGCTAAAAGCGAAAATTTTACTCAGTTCTCTAAAGTGAGCTTCTCTCTCTTTTTTGTGTGCATATTGAGGAAGATTTTCACAGTAATTAAGGTGTATAAAAAAAAAAATTCACACTGACTTGCACTTTTGCAGTCTGGTTTTGATTGCAATTGAAGGATGACACTTTGCTTACATCATTTTTGCTTGTTATCTATTATCAGTGTACATACAAACCTTTTCTTTCAATTCTGGAAAATGTACTGCTTATTCTTTTTCTCTCTCCGTCCACCTCCTTCTCTCTCTCCCTCTTCACATGCACATTTTGACTCGTCTTGTATTCTGTTTAATTTTCATACTCTTGGATCAGTTCACAAACTGAAACAATGTTATCCATGGCATTATGATTGTTCAGTTCCTCAAAATGCATGAATTTTTCCTCTATCAGCACATTTCTTTTATATATTTGTATTTACAGGCGTGCCTTCAAAATATCAATAGTTTTTAGGTAATAACTTTTAGTTTTACCGTTGGAAAACGAAGTTTCATTCTCTCTCTCTCTTTGTTCTTTAGCTGCATCTGTCACTGTCTCAGTGCCTGCAGCACATGTATGCCAGCACAGATGCACGCACACACACACACGCACACACACACACACGCATACTCAAATACTATACGTGTAGATGGATGTATATTCACAATCACGGAACACGGATAGTATGTGTGTAATGTGCATAAGACTACAAAGACGGTCGACAGAGAACGGAGAGTAAAATGTGAGTAGTATACAGACGGTAAGGTGGAAGTTAACGACTACACACGCCAGCTATTTGTACACACTGCAGACAATACACAACTAGGACACAGCCACGATGAAGAGCATTCAAATACACCTGTAGCAAACTGTTCACGTGTGACGAGGCTGGCTTACTTGGGAGTTTATGCAGGTCCATAGAGAGAGAGAGAGAGAAGGGGACAGAGAGAATCAGAATGCTGATCTAATATAACAAAACGAAACAAGCACAAACTTTCAACCAAATGGAATTTGTCAAGCCTGTACAAAAGACCACAAAGAATCGATACACTAAAGTAAATAAAAAAACAAACAAAAGCAAGACTTTCCTGAGACTGCCAGCATTTTCCATGATATCCACCATTTTCTCACGCTCAACAATACGTCAGGGAAGTCTTACTACTACGTTTTTCCCACTAAGTTCTGTGTATTCTTCTAAGTTCTATATTGTCTTTTGTATATGCTTGATAAAAGCCAGTTGGTCGCAGCTTAATGCTGGTCTTGTTTTGTTACATCAAATACATGTTCTCATTCTATTTTTGTGTTTTCTCTGCTTTACGTTAAAGTTCATGACTTTCGCAAGCCGCATCACATATGTGTGTATGTATATGAATGGATCTGGTACACACAGACATTACATATTATTAAATGTAACCAGCTGTGACCATGAAAATTGCTGCAACAACAACTCGAACCCAATGACTAAAGGAGTATCATCAGCACAGAAAACTGACCTACATAATATGGAGACAGACTGTATTAGACATGGCTAGATCTAGGTCAGCGGGTCATTATCAAATTAATTCTTACAGCGGTAATTATGAATGAATGAAAACTGAAGAACCTCATGTTGCTTGTACAGCCGATCACAAATGTCTTTGCTAAATCAATCAATCAATCAATCAATCAATCAAGGCATACTAAATAAATAAATAAATAAGAAACAGTGCCTCGTAGTACGCCTGTAGTGCTTCTCACCCCTTCATCGTCATTGTCACACACGTTCCCCAAATAGCTAAAACTGCCGTTGGTCAAAGAAACATATTTACCGTGTGTGGAGTACTCAGGGGGTAAGACAGAGTCGAAGTCACCGCAACGATCCTTGCGCACGGATAAACCAGGCCCACCACACACACACAACGCACACCGGCTGTTTCCACAGAACGGGCGTCACAAGTGTCAGCGTCATAAGCAAAACAACTGATTCTAATTTGAACAAAAACCAAACGTCTAGACTCTAGCACAATATTAGCACACGAGGCATAAATTAATGAAAACACAAGCGATTTAACCCACAATCAGCAGCGGCAGTTGCAATCTGTGCCGTTAAGTCACTTTGCACAGCTTCAAAACTGTAACCGACAGCGTCAAAATAAACTTCTTTGCAGAGCAGTACCCCAGACCCGTTTACTTGTTTCGTTCAGACTGCAGGAGAATGAACGCGCCGCTCCATAGACCAAGACAAGCTCTCCCGGTTTCGGGGACGAATATTTTCCGCGCGAGTTACTTTTTGTGTCGCGCAAGTTGAAGGCCACAGAAACAGTGCTCCCTGAAAATTGACTACCCTGTTAAAAACATACAAATGAATAGATAAATACATAAAAAGTGTGGACTTTATCAACATTAACTAAGGGAAATATAACAAATTGGGGCGTCCATGAAGATAGTGCTGCTGACGTTTGGCACGTACATGAAAAAAAGCAAAAAGACTGGCAAAAAAGACAGTCATATTTAATTAAAGGTTTAGTGTAAAGGAATTTCGACTCCTTGACAATAAATTGTTTTGCCCATGTTGAATAAAATAATATTCTTTATGATATAGCGGTAACTTCTGAATAAAAACAAATAGAACAAGCTTTTTAAAAAAAAATCAAATCCAGCCCTTTTACTGAACAAAATCTGTTTTGCAGTTTGTGAACATGAGTCATTCCTAAACAAAATGTAACCACTCCTATGATTTGTGAGAAATATGTGATTATATATTGTATGTAGGTATGTATGTATAGGTGTATATGTGGAGTGATTTCACATTTGTGGGTTTTGAGTCAACTTCCAATCTTCCATAAAACCTTTAAAGCCAAAATACAGATCTTTGAATTTTAATAGAATGAAACACAATAAATACAACTTACAACTATTACAAGTGACCACAATTTGTTCTCACGGGGGATAACCCCTTTTTGGAAAAAGACTGACAAATTAAAACTAGCGGTACAGAGTCAACCCCAGCAGAAACACTTGAGAACCTCAGGTAGCTCTGCAACAGATTGCATACATTCATTTGGTCAGTTTTCCATTTGAAGTAAATCATATATAAGATGTGATTATGACATGATAAAATATGAAATGATAGATATGATATGATATGATATGATATGATATGATATGATATGATATATAGATATGATAATTATGATATGATATGATATGATATGATATGATATGATATGATATGAAAAGCATACAGCAATAAAAGCCAGGACCAATACTGTAGAGTGATCAATACTGTAGAGTGATCCATCCAGTATCAAGTAAGCAGCCGCCTGTGTGCATCAGACACTTTAGCCCGAGATCCCACATGAGAGTACTCAGCAAAACAAAGCACGACCTTGGACACCATCAACCTCAATAGTTGACCCTGTATAATATGATATGGTATGGTATGAGATATGACATGATATGATATGATATGATATGATATGATATGATATGATATGATATGATATGATATGATATGATATGATATGATATGATATGATATGACATTATGATGAATAGCCTTAAGAAAAAATACAGTTAAATGTTTGAATGAATAATCATGAACTCTAAAAAACATGAATAATCCAGTGAAAGAAGAATAATGAACATTAACAGTAGACCACACATACTTATGTTTCCAATAAACAAAATGAACCCTATTCCACACACACACATGAAATGGTGTGCATCTATGATTCTATCACACCATCTAGGAGGTCTTTACAAAACATTTATGAAAATGATTTTCCTTTCCGTGAACACAATGTTCTTTAAGTATTATACAATTTTGGATTCAAAGTCATGTCCCTTTTGATCAAGATAATTCATGAACAACTATCCAAAGGACTACACAATGATCCGGAGACAATATGTTTGGTTTGTCTCCTTACTGAATAACAGAACCTGTTATTATCCATTTTACAAAAATTCTGTATTCTCTTTTCCACAAAAAAAGGTTACTGTTTCACATCCACTTGACAATTTGCTAATCAAAAAGTTTATGAGACCTCTCTATGTTTTTTTGTGTGTGCGAGTATTTCACAAATGTAATAACTGAACAAAAAAAAGTTAGTGTTAACAAACAACTACATATGCTTTAACAGAAAAAATGTACAACTAGGCCAAATTTATTTAACCATGAAACTGATAAATTAATAACTGTCAGTGCACCACAACCATTTCTTCTTCTTCTTTCCTTTGGTGCCCACGATCTTGAGGATGATCATTCCGGCACATAAAGGGGGGGGGGGGAGAGGGTGTTGTAGACACAGTCCATTCGTAAGCTCCGATCATTTCACTATTCTCATTGTCCGTAGACATTGCTGAAATCTGTTACCGAAAGGGCCACGTGGTGTCCAGAAACTCACTGTTGGGCGGAGGCTCGCGACACAAAAGCATCGATTGTTGCTGCCTCTACTGTTTCGTTGGGAAGATGGTTCCAGTCCCCAACAGTCCTGGGTAGAAAAGAGCCACCTCTGTACTGAGTTCTGGTGTTGATGAGGCAGAACTGCTGGTTGTGGGTCCGGCGCTGTCGTGGTGGGGGTGGGACTAGCTTGCTCCTGATAATTGGGCACTGGATTAGTCCATGGTGAATTTTATAAATGAACCCCAGGCGTGTGGTTCTTCTTCACTGCTCAAGAGATGGCCATCCCAGTTGGTCGATCAATCGGCTGACACTTGATGTGTTGTGATATCGGTTGAGCACGAAACGGGCGGCACGTCTCTGAACGGCCTCCAACTTGTCTATGCTCTTCTGTGTGTATGGATCCCATACTGATGATGCATATTCAAGAAGGGGTCTCACGAACGCCTTGTACGACTTCTCCTTGATGGAACTGGAGCTGATCTTTAAATTACGCATCACATGGTAATGCATCACATTTTTCCCCATAGAATACTATTCTAGTATTACAATGAAAAATGTTCATTCATGTTCATTCACGTCTTCACTTTTTTCCACAAAAACATTTAAGCAATTGTTTAATATAAAAAAACAAAACATTATATAAATGATCATGTTCGCAAACTACGAATAGGCTGCGTATCGGACTAACCCCATCGCTGAATTATTTATTATTTAGCTTTCAAACAAAAAATATTGATTTAAAATTACCTATGTTAAATTCCCATGAATACACTTTAAAAGTGTCTTAATTTCTCGAAAATAATTCAGCTTTAAACCAACTACTACAATGAAAAATTAGCACAAACATGAATTAGAGTTACTTTGATGTTTCGGGGTTGGCAACCGTTACGGCGAAAGCGCTTACGTTGCTATGGTTCCAACAACACCCGGATGAAATTTAAACGTCATTTCCGGTTTTGTAGCAGACGAAAAATCGAAAAACTTGTTAGAATTTTTTGACTGGCTACAAAAATTTAGGCAATGTCCCCGTTCCAATGCACTGGCATCTTTTGTACACAATTTGTTCTGCTACATTTTTCGCTATGTCATGACTCTGCTGTGATACGTTTCGTTGTGCCCCGACCCTGCTGTGTGGCATTTAAAAAAAAAAAATCCTTTTTCTTATAGTGCCCTTATCCTTTAGCAACACTTTTTCCTAATGTCCTGATGCAATGTACCAGATTCTGTTTCGTTTTTGCAGAGTGGCTGATCCTGTTTATCTGTCTTGCAGTATTGATCTTTTTGCATCATGCCCTGATCCTATTGTCTCTTTTTCATTATGCCTTCACCCTGTCATATCGCCTCTTTGTTGTATCCTGAACCTTTTGGCTTTCTTCATTTTGCCTTATCCTGTCCTGTGTCATCATTTAAAATTGTGTTCCTATGCTGTAGATTGTTGTTGTTGTTGTTTTGTTTTGCTTTTGTTTGTTTGTTTTTGTTTTGTTCTTTGCCTTGATCCTGTTTTATTACTTTTGTGTGTGTGTACTCTGATCCTGTCATGTCTCAGTTTCTTTGTATTGTGCCCAGACCCTGTTGCACTTTTCATCTCATTCATTACTGTGCCATGATCACGACGGGTGTTTTACCTTTTTTAATCCTGTCGTGAAATTACTTAATACTTTTAGAATGAAACATTCCAAGTTCCTTCAGCTGCAAAATATGTTACACAGTTTTGTCTAGTTAGATATTTTGAAAAATTGCAGCAGAAATCCCTTTTTCATAACTCACAGTCAGTGACAAACAACAACAACAACAACAACAACAACAACAACAAATCAAGGCCATTTAAACTCAGGCATTCATGGTGGCCTTATACCAGACCTTCAAATTCGGCAAACATCTATATGTAAAACTCAAACAGTTGATACAAGATCAGATGCTTGCTGACACATTCTATCACACACACACGCACAGAACCCTACCCACGGCCAGTGTACACTAGCTGTGTGCAGCACCAGTGATCTGTAAACAGCAGACTTGTATCAAAAGGGTGTACATGATCTTCAGAGAAACGAAACATGTTGGTATGGCTTGACCACCTTACTTTGCCTCTGCGTCAGTGAGAAAATGTCTGTTTGTGTGCTTGTGCGTGCGAGCGTGCGCGCGCACTTTGCTCGTGAGCGCGTATACGCGTGTGTTAATGCCCTATCGGTATATTCAGCCCTATCGGTATATTTCGTTGAAAACAGCATACACGTCTATACTTGCGAAATCTGAAGCTTAAGATTACAACACATTGCTTCAGAAGATTATAAATGTGTACACAATGAAAATTAAAAGGTCACGATTAAATCAGAAATGCACCTTAATAAAATTGTTTGGTACAATTTGGCCTCCTTATCCCGACCTACTTTTGGTTTCGTCTGCTAATACAGTGAACGGTGATACTTTTTTTTGCACCCCCAATACATTATTCAAAGCCCTACCATCATTTCGGTAGACAGTCCTATTTCGATCTGATATGCACCAAAGAACATATCTATTTTAATTCATTCTATATGAAGACATTTGTTTCTAAAATGGAAGGAATGTACATAAAATATACAGTGGAATATGTTAATTTTGGCATGGCTATACGCGCTGGCTGACCACCGGTGATAGTGACGAGATAATATTTTATGTTAACAGATCCGGAGCCAGTGCTAAGTGCTTCTGGAGAGGAGTTGTTAGTCGAGATGTGTGGAATAGAAAACACCTGCTTCTATACCGATAGGGCTGAGAAAAGAATACCTATAGGGTGTTAACACACGTGCGTTGATGAATACGTGCCAAGTTGTCAGCAAATATTCCACAACTATTTAAATCATGGCTATAGAATGACTCACAATGCCAGCGGTTTAGGTAGTGGCATGTAGACCTACACGTAGCCTGCTACCAATCTCAGTTAATTCTGACAGGTATTAACATTAGCTGACCCGCATTCTGCACAAGCACAGGCAGCCTACTATTAGTCATGCACTGCACTTTACTGGGCACCGTTGCTCAAGTTTTCACTGTCAAATCCTCGATGCTCAAGAGCACGTCTTGATAAATAGGTTTTTGACAATGATATACTAACACACAGTAGGCCTACCATGCCCTGTTGACAAGATGCTAAACAATGAAGGGTCTCTGCGTCGGAATTGGTAAAGTTTCTACTTGTCCAATTGTGCCACTCTCTGCCAAGACAAATGTCCAGTTAAAATGACGTGTTGGGGGACAGTTGACTTATTGGTCTCTATAAAAGCAGACACGATACTCTGCATATGATACTAAACTTTTGGTCTCCATAAAAGCAGACACGATATTCTTCATGATTATGATACTTAACTTTTGGTCTCCATAAAAGCAGACACGATATTCTGCATAATTATGATACTAAATTTTTGGTCTCCATAAAAGTAGACACGATATTCTGCATAATTATGATTCTAAACTTTCGGTTTCTATAAAAGCAGACACGATATTCTGTATACGATACTAAACTTTTGGTCTCCATAAAAGCAGACACGATATTCTGTATATGATACTAAACTTTTGGTCTCTATAAAAGCAAAGACGATACTCTGCATATGATAGTATTAAAAATGTCCAACCTGTCTTGGAAGGGTGTGACCACAACTGGCCAAGTTCACAATACCACGAGTTTGAAATTGTTCAAGAGGAATTCAGTGCATTCGGACATTTCCATGTGCGTTCCACCCAGTCTGTCGGTCCATGCGCTGGCAAAGTCTTGAAATGGGGAGGAGAAAGGGATCTATGAAACATCAAGCCAGTATCATAAAATAATGGACAGCAAAGAAAACAAACGAGACAATCTTGATAGAGGCAGACACAAGTAGATCACTCATAAGGAAGATTAGGAAAAGGCAGGCAACATTCATAGGCCATTTTATGAGGAAAGGGGAATTGGAACACCTGGTCACAACGGGAAAGCTGGAGGGAAGGAGAGCACCGGGTAGACCCAGGGAGAAGATACTAGACGGACTAGCAGAGTGGCTGAAGACAGGGAAGGTGGAAGAGATGCTTGAGGCAACAAGAGATAGAGACAGATGGAAGTCCATAATCGCCAACGCCATGCGGCAAGGCACCTGATGATGATGATGATGAAAGATCGGCAGCGAACAGGCCAGTTTTGTTTAACCTTTTGACTCCCGCACCCTATCCACCAACTGCAAAAACTTAACCCTTTGACTCCTTCACCCTATCCAGCAGCTTCCTGTAGGATGCTGGTGGATAGGGTAAGGGAGTCAGAGAGTTAAGTTTTTGTTTTGCTAGCATGGTTGACAATGTAGGATGTTGGTGGACAGAGTGCAGGAGTCCAAGGGTTAATGCTGCTGGCGGGGATTGCGCGTCTTTCAGTGCGTGAATGACACATATCTCCATCATTTTGTGAAAGGGATTAACTCCGTACTTCTCCAGCTTAATTTAGTTCAACTGAGTCGAAACGAGTTGCACCCTTTCCTTCAAATTGCACATTTTGACCAAAAGATTTCAAAATTTGTCAAAAATTAACCACAGATAGTTGAGACACCAAACAAACACCAATGGGAAATAGAAGAAGTAAACTTTTAAAATAATCTTAACTGAAGTGTATATTACTGACAGCCCTCTTGTTATAAGCAATCCTGAAATGTATGCATTGGCCGAAAAACAAAAACTGTCCTGAATCTGTCCGTTAACCTGTCCCATCCTTCCATACAGATTCTGTACCACATCTGTTCAATATTTTCTCCTCTTCCATTGGGAACAAAGGACACATGATGTCCGAGTTTTCGTCAGATGACAGCTTCCAACATAAAACAAAAAGCAAACAAAAGATCCTTGGATTTCGCACACTTCTTTCTGCGGTCTTGGAAAGGGAATGTAAACATCGCCCAAACGCCCGAATAGTTATGGAACTCGGTCTAAGGGAAACAGTCCATGTATAAATGACTACAGTTCAGAAATGGGGAATGACAAATTGTCGAAGAGCTCAAATCTCGTCGGTAACCGGGAACCGACAAGGCCCCTGGTGAGGTACAGGGACAAGGCCTCTGCTTGGGGTGGTGGGGTGGTGGGGGTGGTGGTGAGGGGTAAGAAGATTTTTTACTTTTTAAGAGAAGACTTTCCTTGCAAATTACGAGAGTAACATTTAACTGAATGTGTATGGAAAGGATTAATTTGTATATATAATATATATGAGTTTGGAGTTTGTTCAAGAGGGATTCATCACGCTCGGACAATTCCATATGCGCTCCATCCAACCTGATCAGGTTGTTGTGAGCATCCTGCAGCTGCCTGAGCTTCAAAACATTGACTTTTAATATTAGTCACCCCAAATCCATGCTTCCTCTCCGCTCTACATTTTTCCATGGCAACAATGAAAAATCTCTCAGTTTTGACAATGGACGCTTGTTTTGATTGTAGTAATTTCAATTAACCATGGTTTCTTTTAAAACTGGCAGGCAAATTTCGCGTCTATAGACAGTCACTTATTTCTTGGCATGCAAATTTCAAAGAAACTACACACTACGAATTTTGCATCATTTTTCGGGTCTATGGAATTCTATTTTCAGCGCCATTGTCACATAAATATGACAGATGACCAAAGGAAACAAGCTTCACAATAAATCAGCTCTCCTGGAAGACAGAGCATGGAGCTAGGTAGACATGTGATGACCAGTTCGTCAGCTTTATGGAAACGTAACTTAACATTAGAAAGGTGCCGTTGTCAACATTTTCCGCCAGGTTTTTGTGGTTATAATGCAGCGCCATGACGTAAGTAAGTTTGGGTAAGATTTTGAGACATTCAGTGGATTATGGGATTACTTTGGCATGCTGGTGGTACAAAATTTGGATTGCATACGCTATTTCCCGAGCAGACATAATGAATTTTTTTCATGATTTTGTGTGCTGAATGTGATTAATGTGTGTCATGACAGACCGTTAACATAAAAACTATTCTCGCATAAATTTTCTGTGCAGGCTTAAGGCTTGTGCCATGATCACCATACACATGGCGCCTGTTGCGTTAGTGCATATGGAATTCATTCCAAGTGCGGAGACGTCATCTTGAGAAACTGAAACTGAAACTAAACCCTCTACATTTAGTCGCCATTTTCTTGCAACTGCACATGAATGGACTTCACCTACCTGTTTACTTTCCTTTTTTGTCTTAACCAAAAATGTGAAATTTATCGATACTTGAACGCCACCTGGCGAAAAACAGGGTTTTACTCCAGCAGAGGCGTTCATCACAATTATCAAACAAAAACAAAAACAACAAATAAACAAACAAGAGAAAGAAAAACAAAGAGAGACAGAGACAGACGGACAGATTCGGATTGTGCCAATATGTATGCACGCAAGCGCGAGTGTTTGAATGTACATACATACGTGCATGCGCGGTAAATGGCTTCTTAGTTTTGCTATAAAATTTGGCCAACTGATTTCTGTTTTCTTACAGACAATTCTTCAGTCGAACATACACAAGTACATGCTGTCAGACAATTCTTTGATCAAACATACACAGGCACATACATTCTTTTTTTTTTTTTTCAAACATACACAGGCACATACACTTTTATTATTTTTTGATCAAATACACTTTTATTATTTTTTGATCAAACATACACAGGCATATACACTCTCATAATTTTTTTTATCAAACATACACAGGCACACACACGCTTACAGACAATTTTTTTTTTATCAAACATACACAGGTCCATGCTATCTGACAGAAAATTCTTTGATCATACACAGGCACTTACACTCTTACGAATTTTTTTTATCAAACATACACAGGCACAAAGTGTCTGACAGACAATTCTTTGATCAAACATACACAGACATGAACAATCGTAACAATGTTTTGATTAAACATACACAGGGACACATGACAGACAATTCTTTGATCAATCATATATAGACACGTACGATCCTAACAATATTTTGATCAAACATACACAGAAACGCACTGGTTGACAAACAATTCTGTGATCAAACATAAACAAGCACATCAAACATACCTATGCACTGACTTTCTCAGCAAGGCTTCTCTATTCATATATTCAAATACATGCAGACACAGATGTTTGTTCACTTTCTCACGCAAGCTCACACGCATGCACACACACACACACACACACACACACACACACACACACACACACACACACACACACACACACACACACACACACACACACATGCACTCATTTACTCACTCACTCACGCACGTATGCACGCACACTGATATACGTGCACGAGATCTTGAAGTCAAAATTTTCTTTAAATGATCTCATTCAATGTTAAACAATTATCGTAGTACAAAAAATGTACATTCCTTTCGACAACAACGTTAACGTTACAAGATCATACCA
This sequence comes from Monoplex corrugatus, assembly GCA_030674185.1. Lineage (NCBI taxonomy): Eukaryota > Metazoa > Mollusca > Gastropoda > Littorinimorpha > Ranellidae > Monoplex > Monoplex corrugatus. The sequence continues at coordinate 51,109,550 of JAPXFY010000012.1, forward strand.
CATACAAGAACATGGACAGCAGTCACTCAAAACAGTATAGTTCATGTAAAAACATGAGTAGCAGTCTTCACAATAAATTTCCAAGATCACGTTACACGTAGAAACAATGACAACAATAACAAGATTATAAGTGAAACCATGGAGATCAATTCCACAGTTACATGAATAATTTCCTGTGAAAAGAGAATACAAATTTACAAGAATGTTTATTCAAACTCTTAAGAATACATTCGATAAAAAAAATCTAATCTAATCTAAAAACTTGAAGTAAAAGCTCTTTTAAACAACACTGTGATAAAAACGACAATGAAGCAGCAATACTGACGTCCTTGGTTCTGTCAAGATTGATCAGTCTTCTGCTGCTCTCATGAAAACCACCAGTTTGTTTATGGCAGAATATAGAAAATCAACAACTTTTCCAACTTGGTCTGGAACAGTAAATGGGACAGAATCAGATGCAGAACACATGTAAACGACGTGAAGAGGAACACTTAAAGTCCTGCGCTTCATACACATTTTTCAATTGCAGCTTTAAAACCAGCGTCGAATAATTACAACGCATTCGTGAAAAGAAACGGCTTTAATATCTTGCCCTCGAACGGAAAACTTTGAAAGAGAACAGTCCAAGTCCCTCTGCAAAATTACAAAGAAAAAGTCTTTTCACAGACGTGCCTTGCAAGCAAAGACAAATGTTTTCAAACAAAACGAAAGTCTGACAATCCAGAATTTGGAAATATTTCTGGTTCAGAATTGAATATCGAAAACGAACGTTATTTGGCTCGTATAATAACAATTCAAAACGAAACGTTTTTACCACATCTTATAATGAATACGGTAATCAACTGAAAAATCTGCAGCTCTTGCTCACAAGTAACCAGAGATATATGGCCAACATCAACAGATAAAATAACTAAAATAAAATACACGTATACTGAGCTTAGTATTCAAAACAGCGGTATGAGAATGACAAATGTCAGCACATTAAATTTCCATCACTTAAAGAGGTCATCATTAGCAAGTCATAAACAGTTCTTAAAGATGCATATCCTGAGATCGATAAAACAAAGAACATGGATCACAATACTTTTTATTATTGAAAGGTATCCCTTCAGGACAAAACATTATAGATAGATTATGTCAAATTCTGCAATAAAATCAATTACATAATAGAGCACAGCCGCAGTGTAACGAATATTTGATAATAATAAGTTCGAACTTCGGTACAGACATTCCATTTTATAAACTGCATAGAAATGTAATGTATAATATCAAAGGGACTGGATGCTCAATTTCTTTTTTATTGATTGTGATAAATATTCAGAAAACACTAATTATAAAGAAATAAATTTCCATTGCTTGAGGTGTATAAAACCACCGGGTGGTACAAAAAGACAACGAACATTCAGTTTTGATAGCAAAACCTGTCATAAAACGACAGCACACGAGATCGTTATGAGCGTGCAAAAAGGTTTCGTATTATATCATGAGAAATATTAAACATCAGACTGTTCTGAGTTGGGAAAACTGGTTGTTTTCGTAGATGGGGAAAATAAAGAAAGGTTAAAATGGTTCGAACCCATATTATAATATGCTAAACAATGTTGATAATAAATGTTAGGTGAAAAGAAATGGTTGTGAAACTGATGATGACATCACATGCAGATAAATATACTTTTTGTAAATTTACTGACCACTATTTTCGGAACTGCAACGAAGTGTACAGCTCTCGGACAGATCTGCAAAATTTACTGCAACAGAATGCAACTATTTATTCAAGAGCAACATAAATGCAGAGAATTTGGAGATGACCAAAATCTGTTACATACGAAACACTTCTTTATTGCTGTTTTGTAAAATGCATATCTATGAACGTAAGATATAGATCTATAACACTTCACACGACATATCGAATTTCAATAAAGAGTTGAAATACAAACAAAACTGAATGTAATTCTAAAATCAAATGTAGTTATGTCAAGTGTCAGGTAGACTGATTGTTCTATTCTACAATTTTAATATCTCCATTGCAAGTTTGTAAAACTGAATTCTGATAACTTCTTAAATTAAATATTGGGATGCAATATTTGTTTGTTTCAATGACGATAATACTGTTTTTCTGTGTATAATATGACTCACACGGACAACTTTTTACATACATTATATTGTTGAATTTACTGATATCATCTCTGAACGAATTGCTCTACAGTTTGTTTCTTTGTCTGTTTCTTCTTGTACTTTACTGTTTTCATTCTTTCCTTTGCAGATTTGGCGTCCTGTAACATTTCTTTCTAAATAATTCCTTTTCGATTCATATGTGTTTTTTTTTGTTATATGCCAAAAGACAATCGTACATTAAAAAGTAATCATAGGAGAAGTGAAAAAAACAACAACAGAAATATGATTATGTTTATTTTGTTATTCCTATTGTCAAATTCTGTCTACAAATCTAGCATTGGAAAAATGAAATCATCATTGCTATCGTAGGGGAAGTTTCAACAGTTGGGGGGTAGACATAATGCTACCAAGAGAAAATAAGTGGTTCCAGCGAGGAGTCAAGGAGGCCATCTACATCGCAGCCACCAACCCCCCGCTCAACAGGGACCGGGGCCGTTACACCCTGCCCCCGGTGTACCATTCTCTGATTCGATCTCGTGAACTGGGTTCATCCCATGTTCGCGAGATCTGAGTAGAGATTCACGCAGACAGCATTAGAGCGCTGACGAAGATGGCGAGAACGCCATCGAAAGCTACGGAACTGTGAGTAGCGATTTTTACACTGTTGGGAGACCTTGTTCTTCAAAATTGGTAGCATTATATCATTGCTATCATTTCACACGAAAATTAAATATAAATATCACACGGAGGAGGTCAATCACAAACAAGAACTGGAATCAGTAAAGAAGTTATCGGTGGGAATATCTGATTTTACCATTTCACTTCTAAAGTAACACATTTTCCGCTGTAAGATAAAAGAAGTACATCTGCATATATACATGTGTGTATATACCAAAAAAATTCCATCCAGAAATGCACATATACAATCATACTTTTTGTGCATTTTTGTACTCAATACCTGAAGTTTCTTTGAGACGAAATATCATCATGGTTACAAACTTTACCTTTAAAAACTAATCATATTACATGTGAAAACATGTAGAGAAGTCCTAAAATCGAAAGGTTCTATTACACAACAAAACATGGGTTGCTGTTTAACAGTTAAACGATACTACATTAAAAACGTGATTAGTGATGTCCCAATTACAAGATCTTATGCACTGAAATATTATCTAAGCAAAAGACTTTTTTGTCTAATACTTAAAAAATGTTTCTGTGGTCATAAATATCTTGCACACATGCACGCTTATGTGCACACACATTTTAAAAATCATGTAAAACTGACAATCCTCAATCTGTAAACATTCCTATGAATTTTTCGTCTTCACAAGCACACTGGGGGAAATTGCAGCAAGGTTGTTTCCACGGCTGCCACATCATTGTTGACCAAGCCATCTGATATGGCACCTCTTGTACGCTGTCCTGGTGCTGCTTCAAAGCCTTCAGAATGATTGATACAATGTCGGAATGCTGTGCAACATCAAGGGGGGAAGCAGCGGTGGGGTCGAGGGTCAGATCGTACAATTTAGGGGGGGAGAGATGCAAGGCCTGGTTACAGTGGTTGATTATTTTGATGCTTGGGTCTGGTTCACGAAGCGTCAGTTTCCATTTCTGGTTGTCTGCAAGGAGGCAGAACAAAAATCTTTAAACACAGGTAAAACAGAAGCTTTGTTGTCATTTATCATCAAAATCATCATTCTCATCATAACTCGTTTTACGTTTCCCCTGGTGGTGCCCAATTTTCATGATTCGTCTAATTATGTAGATCGCATCTTAGCAGGCAGGCGGAAAATCTGATCGACATATAGAGTTACCAATAGGAAAGCAGGATAAAAAACATACTGTACGATTTATTTAATTATCTATTTATTTATCTGTCACAAAATGTTTTTACCAGCGCAATTCCAGCTGCTCTCTTCCGACGAAATCGCGTCGGCTCAATGCAACGCCATCTACTTTTTCCCACTTCTATTATATGTATGTATTTTGTGACCTATGAAAGTAGATTTTTCTTCAGAATTTTGCCAGGGAGAACGTCTATGTTGCCGTGGGATCTTTAACATGTGCTGAAAGCATGCTGCACGTTAGACTTTCGTTTCTTGTCTCATCCAGAAGGCTCAAATGATTACCCATAAACAATAAAATACCAGCACAAAATGACCAACCTTCACGAGGTCGATAGGTAACAGCATGCACGCTGTTCCTGCAATAGTGGAACAAGACCTCGTGGGGTGACACACTCTCCTGCCCTGTCAACAGAGGCACCAAGGAGACCCCGTCTATCACACGACCTTCAGGCAGCGCACCGTTCAAGTCAAAGCCCAGCAGTTCTGCCAGGGTTGGCATCACGTCCAACAGACTGACCGGTTCGTCCACCACCAACCCTGCAGGGAAGTGACCACTCCATCGGAATATGCCAGGGACTCGGAATGACCCCTCCGTTGATCCTTCTCCCTTTGCGCCTGGACATGAACAAATTTTATTTCAGTGGTTTGCTTTTAGTCAGTTGTCAGTGCTGCAAAATTGAAGTGGGACATGTCGATTGAAATGCATACAATAAAAAAACGACTGTCAGCATCTTTTTATATATTTTTTTTATATTAAAGAACAGGAACAAAAATCATGTGCATCACTGCTGGTATCCGCTGATCACTGAACATGTAAAGAGAAAGTAAACTAAGATTGTGTGGACATAACAAGATTAAACACTCTCTCCAACACCGTCTAACAGTGCCAGGAAAGACAGTTAATTAAGGAAGAAGGGTAATAAACCGGTAAACCAGGTAAGCCTGCGTACGGGAACGCATGTGTCTGTGTGTGCGAATGTGTGTGTATGTGAATAATGTGAGTGTGTTTGTGTGCGTGTAAATGTTTTGCCCGCACGGATAGTCATCAACTTGTTCTTTTAGTCGCCGTATACATGGTAAGACTACATCTGTCTGGTGACAACAGGCCGGATTTTTTTTTCCACTTTCCGCTGGCTGCCACGGAGCTTGGTAGTCAACGGAGTATTACTTGGCTATGCCTCCTGTCGCTTTATTTGACAGGCGACATCATTGCAATATATGGTCAGTCAGTTTGTCCTCTTGACAGCAGGTTGGTGAAAGTCTTAGTTTGAACTTGCCGTTCATATAGGCATTGAGCACATTGTGACACCAGGACCACTCGCTGCTTTCTGGACAGCTGGTATTTATCCCCTTATGTCCGTGCAGTGTGTGGCTTGCAGGTCCGCTTATTGTCAACAGTAACTCCAAGATAAGCCACTCCTTCATTCTTCCCGAGAAAGATTTCTCCAAACTTGACGTTGCCTGCCTTTTGCTTGGTCGACAAGGCGAATAATGTTGTAGAGCACTTCTTGTTAACGGAGACAATATTCCTCCCATTCAGCCGATCTGCTGTTTGTTGCATTCTGCCAGTGAGTGTAGTGTCGAGTGTTTCACCTTACACAGACCTCAAGTGGTCTGCATACAAAGTAGCTTTGACAGCCCAAGGCAGTTCACATACCACGTTGTTGATGTGAAGAAGGAAGAGAGTAGGGAAGAAAGGGTTCTGTTGTTTGAGCAAAAGAAACTGACAATCTGAAAGTCTGTTGTATGCGTTGTTATTTGTATGGATTCGGATCACTTGGTGTTTGCAGTCCTCCATGTGTGTGTGCCTACAACACGGGTGCTGGTATTATTCTGGATAAAGATCAGAATTCCTCCTTAGCTTCTGCCTGTTCTATCAGACGTAAAGCCCCGATAACCTCTCACCTTGAAGGATTTGTTGATGTCATTCTTATACAGGACACATTCCAGCTGCATAAGCGCTCAGAGCGAGATGGAGAGAGAGCGAGAGAGCGAGAGAGAGTTCCTGTGACATAAATGAATCATACATCGTCGTCATTGATTTTGTTTTCTATTATGTCAAAATGTCAACAAACAAAACAAAAAATGCGACGAAATAGAGATACAATATGAACAGATAACGATGTTGTACCAGCCCAGTTGGCTATGAAAGTCATCTTGTAGTCAAAGTTAAAGAAAGAAAGTAACAACAGAAGAAAACTGTCACTTAACCACTAAAGGGACCGTTGAAGCCTCCAACTGTGTTCCCCATCAAATCTTTGGAAAACGACGAACCGCCATGGTCTGAAGTGAAATACACTAAAGTGCTGTCAGCCATGCCATACTGCTCCAAAGTGTCCAGCAGCTGACCAATGCCCCAGTCCATCTCTTCCACCGCATCCCCGTAAGGTCCATGCGAGGATCGACCTCTGAACTGAGGTGCCGTCTCGAGAGCGGTGTGCACGTGCAACCAAGACACAATCAGGAGAAAGGGGCTTGGTCAGCATGACGTGCCTGCAGGAACTCCTCTCCCTCTTTCACCAGCTTTCGGGTCACGCTGGGTAAGTGGATGGGCTGCTCCACCAGGTCGTAGTTTCTGTATGTGTGAGGCAGAGAACAAGTGAAATAATGTTACTCAGTGGTGTGTGTTTTATGTTTAGGTAAGTCTGTTTACAGCGATTGTGTCAGTCTTTACTTAGTCTAGACTACTACATGCAAATCTAGAACTTTAGGTAGGCCTAGTCTTGCTTTCTTTTTATTTGTTTCCTATATGCCACCAGAGAAAGTGAAACTTTCTCTGATGTCACTCAGCGATGCCCTCTGAACGCACATGCGGCCTTGCGACAGTCAGTCACAAACATGAATTGCAGGCCAAGAATCGCATAACAGCGCCAAACCCCAACACCAGACATTCTCACAGTTTTGTACAACCTCAGTGTACCCACTAGTTTTATAAATCTAGACACATATCCCTGGGTCCCTAGTTCATAGTTCACACATCACCTTACCTTTCCTGTGCCAAGTTTATCAAAAAGAGACCACTCCTTTAATTTGTCAAGGCATGGAACGTGGAAATTAATATCTGACGCATATGGAAATGTGAAGGGTCAAAATTAGCTATTCATACATTTTTAAAAAAAGGGAAGGGGTGGGTGGGTAAAGAACGCTTAGTTTGATGGGTAAAGTCAACACTGAAATCATCCAAATAAGCAAGTACTTATTGAAAGTATAATGCTTAATCTTATCGACAACAAGTTGTGCTTGTGTACAACGTGTTTCAAACTTATGCAGTTGCGTGTCCTTAACGGTTTACATATTTGACCCAAATTTGGTAAGACTCATCAAAAAACAGCAGAGAAAATCTTGCCAACAGATTTTTATGTCTTTTTCACACACACACACACACACACACACACACACACACACACACACACACACACACACACACACACACACACACACACACACACACACACACACATTGTCAACAGTTTTAGCGCGCGCGCGCCACACACACACACACACACACACACACACACACACACACACACACACACACCACACACACCCCCTCCCCTTTGTCTGGTCAACACGAAATAATCTCTGCCGCCCCCACCCCCACCCTGGGTTGGTTTTTTTCGGACTTTAAAGGGATATTTCAAAATGATCACCCTACTATGGGCTTTTAAAACACGATTTTCACTTTGACTGATCATGATGAAACTTTGAAAAATAAATTTTCCTAATAAGCCGAATATTTACACCAAATTTATTTTACAATTTCATCTTCAAAAGCAAAGTTATTTTCAAATCAAGTGGTCCACAGGTTAGACTATCCTAGTCTAAATATTGTACCACTCCGGCCCAAACTTAAGCACAAGTAACTAATTACTGAAAGAAACACGCACATCACAGTTGATGAAAACCCATTCACGAACATGCTGGCACATTTTCTTGGCAGATTGACACACAAAAATTCCTTTTCCCAGTCAATATTAAAATAATGTCATGTTTGAAATAGGGAGGATCTGAAACAGACAAATTATTGGCAAAATTGCAACTGTGTTGTTTACAGTTATAATCCAATCGACCATGAGATCACTTAACATTGGCTTACGAGGTTATGAATATATGCGAATAATAAAAGTTTAGGGGTAGAAACAATACCACCCACCACCCACACTCCACTCCCTCCCCCCCCCCCCCCCAATCATCACTGTGTGCCCTACCGCATGGCGTTGCCGATCATGGCCCTCCAGATGCATCTATCCCTTGTCGCCGCAAGCACATCTTCCACCCTCTCTGTCCTCAGCCACCCTGCAAGTCCGTCCAATATTTTCTCCCTGGGTCTACCTGGTGTTCTATTTCTCTCCAGCTTTCCTGTTGTGACCAGGCGCTCCAGTATGAGGCAGGAATAAACGCTGTACTTGAAAATGCAAAGCGATATCTGAATCTGCTATTGTGTTGTCAACGAGTGTCTGTAGGCAAAGCGGCAAACAAAAAAAGAAGTTAGCCTTAACAGAGACACCAAACCATGAGACTGATACCCTCTGAGCAGCGCACTGTCTTCCTACTGCGTTTCGTGCCCTGGCACACATAGTGCTACCCACATCGAGCATGCGGATACTGACTTATCATCGATTAAGCGAGATGGTGATCACCTTCAAAATATTTTTGCCAGTCTTCACTATCTATGTCTCTGGCCTCACTATTGGGCAGCATTCAGTCGAGCGAGGATTTCGCGTTGGGCTGAAAGCTTCGAAACAACTGAACCGCAGCAAGCACGGTCTGCAGGGTGGCACATTCTTTCTAGAATCATGTGGATGTTATGAAAACATTTCAGTAGATAAATCAACAAATCTCTCAACATTTAAAAACTGAATACACTAGTTAACACGCTAATAAAAAGTTAACAAGAAACACCACGAGGGTGCGGATGTAAAGAAAACATTTTAGTAGATGAATCATCAAATCTCTCAACATCAAAAAAATAGACACACTAAAAAACAAATACATACACAAAATGTCAAAATATAAATATACCTGAAAAAGAAGGAATTCAGAAATTTTGTGTAGTACAGGACAAAAAGGCCGGTGCCACAGACGAGGCCAGTCACCAATATAAAGAGGACAGCCAAACACGGATGGAGATAGCCCACGCGAACCAGACACAGGGTTGAGATCAGCACAAGGACGAAGGTCAACACGAGCTGGAAAGGCACATTGGGATAAGAGCGCAAGAAAATAGGGCCACCATGGATTTTGGGGTCACCAAAGTCCGGCAAGTTGGTAAGAGGAATCCCATAGAAGTAGTCAAAGCCTTGGTTCAGCGGGTGTTTGTGATCTGGGTCTGAGCGGTCCACGCTCCAGCCCTGATGCCATTTGCCTGAAAATAAAGGATAAAATACACTTTTTATAATTTCGCGCGCATGCACACGGGTGTACATATATGTATGTGCATGGGCGCTACTGAAAATAGTTACCCATTAAAAAACAAGAGTTAGATATGTTCATGTGGTCCAAATTCCCTGCATAGTTTCTTGTACACTGCCAAACAGTTTTGACGATATTGCATGTTTTCAGAATCACGCACGCACACATACACGCAAACATACAAGTAACCTTTTTCTGGTCAAGAACAGACCTGTGCAGGCTGTTTTTTTGTTGTTGTTGTTGTTGATAGAACCGTCAATTGAAGATCTGGTATCTCGAGTTCAATCCCAGAACATTGGATTGTTCGCTTCCCATCTTAATGTTTCCATCAATCTGGTGATGTCAGCTTTAGTATTTCATTGGTCCTTCTCACTTACCCACCTTCTCACTTACCCACCCACTTGCTAATACGTGGGGATTTACGCTGGCTCAAGGAATCTGCCAGGTGGTTGCTGGGAGATTTGGGTGGATCCCATATGCAGTTGTCTGAATGCAATAGACCCCTCTTGAACAAACTCTGAACTCAACAGCTAAACTGGTTGATCATCAGATTCAGATACCAGTGGCCATGAGCTGAAAACCAGGGTATGCTACATTAAACTGGCCTTCTTGAGGTGTCAGTGTTGAGTCAGATAAGGCAGCTGCCCCCTCCCTCCACTTCCATAATTCACCATTCTGGTCAATTTGGAAAAAAAAAGAAAGGAAGACGTGAAAAGAACCAATATTGTATGATTCCCTTCTAACCAGTGTGAGTGTGAATGAAAGAAACAGAACCTACCTACAACATCAGTGTGAATGAATGCAACAGAACTTAAAAACAGAACCTACCTACAACATCAGTGTGAATGAAAGAAACAGAACCTACCTACAACATCAGTGTGAATGAATGCAACAGAACTTAAAAACAGAACCTACCTACAACATCAGTGTGAATGAAAGAAACAGAACCTACCTACAACATCAGTGTGAATGAATGCAACAGAACTTAAAAACAGAACCTACCTACAACATCAGTGTGAATGAAAGAAACAGAACCTACCTACAACATCAGTGTGAATGAATGCAACAGAACTTAAAAACAGAACCTACCTAAAACATCACTGTGAATGAATAGAACAGAACCTAAAAACAGAACCTATTTAAAAGCCAGTGTGAATGATGGAACAGAACCTAAAAACAGACCCTACCTAAAACACCAATGTGAATGAATGGAACAGAGCCTAAAAATAGAATCTACCTAAAACATCACCGTGAATGAATGCAACAGAATCTACCTAAAACACTAATGTGAATGAATGGAACAGAATCTAAAAACAGAACATACCTAAAAATCACTATGAATGAATGGTACAGAATCTACCCAAAAAGGCAATGTGAATGAATGGAACAAAACCTACCCAAAAAACCTGTGCGGTACCCAGCCTTTTTGGCCACCTCTGCAATAGTGACCTCACTGGCTGGAAGTCCACCAGCACAGGCTGTAATCGCGATGACTTCGACTATGTTGGAGGATGTCATCCCTGAAAACAGAACACATGCTTGTATTTTACAACAATAAAGATAAATAATCATGAAACTGATAAATAAAGAGGAAAGATCTTTGGAATTCACGGAAATACTGCTTAATCTTTATCAGTTTTATGCTCCTGCCACAAGCATTTTCAAAGTCAGGGTATATGAACCCATTTAACGACGAATCCCTACACTGTAAAATTTCTCACACCTCCATTTTTCTATCCTGTTTGAAGTCATTATCATAAATATTAAAACCTAGCTAGTGCTAAGAGCTACTACATCAGAACTATAACCACTTCAAACAAAATACACATCTTAACACTTTGATAACCCTGAAAAAATGGAAAAGAAATGTTAAGTGTACATACCAATGCTCCCACTCAAATAATCCAGATATGTCCCTGGCGTTGGCCATTCCGCCGAATAAAAAACACTGGCCTACATTACCTGAAATTGCTACTAACCAGTTCACATTTCCTTAAAGCTAACATTGCAACAATGTACCCAACTATCAATCCCTATAGATAGAAAGTATATCAAGGCTGTATGGAAATCTTAAGAGTAATGGACCAGTAGATGACAGAAGCCAAAAGGGCACGGCAGTGATAAAGAGTGACAGAAAAGACCAACTTTTTAGCACACAATTTCTAAAAGGTGGGAATATATTTATACGCGAAAGAGCCCTTGGTACCCCCACAAGAGGGAAGGGGGGGAGGATACATTTGAATTTATAAACAGATGAACAGGCGCAACAGATAGTACCAGCAAAAATCAACCATTTTATGTACTGTAGGATGTGCATGCTACTCTTTAAAATATCCAGCATTAAACTGCAATCCTTGACTCCCCACCCTCCACCCCCACCTTTTTTCCAGATGCTCTGTTGCTGTATGTCATTTTGCACTATACAGTTCTACAGCACAATATTTAATTTAACTGATAAGAACATTTCAAATGCTCCTTCCTGTTTGAAACTAAGTAATCAACTAATTAACATAACCACTGACTAGTTAACTAAACAATCTAAAAACAAACGAAAAATAGTAACAAACAAACAAACAAAACATTTATTTATATCATAAAGCAGGACCGTGGGCGCTAATGCATCTATTACACAGACACAGAAATTACATTGATCTGTGCTGTATTAGAGTTTCTGTGTGGGGGGATGGGGCCGGAGGGTATAGGGTGGGGAGTGTCTATGCCTACGGGGGCGTTTACAGGCAGTTTCACACTGAAGGGACTTGCTAAGGGAAGATTCGCTCAGCAGTTCGCCCTGGATGGATGGACTTTGTCAGGATTCGCTCAGCAGAGCGGACATCTTCCAATATGACTGCATGGATCGTCGTCTTGCTCGAGAAAAAACTTTCTACATGTGGTCTCCAGTCTTTGCCTCAACAATCGGGTACCTGTTCCTGTTTGGGTTTGGGAATAAAAAGCGGCAAAGGAGAAAAAACAGACACCACCTTCATAATGCTGACCCATAAAAAGCCGAGTTCTACATCAGCTCACTCCTGTACGACCTCAGCGTTGTAGGTCAACTATAACCTACACCTGAAACGATGTAAAGATGGGAGTTTTCATAGGATTTCTTTAAATTTTAGTGCGCAATATGCGCACGTGTTTTAGTCTCGTTTAATCATTGTTTTATTTGGTTTACTTACTGGATCTGACCGATTATCAGCCCGTTAAAAAAGATGCTTTACAGGGGGAAATAATAGTAGTAGCAGCCATGGCCTAAGTCAGTTTGTGCATGCTGGATTAGTGTGTGGGTATTGTATTATTTTGTTTTGTTTTGTTTCGGGTTTTTCATTTTGTCTTCTTATTTGTCTGCTTTTTCAAACTTACCAGATCTGATAGGATATCTGCCAGTCAAGAGAGCTGCTCTGCTGGGACTACACATGGTAGCAGCCGCTACGTTGTGAGTCAGTTTTACCCCTTGCGTCGCCAGTTTGTCCAGGTAAGGAGAGCGAATGGTAGTGTTGCCAAAGCAGCCGAGGTCACCATACCCGAGGTCATCAGCAATAAAAATAACAACGTTGGGCCTGGGACTTGCATTAGAAGCTCCAACATTCACGATCACAATACATACTGCAATGAAAAATGCTAGTGGGTACTGCCACCTTTCCATGACTGGCGTGGGTCCGTATATATCAGAACGTTGTTTTCTTAAAGTGCCCACTGGTCTACTAAAAACGACGTGCCGTTTTGATATGTTGCCTAACTCGTTTTAAGCTTGGTATGATTACATCAAAAGCCTGCTTGCGCCGGGCTGCACCTTCGCTCGCTTTGGATTAAGTCGTGATTTTGTTGTCAGGAGCACGCTGATTTCACCCTTCTGTCATGCTTCCTCCTCGGACGTGAGCTGGACTATGTTTTTGATCCCAACTCTGGAAGAGAAATCGTATTAGACGCTTTTTATTTTAAAGCTACACCATAACCATAAAATTTGTGTGCGTGTTTTAAAAACTGTCAAAGATTGTTCGAGATATTAGCTTGTTTTCAACAACAACAACAACAACAACAACAACAACAACAACAACAACAACAACAACAACAACAACAACAAAAACGACGACGACGACGACAACAACAACAACAACAACGACAACGACAACGACAACAACAACAACAACAACAACCACAACAACCACAACAACAACAACAACGAAAAAAGAGGGTTTCCAATTACCATTTTAAGTATGGCAAATTTTCTGGCTGACAAAGATTTATGCTCAGTTTCAGACAGACAGTTCTAACATAAATGTTATTCATACCAGTACTCCAGATATCCCACATGCTCCCGATATTACGTTGTTTCTACACAGCCTACAGTAGTAATGAACGATATTCAAATGAAAAAAAAACAACCTTGATTGTACACTTATTGACAGCTGGTCAACTGCTTCTACTTCTGTACGTTCGAGCAATGCTGTCTGTCTCTGCACGCTGTTCTGGTTCTGGTTTGTTTGCTCAAGTGATACTGTGCATACATTATGTTGCTGCATAGTCTGTGCATTTCAGTGGGCAGACCTACTGAACAGCAACAGCGATCAACTTGTCAAAATCATTATTGTCTGTGTCTCTGTCTCTTTCTCTCCTCCCTTTTTCTCTCTCTCTGTCTCTCTCTCTCTGTCTCTCTCCTCTCTCTCTCTCACACACACACAGAGAACTTTTCTATCACTCTCTTGGTCTCTGAATTGCTCCTTTGCTTTCTGTCATATCTACATTTTTCATTTTCTGCCTACCTGGTTCATTCCGTTTGTTTTCCATACTTTCTATTACAGTACATTATTACATTACCGTAGCTGTATTTTTAGTTCTAAGTAAATGTGAACAGATGAGCAGTAATATGGGGCACTATATGCCAATTTTTATGTTTATTTTTGTGTGATAAGTTAGTTATGCATTTTAACTCAGTTTTGGTTTTGGTTTTGACTTCCTGTTAAATCATAGAGAAGTTTGTATGATTTCTGAGAATTTCTCTGCGTTGTCATATGACAGAAGGGCAGAATCAACCAGCCAGCATTGAAACTGGATAAAAACCCGTTTCACCACACACCATTTCAGTCAAAGCGGTTCTTGATGATTTTAACAAATGCTTAAAAAATTTAAGCTGCAATTTCTCAAGGAAGTTCAAGTTCTCACACCCCCATAATTCACACCATGCAGTCATATCGGTACAACAGTAGTATCATGTAAGTAAGAACAAAACTAACAGGCAAATCTTTATTTCCGGCTGTCTGCGATATTTTTGCAGACAACAGCTTTCTGGACTTGATCATGTGCAATTTACCAGTTTGACAAAAGTCCATATCTCTGTAATTGAATACATTTACGATTTCAGTTTTTCTCGATCCATAATAAGAGACATCATGTGGACTATTTCGTCCATTCAAAATGACCCCCTTGGTTTTCTTTTCATTAACTTGAAACTTCCAACAAGTACAGTAATCATGTAGAGTATTTAGAGATTTTTGTAAACCTCTCTTAGAATCTGATAACAAAACTGTATCATCAGCATAAAGCAATCATAATAACTGAGTGTAATAAATCAGATTTGCATTAGGGGCACCAAAGCCATTATTACATGATAAACAACGAAAGTCTAACAAAAATCGCTCAAGATCATTTACGAACAGAGAAAATAAAACAGGTGAAAGGCCGTCATCTTGTCTAACTCCTCTATAACTGGAAAAAAACAACAACAAACGAACAAAAAAACTGGATTTTTTTGCTATTCACAAAAACAAAAATTTAAGTTGACTGTACATACTGACAAGAAGTTATAAAAACTCGCCATCGATATTTTTCCTTAAGAATTCAAATCATAAGCCCTGTCTCCAGATCGAAAGTTTTCTTATAATCAACAAAGACGCAATACATTTTATTTTATTTTGGGTACGATAAATATCAATTAAAGATTGCGTGATCCAATGTAGAATGAGAACGTCTAAATCCTGCTCGATTTTCAGACAGTAACTTGTTACCTTCAAGAAACCCATAAAGCTCTTATTCAGAACACTTGTGAACTTACCAACACAACTCAAAAGAGTAATACATCTGTAGTTATCACAATCAATGATATCGCCTCTACCGTTATAAAGAGGTGGAATCAAACCAATAGCCCCTTCTTCACACACACACACAACAAGCAAAATGAAAAAAAGAATATCGTGACAAAAATGTAGCCTACTCATCAAAAGCAAGGTAACAATAAAGAGTTTACAACGTACAATACAAGGCGAGATCATTTTGCCAAAAGTTCAGCTGTTGGGCCTGTTTTTCAAAAGACTCAAACCTAAGCCAAACAATTGTGACAGGCAAATGCTGATTCCAAACCGTTTCATTACATTAATTAAAAACCACATAGAACTGTTTTTAAACGTTATTGCAGAGCTTTAAGTTAAGTTTGCATGGGCTGGCTGACCCATTTGATGGATCTGTGAACTCAACATCAAATGTTTCCAGTTCTGATGCCAGTCTTCAGCAGAAGATCAGCGAGTTCTCTGCCATCCTTAATGTTCCATTCATAATACTGGTGTCAATGTTCCAAAGTCAAAACTTTGCCTGTGCACAGGGTTTAGCGCAGGCTCATGAAGTCTGCTAAATCACTGTCGGCAGGTTTTGGGGGATCGAACATGGAACTGTCAGAGTGCGATGTTGGTTATCTCTTTTGAATAAAAAATCAGAGTTGAGATGTATTTATACGCTGTTGGCTGTAAAGGCGGCGACACAGGTATTTAAATTATTCTTGTCTATAACACAATAATATCGATGGCTTTAAGTGTAATATACAACAAGATATTGAGAACTTTTAGCCTAATTTACTGCACAGACAAGACTACTGACAAGAGACGTTCTTTCTTGCTCGCACAAACATTCAGAATTGCATGCATACATATACAAAAGTACGCGTACACTCGAGAGAACATGTACTCCCCGTGTGCATGCGAGTGTGTGCGTGCACTTGCGTGTGTGCGACTGTGTGTATTCTGGAAAGCAAAAAATCACAGTTAAGAGTACAGATGAAACATGACTTTCCGTAAATAGTCTAATCAAACCGTACCAGAGATCTATGGGTCAGAATAAGCAAGCATGCGTGCGTGTGTGTGCACTTACGTCTGTGCGACTGTGCGTATTCTGAGAAGCAAAAAATCACAGTTAAGAGTACAGATGAAACATGACTTTCCGTAAATAGTCTAATCAAACCATACCAGAGTTTTTATAAAGTGTGAGGGCATAAACGCAATAAAGCGAGTACGGTAACTTACTGTTCTGCTCGAGATCTATGGGTCAGAATAAGCAAGCATGCGTGCGTGTGTGTGCACACGCGTATGTGTGCTTGTGTGTATTTATGTCAGGGATTAGAGATTGTGCGTCAGGCCTCTCTCTCTCTTCATGTGTAAGTGTGTGTGTGAGTGTGTGTGTGTGTGTGTGTGTGTGTGTGTGTGTGTGTGTGTGTGTGTGTGTGTGTGTGTGTGTGCACGCGCGCTCGGTATATATATATATAATATATATATATACATATAGATGTGTGTGTGTGTGTGTGTGTGTATGTGTGTGTGTGTGTGTGTGCGCAAGTGTGTGTGTGTGTGTAAGTGAGTATGTATATATATGTATATACATATAGACATATATATTATACATATATATGTATATATATATATATATATATATATATGTATGTATGTGTGTGGTGTGTGTGTGTGTGTTTGTGTGTGTGTGTGTGTGTGTGTGTCGCAGACACACACACTCACACTTACACATGAAGAGAGAGAACGCGAGGCCTGACGCACAATATCTGATCCCTGACATAAATACACACATGCACATATACGCGTGTGCACACACACGCATGCATGCTTGTTTATTCTGACCCATAGATCTCGAGCAGAACACTTTATAAAAAAACTCTGTTACGGTTTGATTAGACTATTTACGGAAAGTCACGTTTTTGTGTGTGTGTGCGCAGACGCAAGTGCGCGCGCGCACACACACACACACATATGCACTCACGGAGTACAGTCATGTTCTCTTCATGTACCTGAACGAGGGATGTCCCCAAAATTGTTGGTCTTGATATGAAGGAAATGTGATAAGACTGTTTTCACCCTTTTTTTTGTTCTTAACAGAATCCCCTTTCAACTCCAAACAATTCCTCCAGTGCCGCTGCAGTGCCTCAATGCCACTCCTTTGGGAACACCTGAAGGTAAGGCGTTGACGGCTCCCTGACGTTATTGTCGCAATCAAATCTCTGCCCTGCCAGCATTTTTTTTTCAAATGTGCAAGGGGGGATGGGGGTAGGGGTATATTCCAGGAGGCAAAGTCTGGCGAGTATGATGGGTGGTCAATGATATCAAAACCATATTCGCGAGTGATAGCCATGGTAAAAGATGATCTGAGTGCAGGTGCGTTGTCTTGATGAAACAACACACCTCGTGTAACATGTTTTCTGCGTTTTGTGATGACAGCTGATCGAAGCTGAGGTAGCAAGAAAGAGTAATATTCTCCGTTGATTAGTGGCCCATTTTCAAGATACCGGTAGTCCACAAGCACATTGTCGTCAGCGTTCCACAGAGCATCGACAACACTTTGCAAGCAGAAGTTGTGATCCTTGCCTTCTTTGCAGGGAGAGCATCAAGTTCCATTGTTTTGACTGTTCTTTACTCTCTTGTGTAACGTCGTGGACCCTTGTTTCATCAGAAGTAACAAATCAGTCAACACAGTCTGGTGGATCAGCTTCAAAACGTTGTAGCTTGTCTCAGGACAGGGTGAATCGTGCGCGTTTTTGCTCCCCTGTCAGATTGTTTGGGCACCTGCCTTGCTGAGACTTTTGTCATTTGCAAATCACTGGTCAAAATTCTTTGAACGCTCGTACGAGAGACGACTAGGGTGTTGACAATATCATGGAAGTCACACTTCTCTCAGCCATGACCATGCCCAGAATTCTGTCAAGAGAGAGAGAGAGAGAGAGAGAGAGAGAGAGAGAGAGAGAGAGAGAATGTATATATATACATATATACATATAGGGGGGCCTACATATATATATATACATATATATATATATATCTAGAGAGAGACAGAGAGAGAGAGGGAAAGAGAGGGAGGGAGAGAAAGAGAGAGAGAGAATTTCATTCTTTTATTTATTTATTGTTATAATTATTTTGTAAGTATTGTGCATTTATTCTTTTTTGTCTTTGTGTGTGCACAGTATATTTCAAACGAGAACAACAGAAGACATCGCTGACTTCGACAGCAGTTTGTTAGCGCTGGTGTTTCCTTCTTTTCCCTTTGTTTTACTTTTTCTTCTTTAGTCCCAATACCCTAATCACTGTTTGATACTATGATTTTTTCCCCAATACAATAAAACAAGTTATTTCTAAAACTGATGTGACAATGTTGGTATTTCAGATTTCAAATCTAGACCCATGCATATGTCAGACTTTGAATATCTGTAGGCCCCTATATATGAGATTATTTTTTATTAGAATTTTTCCCATGTATTTCACGTTTCCTGGTGCAACTCTTGATGCAGAAGGGAGACGGAATAGAAGTAGATTGCAGACATGCGGAAAGTAGAATTTTCTCCAGGCATCAACCGGAATAAAATGTGTTCTCAACATTTCTCGCAAAAGATGTTTGGCAGAACAGGCCAGAACTCACATCTTAAACCAGATTCAGCACCTACCCTGTTTGATTCATGCAGTACCTACCCTGTTTGATTCATGCAGTAGGCTACCTACCCTGTTTGATTCATGCAGTACCTACCCTGTTTGATTCATTCCCAAGATAACTTCGGAAGGTGTGCGTGTTTGCACCAGTATATGTACATATATAGGCATGCCCGCGCGCGTGTGCGTGTTCCACTTCCATTGTCAGTGATGTGGTCTCATTTTTTAGTTTGATTTTTGTGTTTATTTTGCAGCCTGTGGAGAAACGTCCCAAGTAAAAAGGACAGTTCCCCATCTGCCTATTCAGACGTCCCGGGTACAAATACTGGATCCACTCTGGAAGAAACCGAAACTGTTATTTTTGTTTAATGCCCAGTCGACTGCGTAGAGCCATATCAGGACTATAACTGTTTCAAAATATACACAATACTTCAACAGGAAAAGAAAGGAAAAGAAAATTAAGCACACATAATCATCAATACATTCGCGCACATAAGGAGATGCCCCTGGCGTTGACCATTCCGTCCAATTTATCACACAGGGGATTTTAAGAACATACCTGAATACAAATTAAAACATAAGGACACGAAAGATATATAAAAACGGGCCTAAACTAACTAAAATTGCTTCCGCATATCTCATTTCCTTATAGCTGACCAACTGCCTGTCTATATTCCATTGAAAAGTTTTTGTTTTTTTTACTGAAAGTCCTACAACATTTAAGCACAAAAATTAGATTTGGCTGTTGAATATAATGAAAAACTTGGACAGTAAACAGGGGCAAAAAGAAGTTCTAACCTGAAAAAAAAGTCAATTCTTTGCAAGCAGCGGCCAAAACAGGCGTCTTAACGCCTTATCGGTATGTTTCACCGTAAGGAATGTAGGCCCACATGAAATATCAAGTGGAACGCTTCAAGTTTTTCATGGCCATGCGCACTGGCTGACTACCGATGCCAGTGATGAAATACATGTAACAGATCCGGTTTGTGCTCTTCTTCCTTAGTCCTTCTTGTCAAGAGTTCACTCATGTAGATCCAGAAATGCTTTGGGCCAACGCTAAGTGCTCCTGCAGAGGAGTTGTTAGGATGTATGGGCTGTGAAACACCAGCTTCCATACTGATAACACTGAGTATACCGATAAGGTATTAACAGGTGTTGAAACTTGATACTCCTCAGTTTTGATAATACCGGGCATTTACATTATTTTGGGGCTATTTTGTAGGTGCAGTTGATTTTACTTTCTTTCATGGTATTACTGATGACACACATATTCACGCCAATACCAGTACCGGATTTGATTTATCCTGTGTAGGTGTGTTCGCGTTTTTAACTTTAAAAAGATGAACAGCAATCAGGGTAAAAGGCAAAATCTCTTTTTTGTGCATATTAAGGAAAAACTTTAATTGTAATTAAGCGCGTATAAAAAATTTCAGACACTGATATGCAGTCTGGTTTTGATTGCAATTCAAAAATGACAATTTACTTACATCCTTTTTGCTTAATAACTATTATGAGTACAAACCTTTTTCTTTCAATTTTAGGAAACACACTGCTTATTCTTTCCCTCACCCCTCCATCCCCTTTCTCTCTTCCTTATTGACGTGCACATTTTGACTATTTGAATCTTACATTTTGTTAATTTTTCATAGTCTTGGATCACTTCATAAACTGAATTGAATATTGCTATCCAGGGCATTATAGTTGTTCAGTTCCTCAAAATGTGCTAACTCTCCCATTGTATTTTATATTTGTATTTTCAGCCGACTCTTCAAAATAACAACGGCAAATTTGAAAAGATGCTTTTTAACTACCGTAATAACTTTTACCGTAAGAAAACAAAGCATCACAGCGTGTTCTTTTATATTTGTATTTTCAGGCCGGTCTTCAAAACAGCAACAGCAAGTTTGAAAATTGATTTTCAGCAAACAATTTTTACCATTTGAAAACAAGGCATCCCACCACAATTCTTTTATATTTGTATTTTCGGGTGGGTCTTCATAACAGCAACAGCAAGTTTAAAGAATAGTTTTTAGCTAATAACTTTTACCGTTGGAAAACAAAGCATCATTGTTACTATCGTTCTGTCTGTCTGTCTCTCTCCTCTTCTTCTATTTGCATCTTTCACTGTTTCAGTACCTGCAGCACATGTATGTCAGTGTAGACGCGCATACAGACAGCCAGCCAGCCAGCCAGATACCTTACTTCAACCTCTCTCTGTCTCTGTCACACACACACATACATACACACACACACACACACACAGAGAGAGAGAGAGAGAGAGAGAGAGAGAGAGAGAGAGGAGAGAGACGCTACATACATGGACATATATTCACATTCACGGAACACCGACAGTATGTGTATAATGTGTAGGCTATAAGATGAAAAAGGATAGTCGGATAGTGAATGGTGAGTGGAAGGTGTATACCGTGGTATACAGACAGACGGGAAGGGGTGGAAGTTAGGGGAGGGTAAGTAACAACTACACACGCCAGCTGCTCTGTACACACTACAGACTATACCCGACTAGCACACAGTCGCAACAAAGAGCATTTAATACCGGTGACATACGACGAGGCTGGCTTAGTCGGGAGTTTATATAGGTCAATAGTGTGTGTGTGTGCGTGCGTGCGTGCGTGCGTGCGTGCGTGTTTTGTGTGTGTGTGTGTGTGTGTGTGTGTGTGTGTGTGTGTGTGTGTGTGTGTGTGTGTGTGTGTTTGTGTTCGTGGTGCAGTTCTGATCTGCTCAGTTTGATCAAACTTCGACTTTCATTAGCAAGATTTTGAGACGGTATTTAAGCAGCAAATAGACTCTATTTGGTGAAATTTTAGTCATGCCTGACATTTTGATACCAATCGCCCACTTACTGGGGAAAATTCTCAGAAAATTTCAAAGTATCTGAATGTTGCCATACTTTTAAACTAAATTTTCAGCAATATGGGTCATTGATTATGCAACTGACTCAAATGATCATGTATCAGAAACTAATAAGACCGATGATATTTGAAATCTGATGTATGCGTATGCGTGGGCATGCAGGGACACATGTGTGTTTTTGTTTAGATCTGTCTTTACTTGTTAAAATACCGTAATACTTTTGGGGGGTAAAATTTGACCATGATCCATTAAATCTATATCAAAATGACTCAGTGCCAGCGTTCAAGCAAATAGGAACCACACATACACACACACATATACAATCAGAATGCGGATCTAATGTAACAGAACAAGACAAGAGCAAACTTCCAACCAAATGGACTTTGTTAAACCTGAACAAAAGACTAATATACAAAGAATAAATACACAAAAGTTAATGATAAAAACATAAGCAAGACTTTCCTGAGACTGCCAGCATGCTCAATATCCGCCATTTTCTCGTGCTCAACAATACGTCAGGGAAGTCTTACTACTACGTTTTTCCCACCAAGTTCTGTGTATTCTTCTATATTCTTTTGCATACGCTTGATAAAAGCCAGTTAGTCGCAGCTTAATGCTGGTCTTGTTTTGTTACATCAAATACATGTTCTCGTTCTACTTTTGTGTTTTTTTTCCTGCTTTCCATTACAGTTCATGACTTTCACAAGCAGCGTCACATATACTACACGTCATTATTGAAGGGCCAGGAACGTTTTTGAGTCAATTTTTGAAAGGAGAAATAACCTATTTTCTCTTACTCTTTTCTCCAATTCGTTGCCGTAACTGAATGGATAAGAGCTCAGACAACATTGCAGTTTCCTTTTGGCACGTGTTTGGGGATTTGCCGATTTGCAATGGGCGGCCCAAGGAAGACAATTTCCACACGAAATTGTCGAATCTTCAGCAGGGTCTCTCTGACGACACAGGCAAGGTAGCGACAAAATTCGCTTTGCACGTGCAAGGCAAGCCCTTTTTGAACACTACTCCAGCCAAAGTTGCCCGCAGACGAGGATAAAAAGGACCCGTTCTTGGTTCGTTTTAACCATGCTTGCAAGACGACGGATGACGGATGAGCAGCGGGGGAGAGCCCTCGCTCTGCTTGATGAAGGCCTAGCGCAGCGGGAAGTTGCTAGACGACTTGAAGTGTCGCATTCCACAATCCAGAGACTGCTGGAGCGCTTCAATGAGACTGGAGCAGTCCAGGAAAGGCGTCACACGGGTCGACCCAGAGTAACGACAAGACAGCAAGACCGCTACCTTGCCCTCTCCGTCCTGAGGGAAAGGGCATCCACTGCGGTGACCTTGAGGGGTCAGCTGAGGGACGCAACAGGTGCTAACATCAGCTGCAGCACGGTGAGAAGACGGCTACATGAGGCAAACTTGAGGTCACGGAGACCGGCCGTCCGACCCGTGCTGTCACCGGTCAACAGAGTGCGCCGCATGACCTGGGCCAGGGAGCACGTGACCTGGACAAGGCAACAGTGGGCCCGGGTCTTGTTTTCGGATGAGTCCAGGTTCACCCTGACCTTTAACGATGGCCGGGCTCGGGTGTGGCGACGTCAAGGGGAGAGGTTCGCTGACGCCACTGTCCAAGAGCATAACCGGTACGGCGGCGGGTCGGTGATGGTGTGGGGTGGCATGAGCCGTGGTACCCGGACCTCCCTGCTCCCCATTGACGGCATCCTGAACGGGGTCCGGTACCGGGACGAGGTTCTGGCGGCCGTGGCACTGCCTGCGCTTGTGGACCTTGGTCAAGGCGCCATCTTCCAGGACGACAATGCACCTGCGCATCGAGCACGCCTTGTGACCGACTTCCTGGAGCAGCATGAAGTCGTCCGTATGGCCTGGCCAGCGTGCTCACCTGACCTGAACCCAATTGAACACCTCTGGGATGTGCTTGGGAGGCGCATCAGGGACAACCACCCCCCACCGGGCACCCTGGCCAGGCTGGTCGACATCCTGCAGATCGAGTGGGCGGCCATCCCTCAGGACACACTCCGTACCCTTGTGGGGTCGATGCATCGGCGCTGTGAAGCATGCATCCAGGCTCGGGGCGGACACACGCGATATTGAAAACAGATTGGCCAAATCTGACACTTTCTGTTTTTTGAAAAGGGGGGGATGTTCCTTTAAATGCATGTGCTGTTCACTAATGGGTCATTGTGCTAATTTCTTTTTCCAAAACAGGTGTGGAAATGATGAAATAAAACATAGAATCAATTCTAAACATTGTCAATTATTTCAACTTAAAATTAGAGAGGAAGGAAGAAGTGGCCCTTAAATTATGATTAGGAGTATATGTATGTATGTAAATGAATGGATCTGGTACACACAAATTAAATGTCATTAAAGGTAACCAGCTGTGACCATAAAAATTGCTGCAACAACAACTTGAATCCGATGACTAAAGGAGTATCATCAGCATAGAAAACAGACCTACATATATGGAGATAGACTGTACTAGACATGGCTAGGTCAGTGTCAGGGCTATAACTATTTCAATACGCACACAGTAGGCCTACTTCAACAGGAAAAAAACAAAAAAAGGAACAGAAAATTAAGTAGCCTACACACGTCAATGCACTCGCGCACATATCTAAGCAGACGACCGTGGTGTGGACCACTCCGTCCAATTTATCACACAGGGGATTTATTGTTCTTTTTGTTAAAAGCCCAGTCGACTGCATAGAGCCATATCAGGGCTATAACTGTTTCAAAACATACATGATACTTCAACAGGAAAATAAAATAAAATAAAATAAAATAAAATAAAATTAAGTAGCCTACAATTATCAATGCATTTGCGCACATAATCTAAGAGATGTCCCTGGCGGTGACCACTCCGTCCAATTTAATGTGCAAGGGATTTGAAAATAAAAAACATAGCCTACCTGACTACAAACTGAAACATAAGAAAAGAAACTAAAACATATAAAAACGGGCCTAAATTACCTAAAATTGCTTCCGCATATCTTGCTTCCCTAGAGCCAAAAATGCATTTAATGCATGTAGGCCCTACCCAATTATCAATCCTAAGAGAAAGAATGTTAAGACTTTATTGAACACCTACACATGAATGGATCAGCAAGGCAGAAAATGATAGGAAGAAATAACAGAAAGCAAAGGACAAAGAAAGAAACAAAGAGAGTGATAGAAAAGAGGAAATTTCCAGCACAGATTTTCCAGAAGGTGGGGATACTATTTATACTGAAAGAGCCCCCGGCATCCCCACAGCGGGAGGGGGGAAGGAAGGGGGGAGTGAATGAATAAGACATAAATATACACATGCAAAACTGAAGAACCCCATGCTGTTTGTACAGCCGATCACAAACGTCTTTGCTGAATCAAATCAATCAATCAAGGTTTACTAAGTAAATAAATAAAGTGCCTCACAGTACGCCTGTAGTGCTTCTCTCCCCTTCATCACCATGTCACACACATTCCCAAAATGGCAAGAACTGCTGTTGGTCAAAGAAACATATTACCGTGTGTGGGGCACTTGAAGTTACTGCAACAGTCCTTGCGCATGGATAAGCTAGGTCTATCACACACAAACGCACACCAGCTGTTTCCATAGAACGGGCGTCACAATGTCAGTGTCATATGCAAAACAACTGATTCTGGTTTGAACAAAACCCAAACGTTTAGCACATATTAGCACAGGAGGCATATACATGTAAATCAATGAAAACGTGAGCGATTCAACCCAGAATCAGTATTGGCAGTTGCAATTTCTGCTATCAAATCACTTTATAGCGCTTCAAAACTGTAACTAACACTGTCAAAATAAACATCACACATCCACACCTCTGACCCATTTACTTGTTTTGTTCAGACTGCAGTAGAGCAAATACACTGCTCCAGTGAACAAGACAAGCTATACAGGTTTCTGGGACAAATATTTTCCACATGAGTTATTTGGTTGTGTGGTGCCAGTTAAAGGTCGCAGAAACAGTGCTTCCCGAAAACTGACTACCCTGTTTGAACAAATGAATAAATACATAAATAAAACAAATAAATATATAAATGTCAATTAAAAAGTGTGAATTTATCAACACTAAGGGAAACAAAAAATTGGAGCGTCCTTGAAGATGGTGCTACTGATGTTTGGCATGTACATTAATTTTTTTTTAAAGACACAGAAAAAGACAGTTATATTTAATTAAAGGTTTAGTGCGAGGGAATTTCAACACCTTGAAAATCAGTTTGTTCTGCTCATACCCAATAAAATAATACTCTTTATAATATAGCGGTTATTTTGAATAAAAACATTTTAAAACAAATATTTGTTTTTTGGAACCAAATCCAGCCCTTTTACTGAACGAAATCTCGTTTTTCAGTTTGTGAACAAGAGTCAACCCTAAAAAGAATTTAGGCAGTGACTGTGTCCCCATCACAATGCACTTTATCTCTCGCACACTGATTTGTTCCGCTAGTTTTTGCTCTGGCCCGATTTTGCTATTACAAATTTCTTTGTGCCCTGATCCTGTTTTGCGACTTTTTCATTTTTATTTCTTTATAACGCTCTTATCCTGTTGCAACACTTAGTCCTCATGTCCTGATCCAGTGTCATCTCATTTTGCATGTGTACCTTGATCCTGTCTTTCCATTTCTCTTGAATGTCTCGATTTCACTATTTTCAGTGTACCGTATCTCTTCACTGCACCTGATCTTGTTGTGATCTCTTTAATTGTACCAGATTCTTTTCACTTCACCTGATCTTGTTATCTCTTTAATTGTGCCAGATTCAGTTTCACTATTTCTGTGTGTTCTGATCCTGTTTCTCTGTACTGTAGTATTGATCCTGTTGCATTATGTCTGATCCTATTCTCTCTTTTTCATTATGTTCTCTCTGTCATATCACCTTTGTTGCATCCTGAACCTGTTGTCTTTCTTTATTTTGCCCTAATATGTCCTGTATCATAAGTTAAAATTGTGTCCAGATGTAGGTTTTGTCCCTTGCTGATCCTGCTTTATTATTTCTGTGTGCGTGTACTCTAATCCTGTTATATCTTAATTTCTTTGTATTGTGCCCTGATCAACTTGTACTTTTCCCCCTCAGTCATTGATGTGCCTTAATCAAGATGGGTGTGTTTTTTTCAAATCCTGTCGTGAAATTACTTAATGCTTTTAGAACTACACATTCCAAGTTCTTTCATCCGTCAAATGTGTGGCACAGTTTTGTCCAGTTAAAATTTTGAAAAATCGCAGCAGAAATCCCTTTGTCATAAATCACAGTCAGTGACCACCAACAACAAAAATCAAGGCCATTTGAACTCAGGCATCCATGGCAGCCCTATGCCAGACCTCCAAATTTGGCAAAGATCCATCTATAAAACTTAACCAGTTGCTGACACATTTTATCCACACACATAACCCTACCTACAGCTGATGTACACTGCGTGTGTGCAGAATTTGTGCTCTGTAAACAATAGACTTGTATTGAAATGGTGTACAAGATCTTCATAGAAATCAAATCAGAAGGTATAATTTGACCACCTTGCTTTGCATCAGTGAGAAAATGTGTTCATGTGCATTTGTTTATAAATATGTGCAAGTTGTCAGCAAACATTCCACAACTATCTTAATTATGGCTAGATTGACTTTCACAATGCCAGCATCTTAGGTAGTGGGCGGCATGTAGGCCTACTACAAACCTCAGTTAATTCGGACAGGTATTAGCATTAGCTGATCCGCATTCAGCACAAGCACAGGCAGCCTACTATTACAGTCATGTACTTCATATTACCCGATAACGGTACTGGTACTCAAGTTTTCACCATCAAATCCACATTGTTCATGAGCACGACTTGATTAATGGTTTTGAGACAGTGATATACTAACTCAGTACCATGCCTTGTTGACGAGATGCTAAGCAGTGAAGGATCAACGCGTCGGATTGTACTTGTCCAATTGTGCTGCTCTCTGCCAGGACAAATGTCCAATTGTTATTGCTATTGTTATTTTGTTTAAAGCCCAGCTGACTGCGTACAGCCATATCAGGGCTATAACCATTTCAAAACAAATACATTTCAACAGGAAAATAAAAAAGAAAAGAAAATTAAGTAGGCCTACAATTTATCTCACGGGTACTTTTGAAAAACATACCTGACTACACATTAAAACATAACTTAGGGCAGTAAAAGATATATGAAAAC
Source organism: Monoplex corrugatus (assembly GCA_030674185.1). Taxonomy (NCBI): domain Eukaryota; kingdom Metazoa; phylum Mollusca; class Gastropoda; order Littorinimorpha; family Ranellidae; genus Monoplex; species Monoplex corrugatus. The sequence goes on from JAPXFY010000012.1 coordinate 51,137,684, forward strand.
TGGCATATCTCATTTCCCTAGAGCCAAAAATGCACTTAATACACTCGTACACGTAGGCCTACCCAATTATCAATCCTAAGAGAAAGTATGTAGGACTTTACTGAACATATACAGGTGAATGAACCAGTAAGGCAGAAAATGATAGGAAGAAATGACAGAAAGTAAAGGAACAAGGCAGAAACAAAAAGAGTGATATGAAAGAGGAAATTTCTAGCACAGAATTTCCAGGTGGGGATACTATTTATACTGAAAGAGCCCCCGGTATACCCACAGGGAAAAAATGTCCAATTAAAATGACATGTTGGGGGACAGTTGACTTACTGGAGTCTATAAAAGCAGAGATGATAATGATACTCAACTTTTGGTCCATATAAAAGCAGAGAAGATACTCTGCATATGACACTAAACTTTAAAAAAATTCCAACATTTCATGGAAGGATGTGACCACAAATAGCCAAGTTCACAATGTGCGAGTCTAAGTTTATTGAAGAGGAATTCATTGCACTCGGATAATTCCATATGCGCTCCACCTGAAGGCACAAACCCATCATCATGTGTTTGCGTGCTCAGTACTTGACATGTCTACTCTGTAGGCTACGAGGCACACTTCACACCAGGAGTGAATAGTTACTGCTGTTTTCAACCTCTTCTTTGTCAGAATTGCCTTTTGAATCATCCTACAGCCATTCATAATTTCTTGAGTCACCTCAAATGCTTTCAAAGGTTGAAAACATGCAGGAGTGCGAGACAGTCCTGGTGTTGCCATTTGGTGAAAACCAGTTTTGGAAATCTAGGAGGGTCCAGTGGTACGAGTATCTCCCTTCCTGCCTCCCAGAAAATGGTTTTAAGTGATTAAAATGTGTACAATCTGGAGTATTTTCAGGCATCAAACCAGGCAATGAGGGCATAAAAATGGTATTTTAGGCACTACTTAATTTTTGTACATGCACATATTAAATCACAAATCATAGTCATTATACCTACTCTGTTCTGTGACCTTAACTAAAGATTTTATTTTTCTGGGGAATTTGAATCATATAGGTCCCTTCTTTGTAATAGTTGTGAAATACTTATAAAAAAATAGCTTGGATGTCATCTACTGAGCTATTGGGCTACTTAAGCATGTGCATGAGAGAGAGAGAGAGAGAGAGAGAGAGGAGAGAGAGAGAAGAGAGAGAGAGAGAGAGAATGTCACAATGTTGTGTGTGTAGTTGTGTTTAAGTAGACTTCTTAAGTAACCAGATTTAGGACAGTTCAGTCCCTTCCATGAATCATGAATTTGGCCATTTTAATATCATCTCAATCAAAACGCCTTGAATTTATAGATGGGATGTATTTGTGTCACTTGTCATCATCATTACAAGCCTCCTTACAGGGAATCCTGAACACTACAATGCTTAAGGAACTGTGTGTTCTATCAAGCTGACCTTGCAGGTTGGACCCTACCTGTAATGCGAGCCACCTCTGATCCATCTGCAGGTTTTGGAAAGGTAAAGCTGCAAGTAAGATGACATGGACAGTATGCTTACATTGCTAGCCCAAAGAAAAGTTGGCATCTACCTAGTTGGTCGCTCACCTAGAAGCTAAGCATTGTTCCATGTGGAACAACAATCACTTTCTTTTATCACAATGATGGTGAGTAGTTAAGTGGTTAACCAGAAGCATGTAGTGTGTGTGTGATGTGTTGCATGAATTTAGGGAATAAGACAGAGAGGGTATTCAAAATTGTCAAATAAGGCAATGCGGTAAGTGATTCAACAATATCCAACAGGGCAAATGTTCCATTCTCCTTTTCTCACTCTTATCACACAAACACGCACATACTATTTTTTTTCACACGTCAGAACTCAATACAACATCTTTATCATAATGTGGACACAAAGCCAATAACAGTACCAAATGCCACTGATGTGTTCTCAAGTCTAGTTGTAGTGGGTTAGCAATTTTCAACAAACAAAAGATACTTTTATAATGACCATTTACGTCTGGCATGTGGTGATTAGTGCTAATGATATATTCGCCTTATCAACTGGCATCACATTTCACCTATATTATTGACTTATGTCAGTAGGGCCTACTTAAGCAACACAGCGACTCTGTTTAACACCTCACACTTTCATCAAATATCTGTTTATTCAAAAGTACAACACATCAACCAAACCAAAACTTAATACTGAGAAACCTTTAGTGATACACATTAAAATACAGCGAAATAGCATCGAACAATGCATACGACAGTTCTTTATTAACCCTGTGACTCTCAACCTATCCACCAGTAACCTGCATTGTCAACCATGGTAGCAAAGCAAAAACTTAACCCTTCACCTTCCTCACCCTATCTACCAGCTTCCTGCAGGAGACTGATGGTTAGGATCAGAGAATTGAAGGGTTAAGTTTTTGCAGTTGGTCGATAGAGTGCAGGAGTCAAAGGGCTAAAAGTCTGTGGATATTGATAAGGATTTTGACAACACACACAGGCATAGTCTTAAGTATACTCTGAGCATAAAGGATCCCACAGCACATTGTGTTTCTCATCAAAAACTTTGAAGGCAAAAGCACTTGTACAAAATGAAACAAAAAGTATAATTTCGAAGTGAAGACAGGAGTAAAACACGGATATGTAATGTCACATTTTAAGCCAAATTCACTTGTACAATATGAAACAAAGAACATAATTTCGAATTGAAGACAGGAGTAAAACACAAATGCTCTTCAATACTGGGTGACCTGACAAAAAACTGAGGGTCAACCAAGAACTTGAAGAAGCATCAACTGTCATAAACTGTATGATATTCATCAACTTTCCAGCTGTTAAAACTGTTGATTTTATGTTATATATATATTGTTACATTACTGGTATCAATTTTTTAAACTAATATTGTATTCGAAGACAGGTCTGGTCAAAATGTATACAGAAACAACCATGCCTCACCTATGTACAAGAGGAGTCCACAATAAAAACATTCCATCACATTAATACACGGTTGTTCACTGTGATAACAAATCCACCCCACCCATCCATACAAAACATGATCAGACTTATTTACCCCAGCAGTGACCTAGGTGTAACGCTAACGGTTACTCGACTGATTTCAAAGATGCTATCTAAGGCATTATCGGTTACACATTACACAGTACTCATTTTAAAACTAAAATTACCATAGCAGAAAATATCAGTAGTAACCCTTGTACACTTACGTTTTCAATATAAAAAAACCTGCAGGCCTAATGTTAGCAGTATGGAAAAAAAAGAGCACACTACCTATAACAGAGAAAACGCTTGTAACTCTAGTGTTGTTAGAGAGATCTATAAGACCAATGAAAATAAAGGAAAAAGGGAAATCTACAGAAGAAAAATAAAACAAACATTCTTTAGGTATAAATAAGAAAACAATACAGGCATGCATTCTTATCACTTACTAACAATGATGAAACTTCAAGGCAAAAAGCACACGCTAAGTGAGGAGGGGATGATAGGAGGGCAGTATGGTATGTGACCTCATGACCCAAGCTGTCATCCTCCATCTGTCTCACGCACTTACACACTCACAGAAGATACACTCAAACCTGTTCAGCAAATGACCCTTGACCCAAGCTGTTATATTTTCTCTTCTCTCTCTCACACACACATACTATTCTAACATACTCTCTCCTATTTTTATATAATCATTAGGAAGAAGAAAAAGAGCCCACAAACAAAAAAAATTATGTTGAAACACATAGGCTTTCCATCACTTACCACAGGGAAATTACTCTGTTAGCTGAAATGCTAGCATGCCAAAATTGGTTATCTCCCTTTGCCCAATATTGTTAAAAAACGTCACTGCTCGCTAAAGCTATTCTAATACAGCGCTGTTGTGAGCACAACCAAGCATGGTGGGTGCTCATCTCATTGAATGAAACGGCTGCTTTCTTGATAATTCAATGACAGGGAAGTAACTCTTTGCAAAACATCATTCTGGTGTTTAGAGTGGAATTTAATGTTTAAAAGTATACTAGCAGACTAAGGCCTTTTAGAAAACATTATCACACCAAAAGCAGAAAATAAACAGGTCTGCATGATGTGCTGTTATACATCCAAAAATTTGAGACTTCTAGAAAAACTTAGCAGAAAGAATGAGTCATCATCATGCAGGCCTATATAACATCCCCCCCCCATTCAAAGTTACACTCCTGTTGCATCCACTTCAAGGTTTTAACAGTTGAATTAACATACTCATGAATGTATTTCAAACATGTCAGCTCTTTTAAACTGTTTAGAACTGAAATTCATTTTAACTTCAAGGACTTTTGTTAGAAATCTGAGTCCATTGCCACATGATCTAGTTCATTGTCATATGATAGTTCATTGCCATGATATGCTCATTATACTGCACTATGTCGGACATCACCAGCATGAAAAGAATATTGTATAGAGTAGATGCAGTAAACAAGGCAGGTATAGATCTAAACGTCAAGAAGACACAAGTAATGCACCTACAAGGAGAAGAAAGTCAAGCATACTGAGGTTCAAATCAAAAAGACTCCCATCAGAAAACAGGAGTGATTTTCAATCTTTAGGTTCAGTCAAAGCTCATAACAGCATCTGTATTAACCGTTTGACTCCCGCACCCTATTCATCAACAGCAAAAACTTGACCGACTCCTTCACCCTATCCATTAGCTTCCTGAGGGAGTCAAAGGGTTATGTTTTCGCTTTGCTAGCATGGTTGACAATGCAGGAAGCTGGTGGACAGGATGTGGGAGTCAAAGGGTTAAAGACATCAAAAAGAAAGTAGGAACGGCATAACAGATTCCAACTCAACAAAGACAGAAGCATACCAACAGCCATTAAAATAAAAATTCTGAGATGTTTGATCTGGCCAGTAATGCTATATGGTTGTGAACTTCAGACGTGCAAAAAAGCAGACGAAAATAAGATCAAAGCAGAAGAGATATGGTTCCACCAATGGCTTCTTAGAGCCAAACGGACCAATAAAAGAACAAATGAAAGCATTCTCACTGAACTCACAATCCAACAACAACTGCTGGCAGAAATCAAAAGAAAAATGAAACACAATGGCCATGCAACCCACAACACCAAAACAACCCTAATGACAACAGTTCTGCAAGGAAAAGTTGAAACCAAAAGAAATCTGGTCAGATCACCCACCTCCTATATGTACAAAATAATCAACATCAGTGGTCTGAGGGTCTGCAAAGTATCATAGAGAAGTCAAGACTGGAGTGAAATGAGAAGAATTATAGTGACATCTGTTGCAATAGCTGCCACCAAACTCAATGATGATGACAGGTGAGGTAAAACCTTGGACTAAATGCTGCAGCCTGACAGCAAGGTAATTGCGTAATATCAGAAAATTACAATCGATTTACCTTGATGTGGTGTTTAAGTGCAATTCTCTCCCGTAATGGAAAGAGGTGAGAAATTAAACGAAATGAATCTATTTTCCAACTGTACAGATTCTCATTAAAAGAACTGACTGGAGGAAATGCCATCACAGTAATTTGTGTCTCAGTTTTTCAGAAGAAGCTGACTCCAACTCTGACGTTGTTATAGCTATCTTCCCCAATTTCTTTTTCATACAATAACAACATGTTTTTCATTCAGCTGAAGAAATTACCAGTTCAACAAAACATCAGAATGTCTCCAACTCATTGAATCACCAGGGACTGTTTTTGTCCTAAATGATGTAAATTTGTTTTTGTTGTCTTCTGTGTATACCTGACAAAGGCCAGCAGGCAAAAAATGTGCACCTGCTTTGTTTTGTCCATAAAGCAAGCACTCTCATTCTGTTTTCATGTGTTTCTGGTTGGTAATTTGTTAATCACTGCTTTGCCATGTATCACTATCATTCAGCATAAAGATCTTGAGTTCACTGACGGAAATCTTCAATGCCAGTATTAATGAACAAGTACACTTTCACCTGTTGTCCATGAATTAAATGAACTATAGAGCAGAAAAATAGTTAAATATGATGTGAAAAACGTAATGATGAAAAGCAGCTGAACTACTAATATTCATTTTACTCCACTAACCCCACTTAAGGCATGGCTGGTGTAGAGGTAAAGCTCCAACCTTTATTCTGTCTGCAAAGTTTGCACAGCTTGGGAAAAACTGCATGTGGCCTTCAGTTCACCTAGTTGTAAATCATTACCTGCCCCTGTTCAGGGCTGGGGAAGAAAAAAGCATACTGGGAGGAGATGGGACCCTCTTCATGATGCTGGTCACTAGGAACGTTGAGGTCTCTACACCCACACTCCATACAACCTCAGGATAACGAAACAATACTTACCTTATCAACTCCCACAAACCCAAATTACCTGGTCCATATAAAGCTAATAATAAAATTCTTCCCAGACGTAAACTTTAACTAAATAACCAACAACACAATACAATGCCAAACTTTCATACCATCAACTTATTTCTATACAGAAATTTGAACAAAATGGAAAGAAGATATATGACAAAAATTAACAACTTTCACAACAAACCTGCTTTTACATGATGCATTGAAGTATTGCAGATAATTCTGGATTGTTTATTTTGGTCAGGATGCTTGCAGCCGTACTTATTTCATATTATTAGGGCAAGATGATTATTATTTGTCAAATGCTAAAATGTTTTACAATTCAAACAGGACAAAACACTTTTTATGATTACTTCAATGTATCATTTTGACAGAGTGCAGGTTTCGCCATGATTACTAAATAAAATAAAATAGCAAGTAACTATGTCCACACTTAGAACAAGGATTCTTGCAGGAATTTTTTTTTTATGACATTTTAAAATCATTACATAAAATGCTCAAGTTATAGCCTACTAGTAATCCAACACTCCTATCCTTCCCCCAACATGTTACAGAACTGCAACCTTGAATACAGATCGGTTCATATTTGTGGTGTTGCAACTTCCTACTTACCCAACACTGTGCCAAAAACTTATGAATACCTGTCCGCAAATCTTTCTGAAACAACCTCTGGTTTCTGGCTGCTCCTGCCGGCCTCCCCCCAAAAAATAAAAAATGTATCATTTACCAACACTGGTTTGTGATTCAAAACTGTGGTGGAGAACCATTCACACAGAACTCAGAAATCCTTGCAGGCTCATTTTTGCTGTGTCTCATCCACAGTTTTTTTTCCAAGAATTACATGTAATAAACATACTGTCAATCACAAGTGCTAAATAATCAACAACTATTTGTTCTGTATTGGTTAATACTAATTTCACTATAAATACACAACTATTTTCTGTCCACTGAGGTTTTCAATCAAGCTTTGAGGCAAGCATCTTGGTTCAGGCATTTCTGCTCATTTATCTTGAAAAATTCCATGCACAGGTTTCTTCTGATCTGTTGCCTGAAGTACTTTTATTTTCTTAGTGTTAGTAATGATATTCAGCTTGGACATAGGTTCTACAGTTAGTTATGTCTAACACACTTTAATGTTCAACTCATTCTTACATCTAGTCACCTAAATCTGACCACTTATAACTATTTGTGTAATGCTCACTGTTCTTAATTGGAATGCTAATTTGGTTTATTGTCATGTTTGTTTTCCTTTGGGGTTCAAGCATGTCATGAAAGTGTCTGGTAGCCTACATATCACATGGTGCTTCTGTTTCCAAGGCCACTTTATTTGCAGAGTATCAAACAATTTTTAACATGGTAAGACACATGGTGATTAACAGTGCGAACAATTAATGCATACATTATGAGCTGTGACAGATACAAAAATAAGGAGTCTAAACATTGCACTCCAAATTTAGTGACTGAGGTGATAGCAGAGATGGTGCTATTGGTCCTCGATAGAAGTTGGCAAATCCAAGTGCTACAGAGTATGTTCACAAAGTCTATGTGAGTATGGTGGACACCACTGCTCACTTTATCATTCAATGCTGCATAGCAGCATACTCTTTGTGTAACAATCATGATTTTACTACTAAACTTAAGTCATAAATCCTGCAGATTTCAAGGTGTTTCCCTCCCCATTCCTCCCATTAAAAATTGCCTCATGTTTGAAAAGTTTCAAAAATCATATGCCTAAAATTATACTGACAATACAAGATTCCTATTCGTCATAGCTGATGTAAACTTCCTGACAGAAAGTCTAGGAGCAGGATATAAAAGCAAGTTTAAATGACTTCTGTAAAGTGTCCTGTCCTTGTCACAACAGCTGGAAACAATTAAACTGATCAAGTTCCCAACTCTTTACATTGTTTACAGATTTTCCCCCCAAATTGATGTCATTTGTTCAGTACGTTTACATGTGTGTTTATTCTCATTTGTTTTACTATTTATACCAATCAAACAAAAACTTTTAACTTGGATCCAATACAGCAATAGTAATTTTTTTTTTATACATGTATATGTATATATATAAGGAAAAACAAAGTGAAGCATAACAAATTTCAGTAATAGGGCCTATATGTTTTTTGTTTTTGTTTTTGTTTTTTCTTCTGGTATTCATAATGTGATTGTAATGCTTCATAAACCTGATTATAATTAATGTCAAAATTCCTGCAAGAATCCCTCGAGTCCTATTTTGGTCAAGGTTACTTTGTTACAACCCAGCCTGAATCAACAGGCTCATCGCTTCTCAGACCAGTTATTTAAGGCGCTGGTGATCGATTTCATCTACCTGAAACAGAAAGCAGAAACATGAATTAGCTATTTTATACATAACGAAAAACTACTATACAGACTCTGCAATAAAGCAGAATCATGAATTAGCTATCTCATAGTTAAATAAAAACTGTTATACAGGTTCTGCGTGAAATGCGGACAATATAATCTGCCACAACAACACACACACAGTATCATATCCACTAAAATTTTATAATCAATTAGAAGCAGCATAATGATCATTGTTCAAACACACTGAAAGGAAATAAAAATGAATCAAATCTAATGGCAATGTGACATTAAAGCATAAAGAACAATCACTATTTCAAAATACATAATTATCATTTTAAAACACACATATATACACATGATAACTTTCACTCAGAGGCACAAAAGTACAAACGAATAATCGCACACAATTTATTTTCATCCTAGAGTCAGTTCAAATGTTGATTTTTAAATATTTGCATTCAAGAATTGAAAATGTGATTAGATTTTGGGATAAAACCAGATTTTATGTGGCTCGTTTAGCATTTTAAACAATAAAAATGTCAATCTGATGGTAGTGGTTCAAAATGGTTTGCTAGGTTCAGACATTTATCATACAGACTCCATTTTGCAATGTGACATTAAAGCATAAAGAACAATCACTATTTCAAAATACATAATTATCATTTTAAAACACACACAGTGATAATTTTCACTCAGAGGCACAAAAGTACAAATGAATAATCGCACACAATATATTTTCATCCTAGACTCGGCTAGAATCAGTTCAAATGTTGATTTTCAAATATTTGCATTCAAGAATTGAAAATGTGATTAGATTTTGGGATAAAGCCGGATTTTATGTGGCTCGTTTAGCATTTTAAACAACAAAAATGTCAATCTGATGGTAGTGGTTCAAAATGGTTTGCTAGGTTGAGACATTTATCATACAGACTCCATTTTGCTTTCTGGACCACTTTATACTTAAATCATGTTTTCTATTTTCTGTTTACTAAAACAGAATCGAAGATAGTTTTGCTAAAAACACCAAGCCATACTAATGATTTTCTCTTTATCAGTTTATGTAACTTGGCCATGGCTATGCATGCATAATGTGTGTGATTTCCACCAGTCCTAGTCTTTTTGTAACATTTGATAAACCCCTTATGACAAGATGAATGACAGTCATCTGTAAAGAGGTCACAATCCCGAGTGACCAATTTCACTTGACCCAAAATTAAAAAAATACAAAAACGTTCTCTTAACTGCTAACAGCAACTGTACTAAAAATTTAAATCAGATCATACCTGAAAAGCCAAGATATCCTTGCAGATAATTCTGGCATTTTGGGGACCATAATGACCAAAATAAAGGCCACTTACATTAAAAAAAAAATCTATCACTCTCAAAGCATCCAGCACTTCTTGGCTGCTTCGCTAATCAAATTTGAAGAAAATCCAACTTGAACTATACAGCTGAAAAATCCTTTTTGACTCGTTCTTTTGAGATTTATACACATTCTCCATACAGGATATCAACAAAATATGATCAGTAAGAAGTGACAGAAAAGAAGACAGGTTGGAGATATTGACAGTAAAGTGAGAAACAAATCAAACAGACCATTTATCATGTCCTACTACACCACCACGCTTCAATCTTGGTGAAACTGACACACTCTGTAGTTTATCAGTCATCAGGTTAATCGGCTCTCATTCACTGGAGCAACCTGAATAAAAATACATGAAACAACAAAATTGTTTAGCAAAATTGCATTTACAAGTGCACCAGCCCTCCATGTACACTTTTAAATTCTCAAATGAATTTCATCAGAAACAAAGTTCAGCTCATGACATATCTTTAATAAGTAGGCTTTAGGTACAGATGGGTGTGAAGCTCGATAAAAAAACATTTCATGTAAATCAACAATACATTTAAATGAACAACTGTAAAAAGTGAAATGTGCAGTTCCGCACTGCTTGAGAACAGAAGCAACTTGACATGATGAAATGTCTGAGTGTCTGCATGGTAGGCCTATGTTATGATGATTCTTTATAGAATGCTAGTTTAACACATAACGCAACATCATCATATAATCATTATAATGTATGGACTGATAACGTGAAATTTGTTTTTTAAAAAAATTGAGAAATGCAAATTTGTTCAAGGATTCTTGTTCTTACTCTACAGTTGTTCCATCATAATAAAAATGTGACATTCTTATAAAGTCATGACAAATATTTATCTAACATAGTAACAATTTATTTTGTCATAATAATTTTTTTTTAATTCCCTGTCTCTACATCTACCAGACTACAAAATATCAAGCAGGTCAAATAAAAGCAAAAACAAGTACCAAAATTTCATTTTCATTTTCACACAAAAGTTCTCAGTAAGTTGCATTCCTATCATAAACTTGCAACTGTATGCAGGTAATTAGAAATGAAAAGTGGTAGTGCTGCTTCTCCACTGATTAATACCACCATACAATACATGTTTTCATGATACAATAAACTCAAATGAGTATAGTACAATAGCATAACACTGTTAACACTAAATGTAGCCTATATATATTATTTCTGAGGTAACATACAAGTATTACAACTCTTTCATCAGCTGAATGAATCATAAGAGTTAACTTAAAATAATAAATTTAAAAGAAAAGAAAAAATATTAACCACTGAGGAGTCAGAAAAACCACCACGAGTTTCAGCTACTACTTTACTGTTACAAGTTTTCTAAATAAAAGAGGTGAAAAGTGTTACTGCCAGCCAGCAATTCAGTGATAATGGTGTGCAAGAAAGTCCAGCATTCACAGAATTTCATACACTAACATTAGCAATAAATTCAGAAAGCCTACCATTACTAAAGTAGGCCTACAATAAGATTCAGAGTCATGACCAAACAAGAACACTTACTTATTACTGTTCATTCATTTGTATTAATAAAATAGTGCTTTCAGTACTTATTAGCACTATGATCAGGAAATTTTCAGGCTTTATTCACCTGTTGGTAGGCCTACTTGACATTGTATCATGTATGCATCATTTACATGTCATGACAGAATTTTCTTATGAAAAATACACACAACACAGTGACATGTACACATACTGTGAACTGAAAATGAAAAGTGAAAGGAAAAACAAAAAAAGTAAAACTAGTAAAAGAATTTTTGCCAAACATGACAATTCAACATTTTCAAGCTATTCTATTTCATGCAATGTTTTTAAACTATTCAGCTACGCTGTGCAAAATATACCAATTCAATTAATTACATACTGATTAGTATACATGTATGTGTGTCTATACAGTCAAGGTCACTTTCATGCTATCAATCTGGGTCTTTCATGATCTGCTTTGACAATTAAATCCTGGTATCTTTTGGTTATATTACGTTTGTTCAGCCAGCCAACCAGTTAGATGGCATTCGAATCCAATGACCTTGATTATCTGTTCATGAATATTAAGGTGGACCCATGTTATTCCAACTACTTCCGTGGTCTTAATGTTTCATTATGTCTTGGTAACAACTCTTCGACTGACAGGTGTTAATTTTGTGCTATAGGCTTGACCAGGGTCCAGATCTGGCACTTATCCTGATAAAACACATTCTAATATAAATTATTATACTAAAAAACATGTTTAGATGGTTCAATAAAACAACCGAATGATAAAACATCAAAAACTTACAAATTTTCATAGTTTCTACTGTGAACTATTCACAATCAAGTTATTTCAAATGACTTGACGATTTTTCTAGTAATGATCTTATTGTGTAAAGGTTTTGACATAGGCATGATCAGTTACATTTACTTTTACAACAAGACCGCAAGAGGAACACACTCCATTTGATATTAAATGCTCTGGATGCCAGCAGACTACATCCAAAGTGGACATCACTGCTCAAGTCACAATTACTGACATCAAACATACCAACATCAGCTACATCACTGTCCACCTTGGTACTGCTTTCTTTATCAGATAAGGAAGTTCCAACAGTTATATCTGAGCTGGCATGGCCTTTAGCTGTTTGATTTAGCATCATGAATTGATCTGTGACTGAGAGTTCTTTTGAAACATTCACAAATTGCAGATGCTTCATGTTTTCAACTGTTTCTGCTTTAAAGTGACATGTTTGTTTTGCTGCCATAGCTTGTGTGCTTGTCATTGTCAGGTGATCAGCTGTGTTTTCAGTATCAGCACAGCCTGAAGATGAATGCTGTAGACTGCTTTTCTGGCCTGAAATAACTTGACCAATTCTTGAATGCCTGCTTTCTGTATAGTCTGAACGTGAAACAGCAAGACCTGCTTTTGGTTGTCCATTGTAATCAGTTCTTTGCTCTGTCTTGTCTATATAAGAGGAAAGAGAAGACGAAAACTTAATGTCATCATTAACATTTTTCAGCATTGTGGAGAGCACTGAAGACAAAGCTGAATCATTGGCAATCACTCTTTTCAGGTAAGATACCTCATTTTGAAGCATTTGGATTTCCTGCTTTTGGTCTGAATTCTGCTTTTTCAAGGTTTCGTTTTCTTCTGACAGTTTCTGAACTGAGTTTTCCATACCAGACACGTACTGCTTCTTCTTCAGTCGATTCTGTCGTGCAGCAATAGCCTGTTTTGAATTGCCGTCTCCTTTTACCTTTGCCTGAACATGATGTGGTGATTTGGAAACAACAATCATTTGTTTCAGCAAACTACTATTACTTGGATCCATTTCATGACCATCATTATCAGACATGGTAACATAACGCTGTGGGCTTACCTGAAGAGACCTTTCTTTTCCAGCATTATCATTCAGTACTATTACTAGCATTAGCCTTGTCATTAAATATTTCCCCTGACAAGTAACTACATAAACTTTCATCCTCTGCATACGTTGCACTGAGTGGAAAGAAGTCATGGCTGTTCATGTATGTAGATTCAGCATCAACCTGATTTGGATCTTCACTAAGAAACTCATCAAAGAAGGCGTCTACTTCACAGTCCCCCAGGAAGTCATCTTTTCTCCCGTCCGCCATCTCTAACATGAAGTAGTGATCATCAGGTCATCAGCAAGTCCAGACATCAACAGTTATGACCTTTAAGTTATCCTGGTGTGAATGTGTGTATATCAGGCTCAAGCACAGTGGTGAGGTGCTCGAGCTGAGCTGCGAAGTATGATGTTCACTCAAGGTTCTCCCTCAGTCAGTGTGGTCGAGATCTCGTCGTGAAATGTCATGGTCAACAAACAAGCTGCTTTCGGCCAGGTGTCTTCTCCCTAACTGTTGAAATCCTAATGCACGCAGTCTATTACCGGGTACTTAACATCAGACCTACGAATACACTGATAGTGATAGTGATACCCCTGACAGTGACTCCTGAGGCCGAGGGCCTTCGTCTGTCATGGACAGAACTCGTCTTGACTGTAGGCTACTTGAACTTATATAGTCAGATAGTAAATCTAGTTCTATTTCACAGTACATGCGCATAGCCTTTGATACTAAAGTGAAGCAAGCTTCAAAGTCACTAGTATTTACTCTTGCGTACAGTTACCTAGACCGAGTGCACGGTGCATGTAACCCGGACAGTAACAACACGTTTCACTTCCACATTTCAGACAACTGTCACACCAGACAGTGAATTCACAAAACAATAAGGACGAATTTGTTTGCTTTGTTTTGTTTAAGTCAATAACAATCACACTTCCAGGAATGTATGTACCTGCTTGTGATGAAAGAGGTTCATTAAAAATGCTCTCGCTGGCGCGTTAAGATCGATGCCTCCAAAATGTCCGCACTGGGCGGAAATCAGTGAAACGTTGGAAATGTTTCCGTTTCCGTCTATTTTCCTTTAGCGAAAAGAATTATCTGTCGTTGATCTGAAGCATGGTGCTCGTTCCGATTAACATCTCTCTCTCTTCTCTCTCTCTCTCTCTCTCTCTCTCTCTCTCTCTCTCTCTCTCTCTCCCCCCCCCCTCGCTCACTTTCTCTTCCTGAGAAAGTTTTTTTTCCAAGGTTAGAAACAGAAAACTTCAAACATTCTATTACTCAAAGGACAGTAGCATCAGATTCCTCTGGTCCTGTCTCACAATTAGTCATTGCCACTCTACACAAATAATAAACTTGTACAGTTACAGAAAGAAAATGAAACATTAAAACAAACAAGAGAAGTGCAAAACTCGTGAACTTCTAATGATGTAATGAAAACGGATGCACCATAACACAATGTAAAAAAATATTCTAAAAATGATTTATGATGAAACATTGATTTCCATAATGTAACTTGGTCAGGAGCCTTACAATTTCATGAGAGACAAAGGGTGACACATGTACAGCAAATACATGTCAATCCTGACAACAACAACAACAACAACAACAACAACAGCAGCAGCAACAACAACAACAGCAACAATATCAACAACGGTAACATAACAACTTAATAATAATGATAATGATAATAGTAATCATAATGAAGAAGAAGAAGAAGAAGATGATGATGATGGTGATGATGATATGCAATTGTTGATAACAGTAATGACAACGAAAATAGCAATGGAGGGAAAAATTAGTCCTGTTGTTATTGTTTAAAGCCCAACCAGCTGCACAAGGCCGTATCAGGGATCTGACCATTTCAAAGCGTACAGAAAATCTGGTTGGAAAAAAAATTGGAAAAGAAAATTAAGCACATATATCAATGCATATGCACACGCAATCTGAGGATATGCCCCTGGGCGTTGACCGTATCGTCCAATTTATCACCAGAGAAAATAAAAACACTGAATGCAAATGTAAACATAACTACGGACACTAAAACATGCATAAAAGTGGCCTATGCATTCAATACATGTACCCAGTTATCAATCCTAAGAGAAAGAACGAAAGGCTTTATAGAATACACACATGTGAATGGACCAGCAAGGCAAAAATTGATAGGAAGAGATGACAGAAAGCAAAAGTGCAAGGAAGAAACAAAGGGAGTGACAAAAATGGAAATTTCTAGCACATAATTTCCAGTAGGTGAGGGTACTATTTATACTGAAAGAGCCGGCCCCCTGCATCCCCACACTAGGGTGG
>JAPXFY010000012.1:51158343-51165843 GCA_030674185.1 Monoplex corrugatus
ACACACACACACACACACACACACACACACACACACACACACATATGAACTCATTAGTGTGTTAAAGACCTGTAAATCATGTCAGTGTTTGTTGGATTATGGACACAGGAAAACATTTAGCATGCCGAAGACATATCGTCTGCATAGTGTAGACAAAAACAACGTGCACACGAGCATCTGAAAAATAAATGGAACGCAGAAAAAAAGAAAATAAATTTCACTTCTAAACACTGACTTCAGCATTCACAGACAAACACATCAAACTAAAGCATTCACAGACAAACACATCAAACTAAAGCATTCACAGACAAACACATCAAACTAAAGCATTCACACACAAACACATCAAACTTAAACATCCACATACAAACACATCAAACTTAAGCATTTACATACAGTCACATCAAACTAAAGCATTCACATACAAACACATCAAACCAAAACATTCACATACAGACACATCAAACAATAGCATTTACACACAAACACATAAACTAGAGCATTCACATACAATCACATCAATCTGAAGCATTCACACACAAACACACCAAACTAGAGCATTCACATACAATCACATCAATCTGAAGCATTCACATACAAACACATTAAGCTAAAGCAATCGCATACAAACACATCAAACTAAAGCATTCACATACAAATACATCAAACTAAAGCATTTACATGCAGTCACATCAAACCAAAGCTTTCACATACAAGCACATCAAACTAATGCAGTTACATACAAACGCATCAAACTAAAGCTTTCACATACAAACACATCAAACTAATGCAGTTACATACAAACACATCAAATTAATGCAGTCACATACAAACACATCAAATTAATGCAGTCACATACAAACACATTTAACAATAGTGTTAACATACAAACACATCAAACTAAAGCATTCACAGGAACCAGAAAAAACACGAAAACAGAATCAGAACGCCTGTTTAATATAACTAGACAAGACAGGTGCACACTTACGGTTAACTGGCCTTTGTCAAGCGTAAACGGAAGATCACAAATGAATAAACACCAAATACAAAAAAATAGGAGAAAAAGACAAAAACTTCCTTGTTTGTGGTTCGTTTGTATGTGGTGTTACGTTTACGCTTGACAAAGGTCAGTTGCTCGAAAATTTGCACCTGTCTTGTCTGGTTGTATTAAACACGCGTTCTGATTCTATTTTCGTGTTGGTTTTTTTTTTTTTCTGGTTTCTGTTTGGTTGAACGTGGGCAGTCCACTTGGTTGGATTTCTTATTAAAGCATTCACATACAAACATGCCTCAAACTATAGCCACAGACGTGGTAGACGAGTGGCTAAATGTCAGGTTTCCAATCGGAAAGTCTCGAGTTTGATCCTTCTAGACACCTCCACCTGGTGGAAAAAGGATCGAGATCTGTTCGATCTCTCAGGTCAATATATATACACTACCAGTGCCTAAACTTCCTCCATGTGCATAAGCATACAAAGTATCAAATATGCTTGCTAACAACCCTGTAAATCATGGCAGTGTATGATGGCTTATGGAAACATAAAAAAAATTACAGTATGTTCTCCCATCAAAAACGGAATATTCAGACTATGCAACTATATACCGCATGCGCAGTGTGGGTAAAACAGCTTGCGTATACGTGTCTAAAAACATTGGAAAGCATAAAAACAAACAAACGAGCAAATAAAGAAAAAAGTAAGAAAAAAAGGAAAAATAAAAAACAAAGAATTCGACTATAAACACATTAATGCATTATTTTTCGTGTTATTTTCAATGTAGAGATTCTTATCGAAATGGTGCTTGTGGAAAGGGAGAGGTTTTTTTCTTCTTTATTACAAACAACACACATATGCCAACGCACGCAGAAAACACACATGCACGCGTGCACTCACACAGACACCACTACTTATACATACATATATACAGCCCTCACCCCGAAAAAACAGATGGTAATCTAGATTGAAAACAAAAGTAAAGCAAGCTCAAAAAAAAAAAAAAAAAAAAAAAAAGGAAACAAAATGAAAAAAAGAAAGAAAAGAAAACGGAAGAAAACTAGCTTTATTATATTTCAGTGATAAAAATGATAATAATGATGACAATAATAACAACAACAGCAATAATAATAATAATAATAATAATAATAATAATAATAATAATAATAATAATAATAATAATGATAATAATAATAATAATAATAATAATAATAATTATTATGATAACAATGATAATAATAGTAATCATAATGGAATGATCTGTAGCGTCACGTCGCAGAACGGCGCTTTTGACGCATATACATCGATTAAGAAAAGCGGTCATAGAAAGCAAAAGGATTGTCTTACTATTATTAATGCCAGCCGATGTTTTTAGTCTACGTGTTAAAAAATAGCAAATTCATTACGCGTTAATTTTAGAAAAAGAGACAAAAGCGAGTAAAATGAGTATTTTTTTTCTCTGCTTATGATTCAACGTTTTGACTAAACTGGAGTCACACAATCGTGAATTTGATTATATTATCAATGAAAATTCATGGACTCATACCCACTTCATATAACTTTGTCTATAGTACAGAATACGAGTAGTACAGACTTTTAGAGGGATAAATGGTTGACAGAGAGAGAGAGAGAGAGAGAGAGAGAGAGAAAGAGAGAGAGAGAGAGAGCGAGAGGAAAAGAGAGAGAGAGAGAGAGAGAGAGAGAGAGAGAGAGAGAGAGAGAGGAGAGAGAGAGATGGTCAGTCCAGATGATCAGTCCATTCTAACAGTTTCTGTTTTTATACATGTACAACTTAGTACAGAAAATCCTGATTTTGTACTCAAAGTCACAACGACAAGAACAAATACAAAATTTAAATATTGTCAGAAGTCCCATAGAAAGTGCTGTTATATACTGTCCTCAAAAGAAGAGCTGATTTGGGTACTTTTTCGGTTCCTGTGATTTTGACCTCAGCAGTCCACAGCACTGCCCAACATTTGCTGAAGATCCGTCCGTTAAGAATTGAGAAATACGTGTTTACATATTTGTGTCGCAGACACACAGACGCATGCAAACACACATCACTCTCCAGTCGATACCAGAGAATTTCATTTATAAAAAACAACAACAACAACAACAACAACAACAAAAACTCCGTGTGTGTGTGTGTGTGTGTGTGTGTGTGTGTGTGTGTGTGTGTGTGTGTGTGTGTGTGTGTGGTGTGTGAGTGTGTGTGGTGTGTGTGTGTGTGTGTGTGTGTGTGTGTGTGTGTGTGTGTGTGTGTGTGTGTGTGTGTGTGTGTGTGTGCACGGGTTGAAAAACAAGTGTGTGTGTGTATGTGCGTGTGTGTGTTTCTGTGTGTGTGTTTCTGTGTGTGTGTGTGTGTGTGTGTGTGTGTGTGTGTGTGTGTGTGTGTGTGTGTGTGTGTGTGTGTGTGTGTGTGTGTGTGTGTGTGTGTGTGTGTGTGTGTACGCACGCGCACAGGTTGAAAACTAACACTAATAATTGTTATGCCACATGTTAGGAGTCGTAACAGACGGTAAGCAAGTAATATTTTCATGATCATAGGCTGCTTGGATGTAGATATGGTTACAAAAGAAGTTCTATCAAGCCTGACGTACCGAAACATAAATGCACATTGTGCTTTAACGTTTGCAGGCCAGGGTCTGGCAAAGAAAGATGCTGATCTCCAGACATACCTGAACTTGACAGAGGATGAAATACAAAGGGCGCAGCAGCTGTGGGCAAAATACGCCCCGGATTACAGCCTCTATCAAAAGGTCAGTACACACCATACACATAGCATAACAAAGCATAGCATAGCATAGCATAGCATCCCATGCCAAGCCATGCCATGCACATATTATACCATTCCATTACCATGACATGCCATACTATGACATACCTTGTCATACCATGCCATGCCATGCCATGCCATGCCATGCCATGCCATGCCATACCATACTGTATCCTACCATGCCATACCACACCATACCATGCCATGTCATGCTATGCCATGCCATGCCATGTCGTGCCATGAATGCCATGCCACACCATGCTGTACCATGCCATACCATACCATACCATGCCATGCCATACCATGCTATGCCATGCCATACCGTACCGTACCGTACCGTACCGTACCGTATCGTATCGTACCGTATCGTACCGTACCGTACCATACCACAGAGAGAGAGTCGCACGTGTGCTTTTTTGTTTGTTTCGGAACGAGTTTACGTTGGATTTTAAATAGAATCCTGGATTCATACATACATGCACGACATGGGCTCTTCCAGTGGTGGTGTTGATGATTATGTGGTGGTGGTGGTGGTGGTAGTGGTGATGGAGGATGTGTGTGTGTGTGTGTGTGTGTGTGTTGTGCATGTATGTGTGTGTATGTATGTATGTATGTATGCATGTGTGTACATGTGCGTGTGTCTGTGTGTGTGTCTGTGTGTGTGTCTTGTGTCTGTGTATTGCTCTGCGTGTACTAGTAGTCTTTGCAGACAGAGTAAGACAGACAGACAGACAGACAGACAGACAGACAGACAGACTGGGACAGAGAGATAGACAGAGTGCAGTTTATTGTCCACAAATTATCATCAACATATCGAGAAATGCAATTATTGTCTGACCGAGATTTTGTCAACCACCACTTCCTCTACTTTATTTCATGGGCACGTGGATAGTTTGATAGCTGAGGCTTGACACGACTTGACACGTTCTGGTTGTTAAGCAATCGAGCAAAGACCGCCTCCTAAAATAGGTGTTCTGTAATGCTGTGGAACTTTGGTCTGACACCCACTCCGCCGTTTCTTCTGCCCTCCACCCCTCCTGTCTGTCTGTCTGTCTGTGTCTCTCTGTCTGTGTCTCTCTGTCTGTGTGTGTGTGTGTGTGTGTGTGTCTCTCTCTCTCGTTACATTACAGACTAACTCTGGGGTTCTTAAATGACAAAAGATGATACAATGGACATAACACAAAAACTTACGTTTGAATTATTCTTTTGTGTGATTACACACTGCATGTTTTATTACAGGTGTTTGAATGTGTTTGTTCAATATTGATATTTGTTTTGTTTATTTAATCTGTCCCTTTTGTTTTGATAAGGCAAGTGCTTGAGGAAAGAAAAGGTTTAGCCCTCTCTCTCTCTCTCTTTCTCTTTTACTTTCTCTCACTCCTCACTCTCTCTCTGTCTGTCTCTCTGTCTGTCTGTCTCTCTCTCTCTCTAAAATTTTCTCTTCTGTATCTCTAAGACATAACAAAACACCAGTGTGGTGTACACACACGTCTGCTCGCACGTACACGCAAGCATACGAATGTACAGACACACACGTGTACATAGTCCCATGTATACGTATGTAAGCTTACATTTGCACATACATACATACATACATGCATGCACAATACATGCATACATACATGCATGCATAATGCATACTTACATACATACATACATACATAACATAGTGCATACACACACACAGATATGCATGCATACATACATATACACAGATACATACATACATAAGTACATACATACATACATATATACTTCATGCACACCCACATACATACACACATACATACATACATACATACATACATACACATGCATACATACATACATATGTACATATGTACAAGCATACATATCATAATATAATTATACATGCATGCATGCATACATACATACATACACATACATACATACATGCATACATGTGCACACGCATACATATCATACATAAATGCATGGATACATACATATATACATACATACATACATACATACATACATACATGCATGCATACATACACATATATACATACATACATACACACATACATGTACATACATACATACATACATACATACATACATAAATACATACATACATACATACATACATACATACATACATACATACATACATACATTTCACACTCTTGTTGATTTTTGAATGATTCATGTCTCCTATTATTGAAATTGTATTTTAGACATTGTACATGGACAGGCATGTGGGGAGGGAAAGATGTAAGGGTGGTAGTTTGACTGACGTTTAACGTCAACACCCGCGTCAAGTGAATGATATAGAGACGGAGGTAGGGCCTAACTATTGTAGGGAAGTAGAGGGTCAGGAGATGGTGGGAATGGATGGACGATGAGATGATGAAGAATGTGTGTGTGTGTGTGTGCGCGCGCGCGCGTGCGTGTGTGCATACGTAAGTGCATGTGTGCATGCGTGCTTTGTGGGTGTGCGTGCGTGTGTACGTGAGTGTGCGTACATGTAGGTGCGTGCGCGCACGTTCGTGCGTGCATGTGTGTACGTGCGCGTTCGCACGTGTGTGCGTGTGTGTGCGTGTGTACATACTTGTGTGTTATGCTTCGATTTGGGTTTCATTGTAAAGTATACAACTGGTTCTTGTGACAGAGGTATGGTAATTGTTTTAGAAACATAAGCAGATTATGGTATTGTTCCGTTCTAAAGATATTTCATTGTGTATTATAGTGTTTGTTTTATCATGCTTCTGCACCTGTCAATAATTTCTCTTAATGAATGATAGTATCCTTATCACACACCACACTAACACACACACACACGCGCGCGCACACACACACGCGCGCATACACACACACACACACACACACACACACACACACACACCACACACACACACATTCAAATGCATATAGGAATCACATTGACACCGACTCACAAACACATGCATTCATGCACACTACATAGGCCTACGCTTAGTTACAACTACGTGTGTGCGTATTTACGTGGGTGGGTGGGTGTGGGTGCGTGCATACGTGCGTGCGTGCGTATGTGCGTGTGTGTGCGTGATAAGTGTGTTTGTAAGTATGACAAGTATAATATTATCTCAGCGAGATACACCAAAAACAGTGTTCAGCGTTTTGTCGTTTAGGAGTTGAAGAGATCTGAATTTGATGGTATCATAAATGACAACTCACAGAATCTTTCTTATTAAATATGATGTGAACATAGATTTCTGAAAGGATGAATGGCTTAGAGAGAGAGAGAGAGAGAGAGAGAGAGAGAGAGAGGGAGAGAGAGAGAGAGAGAGAGAGAGGAGAGAGAGAAGGAAAGAGAGAGAGAGAGGGAGAGAGAGAGAGGGAGAGGATTTGTTGTTGAGGTACAGATATTCGTCGACTTTATCTCGGACTACCTTTGTGTGACCGACATTCTACAAAAGTAAGGTCATGTCTACAATTCTGTCTGCCTTGACTATCACCACTTCTTGCTCGGTTTGTTTGGGCACACGACCTTGGGAATTACTCGACCGACTTATTACGTAGTTATTAGAGGAATTCAAATCGCCGTTAAAAATAGGGTCTGTTACTTTGTCGTCCTTTACTGTCTGTCACGAACCACCCGTAAAAACAGGTTCTAATTCTTTAAAGCCCTCCCCCCCTCTCTCTCTCTCACTTTCTTTCTGTCTTTCTCACCACTCTCTTGCTTTTTCTCTCTTTGTCGCTCTCTTTTTTTTCCTCCTGTCTCTGTCT
>JAPXFY010000012.1:51173343-51185843 GCA_030674185.1 Monoplex corrugatus
CTCAGTCGTGGACAGAATCGAACTTGTGATGATACAGAAGATATTTTACTGATGAACATCCTTGGGCTCATTCTCTTTGTGACTTTGATCAGTTATCATTTTGAGACCTGCACACTTGAAACAAACGTGTGGCAGGTAAAGCGGAGCGTGGTGTACAGAATCAGACCTGCGTATCTGATATAAGCAATACCATGTGAATGATAATGCTTGAGCCTTATCAACATTTCTAGGATCACATAATATTTTTTGATAAACAAGTGTTATATATTATGTACATAATACTGATGTGAATCCTGTCAAGATTTTAAGGTCTCCCCCTGTGAGGATACTGACGGCTTTCTCAGTATGAAAAAAACGGTATCCCGTCCTGGAAATTCTAAGCAAGAAATCTTTTTTTTTTAATCAATCACTGTCTTTGTTTTCTTCTTCTTCTTCTTCTTCTTTTTCTTGTTGTTGTTGTTGTTCTTCTTCTTCTTCTTCTTCGTCGTCGTCGTCGTCGTCGTCGTCGTCGTCGTCGTCGTCGTCTTCTTCTTCTTTGTCGTCGTCGTCTTCCTCTTCTTCTTCGTCGTCGTCGTCGTTTTCTTCTTTTGCTACTACTACTACTTCTACTACTACTACTATTACTACTTTTTCTCTGACGTGTACTCCTTTTTCTCTTTCTGCCTTACTGGTCCATTCACCTGTACTTCTTTAAGAAAGTCTTACACATTTTTTTCTCGCTCTTTTCAAACCACCGGAAGTCAGAGTGTGCAGGCTGTGCTGGCGGCATTATGTTGCTTGCATATTGTAGGCCAACTAGAACAACGTGCATACACGCATATGAACATATCTCAGAGGAATAAAACCACCATTTGAGGCATAAAAAAGCTGGAAGTCAGAAAAAAGATTTATGGGGCTACATATTCACAACAAACAAAATCAATGTCTTGTGATTCATAGTACTCACTCTATCAACGTTTTAGGCTTACATAACCATTGATAAGATGGTTTGGCCATTCTAATATTCGCACTTTTTATATACAAATTAATACAGAAAATGCAGATTTTGTACCTTTCAAAGTCACTTTGACTTTGAAGAATCTTTAGTTAAAATAAAACGTGATGAGTATCGGGGACATTGGTAAAGTGTCGTGGCAGAGAAAACAAAACTTAAATAATTATTGTCAGAAGTACATAGGAAAGAACTCTTCACATATCTTTCTTAAAAGAGCTGATTTTAGATATTTTATTGGTTCGTGTGACTAAAGAGCTTTGCGTTCCTAATGCTTTCCCGATTTCCTCACTGTTCGCGCCTTTGACACAAATTAGTCAAAATTCCATTCCAAAAGAGCAGAGAAAATTTCGTTCACACATTTTGTCACAGACATCCTGACAGAGATGTGCCTCCTTCCGGTCAGTATGAAACGATCTTCCCTGCCTCTCCCCAACCCCCCCCCCCCCCCCCCCCATCCCTCGTTTATTTTTAACAGAGAGATTAAAAATCAAACGTTATATCTCGTGACTTAAAAGTCAGACGTTATGCATTGTGATTCTCTGATAATGCTATTTTTTTTAAACGTTTCAGATCTACATATATACAGTATACTAGGGCTGAGTGACATCAGCATCTGACGCCTGTGTATTTACAATAGTTCGGCATAGAATGCTGGGGGCTCCTTCAGTCCTCATCTTCAGGAAATTCAGTGCAAGAAATTTCCTCTTCTCTGTCACTTTCTTTGTTTCTGCCTCACTCCTTTGTATCATGCCATATCTTTCTATCATTTTGTGCCATGCTGATTCATTCCCTCGAATGTGTTGTATAAAGCCTGTCATACTTTACATTAAAATTGATAATTTGTACATGTATTCACTGTTAGGTTTTCTTGTTGTTGTTGTTGTTGTTTTGTGTGTGTGAGATTTGTTTGTTTGTTTGCTTTTGCTTTTTTTTTTTTTCGGCTTTAAAGAAGTGTGACGTGCGGAAGCTATTTAGGAAAATGTAGACAAGAATTTTTGTGTGTATGTTTTAGTGTATTTGATATGTTTAAGCATTTCTGTTCAGGTTCTTTTTTTTTCAAACCCCCTGGTGATAAATTGGACGACGTGGTTAACGCCAAGGTCATGCCCTTAGATTATGTGCATTGTTATGCATGCTTCACTTTCTTTTCTTCTTAGGATCAACGAAACGTGTGTGGTTTGAGAAGGTTATAGCCCTGATATGGCTCTTCGTGATCGGCTGTCCTTTAAACACGCACAATGATTTACAACGAACATGATACGTAACTTTGGACTGATATCGACGGCAGTTGATAACATTTTAGAACCAGTTATTTGAACATGATAAACACAACTGCCTTGTGACTGATATTGATGATGATGCAGCTTTTTACTTCGCCTTATTTTCAAGTATGGTGATGATGATTTTTATCTTACCGTGCTTGTGGCAAAAAAAAAAAAAAAAAAAAAAAAAAAGGCGAAGAAGTGAGCGCTACTATGCGAAAGGTGAAATAGAGGTGAAACAGCTGACTTCACTGATAACATGGATTATATTAATCATCAGTATCAAACCGAAACAAAAGTACACAAGATAACTGATACCATATCTATGTATTCAGGCATTGATTTGTTAGCACTGTATATGGAGGCCATTAGGTCAGTCTGCTAGTATCACTGATACGTTAACTTATGCGTAATAACCCCGTGACTGCAGTTTACCTACAATCGTGAAAATTATCAAGTATTTTTCTAAACCAGAAGAACAAGAAAACCAATGTAAGCGCGTATCCAACAAGACAAAACAAAACGAGCGCAAATTTTCGGCCAACTAGCCTTTGTCAAGCGCGAACGCACGGTCACAGACAGATCACAGACACCAAACAATGGATAATAAAAACGGGACTAAAAACTTCCCTGCCGCCTCGTCCAGTGGGTAAGAAATGGAATGCCCATGTCGTCATGAGCAGTAGTAAGAAATGGGGAGAGGGGAGGCAACTATGATGTCAAAAGGGAAGTGAGATGAGTTCTGCAATTTTGATCAGCTGCTCTAAATGTTCCCAATTGTATATTGGTGAAACTGGACGCACCCTTGACACACGTTTCAAAGAACACTTGGCTGATATCCGCCACCAAAGGGATAAAAACTATCCCCAATCACTTCAACCAATCAGACCACTCAATCAGTGACATCCGAGTGAAAGGTCTGTGGCTTCTACACAATAACAGCACTATAGACAGGAAAGACAGAGAATCCCACCTCATAAATAAACTTGGAACACGCAAACCACATGGTCTTAATGACAAACCATAAGTTATCCAGACATGCCGTTTCATGTCTCTTCCTGTTCCCACGCCTACCAGATTCTTGGCACCGGGCACAATCTACTCCCTTATCTCTTGGCTCTTGCCCTGTGCCTTCTTCAGAACAGGGCTATACCGATATAGCATGGCCACTTCTCAAAATTGCAGAACTCATCTCACTTCCCTTTTGACATCATAGTTGCCTCCCCTCTCCCCATTTCTTACTACTGCTCATGACGACATGGGCATTCCATTTCTTACCCACTGGACGAGGCGGCAGGGAAGTTTTAGTCCCGTTTTTATTATCCATTGTTTGGTGTTTGTGATCTGTCTGTGACCGTGCGTTCGCGCTTGACAAAGGCTAGTTGGCCGAAAATTTGCGCTCGTTTTGTTTTGTTTTGTTGGATACGCGCTTACATTGGTTTTCTTGTTCTTCTGGTTTGTGTTTGCTTGGGCGCGGGCAGTCAAACTTGTTTTGGATCAAGTATTTTTCTATCGAATGTAGATGTACAGGTCAGATAAAGTCGTCATCAGAGAAAAGAAGTAAATCATGCCACAGATAAATCACCACAGGTGAAAATATTGAAGCCATTCATTATGCTTGTCTCCATAAAATTTGTACAA
Organism: Monoplex corrugatus; assembly: GCA_030674185.1. Taxonomy (NCBI): domain Eukaryota; kingdom Metazoa; phylum Mollusca; class Gastropoda; order Littorinimorpha; family Ranellidae; genus Monoplex; species Monoplex corrugatus. Next base: position 51,177,241 of record JAPXFY010000012.1, read on the forward strand.
TTCATTCGATTTCATTTCTGATTTTTTTTCTTTTAGATAATTTTGTGTGTGATCCAGGTTTTTATTTATTGTTTGGTTGCGTTTATTTTTAGTTTGTTGTACCAGATCTTATATCTAAATCTCCAGCCAAGCTTGTTTCCACAAAGATTAGTGGTATGGGTCTCACCTCAGTCCCTCAAAAATATACAAGACTTTTCCTCAGAGCAACAGATATTTCTTTTAATGCTTAATGCTTATAACATTTTGTTTAGTCCGGGTTTTTTGTTTTGTTTTTGTTTTTGTTTTTGTTTTTTGTTTTGTTGTTTTGTTTGTTTTGTTTTGTTTTTTGGTTGGTTGATTGGTTGTTGTTTGATTGGTTGATTTTCGTTTTGTGTAAGTGCGCTTGTGTTCCATAAGTGTACATATAGGTATTCTGTTTGGAGTATAAAAGAAAACAAGGAAAAAATAAATAAGGTAGATAAAATAAAGTGGTCATCAATAGTTTTAGGCATATTATAAACAACTGGAAAATTTTGTTCAAGTGAACGTTAACACTGACACAATACCTCATGTTCAGTGAATGTGTAGTAAAGACAAAGCCACCAGGATCCACAGATAGATGCCACTGTCCTTGGTAATAAAGTGTTTGAAGTTTGAACCCATGAGTACATTATCATCACGAGATGCTTTTTTTGAATGAGTCAGTCACTCTGTTCTGTGACCGTGAATTAATCTTTCATATCACCTATCCACATTTTTTTACTTGCAGAGAAACACTGTGCACATGCATCGAAAATAATAATGTTATTGCCTGATTCTCGCCTCAACCCTTCGACTCTCGCACCCTATCCACCAACTGCAAAAACTTAACCCTTTGACTCTGTCACCCTATCCACCAGTTTCCTGCAGGAAGCTGGTGGATAGGGTGAGGGAGTCAAAAGGTTAACTGCAGATTGTGATGGTGTACCATGCGATTGTGTGACGCTTGCCTTATTTGCAGATCATGATGCTGTATTACACTACTGTGTGACGCTTGCCTTATTTGCAAATCATGATGCTGTATCACACTACTGTGTGACGCTTGCCTTATTTGCAGATCATCATGCTGTATTACATGATTGTGTGACTCTTGCCTTATTTGCAAATCATCATGCTGTATTACATGACTGTGTGACTCTTGCCTTATTTGCAGATCATGATGCTGTATTACACGACTGTGTGACGCTTGCTTTACTTGCAGATCATGATTCTGTATCACACTACTGTGTGATGCTTGCCTTACTTGCAGATTATGATGCTGTGTCATGCGATTGTGTGACTTTTGCCATATTTGCAAATCGTGATGCTGTATCATGCGCTCTCGCGCTCTCTCTCTCTCTCTCTCTCTCTGTCTCTCTCTCTCTCACACACACACACACACACACACACACACACACACACACACACACACACACACACACACACACACACACGCACATACACACACACTCACGCATGTCTATAGAAACGTATACAAGCACACACACACGCATGCACGCACACATGCATGCATAGTTTCATGTGTTGGGCATTACACAGCTGACATACAGTAAACACTGTTGCTACTCAAGGTGTGATCGATGCAGTTGGTCTGAGTTCGGTGGATCACAAAACCTAGTCGGAGGGAATCATAAAATAATTCTGACTGGTTGGTTGGTTGGTTGGTTGGCTGGTTGTTTGGTTTGTTTGTTTGTTGGTTGGTTGGTTGGTTGGCTGGTTGGCTGTTTAATTGGTTGTTGGTTGTTGTTTTCGTTGTTCTTGTTGTCAAAGTACCGATGTCAAAGTGGAGTTTTTGGCTTCGTGGACAAACCGTCTGCCTAGACATAGAGAAATCCAGCTCGATTCCTGGTCGGACGGGGATTTTTCTGTCCGTCCCCCATCCCTCAGCTAGGTCTTAAATGGCAGCTTGGGTGCTGGTCTTTCGAGTGAGACTATAAAGTGAGGTTCTGTGGGCGGAATACCTGTCACGGACGCTTATGAACCTACGTCCACGAAACTCTGCTGAAGAGTTCATTTTCATAGATAAACAAAAACACACACAAAGAGAAAAAAAAAAGACAGAAAACATGTGGCGCTGCACTGTGGCGATATATTTTCCCTGTTGAGGGCAGCCTAAATGTTACACGGTCAACCCTGTTGTAACAAATGAAATGAAATATCAAAATATGGAAAAGCACATGACCGATAAAATTTGATTGTGTATAATGTTTATGGTCCGCTAACAGATATCCCATGTTTTGGATGCCGAATGTATCAGGGTCACGGTGGATAAGGTATGGCACGTACATCAGATTGTCATAAATTGGTCAGTGGGCGCGTGTGTAATCTTACTAGGTCGCGGGAGGTGTGTACCTTTGATAGGTCCACTCTGCTGTGTCCTTGATGTTTTATGTTTTTGACTGATATCGTCAGATAAAATATTTTAAAAAGGCCGTCGGCTGATAACGTAAATAGACTATTCCGTGTGAAGGTCCATGCGCGTGATCTTGTGATTCGACAGCTTTAAAAATTTTTTTTACTTTCTTTTTTTGTTTTGTTTTGTTTTGTTTCGTTTTGTTTTCTCCCTCAGTCATGTGAACCCTCACTTAGCTTTTATAGATGTAATTACAACACTTTTTCAGGATGCCTTGGGCTTTTCCACCTTCTGGAAATTCCGTGGTAGAAATGTCCTCTGTCACTCTGTTTCTTCCTTGCTCCTTTCCTTTCTGTCACCTCTTCCTTTCATTTTCTGTCCTGCTGGTCCATTTACCTGTATGTGCCTTACATTTCAGGCTATCAGGATTGATTGCTGGTCCATTTACCTGTATGTGCCTTACATTTTAGGCTATCAGGATTGATTGCTGGTCCATTTACCTGTATGTGCCTTACATTTTAGGCTATCAGGATTGATTGCTGGTCCATTTAGCTGTATGTGCCTTACATTTCAGGCTATCAGGATTGATTGCTGGTCCATTTACCTGTATGTGCCTTACATTTTAGGCTATCAGGATTGATAACTGGATACATGTATTAACTGCAATTTTAGATCTAAGGCCAGTTTTTATTCATGTTTTAGTGTTCTTTATTATGTTTAAACGTTTGTATTTGTGTGTGTGTGCTTTTTTAAACGCTCCTGTGACGGACCAGTCAACGCCAGGAGCATATCTTTGGAGATTCTGCGCGCTTAATGTGTACTTGATTTTCTTTTCCAGTTTTTTGAAGGGTCAGGAGGTGTTGTGTGTGTTTGGGATGGTTATAGCCCTGACATGGCCTTTTGCAGTCGGTTGAGCTTTAGAATATTACACTTTTGAGTGTGTGTGTGTGTGTGTGTGTGTGCGTGCGTGCGCGCACGCGCGCGTGTGCGTGCGCGTGTGTGTGTGAGTGTGTGTGTGTGTGTGTGCGCGCGCGGGCTTATGTGTGCTTGAGCAAAGAAGCGTGTGTGTGTGTGTGTGTGTGTGTGTGTGTGTATGTATGTGTGCGTGTGTGTGGTGTGTGTATGCGTGTGTGTGTGTGTGTGTCTGTGTCTGTGTGTGCTTGCGCGCACACACTCACGTGCGCTTGAGTACCGAAGCGTGTACCTGCATGGATACACGTACCTGCATGGATACACGTGCACGCCTGGGCCTTCGTACGTGTTTGAGGTTGTTTGTATGCGTCAAATGATGCTTATGTGCGTGTTCTTGGTGACGTGCAGACATAGTGAAGAAGTACAACCCACAGGTGTATGGCTATGCCACAGGGAACGGGATGTCACACAGCAGACGTTCTTTCTTCAACGTCGCCGTGTCTGGCAGTAAGGCCGGGTGAGAGAACAGGTCGCTTTGGAGTTGATGGGATGGCAGTGGAGAGTTTTAGTGGTTTTTTTTGTTTTTGTTTTTTGTTTTTTTGTTTTTTTGCCTCCCGTTGAAAACACAAGCTCCATATTCTGGAGGTGATATGCTACGAAATTCTTTTCTTGTCTACATGCTCTCCTCTCTCTCTCTCTCTCTCTCTCTCTCTCTCTCTTCTCGTTCTCGTTCTCTCTCTCTGTGTGTGTCTTGTTCTCGTTCTCTCTCTCTCTCTCTCTCTCTCGCTCTCGTTCTTTCTCTTTCGTTCTCATTCTCTCTCTCTCTCTCATTCTCGTTCTGTCTCTCTCGTTCTCGTTCTCTCTCTCTCGTTCTCGTTCTGTCTCTCTCTCTCTCGTTCTCGTTCTCTCTCTCTTGTTCTCATTCTCTCTCTCTCTCTCTCGTTCTCGTTCTCTCATTCTCATTCTCTCTCTTCGTTCTCATTCTCTCTCTCTCTCTCTCGTTCTCGTTCTTTCTTTCTCTCTCTCTCTCTCTCATTCTCGTTCTCTCTCTCTCGTTCTCATTCTCTCTCTCTCTCTCGTTCTCATTCTCGTTCTCTCTCTCTCTCTCTCTCTCTCTTGTGTCTCGTTCTCTCTCTGTCTCGTTCTCTCTCTCTCTCTCTGTTTCTTTCTCGTTCTCTCTATCTGTCTGTCTGTCTGTCTGCTGTCTGTCTGCTGTCTGTCTGTCTGTCTCTTTCTCTCTGCCCCTCCTTCTCCCTCTCTGTTTCTATCGTGCTTTATGGGTGAACGTGGAGCTTGTGCGTTACATGAACTGGGGTGGACTGTTCTAGTCACAGAGATCCTGTATAGGCCTGTGGTTCTAATAAGTCGACAGTTAAATAGTTCTAAGCCAGTGTAAAAACATTCATTATTTGTGATTCTTTTGAGACTTAATGGATAGATACCTATCGATACAGTATAGCAAGATACACATCACTACCGTATAGATCTAGCCTGAATCTGATTCATCGACAAATTGAAACGAAGATAGGGTTTATTATTATTTTTCAAGCACACACACAAGCACACACACACGAAAACACACACGCACACACACACACACACACGCAAGCACACACACACACACACACACACACACACACACACCACACACACACGCAAGCACACACACACACACACACACACACACACAAACACGCAAGCACACACACACACACATACATACACACACACACATACAAATATACACAGACACACAAAAACAATAAACAATTAAAGAACAAAACAATAACAGCACCTAGACACACAAAAACAATAAACAACTACAGAACAAAACAAACAATAACAGCACCTAACCGACATATACATCAATACAAACAAACCAGTGAAAACAACCAGCTTACCGCCACGATAGCTAATAATCCTCGACATAATGATACGTCTCCAAGTTTTTAGCTGTGTCCATGGCCTCAAACTCCGGGCCAGTTTTTTTTTCCACATAAACATGCATAACGATGAATATGATATTACGCCACTTCCATGGACCCAAAGTGCGGGCCAGTTGGTTTTTATCCACATAATCATGCATAATGATGATGATAATATTACGCCACTTCCACGGCTCCAAAGTCCGGGCCAGTTTTTTTTTCTCCACATAATCACGCATGACGATGATGATGATATTACGCCACTTCTACGGCCCCAAAGTGCGGGCCAGTTGGTTTTTATCCACATAATGATGCATAATGATGATAATATTACGCCACTTCCATGGCTCCAAAGTCCGGGCCAGTTTTTTTTTTTACATAATCATACATAACGATGATGATGATATTACGCCACTTCCATGGCTCCAAAGTCCAGGCCAATTATTTTTCTCCACATAATCATGCATAGCGATGATGATGATATTACACCACTTCCATGGCTCCAAAATCCGGGCCAGTTTTTTTATTCTACATAATCATGCATAACGATGATGATGATATTACGCCACTTCCATGGCTCCAAAGTCCGGGCCAGTTTTGTTTTCACATAATCATGCCTAACGATGATGATGATATTACGCCACTTCCATGGTTCCAAAGTCCAGGCCAGTTTTTTTTTCCACATAATCATGCATTACGATGGTGAAGTCGGCTGGATCGCCGATGAAAGCTACGCAGTAAGTAGTCTTTTTTTGTAACTGAGAGCCAGGTTCAACCAGGTAGCCATTATGTCTACCTCTCAGTCGTTAAAACTTCCTCAACGTCTCATACGCGATTTCGACGGGAAAGTCATCAAAATTTTTAGAGAACTGGAAGAGGAACATCGATTGCTAGCCAGGTTCAGGAACCATCTCCATTTCACGCTGCATTGTAAACATCAAAATGTGTGCCCTACAAGTCTTAAGATCAAAACTAGTATGAAAGGCCAGGCAGCTAACAACATCATCCATCGTGCTCAACGTGCGCTCATGAACGAACGGATTAAACAAATCAACAGTCGTTTGGTTATCATCAACAACAAGATCGCAATTTTGAAGGATGTACCGGATACTATCATGGCGGAGACGGTTGCCTGGTCCGACTGCACTGTCAGGCGTGAATGGGATAGAATGCGCATGCGCCACAGGAAAAAGTTTGCTCAGTTGCAGACGAAACCAAAACATGACGATTGCGTGCCCATTACTCCCGTCAGTGACCAAGAAACGCAAGAAATCAAAAACAGGTGGGTGGTGAATCTGTCGGATTAAAGTTTGACTGAAGCAGAATTGTCAGTGCTGAGAAAGGGGCTCAATTTCGCGGTCACTCCAGACAAACTTCCCATCACGGAGTACATTACCAGCATTGAAACTGCGTGTCGATGGATTGGTCCTCAAACAGAAGAGGCCACACACTTACGATCAGAGTGTGTGAATATCCTCAAACAGAGCAAACCCCCCAAATCCAACATTTCCAGGGATGAAAGACTTGCACTACAGGGACTGAGGAAGAAGGATTCCATCATGATTCTCCCAGCCGACAAAAGCCGTGCCACAGTCATCTTACCCAAGGGGCGGTACTATGAGAAGGCTTACAATCTGCTAGATGACAAAAAGACCTACCTGAGCAAAGATCCCACCAGCAAGTATACTGTCCGTCTGACCAAACTACTGTAAGGCCTACAGAAGTCAGGAGAACTCTCCTCAGAACAGTACCGCAGGTGTACCCCTCAGCTACTGATGTGCCCAAGTTCTACGGACTGCCTAAAGTGCACAAGAAAGATGTACCCCTCCGTTCCATTGTCACCTCTAGAGGATCCCTGATGTATGAGACGGCCCGCTTCGTTGCAGACATCCTCTCGCCTTTGGTAGGAAAGACAGAACATTCCATTGCTAACAGTGCAGACCTGGTGAAGAAGCTGTCGAAGTTTGTACCTCAACCTGATGAGATTCTGGTGTCCTATGACGTCACAGCCCTGTTCACCAGTGTCCCTGTGAAGGACAGCATTGACATCATCAGGGGGAGGTTACAGGTCGACAACAGCCTTCGGCAACGCACCAACCTGCCAGTGGAACACATCTGTGAACTGCTGTTCTGCTGCCTCAACACCACCTACTTCACCTTTGAAGGACACTTCTACCAACAGACCGAGGGTGCAGCCATGGGGTCCCCCGTGAGTCCCATCGTCGCGCAACCTCTTCATGGAAAATTTCGAGGAGAAAGCTTTGGCGATGTTCCACACTCCTCCACGCTACTGGGGCCGCTACATGGACGACACTATGACTGTACTGAAAAGATCGGTGGTAGAAGACTTCACGAACCATCTCAACAACCAACACCCTGCCATCAAGCTCACCTATGAGGTAGAAGAGAACGGCAGCATCGCGATGTTGGATACCCCATCACCCGGATGGAGACAGGCCTCACCTTCTCCGTCTACAGAAAGCCGACCCACACGGACCAGTACTTACAATTTGACAGTCACCAGCCACTGGAACACAAGCTTGGAGTAATCCGCACCCTCACCCACCGAGCGAAGACCATCTGCTCTATCGACACCGCTAGAGAAGAAGAGGTGCAGTACATCAAAAAAGTACTCAGTGTGTCAGGATACCAGAAGTGGGCCTGGGACATTCCGGGGGGCAAGAAAACCATACCCCACCCCTCCACTGAACGGCCAACCCCTTCGAGAGGGCACGTCTCCATGCCATACGTCAGCGGCGTCACTGAGGCTCTCAGCAGGAAGATCAGGAAGTTGGGAGTCAGTGTCCACGCCAAGCCCACCAACACCATCAGAAGCCAGTTAGTCCACCCCAAAGACAAAACAGACAAATTGGACACATCAGGGGTGATATACAAGATAGACTGCCAGGACTGTGACCATAGTTATATTGGCGAAACTGAGCGCAACTTGCACAAAAGATTAAAAGAACACAAACGTGAGTCCTCTCCAGTGGGAGAACATCTGACCCACACCCAAAACCACTTTGAAAAGGACAATGTGCAAGTTCTCTACAAAGAAGCAAGATGGTTCCAGAGGGGAGTAAAGGAGGCAGTTTACATCGCCGCAAGGAACCCCACCCTCATATACAACCGTGACCGGGGCCGACATAACCTGCCATCGGTGTACTCCTCACTTATTCAGTCGCACTGTCGTGAGTTCGCTCACGGCGGTGCGCACTGAAGCCAGTGCTCAACCCAGCAGTTGCGCTGAAGAAGTCGGCTGGATCGCCGATGAAAGCTACGCAGTAAGTAGCCTTTTTTTGTAACTGAGAGCCAGGTTCAACCAGGTAGCCATGATGATGATATTACGCCACTTCCATGGCTCCAAAGTCCAGGCCAATTTTTGTTCTCCACAT
>JAPXFY010000012.1:51190843-51213343 GCA_030674185.1 Monoplex corrugatus
GGCACCTACGTCCCTAGAACTGTAAGTCCCAGCTTTTTGTTGGTGGTGTGTTTTCTTCTTTTCATTTTCTCCATGCTTTTTACGTTGTCAAGCTTAAAGTTTGCAGTTTGTTCAAGAAAGATTCATGGCATTCGTACATTTCCACATGCGCTCCACTCAACTTGCCAGTAATTATTTGACAGACTCGTTAAGCCTGCGCAAAACCCCATGCAAAATATTACGTCAACAAGTTTAATTAATATTTCTGTAGGAGTTTTTGGCGCCATTTGGGAGGACTGTACTTTTTCAATACTAAATTCATCAAGAACCTCAGTCATTTATATAATAGTATTGTCTGGTCATGACGTTTTTCCTTGTTTCATCTTTTTCATCGCTGCTCTGACTTCATCTTTCATTATTGGTGGTTCTTCAAAATTATTTCTGACGATGTGTTCCTCCCTTCTGTCATCGTCCAAAAGATCTTCGATGTACTCTCCCCATCTACCAAATTTTTGGACTTTTTCCATATAATCATTCCATCTTTTGATTTTAAGCAAGCAGTTGATGTGCATGTCTTTTTCTGTTTGCAGTCTCTTCAATATTTCTGTACATAAACTTAGGGTCTGTTTTCTGTTAAGTCTACTGTGTCTTTGCTCTTCGTTTCAAGCCAAACTTCTTTAGATTCATTGATTTTCTTTTCTGTCTTTTTGTATTCTTCCTCTTTCCCCTTTACCTTCGTACGTTCATCAGTCAATTCTGAAATTTCTTTTCTCATCCAATTCTTTGCTTTTCTTTCAGCTCTTGGGATTTCTTAACAAGATACATTGATTGAATTCTCAGATTTGTCCATTGTTCCTTACTGTCACCGATATTTTTCAGAGCGCTGATTTTGTTTGGAATAGATACGCTAAAATTTTCAAGGCTTGATTCACCTGTCATTAAGAGTTCAAAATTTAGTTTGATGGTATTTGTAGTTTGTTTTCTTCTCTTCAGTTTCAATCGAAATATTCCCCGTTACAGAATTATTGTCACTGTTGCAATCTGCACCTGGGAACGTTTTTGCTATCAGTGAAGAATGTCTAAATCCCTTGCTTATCACGATATAACCGATTTGATTTATTATGCTGTTTCTATTGTCTTCTGTTGGGTTGCTCAAACCAAGTGTTTCCTATTATGAATTCATGTACTTGTGCCCATCAAGAATTTCTCTCTTTTCATTTCGCGCGCAAAGGCTACGAGGTCTAACTGTGTTATGCACTTTTTCCTGTCCCACTTTAGCATTAAAATCTCTCATAATGATTGTAACGTTCTGTAATTGACATTGAGCCTTGGCTGTCTCCAATTCTACATAGACGTCAATTTCTTCTTCAGTGCTCGCGGATGTTGGTGCGTATGCTTGACCGATGTTGTATCAAATAGCTTTCCCTCAAACTAAATGGTAAAATGTGGTCTGAAAATGGCCTAGTATCCTTTGATAAACTTTGATTTGTAACTATCCATTATGATGCCTTCCTCTCCTGCATGTGTGTCTCCTCCAGAATATGTAATCTTATGTCTGATGTTATCATGCTTGCTTCCTTCCATCTCATTTCTGCTATTCTGAAAATATTGGCGTTTAATCTTTCCAATGTTGCAATTCTTGTATCTTTTAATGTAATAGCAGTTTCATGATTACGGTCTTGTGTCACGTGTTTAACATGACTTCATCTATCAGACAAACATGCTCCAGTGGACCTCCTATTCACGTCGTTCATTCTTTTATTCATATTTCAGGGCATGACATTACCGGGAAGATACGATGGTGGTTTTCCGTTGTTTTCTATCGGTTTTTTATATGGACTTTGTCGTTTTCACGACTACCCACAAGGAAGTCGGGGCTGTAGGCAAGTTTTAGGGCCATTCCCTTCGCCAAGACGATCTCTTCTTCGAGCATATGAAGCATTTACTGACACATCTGTGTCACCAGGTGTACTCCTCGCTTTCCACGATCGCAAATATTTGATTCGCGACTGCTAAGCAGCTAACTTCCATACCTGGAAGTCCTTCCCCTATCCACCACCTGGGGACGCGCTGGGTTGGGTATAACTACAGTGACCCCCAGATGTATACTCACTTATCTATATGAATATACTTTACATGCGTGTGTGCGTGTGCGTGCGTGCGTTTGTACGTGTGTGCATGCGTGTTTATGTTTATGTGTGTGTGTGTGTATGTATGTGTGCTGTGTGTTGTGTGTGTGTGTGTGTATGTGTGTGTGTGTGTGTGTGTGTGTGTGTGTGTGTGTGTGTGTGTGTGTGTGTGTGTGTGTGTGTGTTGACAGGCAGACAATCAACCAGACCTGAGTTACTTTGCCCCAGACTGTTTCCACCTCAGCCGAAGGGGACAGGCAGCTGCTGCTGGTGCCCTCTGGAACAACATGGTATGTGATTTCTAAATTGTGACCTTAAGAATCATTGATCAATTCAAAATCTCAACAACAAAACATTCATAAATTTCTAGATGAATAATTGGTTTAATAAATGAAAAACACAAATAAATCGAATAATGAATAGATCAACAAAAATCGTAGAAATAATAAGTTTTACGTCTGTGCTGATTGGGGTACAGAATGTTAATATATTTTGTCATCAAGGTTTTAAGTAAATTGTGCGTCATCATGCATTATGTGTGTGTGCATGTATGTATGTGTGTGCGTGCGTGTGTGTGTGTGTGTGCGTGTGCGTGTGTGTGTGCGTGTGCGTGGCGTGTGCGTGGTGTGTGTGTGTGCGCGTGCGTGTGTGCGTGCGGTGGGTGGTGTGTGTGTGTGTGTGTGTGTGTGTGTGGTGTGTGTGTGTGTGTGTGTGCATGCGTCCTCGTTCGTGTGCAAACACACGAATTTCGTGTTATCTAATTACGGCAACATTGTTTTTTAAAGCGCAGTGGGCTCATTTCTCATCCCGACCATTTCTTGCATGTTTTGTTTCAAGTGTGTCATTTCCTCCCATTTTTGTTTGGTTGGTTGGTTGTTGTTGTGGTTGTTTTCGGTGGTTAGTTGTTGTTGATGTTTGTTGTGACTGTTCAGTAAGTGTGCCATTCTCCTTTTAATTTGTTTGTTGGTAGGTTACTTCGTTGGTAGGTTTGTGAAATTTGCCGTAGTAGAATCTAGTCCATCTTAAATGGAAAGACAAGTTTTTTGTTGTTGTTTTTTTGCCATCAGCCGGTCGATTGGTTGGTTCGTTTGTTAGTTTCCTCTAGGTCTAGTTTATTCAAAGGCTGACCGACTGGTGTATGGACTAGTGATAGGTGACCTATGGACACAGCGTGCAAGCTGTACTGGTCGGCAAAAATGGAAACAAATGAACTTGGGCCTTTTGTTGACCACGTAGATCCATTTTTTGTGTGTGTTGTTTTTTGTTCCCTTGTTTCTTTAGCTCTTCACATTCGTATAAAAACACGGCGATGGACATCACTTTTTGATTTCTAATATATTTTGTTGAAACAACTCTTTTAAAAAAAATGTTTGTTTGCCTGTAAATGGTGTGGGGCCAAGTGGTTAAAACCACCTGCTTGAGATGCGAAAAGTCCCAAGTTCAAAACAGGGATTGGACTGAGACTGTAAACGTTGATTCCATGTGTAGCATACACGTAAAGAACCCACGTCAATCACGGAGTTGTCTGTGACAACATTCTGTACAAAAATTCACTATCACGGGTAAACTAAAATACACGCAAACAGATGAGAATGGGTGGCGCTGTCCTGCAGCGACACGCCCTCTCCGAGAAGAGGAAGCCGTATTTCACAAAACAAAACCGTTGTGATAAAAAAATACAGAAATACAGTTATATCAAAACCTTTGTTCTGTGGTAAAAATACAGAAATACAGTTATATCAAAACTTTTGTTCTGTTCTTGTTATCTCTTAGATATGAAGGACCTGTGGGTGACTGATGACATGTTTTGCAGGTTGAGCCAGTTGGCAGCAAGAAAACCGCCTGGAGTCCAGGGGAGGCAGTTGAGTGTCCGACAGAGGTAACGCATCACGTTAACTTTGTTAAAACTCAGTGAAGAGACGATTTTGGCCATATTAAAAAAAATTTCGACAGACCTATATAAAATGATAGACATCTATTTTGTATAAAAATAATATAACGTTTAAAAGCTTAGTGTGCTTACTTTTAAGAAATCCAAGCAGTTTTCCCATGGATGCTTCTGATCATTTTTAAAAGTTCCCAGTTTATCACTAAACATTGAAAAAAATAAGTTTTGAGAAAAAAAGTAGTCCCTCTTCGCTGACCATACGAGGCACGTAATCTCCCTTATCTTATTACTGGGAAGAATGAGATGGTTTTCACATCCAAATTGCTTTTTCTTATGACTCAATTAGAAGTGAACTTTACCGTACACTCTGTAAAAACAGGTCTCTCACGAAAAGTAACACCTCTGCGCAGCTTTTTTTATTTGGAATGGTCGACTTTAAAACACATTAGGAAATACGTTCTTGGTACATTATGCATGGTTCTACGGTCGACCGGAAACAATTGAGTATAGAAGATGATGGTTCGACAGCCTAAAGTAGCTTCCCTTGGATGAAAAATTTTCAAAATTCTGAATTGTGCGTAGCTATTGGTATTGCACATCTCTATTGAAACACTGAGTGACTGCAAGAAATATACTTAATTTTGCGTTTGTTGATGTGTCCAATATATAGACTTGAATGAGACAAGTGATAAAGAGCAAACAGCGAGACACAAGCAGTGAGGGCTAATGAAAAGGAACAAATTAATGGGCACAGAAAATTAGGGATAACAGTCTGGTTGTAGAAATTCTACGATAACTAAGACGGAGTGTCCTCTATATTGTCTGTGTGTGTGTGTGTGTGTGTGTGTGGTGTGTGTGTGTGTGTGTGTGTGTGTGTGTGTGTGTGTGGTGTGTGTGTGATTTTTTTCCCCCATTTCGTATTTTTCCCCTCAATTATAGACTAACCGCTACGCTCTTCTTTCCAGGCTCAGCCGTACTTCTTCACGAACAAAAACAGTCACAGCAATGGTATACTGCATCAGCAGTTTGGGAACAGCTTCCAGCAGAACAGCTTCCAGCAGAAGGGCTGGCACCGCCAGAATAGCTGACAATGGTGACATATCTCAGCATTCTGCTGTGGCAGCGGTTGTTGGCGTGCTTGTGTTGGTCGCTGTGGCAGTCGTCATTATCGCTGTTGTCGTCATCAAACGCAAGCATCGCCGTCTTTCTTATGATCGCATCTGAAGGCCGTAAAGGTTGTTCGTGTGTGTATGTGATGCGATTAACTTGTTTGCTACTGTTTTGTCACATTGTAACTTTTGTTTATTGTTTGGGCTTTGTTTTTTGACAATGAGAGTAATTTGAACAACGGAGAGAACGCTTTATTCCGCTGATCTTTGGAACGCACGACGATGATGACTGTTTGACTCCCGCACCCTATCCACCAACTGCAGAAGAAATCTCTTTGACTAACTGACCGTATCCTCCAGCTTCCTGCAGGAAGCTGGTGGATAGGGTGAGGGAGTCAAAGGGTTACATTTTCGCTTTGTTAGCATGGTTGACAATGCAGAATGCTTATGGACAGGGTACGTGAGTCAAAGGATTAAACACACGTAAACGTGTGTAAAATTCCAAACCATTGAAGAGCACGCTGCAGGCCTACTTTCAAATCCAAGAGATGCACCCATATCTTTCTTGCCTTAGTTCTGTGAGATTGTCTGGTCATGTGGTAATGATTGTATATTGCAAACTTGAAAAAGCGACCCCCCATTTCCCACAAATAGAAAGGTCATGAATGAAAAATGTTATTTGTCAAAGAAATCACTTCAGTCTCAGGAATATTATCTTTGAATACTTTTCCCGTTTGTGTTCTCTACGCCACGGAGCGCTTCATGTTTATTGAATTGAGCATTGCTGTTAGATTTATTGGCTATACTGTCTTGTATATAGATAATTCAATTATGGCAGTGGCTTAAAGCGTGTGCTTGTTGAGAATACGAAGGATTGCTGTCCGATAGGTGGTTTCACTGACAGTCTGTAACTTTACTCAGTGTTCCCTCACCCTCGTTTACTTGCTAACTTTCGGTCAGGCGGGGGAAAAGCTGGGCGGGAAATATCAAAGACTAAACTAACATCAGTATGCCTGAACTACTTGTTGAAACACCCCGAGACAGAAATGAAGGATTGTGTCTGCTACTGTATCCCATTAACACCCCTATCGAACACATTGGTTATGGGATGAGATGATAAGGTTAAGGTATCTTTTTTGGGACTGCCATCAGCCTGTATAAGGCGTCTTAATGGTATTCAGCTGTCGGAACTTGTGTCTCTCTATCTAGTGAATTGCAGTGTTTGGTAGATGTTTGAGAGCTTAATATCACCTTCTACGTTAAAAGACGGATTTTGCTGAAACAACTTTGTGACTTTTTACCTGGAAGGTCTAGAGAGGAGACCAAAATCTGGCATCTAAAATATGTCTACTGCAGGCGCGGGATTATGAAGCACTGACAGTGTTGGGAAACAATCTTTGTGCTATTTGCAGTGCATTATCACCGAATATGGAATATGAGTGTCTTATGTTGTGGAGTTAGCATGTATATGTATAGAGGCCCCGAAGAAAAATCTTTGATCATTTAGCTTTTCTTTGATCTTCACATTTTCCTCGTTGATTTCTGTTCGTCTTCTTGGTGTTGCACTTCGTCTTCTTTCTTTCAGTTTATTTATTGTTTCTTTTTCCTATGCTCACGAATATAATGTGCAATATGCTTGTTTTCGAGTGAACAAATTGTTTTTTTAAAGTATTCCGTCTAAACAAGGATTTGTGTGTGTGTGTGTGTGGTTTTTCCCTTGTTTACTGTATTTATTCCCCGCTGATCTCTTGATTAAAATGTGTGATTAATACAATGTCTTCCTCATGGTGTTGTGTTATTTGTTTATTAATTATTTGAAAAATGAAGTGTGATGAGGAAAGTTTCTTTTTTGTGATCTTCATGTTACTATAACAGCATAACTGCATTTACGCGCGCGCACACACGAACAAACATGCACACACTCACTGACAGATACACAGAGGCAATCTCATGTAAACACGCACGCGCGCGCGTACGCATACCCATACATACGCACTCACACATACACATACACACACACATTTCATTCTTTTATTGTTACTATAAGTAAATTGTATATATACATGTAAGATCTAAAAATAATCTGTTTCCAAAATTGAAAAAATAACCTATTTGCATTTTTACACACACACACACACACACACACACACACACACACACACACACACACACACACACACACACACCACACACACACACACACACACACACAAACACACTTTCTCTCTCTCTCACACACACATACACACACATAATATATATATATTATAATTATATGCTTTTGCATGCATGCATAAATAGTCACACAAATAGTCCACACTTCAACATTAATTTGCTATGTTAAAATGGCACGTCTACTTGTATCGGTCTTATACTTCACTACAATTTTGTTGCATCATGAGATGAGTAGAGTTTTCTCTCATCAAAGGCCAGCTTCACGGGACAGGACATGTTGTCTACATGGAAGATAACTGCATCAAGAAGATTAAGATGCTTCTGTATGGAGAGCTGAAGCAGGAACACCGAGATTAGGGAAGACACCACAAAAGGACAGAAATCAACCCCATCAGTTGTGGTATCTGTACTACACAGCTGGGCAGACATTGCTTGCAATACAATAAGCTGTCGTCCGAAGTGCACGCGTGGCACTCTCTCATTTGGGCAGCGCAGAACACTGCTCTTTAACTTAACAGGAGTGGGACCGACAGAACAGAACCCAAGGCTGTAGAACTGCTTCCCATACAGCGTCTGTGGAAGGCCATATGTCTCCATGATTGACTTTGTATCCAGCATGAAGACTCACTCTAAGCTTCAGTTTCATATTCAGTTTCTCAAGATGACGTCTCCACGCTCGGAACGAATTCCATATGCACTAACGTCACAGGAATCATGTGTACGGTGATCATGGCACAAGCCTTAAACCTGCACGTAAACCCATGAGCTGGCCAGGTCCTGAGGCCCTACGAAGACTATGTTTTACCACTCTAAGCGATGAGAACCAGTATGCCTACTCATCCGTCGGAAAGGCAAAAGAATTCGAGCCATCCATCCATAAACCCTATTACACCGTCTTCTGTGCTATGGATGTCCCTAGATTCTACAACTGCTTTGTCGACGGGCGTGGTAGTCAAGTGGGTAAACTTCGAACTTCCAATAGGAAGGTCTCGTGTTCAATCCTGCTAGACATCTGGTAGGTAAGGAGTGGAAACAATTTTTTTCAATCTACCGGATCAATATGTCTGCACACCTGCCAGTGCCATAACCCTTCATGTGTACAGGCATACAGACTATCAAATACGCGCGTTCAAGATGCTGTTAAAGTCATGGCTGGCTAATGGAAACATGAAAACACCCATCATGCAGACAACAGCAAGTTAAAAAAAGTTTTAGGTTTTACGTTGGAAAATAAAGTATTGTTGTTATCATTCTATTGCATTATGTCCATAAGTGCTACCATTGCTTTGTTCTGTGGTATGGATGCCATTTGAAAATACAGTATTGTTATTATCATTATATTGCATTATGTCCATAAATGCTACCATTGCTTTGTTCTGTGGTATGGATGCCATTTGAAAATACAGTATTGTTATTATCATTCTATTGCATTATGTCCATAAATGCTACCATTGCTTTGTTCTGTGGTATGGATGTCATTTGAAAATACAGTATTGTTATTATCAGTCCATTGCATTATGTCCATAAATCCTACCATTGCTTTGTTCTGTGGTATGGATTTCATTAGATCCTGCATACATAATACACCACTTGGGCAGTACGTTGAAGAGATTCCCCCCGTTCCTCTGACCTAATGTGAGCTTGAAATGTCTTCGTTTGTGTCTTCTAGGCACGGAAATACTCTAGCATACTAACGGAACTGTTGTCTTCCACACTCACCATGGTAGAAACATCGCCTGGAAGGCAGAGATAAAAAGATTTAAATGCCACATACATACATATTGCTAGGAAACTAGTTCACGTTGGGGACTCTTATATTCACGTCTTCAGCCTCCATCCCGGTCACAGCACACACACACACACACACCCCCGCGCGCGCGCGCGCGCGCGCACACACACACACACACACACCAAACACAAACACATACACACACATACACACAAACACACACACACACACACAATAGACACACACACGTATCGTGTGCCCGCGCACACACATGCATACACATATACACACTCACATACACACTCACACACACACTCAGTCGCGGAGGTAGGAAGTGCCATCCTCTGTCCATGCCCTATGACCTCAGATGAGATCGCCACACCGTCCCCCTAACAGCAGATTTCTAAAACTGTCCACACCAAAAACCTGAAAGTTACGTTTAGCTGTTCCAGACACGAAGCTGGTTCGGGAAAACCGACACTATGTTCGTCATGAAAGGAGGCGATAAATGGCCATAAAAACACAGGGACAATTTCAAACGACGATTTAGTACACGAAGGTGATAACTCCAATGCTACCGTGATCTTTCTGAGCTGAGACTGTGTGACTTGCCTTCACTCTACGTTTCAAATCATAGTCTATTCATTAGTCATTATTACTTTATAACACCTACACGTATGGAATCACTGTATGCACCATTGTTTACACTTACTTGTGTCGTAGCGCTGTCGCCGTGACCCGGCCTCATCAGCGACTGACTGTGTAGGTGTTATAAAGTAATAATGACTAATGGATTCAGTAAAACCTACGTGGCGGACTGCTATAATTTGTCAAAATAAATCATAGTCTATCCTGGCATTAACCTTCAACAAGGCCTGTGGGATACAGATATTTCCTGTTGGTCAGGAATTCTAGGCAAAGCCTTGAAGTATACCATTTGACTATTGATCCCAGTCTTGACACTAAACCTACAGTAACGTAGGGATCTTCCGACTGCTGAGGGTCGAGATTATAGTAAAGGGAGATCTGACAGCTATACGAGCTGACAGCTGGGCAGGCTATCCAGTAGAGAGATGAAGGCCCAAAGTAAAGTTCTTGGTCATATAGTTGGGCTGGACATGGTTGGTGCGCGTTGTATGGCTGTGTCCCGGGGTTTGTCATCTCCCTGCCTTGCCATTCGGCTTGCAGACAAAGTAATGACTTGGTATGTACGGGTCGTGATGGGCATGCACGGGCCCCTTTTCCTTGGTGAGATGGTCAGTGGTGAGGCATTGGTGCTCTGGGTCCCATGCAGCAGCATCTGATGTTTATTGTTAACAGCACACTTAACTCCATACAGTAGCCGATCGGGGCTGAAAAGCCCAGAACGGTTTTGACTAAAATGGATTTCGAACCCACAACTTCCCACTCGTTAGTCAATTATATTTACCACTTCGTCGTCGCAGCGAGTTATGGAGGTGCTTGTGAAAGAAATTAAACATTGGCAACAGCCGGTGATGTTCAATTTAATCACAAGTGCACGAAGGCCTGGTTGCTGTATAGTCAGGCTCTTGTGTCTTAGACTGACAGCGCTGATTCGAGTCTAGAGCGAAGAATGTATGCAGCCACCATGTTCATCCAGCAGCAAATGGGTACCTGACTTTGTTGAAGGATGAAAAAGGTAGTTACCCTTTTTTTCACCCTGAGATATAATATAACCTGGTAGAAGCCTAGTTGGCCTCCATTTCCAGATTTTACCAGCGCATGGGATTCTGCGCAGGTTTAAGGAATCCGCTAGATAATTACTGGCAGATTAGGGTGGATGACATACGGAATTGAGTGCGATGCATCCCTCATGAACAAAGTCCTCACTGGCAGATTAGGGTGGATGGCATATAGGATCGAGTGCGATGTATCGCTCATGTAGAAAGTCCACACTGGCAGATTAAAATCCACACTGGCAGATTAAAGTCCACACTGGCAGATTAGGATGGATGGCATACAGAATTGAGTGCGATATATCCCTCATGAACAAAGTCCAAACTGGCAGATTAAAGTTCACACTGGCAGATTAAAGTCCACACTGGCAGATTAGTGTGGATGGCATACGGAATTGAGTGCGACATATCCCTCATGAACAAAGTCCACACTGGCAGATTAAAATCCACACTGGCAGATTAAAGTCCACACTGGCAGATTAGGGTGGATGGCATACGGAATTGAGTGCGACATATCCCTCATGAACAAAGTCCACACTGGCAGATTAAAATCCACACTGGCAGATTAAAGTCCATACTGGCAGGTTAGGGTGAATGGCATGTAGAATCGAGTGCGATGTATCACTCATGCAGAAAGTCCAAACTTCGATCTCTGTATCACTTAAGACCTCGGGTTAGGGGACAACCTTTACCTTTCCTGTTAATTTGTTTTCGGTTTTTCTTACCTTACATACATTTAGCACTTACTTTCGATACTAAAAGACGACATTTTCTCCCTTGATACCAACGAGTCAGGGGAACGTGCGACTTGGTTAGCAGAACCTGTGCGATGAGAATCAAATTGTGCTTATGTTAACTTTTTGACTCCCACACCCTATGCATCAGCTGCAAATATTCAATCCTTTTACTCCCTCATCTTATCCACCAGCTTTCTGCAGAAAGCCGGTGGCTAGGGTGAGGGAGTCAAATGGTTAAATCTTTGCTTTGCTATCAATGATGATAATGCAGGATGCTAATGGATAGGATGAGGGAATGAAAGGGTTAAAATGACATAATTATAGACTTTTCTGTAAGTCCAACGTATCAGTAGGCATACTGGTATTTAGCGCCTGGTCTTCATGTGTCTTACATAACGCTATATAGTAAATCACATCTATGAAATTTGACCGCGAGGGTCAATGTCACCATAAACCATCTACTGTCGTAAAAGTTGTACTGAATAACGCAGAGTATACAAACGAGCAAACACACACACACACACACACACACACACACACACACACACACACACACACACACACACACACACCACACACACACACACCACATATATATATACACACACACACATACACATACACACACACACATATATACACACACACACATATACATACACACACACATATATATACACACACATACACACACACACACATACACACACACATACACACACACATACACACACACACACGCACACACATACACACACACATATATAACACACACACATACACACACACATACACACACACACACACACGCACACACATACACACACACATATATATACACACACACATGCACACACACACACATACACACACACACACACACATACACACACACACACACGCACACACATACACACACATGTATAACACACACACACACACACACACACACACACACACACACACACACACACACACACTCGAGCAGAGCAACAATCCCTAACCATTAATCGGACAATCATCTTCCAAGTCGCAGCGCCACCCGGTAGCTACATGTACTTCGCCCAGCATGAAAACTAACTGACTGCACTTGTTGTTTAGTGATGGGTATTGCACTGACTACACCAGGCATTTAAATTAAATAAACTTTCATTGAAGACAGGGCGTGACTGTGTGTTTATAATATTTTCAAACTGAGCTATCGGGACCACTAGTTCGTTCTGTTTACAGAACTCTGGGCTGAAAATCTCATGTCTCGAATACAATTTCAGCCTTTCTTTCTTTCTTTTATTGTTGTTTAAAGCCCAGTCGACTGCGCAGAGCCGTATCAGGGCTATAACCGCTTCAAAACACACATAACTTCAACAGGAAAAAAAAAAAGAAAAGAAAATTAAGTACACATATCGATGCATTCACGCACATAATCTAAGGACATGCCCCCCGGCGTAGGACCATTCCGTCCGATTTATCGCACAGGGGAGATTTAAAAAACACACCTGAATACAAATATAAGCATACATAAGAACACCAAAACATATATAAAAACATGCATAAACTACCTAAAATTGCTTCCGTATATCTCACCTCCTTAGAGCCAAAAATGCACCCAATACATGTACCCAATTATCAATCCGAAGAAAAAGTATGTAAGACTTTGTCGAACACATACAGGTGAATGGACCATCAAGGCAGAAAATAAGTAGAAATGACAGAAAGCAAGGCAATAAGGCAGAAACAAAGAGAGTGACAGAAAAGAGGAAATTTCTAGCACAGAATTTCCAGAAGGTGGGGATACTATTTATACTGAAAGAGTCCCCGGAAACCCAACGGGGGTAATCTCAGCCTACAACATAAAGGGGGGGGGGGGGGAACAAAAACAAAAAACACCCGCCTGTTCACTTACTATCGTCATTGCTCAGTCATTCTGGCGGTGTCAGCTTAGTGGTTCATTTAAGTCTTGCACCCGTACCCCCCTGTCTTCCTCTGTATTTCAAGATCTTGCTAGCGCACTGGGTCTTGCGCTAGCAAAAAGAGTCTACAGGACGGTTGCTGAAGATTTGGGTGGAGCGCATACGGAGTCATCCAAGTGCAGAGAATCCCTATTCAGCAAACTCCAAACTCAAACTTCAAACACTTCATTACTCAAGAACAGTCTTTGGTTATTGTACACATATAACATAAACATATTGTGAGACAGCCAGGTCCCTAACGACGCACGTTGTGTGGCTTATGTCCTGGGGATTTTTCATCTCCCCACCTTGCCATTCGGTTTGGAAACAAAGTAGCTGATGGCTGGGTCCGAACGGGTCATGCAACGCATGGACAGCCCCCCTTTGGTGTAAGAAATGACTGTCGATTGGCGTCGGGAGCTTGGGAGGTGAGTGTCCCGAGAGTAGCGAGGCATTGGTGCTCCAGGTCCCATCCGCACCCTCGTGGTTTTCCTTGTTAATTTATACATGTCAGTTAAGGGGGGGGGGGGGGAGGCAGGCAGGCATACAGACGGGCATACAGACGGATAGACAGACAGAGATGAAGACAATAAAGTTGGTGAACAAACCTTGGCTGTGTGATCTGCTAGCTGGACTGCCCAGGGGAAAGTATTTAGGGAGGAGATTATTATAGGCCGCGTTCTCTTGTCAGAACTCACACAGAAATGACCCGATCCAGCTGTCAACACACACACCACAGACACACAGACACACAGACACACACACGCACACACGGACACACACAATACACATACACACACGCACACACGGACACACACACACACACATGGACACACCACACACACCACACACACAAGCTAGGGCGCACGCACGCATGCACACGCACGCACTATTATTCCGTGTCAAGCAAAGTCACATTCATTCACACACTTGCCTGCAATAATCACACACATGCAAGAAAGAAAAGTTATCCCCAAACCCTGAGGTCGCAAAGCAATGAGACGTAGAGCGTCCACTTATCTAGGGCCCTCACTGCTTCACCTTCCACAACTGTGAACATCTAGGTACCCACATCGTACTTGATGAATCAAGAAGCAAAGCATTTGCACAAAGTTTTTTCCTGAGGCAGATTTGAACCCTGTGCGGTCAGATTGGGAAAGGGGAAATTGCGTCTTCTACGCCAAGAGACCTCACAAACTGTGGCCTTACATGTTAAAAATCTGTCTTCGTTTAAAACCTTACACCCTGGTGGTGCTTTCTGTACGAAACTGCAGTTTATCTCACCTATTTCTGAGAAAATCAAAGTGAAACTATAAGCAGATATAAATCATTGAATTTGAAGTATTCTACGTGAACACACACACACACACACACGCACGCACGCACGTACGCACGCACGCACACACACAAACACATACACACACACACACACACACACACACACACACACCACACACACACACACACACACACACACACAGTTTGTAAGAACCAGCCCATCCTTCCTGAAGTAGATCATTAAAGTTGACTGTCACAGTTAAAGGAATGTTGTTAGCTGAGCGCATGATCAACGCCATCTATACACCCAGGTATTCGCATTGAAAGTGTCGATATCTATCACATGATGGTAAACACGACCCATGGGGCGCGCCTTAATATCTGTAGAACATTCCCTTTTCATATCAGACGCTCTTTTAACCCTTTAACTCCCACACCCTATTTACCAGCATCCTGTATCCTCAAGAATGCTAGCAAAGCAAAAACTGAACCCTTTGACTCCCTCATCCTATCCACCAGTTTCCTGCAGGAAGCTGACGGATAGGGTGAGGGAGTCAAAGGGTTAAGATTTTGCAGTTGGTGGATAGCGTCCGGGAGTCAAAGGGTTGATATGAACCGTAACTCACCTTTTAGAAATTCTGTTGTTCGAAATTCCCTACATTTTTTTTTCAATTACTCTCTTTGCTTCTGACTTTCTCTTTTCTTTCTATCGCTGCCTCCTTTACATTTGTCTGACTTACCGCTCCATTCACCTATAAATGTTCAAGATACCATGCATATATTTTTTGTTTTTGCTCTCTCTTTCCTCCCTGCCTAAGTCAGAGTATGCAGACTACACAGAAATATTACTTTGTCTGCACAGAATGGCCCAAAAGAATGTACAGACACGTATGTGAGTTAGCAGAAACCTGCCTCAGATGGATACATTCACCACCTAAGGCATTACCAAGCCCCAGCGTACAATAAGGACCATAGTGTAAAGGTGTAAATTTACCTTGTCTATGTAGTCAGCATTAGATTTTGCTTCCAACCAGTGTCGCACAGCCCTCAGGGCCATGTGTGTTGCGTCCTTAATGGAGTAGCCTGCACATACATCACAAAAATGTTTTTCTTTTCTTTTCTTTCTTTCTTTCTTTCGTTCTTTCTTTCTTTCTTTCTTTCTTTCTTTCTTTCTTTCTTTCTTTCTTTCTTCCGGACTCATTTTCTGCACCGATTCTGTGTCACCTTTGTCCATTGTTCTAATCACTTTGCTATATTAACCCTTTGACTTCCCCACCCTGTTCATCAACATCCTGGATTGTTAACCATGCTAGCAAAGCAAAAACTTAACCTTTGCAGGTAGCTGATGGAAAGGGTGAGGGAATCAAAGGGTTAAGTTTTTGTAGTTGGTGGATAGGTTGCTGGAGTCAAAGGGTTAATATATAGTTCAAATGAACAATTCTTATGCGTGTTAATAATATCTTGAACACAATAGTAAAAAAGAATGAAAGAATAGTTTCCAATTTTCAAGAGTTTTACTTCATTTTCCCTTTCATACCCCCTTGCCCCAAGAACCTTCATGCAAATACTTAAGCTCAAACATACATGACTATCACCTAAATGTACTACGAAAGTTCAACTAATAACTAACCAGAACCTTAGTACAATGCTAAAGTCATGATAACTTACTTAACGCATTGGCAAAGTTCAGACAGAACTAATCAGAAACTTGATGCAAACACGAAAGCAAAAACATTGCAAACTAGGCTCACAGTGCAGCTCCCAAGTCTTCAGATCACTAATGAACCCTTAGTCTTTATGAACTCCAAAAACATCTGAAGTCTTTAACAGAAAATACATACCCCCTTGTCCAGCCGCAATACAGGGGAAAGCCTGAAACAGTTAACAGTTCGTCACCGTCTTCACTTGTAAGTGCAAAAGTAAAGGTATAAGTTGTCCCATAACCCTGGCGTCGTCAGAAAGGGAAGTGGTGAAAGACTTTGAACAGCTTTTCTCAGGGCAGCATTATTAGGGCGGTATCCATCTTCTCTCCTTCGCTGCATTATAGTCCTTCGGAAGGGGACGAAAAACGAGTCGGACCCGTCTGCCTTCCTGCTACGCACGCTAAAGATCCCACGACAGTTGAAAATCGAGAAGAGCAGGGCACTACCCGGCTGCCTTATTAAAAAATAAAAAAACATTGGAGAGATGGGTTGATTTCCCAGGTCCCACCCCTTGAAGACCAGTTAGCCTTCTTGCCTTTCTGAAGTCTCAGTAAAAAAAAAAAAGAATATGAATATGAATTTGAAGAGAAGGAGAGGTGATGGGAACCGCCCTCGTGGTGCTGGCCCCGGGAAAAGTTGAGGTCTCTGCCACTTCACTCCCCTACGACCCCAGGGTTATGGAACTATCTAAGTAGGACCTCAGGACCTGGCCAGCTCATGGCTTTATGTGCAGGCTTAAGGCTTGTGCCGTGATCATTCTGGATATTCTCCATCACATGGCACCTATGACGTTAATGCATATAGAATTCATTCCGAGCGCGGACACGTTATCTTGAGAAACTGAAACTGAAACTGTATTAACTACCCCAGCCCTTAACGAGTCGGAAGAATTTTGGTGAGGGAATTCCCTCAAATCGCACGATTTCTGAAGATTTAAAACAAAATTGCCAGAAATCAACCATGCAATACGGAAACAAACAACAGGCATGTACAGAAAGATCAAACTTTACTGAACACAGGGGAGACTCGTTCCAGATGTCTTGTCTGCGGTGGTGTATTCCTACTTCAGCCCAAATAAGGTATCCAAAACAGTTTTTTTTTCAGGACAAAGTTAACTTGATGATCTACCCGTCAAGACTGGAACCGTTGACGCCCTCGACGAGTAGAAAAACCTGTCATGACTTCAATGAGTTTAATTAATTGAATTGATTAAGTACCTATTCTCAGCTAGGTGGACAGACCACACGCACTAAGTTTTCCCACAGTCCGACTTGAACCCACGTAGTTAAACTGGAAGAGATAAGCTTTATCTCTAACCAAACAAGGTCTCTGCTCATACAGATGCAAGCCCATAAACAACAAAATGTCAAGATGTCATGCAAAGACAGATGTCTAAAGAAGGCTCGTAAGCCCAGGTTAGAAACATTAAAGATTATCATGACTAGTGACGTGGTTTTGTTTTGGTAAAACAATTATTCGGATGTTTGCCTTTTACACAAATATTTAGTCAGGGTTTCGTTTTGTTAAACAGATGTTTGCTCACATGAGACTTCACCTATATGTTTGTTTTTTTCAGGAAATACTTTCACACAGCACAGTGTTCCTACTAAATGTTACTGAGAGCAAAATTTTCAAGTCCAAAGAGAGAGAGAGAGACAGAGACAGAGACAGAGACAGAGACAGAGACAGAGACAGAGACAGAGACAGAGACAGAGACAGAGTGAGAGAGAAAGAAAGAGAGAAGAGAGAGAGAGAGAGAGAGAGAGAGAGAGAGTGTGTGTGTGTGTGTGTGTGTGTGTGTAGTGAATGGTGTGCCAACTTACAACAGACTTCAGTCCGTGTTCTTTTACAAGGTCGAGACAATGACGATACCGCACGGTCAGACCAGCCTGGCGTTCGCTGATGACACCAACTGCATGAAGTACATCTGAGAGGAAAACAAACAGAACTGGTTTTAGAATTATGCAGCAACATACTTTTGCACAATGCGGGCAAAACGGCGTACATACGCGTATCCGGAAAAATCGGCGTACATACGCGTATCCGGAAAAATCGGAAAGCTAGGGAAAAAAACTCAACTCTAAACATCAAAAGTTGCCTGTTCACTACCTATCATAATGCTCCAATCATTCAGGTGTGTTTCATGTTATGATGTGGTTAAACACAGGCTCATGAAGTTTGCCAAATTTGACTGGAGCATGAATGAAAGTGTCCGAATACGAAAGAATTCCTTTTGAATCAGTTCTAAAACCAGTTCTGCATGTTTTCGCCTCATGACTTGCAGAAACTGAACCTGAGAGCAAGAGAAGGGACCCTATCCACTGAAATAACGACAGCCCTGATGCACACTCTGGCAACGTTCATTGAACTGGCTACCTATCTTCTGCAAGAAAAACAGTTCAAATATATTTTGCTTGGCAAGTTTCAGACTGACAACTTGGAATTCAGATTCAGCCAGTACAGACAAATGAGTGGGTGCAACTTCCATGTTTCAGTGCAGTAGCTACTAGAAGTAGAAAAAAATCAAACTGATGAGTGTTCTAAAATGATTTCATCTTCCAAACGTGCACTCAGTCTCAAAGACATCTTGGAACCACTGTAAGAAGCGGTCCACCAGCATCCTGCACTGTCGACCATGCTAGCAAAGCAAAACCTTAACCCTGTGATTCCTTCACCCCATGCAGGAAGCTGGTGGATAGTGTGAGGGAGTCAAAGGGTTAAGTTTTTGCAGTTGTTGGATAGGATGCAGGATTAATGGGCCTCAATAAAATCATGTGGTCCACATGGGTTAGAACATGGGACCTCAGCATTATCAGCAAGGTGCTCTGACCAACTGGACCAATGGGCCACACATAAACAAAAACCCATTTGAAATGAAAAAGGAGTTTAAAAAACCGGAATAATGTGTGTGAGACAATACATGCTTGGGAAGACCCGTAAAACGTAAACGTTTTTACTTTTTGACTCCTGCACCCTATCCGCTAATTGCAAAAACTTAACCCTGCGACTCCCTCACTCTATTCACCGAATTCCTGCAGAAAGCTGGTGGATAGGGTGAGGAAGTCAAAGGGTTAAGTTTTTGCTTTGCTAGCATGGTTGACAATGCAGGATGTTGGTGTATGGTGTTGGTGGGTATGGGAGTCAAAAGGTTAAATGATACAAAATAATGTGTACATGTATTAGATACTAGTTATTTGGGTCTAGAAGCAGAACAGAGACAGAGAGAGGATTAAAGGATGGTTTAAAAATAACACACTCTCGCAATCACTGCCACCAAATAAACAAATGAAGTGAATCAGACTCGACTGTCTTGTTCCAGTCTTCCCACTGAGCCCATAACGCAACCAACTCTAGGTTGGAACCGAAAAAAATCCACAATGATGTCGTAATATCGTAATTTTGGGACACGGATCTTCAACATTCCGATCGTTGATATTTTGCGCTGCTTTTGCACATTGATACTCACACTTTGCAGGCAGATCCCAGCCAGACGTGATGGCAACGTCCACATTACGAAAGTCCTGATTGTTGTACTCCTCCTTCAGCCTCGGACCCGCTGCTTCGTGAATCAGTTGGTACCCTGCGAGAGAATAAAGTCCAACATGCATGTAAACGATACAGCTTGCCCCATGGCTCTCTGAGGTCGTGAGGGAGACAGATGGAGGAAACTTCAACTCCTTTGGGGATGGCAGTGGGGCAGCATTTTCAGTGTGGTGTTCATCTGCTCTCCCTTGCTACTTTATTTTGTTCAGTCTCAATCCCAGGTAGAGTGTGCGGTCTTTTTTACAGTTCGAAGTAGTGTCTGTTGTAGAGTGTGCGGTCTTTTTTACATTTGGAAGTAGTGTCTGTTGTAGAGTGTGCGGTCTTTTTTACATTTGGAAGTAGTGTCTGTTGTAGAGTGTGCGGTCTTTTTTACATTTGGAAGTAGTGTCTGTTGTAGAGTGTGCGGTCTTTTTTACATTTGGAAGTAGTGTCTGTTGTAGAGTGTGCCGTCTTTTTTACATTTGGAAGTAGTGTCTGTTGTAGAGTGTGCGGTCTTTTTTTACATTTGGAAGTAGTGTCTGTTGTAGAGTGTGCGGTCTTTTTTACATTTGGAAGTAGTGTCTGTTGTAGAGTGTGCGGTCTTTTTTACATTTGGAAGTAGTGTCTGTTGTAGAGTGTGCGGTCTTTTTTACATTTGGAAGTAGTGTCTGTTGTAGAGTGTGCGGTCTTTTTTACATTTGGAAGTAGTGTCTGTTGTAGAGTGTGCGGTCTTTTTTACATTTGGAAGTAGTGTCTGTTGTAGAGTGTGCCGTCTTTTTTACATTTGGAAGTAGTGTCTGTTGTAGAGTGTGCCGTCTTTTTTTACATTTGGAAGTAGTGTCTGTTGTAGAGTGTGCCGTCTTTTTTACATTTGGAAGTAGTGTCTGTTGTAGAGTGTGCGGTCTTTTTTACATTTGGAAGTAGTGTCTGTTGTAGAGTGTGCCGTCTTTTTTACATTTGGAAGTAGTGTCTGTTGTAGAGTGTGCGGTCTTTTTTACATTTGGAAGTAGTGTCTGTTGTAGAGTGTGCCGTCTTTTTTACATTTGGAAGTAGTGTCTGTTGTAGAGTGTGCGGTCTTTTTTACATTTGGAAGTAGTGTCTGTTGTAGAGTGTGCCGTCTTTTTTACATTTGGAAGTAGTGTCTGTTCGGGAGTGTGCGGTCTTTTTTTTACATTTGGAAGTAGTGTCTGTTGTAGAGTGTGCGGTCTTTTTTACATTTGGAAGTAGTGTCTGTTGTAGAGTGTGCGGTCTTTTTTACATTTGGAAGTAGTGTCTGTTGTAGAGTGTGCGGTCTTTTTTACAGTTGGAAGTAGGTCTGTTGTAGAGTGTGCGGTCTTTTTTTCATTTGGAAGTAGTGTCTGTTGTAGAGTGTGCGGTCTTTTTTTCATTTGGAAGTAGTGTCTGTTGTAGAGTGTGCGGTCTTTTTTTACATTTGGAAGTAGTGTCTGTTGTAGAGTGTGCGGTCTTTTTTACAGTTGGAAGTAGTGTCTGTTGTAGAGTGTGCGATCTTTTTTACATTTGGAAGTAGTGTCTGTTGTAGAGTGTGCTGTCTTTTTTTCATTTGGAAGTAGTGTCTGTTGTAGAGTGTGCGGTCTTTTTTACATTTGGAAGTAGTGTCTGTTGTAGAGTGTGCGGTCTTTTTTACATTTGGAAGTAGTGTCTGTTGTAGAGTGTGCGGTCTTTTTTACATTTGGAAGTAGTGTCTGTTGTAGAGTGTGCGGTCTTTTTTACATTTGGAAGTAGTGTCTGTTGTAGAGTGTGCGGTCTTTTTTTCATTTGGAAGTAGTGTCTGTTGTAGATTGTGCGGTCTTTATACATTTGGAAGTAGTGTCTGTTGTAGAGTGTGCGGTCTTTTTTACATTTGGAAGTAGTGTCTGTTGTAGAGTGTGCGGTCTTTTTTACATTTGGAAGTAGTGTCTGTTGTAGAGTGTGCGGTCTTTTTTACATTTGGAAGTAGTTGTCTGTTGTAGAGTGTGCGGTCTTTTTTACAGTTGGAAGTAGTGTCTGTTGTAGAGTGTGCGGTCTTTTTTACAGTTGGAAGTAGTGTCTGTTGTAGAGTGTGCCGTCTTTTTTACATTTGGAAGTAGTGTCTGTTGTAGAGTGTGCGGTCTTTTTTACATTTGGAAGTAGTGTCTGTTGTAGAGTGTGCGGTCTTTTTTACAGTTGGAAGTAGTGTCTGTTGTAGAGTGTGCGGTCTTTTTTACATTTGGAAGTAGTGTCTGTTGTAGAGTGTGCGGTCTTTTTTTACATTTGGAAGTAGTGTCTGTTGTAGAGTGTGCCGTCTTTTTTACATTTGGAAGTAGTGTCTGTTGTAGAGTGTGCGGTCTTTTTTTCATTTGGAAGTAGTGTCTGTTCGGGAGTGTGCGGTCTTTTTTACATTTGGAAGTAGTGTCTGTCGTAGAGTGTGGGGTCTTTTATACATTTGGAAGTAGTGTCTGTTGTAGAGTGTGCGATCTTTTTTACATTTGGAAGTAGTGTCTGTTGGGGAGTGTGCGGTCTTTTATACATTTGGAAGTAGTGTCTGTTGTAGAGTGTGCGGTCTGTTTTACATTTGGAAGTAGTGTCTGTTGTAGAGTGTGCGATCTTTTTTACATTTGGAAGTAGT